>VDFB02058242.1:310370483-310397362 GCA_007258455.2 Sequoia sempervirens | reverse complement strand
TGAAATGGAGAGGAAGGCATGTTGAAGATTCATCCAGGTTGCCTAAGGCAGAGGTTGACTGGTTGGGTTTTCCTCAACCATCTGAGACGTGACAGGGTCACTTCTCAAATTACCCTGGGTGTCTGATGTAGGAGCATCCAGTGGTGTAAGGGCAATCTTGCATCACCCAAAAATAGTTAAATTTCAAGTTTCTTGGTTTTTAGATGTCTTTACATTTTTGGATACCCTTTTTGTCATAATGAAATTCCCAATTTACGATTTTTATTTTCTATTCCTGGGTTGAAAGATATTGCAGTTTTAGTTTCCCAGATTTACACCTAAAAATCTTCTGAGTTATATTTGAGGCACTTAGAGTTCCTGGATTGGCCCCGAAACTTGCCAAAATTGGTGAAGAAAAGTTTGAGTGCGTTCTTGACTTCGAGACCTTTCCAACGGTTCAAACGGTTCGTGAATCAGAATCCCGAATCAAAAGTTATGGCTTCGGGAAGTTGGCGCACTTTCTAGAAGATATAATTGCAAATCTTCTTTTGAAATTTGAACTTCAAGTTGTAATTTTCGGCGCCAAACTGCCTAAACTCAAATTGGAATGTTGTTTTGGCTCCAAACTAAAGGGGAGCTCTATTTATGGGCAGGTTTCTAATTTTTGGGTAACTTTTTGGGGGACAAGCTCGCATATTGTGAAAGGGTGATTCTGTAGCTTTTTGTAACTTGCATGTGTTATAGAACTTGGGGATTTGAGATCCTCTGCATGTAAGAAGCTCCATTCTCTGATCAATAAAATTATTCTCTTGTTTGTGGGTTATTTTCTAAGTCTCGGGCTGCGCCCTCATCAAATCCTATGTAAATCTGACCATTTAGTATATGTTGCAAACTCAATGTAAAAAATAGAGTGGGTGAGCCAATTTGGTTGATCATGTTTGATAGCTCACCTTGAAACTTATTCCAGTATGACCGTGTTCCTCTTAGGGAAGAACCAAAGTGCATTAGTTGTTGAGCCAATTAAGTGCCAAACAATTGTTGCATATGGATACGAAGGCTATCAATGGTTGTTGGTATACAATCCTCTACATTTTTCTTGACAAACACTAACACAAGTTCTTGGCTACGGTGGCACATCATAAGATTCAAAACAAAATAGGGAAATATTGGGTGGCTACCAAATCTAGTGTCATGAAATCACATTAAGTGCAATACATATTCATGCAGTTCAACCTATTTGTAGTGAGGTTCTCCATACAAGAGGTTACAAACTTGATGAATCGCCCTAAATGAATGAATGAATGAATGAATAGGGTGTAAATGAATGAATAAATGAATGAGGTAGCATATAGATGTTAAAGCTCGATGAACAACCCTAAATGAATGAATGAATAGGTTGTAAATATTTTTGATTGATCTCCAAAGGCATGCCCTAGTAATTTAGAATATTTTTTTTCCTTGATGATTCTACTTCAACCCACGGTGGAGTGACTCTGTTGAAAAATTTCATGATAAAGATGAAGAAAAATTAAAGTTAAAGATGAAGGAACCCATTATGAAGAAACTTTAAAGGTAAAGATGAAGCTTCTATCAAATGGGTCTACATAAAAAACCACCGCAAACCCAATTAATGCAATTTGTGATTACAAATCTTTTGGTCAAAATATGAAATCAATTTGTATCTCTACAAATTTAATTGAATTGGGGAAGACTCTTGAATTTTGGGCAATCTTGAGGTAAAGGAAAATAGGTAATAGACACCAGAGAGGTCGTTGTCCAACTTGCTCCAAGTAACTGATTAGGGTTTAGTCCTACTAAATTATCAAAAACAACTACAAGAGGAAGGAAATTGCATTTACTTTTTTTGCTTCACTTTCTTTGTCATACCACAAAAAAACACAAATCTACATAAGTAAATAGAAAAATAGTAAAACAACAATAAAAAAATTAACTATAAAATAGTGGATAAGCAATAGAATAACAAATATACCAGTATATATTTGCCAGGTATATTTGTATTCTTGTATGTGTTGTCCAGTACAAATGGTTTGGAAGTGGCGTTACAATCTAAAGCATATTTATAGCAAATATGGGTAGTGATCAAAGTAGCTGCGCAACAGGAAGGTTAACAAAAGTAAATCCAATAGTTTGAGCCGACAATTAGGCGGGTATACAGATTGCTTCCAGTAGGGGTAAAAATGATATAATGTATTTTTTACAAAGCACTGCATTGAATGCTTGCAGAAGAGATAAGAATTCTATTTATTGGAGGGGAAAATCCAGCTTACCTAGTGCATTGAATTCTTGCAAAAGAGATAAGCATTATGTTTACATGAGGGAAAATCCAGCTTACCTGAAAGCAACTAGTTGTTAGGGAGGCAAGTTTCCGGTGTTCAGGTGTGAAACAAAATTCTAGGTGAAAGCTTGTACAAAATATAGCCTATCGACTAAAAAATCTATTTTATATGACAAATATAGGAAATTATATAAACATCCTATGAGGTCTTTGTTATGAGGCCCTCCACGATAGAGAGGCAAAAAAAAAATGTTTTCTTTAAGTTAATCCAAAAGATGAGGTCCCATTGACCAAATTTAGAAAGTTCAAATCCAAAACTGACAACAAATATTTTATCAAATTGCACCTTAATTTTTTAATATTTTATTCATACAAACATCTTCTCTCTAATACAGATATATAAATATAACACTTGTGTGTGTACATATCCATTTCTACTCAAGATTTTTAACTAGGATAAGATTGCTATATTAAGTTAAATTCTAAATTTATAAGAATTTACTTTTTCAGCTATTTTAAATGCCTCAAACTCAATTAAAAACAATAGGCTAAGTCAAAGTTCCCCCATTACGGTTTTCAAAATTACAAACAAGTGTGCTTAGATTGTTGAAAAAGAGAGAAATAAAAGGTTTTACTTTTTAGCCACCTCATAGTTTTCAACTATGGCAATTGTCGATCAAAAATAATACATACAACACCTACCATTGGCACTCAAAAAACCTTTCAAAAGAAATATTCTTGGAAGAAAGACAAGAACAAAACATATATTTAAAAGCTTTGCTTTGCTGAATGCTTCCAACCGTTTGTGCTGAAATTCAACGATAATGTTCTTTCTGGAGGTATTTTGTTTACCCTGGCCGATTTAATGCTTTCATGATCCATGTGTGTCCTGCTAAAGAAAAATGGGAGATAAGAAAGGAATGTGTGTTCTGCAAAAGAAAAAGGTTGAAGGAGTAGGAAGAACTACTTTAATGGGCGCCTCTGTAATCCACTTTAGAAAAAGCTAGGAAATGTTGGAGCATTATTTGTATTGAAAAATACAAGTGGTGTATCTCTATATGAGGTGGCTTCCTAGGCTAAAAGTGAAGCATTAAAGTGGTAGGCATATTCGTTGTAGCATCTAGAGGGATTTTATTACGTATGGTGGAAGGTGACTACTAATTATTTGTTTAATGTTATGTGAAAAGGTTCCTTCCCCTTATGTATAAGAGGCCCTAGTGTTAGACAATTTAATATTGTGGGAGATTTTATGAATAATTTTAATAAATAGGAGGTATTTTATAGAGTTGAATCTTGATAGCAATATCACAATAATTTTGATGTTGATTAGGAATCTTTTATTTTTATTTCATAGACACTTTTTTAATTTATGAGAAGAAATATATTCATATATGAGATATAAGTCTCCATTATTACTAGTTTTTCAACATTTTTTTTACTGATCTTAGGGTAATCTTTGGTAGGTAGAAGTTGTCTAGTCTTAAGTTTTGGCACTAAAAGCATTTATATGATTTATTTGTTTGGTTCGTGTAAGGAGGATCTTTAGTAATTCAACATGTGTGGTTTTCCTAGTTCTAGCTCCTTGTGAAAATGTCTTCATCCTAGTAAGTTGATTGGGAGGTGGTTGTAATAGTAACTAAGGGAAATTATTAGGTTAGCAGATTAGTAGCTAAATAAACCAAAAACCCAAAGTAATAATGAAGCAAAAAGGAGGAAATAACATGAAAACATGAAAGATATCACCTTAATTCTTCAACCTCCATGATTGACCTCCATTACACCTTCTCTATTTGCTGAAATATGAAGTTTTCCCTCATATTTTGAGTGAGAAATCTATGACTATTCCAAGACCAAAGCAAAATGTTGAAGGATTTAATATGAAATGCAATACTATGCTACTATGCAACTAGTAAGCAACTATGAACTATGACTAAAATATGCCAAAATACCAAAATGCTAAGATGTCAAGAGTGCCTAAGACAAGATTGCATGAGATGTAAATAACATGAGGTGACAAAATGAGAGCAAAATTTCCATTTTATAGAAAATGCAATTTTGGATGAACGACCAAGATTGAAGATTGACAAGTGCCCTAGAATCAATGGACAAGAATATTCAATATGACAACCGACAATTAGGGTTAGGGAAACATTAGGTCAAATTTGAAATGAGTGGACGAGATTCAATTTGAGAAAATCAAATCAAGGGTTGACAATGCATGTGAAAATGAGACAAGATAACAGAAAAAGAAGTGGCTGGAAAATCAAATAATAATAGTAATTATTTGATTTAAGAGGGAAAGTTGTTATTTTGAATTAAAAATTAATTTAATTCAAAAGGGTGAGACCATGTGACAATAAATAATAAAACTAAATTATTTACTTGGAGAGAAATTAGAAAGTGGGACCATTTTAAATAAATAATTTTATTTAAAATGAGGGAGATGTCAAGGTGGCAATAATTAAATAAATTAAAGAATTTATTTAATTATAAGAAGAATTTTAAGAATTAATGACATTTAAATAAATAAATAAAATTTATTTATTTAAATAATCAAGAGGAATTAGTGGATAAAGATAATTAAATAAATTAATAAATTTATTTAATTATGGAGAGACATTAGACAATTAGTGATGTATTTAAATAAATAAATAAAATTTATTTATTTAAATAATCAACAGGAATAAAGATGTGAATTAACTAAATAATTATGAATTATTTAATTAATAGTCAAAAGTGGACCAAGGACATGGTTAAAATATCCTAATTATGCTAGGAAGAAAATGGTGATAATAGAGCTTGCAGGCCTAGGTCATTTTTATGTGTCTACATTTTTCCCCTCTTTGTCATAATGCAGCCTGTCGCATTGTGACAAAGAAAATTTAGTCAGAAACATGCCCTAGCGAAGGTACAAAGTATCTCTGCCCCCTTGGGAAAATTTTCAAATTTTGGCCTGGTGACAGAAAAATTTGGAAAGTGTCCCAACAAGTTAATTTGATGACCAGAAAATCAATGACATAAGTGGTTTCAGATTTCGATATGTTTATGCGGTCAATAGGCTAGTCAAAGGTGGTCAAAAGAGCCTCTAGTAATAAAAAGTTTGAAAAATCCCATTTTGACCCTATAAATAGGTTGAAAATGGGGGTAAAAGTCAATTCATTTTCACATTCACTATAGTAAATTTGGAGAGGTTAGAGCGAGGAGAGTAGACATGAGGATGTTGATTCCAGTCATAGGGCACTGCGGCTACATTGTTAGGACATTTCGACGGCCAGAGGGCACGGACCCGCCGGTGAGTACCTCAAACCCACTATCATTTTGTCATTTTGCATGCATTTCTAGGTTTTTAAGGTAGTTAAGTGGATGCGCCACGATGCATATGCATTCGTGTAAGCCACATTTGAGGTTCACTTTTGATGCGTTTGATGCATCACAATGCAAATGCCAAGGGTCTGCAGGGTAGGTCCATTAGGTGCAACACATTTGTAGAAAATCAATTCTCATTCACCAAATCATGTCGCAAATGATAGGAGCAACGCCTCATTCAAATGATTGCGACACACTCACATACTTGGGAGATGCATTTGTTTGAGGATAACACATTTGACTGTGGAGTGACATAATTGACTAAGGATGACACATTTGTGATGCCAAATGACACAAGTGCCATGGTACGATGCAACTGATGTATGTAACGATGCAAACAAAGTCAACATGATGCATTTGACTTTGACCATGGTTGACTGGGGTTGACTTAGCTTTGGAATTACTTTTTGGGTCATGTTTAGCTAGATAGATGGTAATAATGATTTGCAATAATGTGGTAACTCCCATTTCTGCGTGTGCAAAAATGACTAGCACTGATTTATACATGAGAGTTTAGACCATCGACATACGCGTTTCGGGATCGGTTGATAGACCGAGAGTGGCGATGATTGATGCGACTTGGTTTATACTATGTTGCCTATATGCCCATTATTTGGGCTAATAGGGGACTGTTGACAACACTGGTTGAGCGGTGGCACTCTGAGACTTGTTCTTTCCATCTACCGACAGGAGAGGCGATGATCACCTTGGAGGATGTGTACCCTATTTTGCATATTATGATTAGAGGAGAGTGGGTCATTTATGATCCTTAGTGAGGGGTGTAGGCAATGAAAAAGATAAAAGAGGCAGATGACGGTGCAGGCCTTGGTGTGGACGGTTACGAGATTTGGTGGGAGTGCATCGTAGAGCACTACCCATGGTGGGATGCCATGCTATGGACATTGATTTCCAGGGTCTTGATACTAGATCGTCAGGGACATGGATTATCGATCAGATGGGGTGATGTACTAGTTCGTATGTGATGTGACATAGTTGTGTTTGCATGGGGGCCTTGTCTTCTCAACATGTTATACCATCAGTTACACGAGGTAGCCTATAGAGGTGGGAGCAGTATCAGTTGTGGCATGACTTTACTGATGATTTGGGCGTGGGAGCATAACGCCATCTTTCGGCCACCTATTCAGAGGCCACAACTAGAAAATGGGATGTCGTACATGTATCTATATGTAGGAGCCTTATAACAAACCAAGGTTGGAGAGATCGACTAATGGAGGCACATGATTGACATGATGACAACATTTGTTTGGAGGCCATACAAATATTGTGCACCATAGGCTGATGAGGGAGACCAATTTCCCTTTTGCAGATAGTTTAGGTACCTAATTGGTTGCACAGTTCAAAGCCAGCTGATCATAGAGATGTACCTGCCCAAGTGGGTTCTTCGACAATTTGGTGAGCAGCAGGGTGTGCCTATGCGTACAACTGAGTACGTGAGGACATTGCGAGAGCTTGGTTGAGGTCCTGCCATATCGGTGTTGTTTTCTCAACAACAAATTGATGGATTAGTGGCACAACCATGGGGATGAAGTGGAGGAGTGGCTAATCAAAGGGATGACTCCAAATTATGACTTGTGATGGTAGACCCACAGACCAATTCCCTTGACCGATCTTGATGCACCCACACCTATAGAACATAGATTCATTATCCTGAGGGTGTAGTGAGGAGGGAAGAGAGGCAGAGGGAGAGGAAAATATGGAGGTTGATGAGATGGTGGGAGAGGAGATGGTGGGAGAGGTGGTGGGGATGACGGGGGAGATGATGGTGATGATGGTGGTGGTGGCAGGCGAAGGAGGAGAGGAGGGGACAAAGGGAGATAACTATGGAGAGTTAGACAACATGTAGAGAGAGGAACATTAGATGCTATCCCTGAGGTACCAGAGGAGGAGGAGAAAGATAAGGAGCTGAGATAGGAGGAGGGTATATAGGAGGAGGCCAGACATGAGGAGGGGAGGAATGAGGAAAAGAGGTAGCTAGAGGGAGAGATGTGACAGGAGGGGGAGGGATCGAGATAGGAGGAGGAGGCCCTTGAGGTCAGAGGAGGAGAGGAAGGAGTTATTGGGGGAGAGGACACAGGTGATGAGGAGGACATGGATATTAGAGAAGAGATGGATGAGGCAGAGCAACAAATTTGAGAGCGGATGATTGATGGGGATCTAGAGATAGCTAGTGTACCACTACTGCCACGAGATGCCACCATAGATCAACATCTAGCAGACATGCAGAGGAGGCTTGATGAGAGTGCAACATAGGTCAGGGCCTTACAGGTGGAGTTGGAGGTTGTCAAGGTGGAGAGGGATCAGATAGTGATTTGACAACAAGAGTTAGCGAGATGGTGTACGGAGTTTGCAGAGTTGTGCTTGGGACCATTAGGGGAGCTGGTGAGAGAGGTAGCCAAGGTTAGTACTAGTCTAGGGAAATATTGATTATTATATGAGTAGGCTGTGCCACTTGAGAGATGGGATCTTAATCTGACGTGGTCTTAGAAAAGGACATGTAGTGGTAGTAGGACAAAGAGCAACAACCATAGTTAGAGTAGTGTGGGTGGCTCATCTTCCTTGGGACATTCATCAGGTCGCCACTCCCACCATAGTCATAGGAATTCTTCTAGCCATAGGTCAGGTCACAACCATGGGTTGTCAGGGTCAGGGCACAAAACAACACATAGTCAGCCTCTGGATCAATCAACCTCGTAGACTCATGTCAGCATATCTTTGCAGCCTTAGGTTACAGTCAAGATGATGCCATCAGTGTCAGTTCCGTTGGCTTCATAGACACAGGCTGCTATGGCTTCATAGATTATGTCAGTGCCAGTGATAGGTCACCAGTCACCACACTCTTCTCCACGAGGGGATGAGGAGAGCGCAACATAGGGAATTTGACATTGTTCTCTTATCATTAGGTTTCAAATATTCATTGTTATGACACTTTATATATTGACTATCGAGCCCGTGAGCTCCATTTTTGGGATATCTTATGACTCTATCCTGTGACATATTTTTTTGAGATTATGTATGCAATGCAGTTTTGGCTTGACCTATATTCTTTTTATTATGTGATGATGCATTATGCGTCAACTATGTTTATGATGTATGCTTATGTGATGGTGATTATGATGATGTAGTTATGATGACCATATGATGCCTATGTGATGTGATTTATGCATTTATGATTTTTATGATGATGTCTTTTATATGCCATGCTATGTATGCATTTATGATATCTACTTATGATGAGATGCCATGATAATGTGATGGCTATTTATGTTTATGCTTATATGCCATGATGATGTTATGTTCTAATGACGATGATATGGGTGCATAATGTATGATTGTAATAGATGCCATGTTTATGATTATGGATGTGTTAATGCATGACTATATATGTATGGACAATGTAATCTTATGATGTGATATATATGTTTTAATGATATGGATGATGTATGCATTTACATGTTATGCCTAAGATCCTAATGAAATTCCTATATGATCATGTATGCACTTATGTTTTTGTTTGTCACAGGATATCATCATGAGATAGATGAGGTGAAATGATGAGACAAAAGGAGATGAATGTTAGCGCAGAGACCAAATCCTTTAACATGTTACCAGAGGACTTAACAATTATTGCTCTTAATAATCATTGGGCAGATTATTGTAATGGCCAAAAAACACCATGACATGACATAGATCAAGGTGTGCAAGGTCATACCATCACATAAGTCAAGAAGTCATAGACAAAGATGATCATGACTCATACTAAGAGCACAATTTCCCCAGTCTTTTTGTCACAACTAGCCACAAGCATAAGATAGACAAGAAATACAAGTCATGAAACGTCATTGATCCTCTAAATCCTGTTACCAAGACATCCTCGAGGAACTAGCAACATGACTACCTGAAAAAGACAAGACAAGCCCATCATCATGATGCATTGCTGCTTCTCTAAACCCTGCTGTTAGGACATCGTTGAGAAACTAGTAGCATGATGAAAGATCCAAGGACCAATGCCAATATAATGTTTGCCAAGTTTTTTCCAAGTGTGTCTGAATGTCAAGTGTTTTAATGTCAAGATGTCGGGTTTGACGGTGTTGAATGCCAAAGGTGTCATGTTTGACAATGTCTAAGTGTCAAATTTCAAAGTTTTCCAAATTCAGGAAGGACACATCCTGAATAATGTCTATGTCAAGAGGATTGATTCTCAAATATCAAGAGAATCCCTAAAAATTCCAAATGATGATGATGATACCTAGGAAGGACACATCCTAAGGCATAATTGGAAGAGGTTGTTCCTCAAAAGGATGCATCTGAAGGATAACCAAGAGTTTGAAAATTTGACTAGTTGTGACAATGTGACTTATTTTGACTAAGTTTGATTGATGTTGACTTTTGTTCATAGAACTAACTACATGTCGATATTGACATGCTGATGATTGCCAAAGTTTGATCTAGGAGTTTGTGTTGGAGTTAAAATGACACTGAGAGGGGGGTTGAATCAGTGTTTTAATAGATTTGACCAATTTTACAAAAACTTCAAACATATCACTGATTTGTTCTCAATTTTTCTCTGATTAATGCATTCATGAGCTGAATGTAATAATTCATAAACAGAATTGAGAAAAGTAATAACTCAATAGTCAACAGAAACAACAACATCATAGTAAAATAGAAAGAACACAGAAGAACAAATAGGCACAATATTTTTCCTAGTGGAAAACCCTCCTGGGGTATAAAAACCACTCCCTAAAATGCCTTCCTGGCTTAATCTTATAATCAACTGTTCACAATGCCTTATAGGCTGATTTTTGAGCACCCACTCAAGGAGCACCAAACCCTCATTTAGAGATATCTATCTCAAAGATTACCAACCCCTCAAATTATGTTTTGAACAATTATAATGATTTAGAGGGTTTCTCTATTTTCAGATAAGCACATATCTCTTTGTTTTCTCATCTATAGAATACCTTAAAGATTCAATAACTGAATCCCTAAAATACCTCATAGAGAAGAAATTCACAATCTCTACATCTTATTATACAAATTTTATTGCAGAGTTTTATCCATATATTTTTATATAGCCAAGGAATGATAATCTCAGAATTACATCAACAGTTGAACAAAAAACATAGTTTTCTACTTCTATTTATAAATGCCAGAAAAGTAATAGTCTTCAAAAGTAATGGTAGAACAACCAACCAAAACAAGAGCCATTTCACCCAGCTTATGAAACTTGTGAGATCATTACTCAGATAAATCTGTAACTCCCATGGCTCCATCAACCACTGTCGAGCATCCAGCCAGAGAGGCACATCAAACATAGTAGCCATACCATTCATTTCTGAACTAAGAATGAATTTCATCCTGACACTACCGTTACAACCAGCAACAATAGTAAAGAATAGTTTATGAAGCTTTCTCATGATGGCAGCCAGGCTAGGGTTTGATACCCAGTCAAAAAGAATAAGCTCAAAATTTTTTCCCTAACAACCTTTCAATTCAATTCGATGACACGTTATGCCGAAGGAAACTTTAACATTGCCAGACATTCTTATGGTTGTCGCTTTCACCAAGATCCATTAGAGTCGGGAGAAGTTATACCGAATACATCATGTTATGGCGAGAGCCATCAAACATCCTTCTGGTCGATGAGACAGAAAGTATCTTTCACCGAAATGAAACCATCATTCTATCGCTATAACTTTTGATATCGGAGAGACATCATATAGACTACCCCTTGTTTTTCCAAAACATCCTAAGCTCACAATAGATCACCAAGAGAATTCACTTCTCATACCAACAGAGACCATTTGTATTCCATCAGAGAGACATATCAATGTCGGGGAGACCTGTCATAGAAAGCATTGTCAAACTGAAACAAAACTTTATACACTGAGTCACAGAGACCAAGCCAAACTTTTTCTGAAAGAACTTCAAAAAGAATTAGTCGGTAAGACCAAAGTGTTCACTAAGACATTCCCTCGAAATAAAAACTCATGCCGATATACAATTTTTTATTTTTAACTGGCGGTCGGTGTGACATAGTTCATTTGTTATGACTTCACACCAAAAACAATAAGTTAGGTTGAAGTGAATCCTAGATGTGATGTCGGTGAAACAAAAAAACTTCACCGAGACCTATTCCGAGAACCCTGACTCTTGCCGATATGCATCCATTCACCATTGGTCAGTGTAACAATGCAATCTCGCTGTGACTTCATACCGATGGGATTACACTATGCCGATAGACTTCCACATGCACTGGTTGGGGAGACAATATGATTTCACTATGACCTTACCTCGAGGATGATTTCCTTTGCCGATATGCTCATTTTGAAGCGGGTCGGGGAGACATAACATGTTCGATGAAACATTATATCGAAGACCTCTGGCTCATGCCGATAAATATTTTCTTTTGTCGCCAAGACCACGAACAATGTCACTCCGAAAGCTACTAGAATGTTAAATTCAATCGACATAACAATAGAAATGTCTCGCCGATAGGAAACTCAGACATTTCAAAGAGGATCGGGGAGACCCAACCATACTCATGCCGAAATGTTCCTTTTTTGTCACAAGATAAAGCATGAGAAACCAAACAGAAACTGTCAACAAGTAGATTCAACTGAAGGAGATTTTTTCATCAAGGACAAACCATATGATCACAACTGAGATCCAAAAATTCCCCCTTTTTCCTTGATGGCAAAAAAAAAATGACTCTCCCCATTTTTGCCTTAATGAAAAAGAGTAGAAGAGAAGATCGTGCATTGCCATGAAACACAACTGAGAAGCCAAAAAAAATATCATGAGAAACAGCTGGAAAAAAGGAGTAATAATGCAACAACCAAGATTGTAGGAGAGCAGTAAGTGAATCAAAACATATAACATGCTCCCCCTAATCAATAGCTTGGAGATTTAGTGAAGTAATGATTGAGAGATAAATCCTAATCGAAGTCTCAACCTTTCAAATAGCTCTTTTGCTAAGGGCTTAGTGAAAATGTCAGCCACCTGATCTTGAGATCCAACAAACTGAAAGCAAACTTCATTAGCCAAAACCTTTTCTCAAAGAAAATGAAACTTAATGGCAATATGTTTCGTGCGAGAGTGCATAACAGGATTTTTTGAAATATTTATCGCACTAGTGTTATCACAAAGAATGGAAACCGGTTTAGAAACATCAATACCCATATCAGATAGAGTTTGACTCATCCACAGTACTTGAGTACAACATGAAGTGGCATCAATGTATTCTACTTCAGCAGTAGAGAGAGAAACAAATACTTGTTTCTTGCTGTGCCATGCCACTAAACGATCACCAAGAAAGAATGTAGCACCACTGGTGCTTTTCCTATCATCCAAACAACCAACCTAGTCAGCATCAGTATAAGAAATCAAAGAGAAATCATTGCTCATAGGATACCAAAGACCATAATCAAGAGTGCCCTAAATGTATCTAAAGATTCTTTTGACAATAGTGACATGAGATTCTTTAGGTGATGCCTGAAAACGTGCAACAGTGCAAACCGCCTGCATAATGTCAGGTCTAGAGACAGTTAAATATAAGAGACTTCCAATCATTGATCTGTATTCAGTTTGATTTGAATCGGGAGAATCATCAATTTTAGTAAGTTTGCATCCAGTAGCCATTGGAGTGCTAACAAGATGAGATTCATCCATTTTAAATTTCTTAAGCATCTCTCTAGCATATTTGGATTGAGAAAGAAATATTCTAGTCTCACATTGAGAGATTTGAAGACCCAAAAAGAAATTTAATTCTCCTAACATTGACATTTCAAACTTAGATTCCATTAATCGAGAGAACTTTTTACTCATAGTGACATTATTGCAGCCAAAGATAGTATCATCAATGTAAATTTCAACAACTAAAATATTAGAACCTTCAATTTTAACATAAAGATTACTGTCTACACCTCCTCTAACAAAGCCATTAGAAATTAAATGGCTGTCCAGCCTAGAGTACCAAGCTCTAGGTGCTTGTTTTAGGCCATAGAGAGCCTTTTTCAACCTGTAGACATGGTTAGGATTATCTTTGCATGTAAATCCTTTAGGCTGTTCAACATGGACCTCTTCATCTAAATAGCCATTCAAAAAGGCAGTTTTGACATCCATTTGATAAACAGTAAAGTTTTTGTAAACAGAATAAGCCAATAATATTCTGATAGATTCTAGTCAACAAGTGCAAAGGTTTTACCAAAATCAATACCTTCTTGTTGAGCATAGCCTTTGTAGAAAAATATTGCTTTGTTGCAAATAACATTACCTTTTTCATCAACCTTGTTTCTATATATCCATTTGCCTCCAATGACATTCTTGTCATATGGTCTTGGGACTAACTCCCAAGTATGATTTTTCTCAATCTGATCAATTTCTTCCTGCATAGAATTAATCCAACATGAATCTATGAGAGCTTCATTAAAAAATTTAGGCTCAAACTGAGTAACTAAACAAAAAGCAATTTGTGCCTTTTCATCAGATTCTACAGCCTTTCTTATAGTTTGAACTCCTGCATATTTATCCCCAATAATCTGATCTTTGGGGTGATATATAGCTAGAGTTTTCGAAGGAGCTTTTGATGCAACCTTTTCAGGACTTTCTTTTTCATTTTTAGGGCTTGCTGATTCAGCAACAGAATTTGCTGTTTCAACTCCTTCTGATATTATTTCAAATTCGAGTTCTTCTTCCTCATTATCCTGCAAAGATTCAACAATCAAATGTGGTCTTTCATCAAATTTTACATTAACAACTTCAACAATCTTGTTAAGCCTTTTGTTAAGGCATTTATAAGCTTTGCTGTGAGTTGAGTATCCCAAGAAGATACCCTCATCACTCTTTGATTGAAAGATCCCAAGGTTATCATCATCTTTCTTGATAAAACACTTACTTCCAAAAATTTTAAAGTGTTTGACAGAAGCAGTTTTTCCATACCAAAGTTCATAAGGAGTGTGTTTAGATTTCACCCTAAGCCGCACTCTATTCAAAATGTATACAATTGTATGAACAACTTCTTTTCAATACATATCAGACAACTTAGCTTCATCTAGCATGGTTCTAGCCATTTCTTTTACAGTTCTGTTTTTACGTTCAACTACCCCATTTTGTTGAGGTGTTTTAGCTGTAGCATACTGTCTTTTAATACCATGTTGTTCACAGTAATCAATAAAATCTTGAGAGGTGAACTCACCTCCTTTGTTTGATCGAAGGCATTTGAGTTTCAGATCAGATTCCTTTTCAACCATTTTTTTGAAAATTTTGAACCTTCTAAAGGCTTCTGATTTGTGCTTAAGAAATGTGACCCATATCATTCTAGTATAATCATCTACAAACAACATAAAGTACCTTTCACCATTAATAGACCTTGTTCTAGTTGGTCCACATAAATCAGTATGCACAAGCTGTAAAGGTTTTGAAGAAGAATGTTCTTTTGTCTTGAAGCTGATTTTAGTTTGTTTACCACATATGCATTCTTTGCACACAAAATTTTCTGGCTTGTTAAGAATTGGTAAACCTCTAACATTCTGATTCTTACTGATTCTAACCAGATTTTCAAAGTTTATGTGTCCTAATCTTTTATGCCATAACCAGCTCTCTTCAATTTGGCCCATTAGACACATACCTTGAATATTGTCATTGCAAGATGAGTCAAGGAGATTGTACACATTTCCTTTTGTCCTCCTTCTAGCTGCAATAAGCCTTTCCAAGCTTGTTCTTAATCTCACATCCCTGCGAATTAAAAAGAACATGATAACCACTATCACAGATTTGACTAACACTTAGAAGATTGTGCTTGAGACCTTCCACATAGTACACATTATAGATAGGAGTGTCTTCATTTAGAAGAAGTGAACCTCTACCTTTAATTTGAATACCAGAGTTATCACCAAACTTGACATATCCACCTACATAATCTTCAAGTTTTATAAACTTGTCCTTATTGCCAGTCATATGGTTAGAACATCCACTGTTCAGGACCCATTAGTCCTTTTTCTTGGAATGAAAAGCAATTTGAACAAACATAGTTTTTTCAATGT
Source organism: Sequoia sempervirens (assembly GCA_007258455.2). Lineage (NCBI taxonomy): Eukaryota > Viridiplantae > Streptophyta > Pinopsida > Cupressales > Cupressaceae > Sequoia > Sequoia sempervirens. Next base: position 310,381,657 of record VDFB02058242.1, on the reverse strand, counting down.
TGTTGATAGTCTTAGGTTTCCAAACCTTTTTAATTTTATGATGTTTCGATTGCAGATCAGTTCTGCACTGTTTAACAGAATGTCCTAAAATATTGCATTTAAAACATCTGATCTGTCTAACAAAACCATAGTGTTGCCTAAGACCAAACCTGGGTATTCTAGAATTCATAAGCCTACAAGTGCTCACCTTATGACCAAATTTGTTGCAGAAAAAGTAATAACCATAGAAAAAAGAATTGACATTGTATGGTCTATTACCTTTAAAAATCTTAGCATGATCCTTACCAGATTCTGAGTGATTTGAACCTGACTTTTTTTACTTCAGAAGAGGGGTTTTGTTTTGCTTTGTCAGTTAAGCATTCACCCTTTTCAAAACCAACACTAGATTTATCTTTATACACCTTTTGTTTGCTGAGCATCTCATTTAGTTTTAGAGTGCTTTCATATTTTTCAATTTCCTTCCTAAGAAGGACTACTTCTTGTTCCAATTTTTGAATTTCATGATCTTTGCAGCTTATAGTCTCTCTAAGACAGACTTTAGCACTTTTAGCTTCTTCAAGCTGAGTTTTTAGAGAGATCAATTCTTGATCTGGTTTATGTTCTTGAGTAAGAACTTGTTTTTTGAGTATCCCGACCTCTTGAAGAGCACATTTTAGCTCACTTTCAAGATCTACTTCACCTTCTTCAGTGTCAAAGGTGTTAGAATCATTTTGCTGAGTAAATTCAGCCATGATCAAGTTTCAACATCATCAGCTGATGAGTCTTCAGACTCAATATCAGATTCATCCTTACTAAACAAACTTTTCTTCTTTTTAAAATTGAAGTTTCATTTAGGTTTGAAAGCCTTCTTCTTAGGCTGTATATCAATTGTCTCGTTGTCATAGATTTGATCAACATAGGGACACTTTGCAGCAAAGTGACCTATTTTTCCACAGTTAAAACATTTAAAGGGAAGTTTTCCCTTATATTTTCTTGATCCCTTTTTAAATCTTCTAACAAAATGAGATTCTTTAGAATCAGACAACTCTGATTCACTGACATCAACTTTTTCTTTCTTTTCAGAGTTAAAGGCGGTTTCTTTTCCTATTGAATTGTTTTTGCTAGTTCTCATTTCATAGGCAGTAAGTATTCCTTGCAGGCTGTCTAACATAAGCTTATCAAAGTGTTTCTTTTCCTCTAGGGTTGAGATCTTAGATTCAAATTAAGATGGTAAGGACCTAACAAATTTTGTGACCACATCAAATTCAATAACCTCTTGACCTAGACCTTTCATTCCATTGACAACTTCATCAACTCTTAGGAAATATTCAGCTACTTTCTCATCATCCTTCATTTTCAACTCCTCATACTGATGTTTGAGAGTAATGATTTTTGATAGTGACTTTCTCATTCCCTTGATATATAGTTTCAAGTTTTTCCCAGATTCCATGAGCAGATTTGCAATGCATGACTTTAATGAACACATCTTTAGTTAATCCACACAAGATGGAATGTTTAGCTCTTGCATTTGTTTCATACTTCTTTTTCTCAGCAACATCAGTGGGAATAGTGGCTGGTACATTGTAATCTTCTAAAAAAATGCTCCAAACATCAACATCAAAAGAAATAAGAAAAGCTTCCATTCTTATTCTCCAGAACACAATCTGTTCCATCAAATAACGGAGCTCTGGTTACAGAGGCACCTTCTTGAGAATGTGCCATTAAAAACAAACTCCAAGACCAAGATCAATCCAAGGTAATTAAACCAAACAGAGGACCCTATACTCTGATACCAATTGTTGGAGTTAAAATGACACAAAGGGGGGGTGAATCAGTGTTTTAATAGATTTGACCAATTTTACAAAAACTTCAAACATATCACTGATTTTTTCTCAATTTTTCTCTGATTAATGCATTCATGAGTTGAATGTAATCATTCATAAATAGAATTGAGAAAAGTAATAACTCAACAGTCAACAGAAACAACATCATAGTAAAATAGAAAGAACACAGAAGAACAAAGAGGCACAATAGTTTGCCGAGTGGAAAACCCTCCTGGGGTATAAAAACCACTCCCTAAAATGCCTTCCTAGCTTAATCTTATAATCAACTATTCACAATGCCTTATAGGCTGATTTTTGAGCACCCACTCAAGGAACACCAACCCCTCATTTAGAGATATCTATCTCAAAGAGTACCAACCCCTCAAATTATGTTTTGAACAATTATAATGATTTAGAGGGTTTCTCTGTTTTCAGATAAGCACATATCTCTCTGTTTTCTCATCTATAGAATACCTTAAAGATTCAATAATTGAATCCCTAAAATACCTCATAGAGAAGAAACTCACAATCTCTACATCTTATTATACAGATTTTATTACAGAGTTTTATCCATATATTTTTATATAGCCAAGGAATGATAATCTCAGAATTACATCAACAGTCGAACAAAAAACATAGTTTTCTACTTCTATTTATAAATGCCAGAAAAGTAATAGTCTTTAGAAGTAACGGCAGAACAACCAACCAAAACAAGAGCTATTTCACCCAACTTATGAAACTTGTGAGATCATTACTCAAATAAATCTGTAACTCCCATGGCTCCATCAACCACTGTCGAGCATCCAACCAGAGAGGCGCATCAAACATAGCAGCCATACCATTCATTTCTGAACTAAGAATGAATTTCATCCTGACACTGCCGTTACAGCCAACAACAATAGTAAAGAACAATTTATGAAGCTTTCTCATGATGGCGGCCAGGCTAGGGTTCGATACCCAGTCAAAAAGAATAAGCTCAAAAAGTTTTCCCTAACAACCTTTCAATTCAATTCGATGACACGCTATGCCGAAGGAAACTTTAACGTTACTAGACATCCTTATGGTTGTTGCTTTTTCCAAGATCCATCAGAGTCGGGAGAAGTTATACCGAATACATCATGTTACACTGAGAGCCATCAAACATCCTTCTGGTCAATGAGACAAAAAGTATCTTTCACCGAAATGAAACCATCATTCTATCGCTATAACTTTTGATATCAGAGAGACATCATATAGACTGCCCCTTGTTTTTCTAAAACATCCTGAGCTCACAATAGATCGCCAAGAGAATTCACTTCTCATACTGACAGAGACCATTTGTATTCCATCAGAGAGACATATCAATGTCGGGGAGACCTCTCGTAGAAAGCATTGTCAAACTGAAACAAAACTTTATACACTGAGTTGTAGAGACCAAGCCAAACTTTCACTGAAAGCACTTCAAAAAGACTTAGTCGGTAAGACCAAAGTGTTCGCTAAGACATTCCCTTGAAGTAAAAAATCATGCCGATATGTAATTTTTTATTTTTAACCAGCGGTCAGTGTGGCATAGCTCATTTGTTATGACTTCACACCGAAAACAATAAGTCAAGCTGAAGTGAATCCCAGATGTGATGTCGGTGAAACAAAAACACTTCACCGAGACCTATTCCGAGAACCCTGACTCTTGCCGATATTCATCCATTCACCATCGGTCAGTGTAACAATGCAATATCACTGTGACTTCATACCGATGGGATTACACTATGCCGATAGACTTCCACATGCACTGGTTAGGGAGACAATATGATTTCACTATGACCTTACCCCGAGGATGATTTCCTTTGCCGATATGCTCATTCTGAAGTGGGTCAGGGAGACATAACATGTTTGATGAAACATTATACCGAAGGCCTCTGGCTCATGCCGATAAAGATTTTTTTTTGTCGCCAAGACCATGAACAATGTCATGTCGAAAGTTGCCAGAATGTTAAATTCAATTGACATAACAACAGAAATGTCTTGCCGATAGGAAACTCAGACATTTCAAAGAGGATCAGGGAGACCCAGCCATACTCATGTCGAAATGTTCCTTTTCTGTCACAAGATAAAGCATGAGAAACCAAACAAAAACTGTCAACAAGTAGATTCAACTGAAGGAGATTTTGTCATCAAGGACAAACCATATGATCACAACTGAGATCCAACAGTTTGTCTGTTTTGAAAAGACTTGTTTGACTTGAATACTTTTGACGTGTGTGCTAGTGTAGTGTCATGAACCCTAATGGACTGACCTAGTGTAGCCTCAGGGGCTCATCGATAGATGGCCTTGCCTACGTCATACAGTTAGAGACCTCGTAGTTTGACACGACCAATGACTTTGTCAGAATGATGAAAGATTGAGTCATGATTTTTATTTTGATAAATATAAAAGGACTAACCTAATGTCTCGGGGGCCCGAAAATGAGTCTGGCCTATGTAGCAAATGCGTAGAGACAATGTAGTTCGACAAAGGACAAAGACTGACTGACATGACTGACTTGACAAAATATGACTCTGTTTTTGTGTTTTTAAGCTATTTTGATTTTTTTGGATTTCTTCAGGACATTTTTCAATTTTTGGGTCTTTTTTCAAGACATTTTTCAATTTTGAGGTCTTTTTTTAGGACATTTTATGATTTTTAGGTCTTTTTTCAGGACATTTTATGATTTTTAGGTCTTTTTTTAGGACATTTTTTGATTTTTAGGTCTTTTTTAAGGACATTTTTTGATTGGTAGAACCATAGGCGATACCCACTGTAGTTGGATGATAAAGGAATGCCCCCAATCAGGTCCTACACTAGTCAAGTTTGAAGGATGTGTAAAAGGGCGTGTTGGGGGTGACAAATGGACAATATGTAGGACTTGATGTCAACCATTGTGAGCCATGAAAGGAATGGCAGGGCTGTGCGATGGGGGTGTCAAGATGGTGTCTGGAAGTGGGATGGATATTTATTATGGACTAAGGTAGATAGAGTGACAGTAGATGGCAGAGAAAAAATTGACTGCAGATGGCGCCTGTTTGCTAGGTTTTCACCATTGTACTTATCCAAAGTGCCTATTTACCAGGTTTTCACTTTTGGAAAGATTATTTCTCTTTACTATTTTTTTTTTTTTTGGTGTCACCAAGACGCCTATTGGCTAGGTTTTCATCAAGGTAACAATTTTTTATATTTTTCATTTTTTTTTGTATTTTTAAGGTTTTCAACTAGAATTTCTGATGCTATGCATAGAACCTTCGAAGATGTAAACTGTTTATAGGCTTTGTCAATTTTTTTTTTCTGGAGTGGCTAGCTAATATGCTCCAGAATCAAAATAGGATGTGATAATGTAAGGAACCAACCAATTTGGTTTGAACTTGCCAAGTTTTTCTCTGTCAAATTGATTTTTGGGATTTTGCATGAGGACCAAGTCACCAATGTCAAATTTTTTTACCATGACTCTTTTGTTGTAACTGTGGCAAAGTTGATTCTGATATGCTTGTAAATGATTCAATGCATTGTGTCAGAATTCCTCTAACATTTCCAATTCATGTAGTCGTGGTTGTCTATACTCCTCATCATCAATTAGACCCTTTTGGGAGACTCGTAAGGATGGAATTTCAACCTCAATGGGCAAGATAGCTTTGGATCTGAAGACTAAGGAAAATGGCATGGCTCCTATAGGCGTATGAATGCTAGTGTAGTAAGCCCATAGAGTAGGGTTAAGTTGAATGTGCCAGTCACGACTAGCGTCATTGATTGTCTTCTTAAGAATTTTGATGATTGTTTTTTTGGACGCCTCAGCTTGATTGTTTCCTTGTGGGTAACATGGTGTGGAGAAATGATGTTGAATCTGGAAGCATTCACATAACTCACAAACATCTTGGTTTTTGAAAGGATGCTCGTTGTCAGTGATGATGGCCTGGGGGACGCCATACTGGAAAATGATGTAGTTGAGGATGAATTTTGAAAATTGTTTACCAGTTATGTATGTAAGGGGGATGGCTTTGATCCACTTAGTAAAGTACTTAGTGGCGGTGATAATGAATTTGTGGCCGTTGGAAGAAGTAGGATGGATTTTTCCCATGAGGTCGAGTCCCCATTGTGCGAAGGACCAAGGAGAAGTAATCAGCCGAAGTTCCTCTACCGGTGCATGAATCAAATCACTATGTATTTGACATTAGCAACATGTCTTGACAAACTCAAGTGCATATTTTTCTATAGTCGGCCAGTAATACCGAAGTCTCGTTATCTTCTTGGCTAAAGTAGGACCACTCGAATGAGACCCGCATATACCTTCATGTACCTCACGTAAGGTTGTTCATGCTTCATCAGTTTCGAGACATCGAAGAAGGGTATTGTCAAAGCTTCAACAATATAGGGTGTCATTGATGATGGTGTATTGGGAAGCTTTGCAGATGAAGAACTTTCGTTGGTTGTTGGAGAGGTTTGGGGGAAGGGTTTGGGACTTGAGATAGTCATAAATGTCTTGATACCATGGAGAATTGGGACCAAAAAGCTCACAAACCATCTCTGATTCTGGAATGTCATATGCAGAAACCAAAAGTTGTTCCACCAAGAACTCAAAGTAAGGCATATTACTTGGAATGTCTAGGAGAGAGCCAATTGTAGCCATTACGTCAGCTACCTTGTTTTGTGCCCTCAGAACTTGCTCAAAATTCAACATGTGGAAATATGTCTAAAAGTTGTCAATCATTCATTTATAAGGCATTAATTTCTCATCCTTGGTATCATAGTCATCATTAACTTGGTTGATGACTAGCTGAGAATCTCTATAAACATGAAGTGTCTTAATTTTCCATTTTATGGCCATTCTGAGTCTCGTAACAAGTGCCTCGTATTCTGCAACATTATTTGTATATGGAAAAGCAATGCAAAATGACTTAGGGATGGAGTCTCCTTCTGGTGTGATAAACAATATTACCACTCCCAATCCATGACTAGTATGAGAACCATCAAAGTATAGCATCTAAGGTGACTTAGGTTCTGTATGAAATATGGACTCATCCAAAAAATCCACTACCAATGGGTGATCACTTTGCATAGGTACATCTGCCAGTTGGTATGCTATCACTTGTCCCTTTATAGCCTTTCATTCTACATATTGAATATCATATTCACTCAAAATCATGACCCATTTTGCTAGACAACCTTTCAAAGCCGCTCAACTTAGAAGATATTTCAGGGGATCAATTTTTGCTAGCAGCTGTGTCTTGTGATTCAACATATAGTGTCTTAAATTTTGAGCTGCGAAGGCAACTGCTAGGAAAGCATGTTCAATTGATGTGTAGTTCAGCTCATATCCGACCAGTGTTCGATGAATGTAATATATGGCCCTTTCCTTCTCATCATGGTCATTTTGTGCCAATAATTCCCCCAGTGCTGAAGTTGTTGTAGAAATATATAGAATCAAAGGTTTCCCTTCAATAGGTGGCATTAAAACAGGTGGTGACAATAGATAATCCTTTATTAGTTGGAAGATCTCTTGACATTTATCTATCCACACAAAGGGGATACCCTTGCGTAGAGGATACTGAAATGGTTGACACTTATCAGCCAATTGTGCTATGAAGCGTTAGATAGATTGTAACCTGCCTTACAATGTCCTAAGTTCACTTATTCCTTTTGGTGGAGGCATGTCTAATATGGCTTTCACTTTGGCAGGATCGACCTCAATGCCCCTTCGAGAAACTATGTATCCCAAAAGCTTCCGTGATGTCACAACGAAGACACATTTCTTGGGATTTAGGCAGACTTTGTACTCTTCTAGTCTCTTGAATATTTTGTCTAGCACATTCAAATGGTCTTTTCATGTTAAAGATTTTTCCAAGAGGTCATCCACGTAATCCTCCATTATCTTATGCATCATGTCGTGAAATATTATTGTCATAGCTCTTTGATACATGGCGCCTACATTCTTAAGACCAAAAGGCATGATATTTGAACAATATGTACCCCAAGGACATGTAAATTCTATTTTGTGCTAATCTTCAAGGGAAATACGTATTTTATTATAACCTGAGAAACCGTCCATGAGGGACAACATCTCATATCCTACTGTGAGTTCACTATGATATCTATGTTTGGCAATGAAAAATCATCCTTTAGACATGCTTTGTTCAAATCTATAAAATCTATGTAGACATGGATCTGGCCATTTGGCTTTGTGACTAGTACAAGATTGGATATCCATTCAACATAGTCGATAGACCGTATGAATCCCACATCTAGAAATTTCTTGAGTTCGACTTTGACTAACAGGGCGATCTGAGGATGCATTTTATGCAATTTCTATTTTACTGGCTTGGCGTCTGGAAGTAGTGGAAAATGGTGTAAGACCAGTTCTAGATCCAACCCAGGCATATCAGCATATGACATGCAAAATTAATCTTACGCTTTGAAAATAATCTATGGAATTTAGGTTTCTCTTCTTCTGTCAAGGATGCCGCAAAGAGGACAATTTTGGGATCTATTGTAGATATGTTGACTTCCATGGTGTCCTTTATGAGCAGTTCTGATCTTTCTTGAGTCACAGGGAGAAAGTCCAATTCTCCATATTTGGGCACCTCAGAGATATTTTCACCCACAAATATGTCTTTTATTTTTACTTTTTTATCGTCAGAAGGTGCCTTTCGATTTTCACCTAAAGACTTGTCATTTTTTGTTTTATTTTTATTTTTCATTTTGCGACTAGAGGATGAAGCAGTCTCACCGAAGTAAGCTGTACAATCTAATTCAATGGAAAATCCAACCTTGTGATCTCCACTTGGTATGCCCTCACATAGTCCCATGAATTTTGCAATGGCCTCATCATTCTGAAATATGTCCATGACTGGCGGGTCTTGTTGATCCCAATCAATTAGTTGTGGGTATACTAAGGAGATACAATCATCAGTATTGGTGAATTGTGGGGAGTACACAAAAAGAATGTAGATGGATTCAAAGACATTGAAAATGAAGTTGTCATCATCCAATTCCCAATTGGACTCTATCCAATATTCTCCTTCACTTGGTTTGTACTCATTGTCAAAATAAGGGACAAAAGGACTATCATAAGGGTCGGTAGTGTCAAGTGGAAATTTGGATGAATCCAAATGATGGTCATTATTGCTAGATGGTTGGGAAAATATGTCAAGGTTATGGCCAATAGGACTGGAAGATGATTCAGGTTTGTTATTGTTCCTTGGGAAAAAGAATCTATCCTAGTTTTCTTATTTCTTTTGGATTTTAGGATTGCCAATATTATGTGATGGGTCAATCTTAAACATTTTCCAAAATATTTGTTTAGAGGTAAGTTCTCTAGGTTCAAGGAACAATTCATAAAGAAAACAGTCAGTTAGGGATCGTTGGGACCCAAATTCCCATTCATGGGAGTCAGTTTCGATAAGGGATTCCTCAATAGTCTCGACACTTTCTGAAGTATTCATGCTCTCACTCAAAATTCCATTGGTATGTCGATCATCAATTTTGGGTAGTCCATATCCTAGCCCAAGAAGTTTTGGTCTACGGGGAGGCATGATTGGTTCACGCCTTCCAGTCTTATTTCTGCCAAGGCCACTAGTTCCATCATAGCCTTTTTCCTTTATCATGTCATAGCCTTTTTCATATACATGGACTAGTAAGGGAGGAAAGTTTTCCATTTCTTTGTAAATCCATCCTAATATATCTTCAATGTCTTCGTTATTCATGTCTCCCCATTTTATGAAAATGGTTGTCGATGGAACTTAAAAAATTTCTTTAGGTTCCATTCTGAAACAAGGCCAACCATAGACCTTAGGGGACTTGGGTATTTTTGTGATGCAATATGTTGTATTTTTTTTGAATTCTCCACAGCCTAGGTTCTAGATCTTGACATTGGACTCAACCTTAGGAGGCAAGGAGGATGATGGTGTGGCTGAAGATGTGGAAGGAGTGGATGTGGATGAAGAGGCGAGTGTGGAAGGGTCAATGAATTTGGAAGAAGATGAACTAGGAGCTTCTTGGTTGATGGGCACGTGATGTTCTGAAATACCCCTTAGATTGGTGCAATACTAAAAGGAATTGGGGTATCCATATATGGTGATTTATGTGTCGTCAAAGGGAAACTTCAGGCATTGGTGGTAGGTGAATGGAACAAATTTGAGGGCATGAATCCAAGGTCAGCCAAGAAAGATGTTATAGGATAATTCAAGATCTAGGACTTGGAAAGTTGTGTCTACAATGACTGGCCCAACTCTACTTGGAAGAGAGATAACGCCTCAGGAGGAACATTCTTCATCATCATAAGCCTTTATAACTATGGTCTTTGTTGCATCTACACAAGCATCAGAAAAGCCTAGAGCCTTAACTATTTTTAAGGAGCATATGTTCAATCTTTCTCCACCATCTACTAAAACTCATCTGATCTTATGCTTATGGATGAAAACTTCAATGTGTAATGCATTGTTATGGTTGGATTTTGGTGATGAATAATTTTGATCTGAAAATGTTACATGATGGGGTGTAGTGAGGTAGCCCACCATGGCCTCAAACTAGTTGAAATAAATGTCTTGAGGGACAACGAACTCTTGCAAGGTTTTGTCAATTATAGCCTTATGCGCGGGAGAAATGCGTAGCAATTCAAGTATGGAAATTTGAGCAAGTGTTTTTCCTAGTTGATCAATAAGGTTAAACTAACTCTTAGGTTGTGACTGCTTTGTAGATGGGCCTAATTGTGATTGTTTTGTGGATGGACCGGGTATTGTAATTTTTGACTATTGAGGAGGAGGACTAGCTATAGTGATTTTTCCGCTTTGAGTAGTGGCATTACATTCGGGTGCTCTTTTGACAGTGATGGTATTGACATATTCATCATTGGTTCAGATGCGGTTAATGATAGTTCCTCCTGAATAATCAAATGTGGTGTAGGTATAGTTGGCATAGTTATTATTTGTCTTAGGAATTGATGTTGAGGGATTATTTGAACCATGGTCTTGCAGTGGATTTTTGTGAATAGTATGGTTTGCATTTGATGCAAATTGTGTCCCACCCAATTCAATTGTGCAATTTTCAATGAGTTATTGTACAATATTTCTTAGTTGCCGACAAGAGGATGTCTTATTCCCTTTAGTACGGTGGTAATCACAGAAAGAATTGTCATCCCACCATGATGGCTCTAATTGTCCTGGGTCATATGGCTTAGGGTCTTCTAGTGTGATGAGATCATTTTGAAGGAGCTTCTTAAGAATGTCCTCAATTGGTTCTCCCAAAGTAGTGTATGTTCGTCTTTTTGAGAATTGTCTTGTTTCGTGGGGTTGTCCTTGACTTTGACTGTTTTAACCATTTGCTTATTTGGAATGAAATTGGTGGGGGGTGTTAGTGTTGTTGTTGGTCTA
>VDFB02058242.1:310305664-310370383 GCA_007258455.2 Sequoia sempervirens | reverse complement strand
GGGGAACAAGGGTTTAGGGTTATAGGGTTAAGGGTTTAATGGTTGGGGTTTATTTTTTTATTTGCATTCATTTATGTTTTATTAATGTGTACAATAATTTTATAATTATATAATACTTAATTTTAAAATTTACATAGTTTCCCATGGGACAATTTGATGGAACAAATTCTATAAGTTGTATATAAGTGTATATAATTCTTGAACTTAAGAATTCCATGAAACAAATATAAGTTTTATATAATTGTAATTTAGGAAAAATAATTTTAAAAAAAATCACTACGTTTCAAATAAGGATTGAAATCATATAATATGGGTTTACATGCAACCAAAAAAAGTGAGAGATGATGCTATCAAACATTCTTGAACTTAAGAATTTTCCATGGAACAAATATGTACATATAATTGTAATTTACACAAAATGATTTACAACTATGTACAAGTTAAGTTATAAGTTCTCATTCGAACATGTATAGGGTTACAAGTGAACTTGAAAACCATGGATATAATCTAAGTCAAAGATTCTAGTTCAGCCCGCTCTTCAATAACATGTAGAATTTTTTGATGATCATCACTATCTAGTCTCCATTTTCTTTGGCCACGTGCATGTGGAACTGCATGAAGATGTAGAGTGGCAACAATTATTAAGTGACTATATTGATATACCTTGTTATCAAGTTGATAGTCAACAAAATGAATTCCATGCTGAACAAATTTGACTTGTTTTAGATATGTCCCTTGTACTACAACAGAACCTGCATGGTAAAAATGAACCTAAGGTAAGACATATGAATGTGTGTGCAATATTTTCGTGCACAAGGTTTGTACAATATATATTTAATGTTTATAATGTAACATGTGCACATGTGAATACAATATATATAAAATTTTAAATTCAAACTCACTTGTGGGAAATAACATTCCATCACTTGTTTCAGATTCTGTTAGCTTATTCCTCTCTTCTGTGCAACACAATAAATAATAGCTAACACCTTTGATGTTTTTAGGCTCTGCTATGATTGCTAAAACATCTCCTATACACCAAATTTACATAAAAAAAATCTAAAAAAATTAGAAATGTTTCTAAAGATCATTAACTAGATATATATAATAATTAAATTATTGAAAACTTACACGTGTACCTTTTCTAACCAATCCTGAAATATGCTCATAATCAATTGAAATCAAAGGAATGTCTTCAAATATTTATTCCTCGTCTTCATCATATGTTTCTGAAACAACTAGTGGCACTGTATCCCATTTACCAACATATCCAAGTTCTTGATTGTTGCATGCATAATTAGAGTTTCCCTCAATGCACTCAGTGCAAAAACAAGAGTAATCCCTTCTATCTAATATCCATCCATGACGACTATCTGAACTCCTAACACAATGCAAAGATCTTGTTTTTTCTACCCTCTTGCATCCATGCATTGATCTTCTATCCACACCTAGATACATATGTACAACAAAAAACTTATGTGAACAAATATGTATATATATATATTTTAAATTTAAATAAATTCAAATTTTTGATTTAATGTAATTTATACATACCTGATATCTCCCAAAACACTCTATGTGGAATGTGTCGATTTGTTCTTGAAGATGTGCCGACCACATTTGATGCAAAGTGTTTCTTGCACCATTCAACAACATCATGTGCATTGTCTAGACGATCTTCTGGATAACTCATTTGATGCTTTCTTAAAGCTCGTTTGATGCAAGCTCCTGCTCCATCATGCTCACCCTTTCCATGCCCACTCTCAAAAAAACTCCAAACATGTGGTATTTTGTAGATTTTATGATATCTACAAAGTGCATAGAATGGTAGTGAAGATTTGAATTGTGCCACACATCCATCTGACCATACAAAATGATTTTCAAATTTGACACCCCTACTTCTCAAATTCTCAAAAAATATTGTAAAACAATGTTGGACAAAAAGTGTGTCATGCTCTTTATCATCACTAATATAAAAGTGATATTCTTTTTTAATGACTCATTCTTCATCTGTACTCTCAACACCATCCAATTCTGATTGTGCATGTCGATAACACACATGAACCATAATAGTGATCTGCTTTGAAAAGTAATACTGATTGAATCTCCTTTTGATGTACAAAGGAGTAATTTTCTACAAAGTCAACTATTGATAGAATTGTTCCATGTGGGAAAGTATCTCTCAATGTTTGGAATTGTTGTGCTTGCCACTTAGCAAAAAATGAATGATGTATGTATGGTCATATCAATTTTCGAAAATCTTCCATAAATTTTCCAATGGGAGTCTCCTCTTCTACATAGATCAACCTTGTGGATTCTTTCCCAAAATTTGCTTACAACACACATACTTGTACACATGTCGATAAAATAGCCGAATAACTAATAAACCACACTTGATCAATGAAACATTACATCAAAGAGAATCCAAATAACTTGATCTATGAGAAATTGAAACAAATAAACTCTCTAAAAATAGTACTTACCTCTTGCAATTTACTGTCTTTGTTAGGTTGGTATCCTCAATTCTTGAAGGAAATTTAGCCAAATTTCCACATGTCTCACAAATTCCTTTTATGCAGGTTATTTGAGGTCCATTTTCATGATCACATAATATAGACTTTATGAACAAACTTGCCTGTTTAGGAGGTGCATTTTGAAACCCACATCTTTCTTCTCTCATCTTTCGAAACACTTGATAGTAGAGATCAAATTCAATATGATAGCGACAACAACAAGTTTCAAAAACTTGTTTATCTTCACTGTACGGTTTTGGCACCTTTGAAACATTGTTTGCCCAATCAATATATGATGATATACAGTACAAAGTTCATATACATCTCAAATTGTGTTATGTCTGGCAATGTTTGATATGATTTTTCATAAATGCGGGTCAATCACGTATCTCACCAACATCTCTGAGCATTTTGATGATATGGATATGAGTCTGATCATGCTGCAAAACACGAGACCAAGTTCCTAACAACATCTTCAATCTTGTAGAATGGAGAGCTCTACACATGGTGAATTTCCTTCTAAAATCTCATCCAAAACTTTCTGCACTGCTCATATTTTTATCAATGTGGTTTCTACTATAACCAATTTCAGTTGAAAGTGCAAACATTTTTCTTTTTCTTACTATATCTTGATGTACAATAGATGTCAACATCACCCTTCTTGTAGTGGCCTTATCCACTGATCGAGATCCTTTCCCAATGGAATCTAAACCCTTTTTAACATTTTGAACAATATCCTTTTGTAATCCCATGTGTTTCTTCTTATTTGATGTTGAATGAACACCCAACAATTGTAATAACTCTTTGAGCTCATCACGAAGAAGTAAACATGATAAAAATTGGTTTTTTTCAAGTGTATCAACAGTTGAAATGATGATTGATCATTCCACTTACAGATTTAGTCATTGACCTCTTTCTCTTATTATAAGGCTAGTTGGCATAATATTTGAGTTTCTCCATATCCATTTCAAGTAAATGATCTAAATTTCTATGAGAAATTTGTTTCCCCACCTTCTCGGCTAGTTTTATATGCTCATCCATACTAGTAGGAGGAAGTGATCCCGACCCCTCTCCAACATGCATTGTTTGAACTTGTGCCTCCTCCCTATCTTCAAGGACCTGTGTACATTCTTGAAGGCGGATTCATTGATCAATGTCTAGATTTGGCTAGAGCTTGAGCATGAAAATTCACCTTGTTGAGCCCTTCCTACCACATGTGTCATGAAATTTTTGCAATCAAAAGTGAGATGATGTTATATAAGTGAAGTTTATGTATGCAAGCAAAGAAACTGATAAAACATGATGCTATAAGTGAGAGAAGGTTTTGCTAGTTTTATATGCTCATCCATACCAGTAGAAGGAAGTGATCTTGACCCCTCTCCAAAAAGCATTTTTTTGAACTTGGTCTCCTCCTAACTTCAGGTCCATGTGTTCTTCAGCAGTTAAGTTTTGATCAATATCTAGATTTGAAAACAGAGCTCTGGCTTTGAGGGAATCCTAGAGCATAAAACATGAAAATAATTTAGTAGAGTGATGAAAATAAAGATGAAAGACACAAGAAACACAAATATTGAAACAAAAATGGTAGCTTAAGGAGGTGGAGTCAGGATCATATAAACATTGCAACTTGCATGACCAAGATGACTTGAGGATATTTAAAAGTATTTATAGTCATTCAAGTGCAATGATGGTTAGAAACATTCAAAGTAAAAGTCATAAACACACACTTGAGAGTGAGAGAGAGAAGAAACAAGCATGTACCTTGTTTCTTTCTATGATAATTTTCCAAGTTTTGATCATGCCTCTTTTGTTCTTCTTTTGACAATTTTTGTTGAGATGCATTTTTTCTTTTTCTTTGTTGTCCCATTTTCTTCTTCAACTTAAAGATGACTCTAAACAATTCCTCTACCAACTTAGTTAAATTATCCTCCAAATTTTGCCTTGATTATTTTGGTAGAAAATGAAAAGTTGTCGAGCTCAATGTTTTATCCTTGATAAATGTGCAAAGCTTCTTCTCCAAAATCTAAGCTCCATGTAAATCAAAGGTATTCAAGTGTACATGGAATAACTAGGTCCCTAGTTTAAATGAATCAAGTAGAAATCAAACAAACAAGTTATTTCATTGTAAGGTTTGTTGTTGTTATTTATTTAATTCATAGGTATGCTGACACCATCTATTAATTTTTAGAATTTTATTTAAAAATTATTAGAAAATGTATAATAAATATTGGGGTATAATTTGAATTGAATTTTCTTAATTATATTATTTGAATTGAATGTCGAGTTAGTTGTGAAATGTAATAGAGGTATAATTTGAATTGAATTTCAAAGTTACTTGTCAAAAAAGATTATATCTTGTTCTCAACTCAATGGTTCATGTTGCTTAAGTCATTTATTTAAAATATTTATTGTGATCAACATGAATAATGAACTTAATTATAAAATGGCATTGATTTCCCTCTAAAAATTCTACTAGAGATCCAAATGTATATTGAATATAAGGAAATGTAAGTTGTAAAGAGATCATAAAATAAGAAACATGTATGGACATATTGAATATTTAAAAGCAAATGCATACACATATATTCACGTGTAAACATGTTTAAACCATAAGCAAACACATGTACATATATGTAAAGATTCAATACATATAAACATAACACATATTATAAGCAAAGGCAAATGTATGTATATATCATATAAGAAAATATATGTACATATCATAAAAGCAAAGTGTAAGTTAGAGATCATCAAATATCAAATACTATTAAAGATCATCATATAATCAAATACATGTGGTAAAGATCAAAAATCTAGAATGCATGGCCTAATATGAATGTCTACTCCTAGATGAATGGCCATCTGAATGAGATCGGTCCTGCTTTGATGGATGTGCTGAGCCCTGCAAATAAAATTGTGTACAAGATGTGTTAAATACATACAATTTATATTAAATAAATTTTATGAAAGTTATTTTTAAATGAACTTGTATTTTTAAATATCAATCTATATCTATGCATGTACATAAATATATTGCATGTACATATACAAGTGTGATTATATAAAAATGTAAAACTCACATGTCCACTGATAGCAGATTCATCCATAGAGTCACATCGATCATGCACACAATCTGGACCAAGGCTAGGAGTGATATGAGGTATGTCCACCTGTAACAATATATATACATATATATCAACTTACATGAATATCTAGTTAAAGAATTTTTTTAAAAAGAATTAAAAAAGAATTAAAACATGCACATGCACACATGCATGTACATCATCTGATATCGGATGACCTAAGTCCTTTGAAACGGTTGCCTCCACGATATCCACCAAATGGTCAAGTGACGAATCAACATCTGCATCCATCTAATCTATCCCATGTCGTGCCAGATATGATGAATGTAGAGGACTATGAAGGTGAGATGGCATCGATGATGATGAACTAAAACCAATCAACATATTAGTAAAACCCATAGTCTATGCAACTGTCATATGAACTGTAGGTGGATCCTGATGCGCACTAGTGCTCGACTGAGACTGATGGGATCCTGGAACTGAATGACCTCTGCATCTCAAATGATCTCTAACATGCTCTATACCGATCCCATTATCTGATGCAATGTTGGCATATGCCTCCAATAGGTCCTCGACCAAACA
Organism: Sequoia sempervirens; assembly: GCA_007258455.2. NCBI lineage: Eukaryota > Viridiplantae > Streptophyta > Pinopsida > Cupressales > Cupressaceae > Sequoia > Sequoia sempervirens. The sequence goes on along the minus strand of VDFB02058242.1, from coordinate 310,364,205 downwards.
ATGTAGAGTCATGTGTGACATATCTCCACCTTGTAAGTGCATCAAGGCGTAGCAGGAGTAGGATGTAAATTGCATAAAAGGAGATCCATGATGAAGTCCCTTTGTGCTTTGAAAGAAATGGTGTGGATAAAGGGAATGTCTAGATATCAACTCTGACCTACGCGATCATGGATATCCTAGTGGTGGTAGCAACAATGTCACCTATAGTGTCAATTTCTTCCTTTTGGGAAGCAACAACAACCTCATCTGCTATGGGGGCTAAAGCGAGGGTGAGAGCAGGAGACCTCTCACCAACCAATACCCTAAACAATGGGGCTAGTCTATACGCTCGGCGATAGGTGGGCCTATGTCGACCAATCTACCTGGCCCTAACCCGGCCTTATGGTGGAATGTCGAATTAGTTAACTTTGAGGCCCAAATGGACCTCTGACATACAGCCTAGCGAAACAAATACAATGGAATCTAGTCATTGTTTGGGTATAGACCATGTGCTACAAGAAATCGTGGGTAGATCAATGAGGCCATAGCATGATCGACACATCTAGTGACCTGGTATCCCCTAACCTTATGCACATTTTGATAAAATGAAAAACAAGTGGCTTTTATCATTTCTTTGGTGACACTATCTGTATTTGTTTAAGGGGAACGTCACCATGTACTTCCTCCCGCATGCGGAAAGAATAGCAACCACTCTATCTAGGGAATATGCACTAGTCCTCTCAAGTTCATCTTTTAGTTTTTCTAGACTATGCAATATTAACATGCATGGTTCACTATATATCCCCAGGTTTGCACCCTGTGCTAATGAATCTCTCAATTTTTTTATCTCATTACTAGTATTTGCAAATAAAGAATCTGGCACAGGTGGAACATGATCTGCATTTTCCATGTTATATATATATATACAGTACACCTAAAAAAACAATGAGACTTTGGTAAATAATATATCTAGATAAAGAGAATACAAATTTAAAATAGAACTTGTAATAATTCATCTACTCATCAATAATATTTTCATACTATTAACAATTTAAAAAGAATTGGAAGACAACTATAATCTCTAACATAGCATCCTTAAATGGTTCAAATTTTAAATGAAATGATGAAAGAAAGAATAAGAATACAAAGATTAAAGTATAGAATCATTTGAAAATAATTGGGGATAAAAATATTTAATCTAATAGTTAACATAAATGAACTTCAATTATATAGCCAAGAACATCAAAAAATTATAGATTGGAAAGCAAAATAAATATCTCATATTACTTCAATCAAATCTAATAAAGTTTGACTTCATTGCATACTTGTTATAAATATCTCACATGAACCAATGAAACTCAATGTGTCCCAAATTACATAAGAAGAGCTCGAACCTAAATGTGAAGAAGAAAAAGAAATTCAAAATCCATCTTTTTGTAATGAGTTTGTTAAAATTTAAAAACATTCGAGAACCCCAAAATGGTTTGAAATTGATGTTAAAGTTTTTTTTAATGCATTAAATTCTATTGTAAATAATAGTAAGGAAAAAGATAAAAGAGTTGCTCATAGACTAATAACATCATTAGTAACAAATTAAATAATTAAAAAGGCTCAATTATTAAGGTAAACTTATCTTGAATTAAGCCTAAATCGTAAAACATTATCAAAAGTACTATCAATAAGATCATGATTAGAAAGTCCTATTGAAAATCATACTTGGGCTTTTAGCAGTAGGCTTCCATGAGTCGATAAGAAGCTAATTAATAGCACATAGGATGAAATTCAACAATTTTGACATTCTAACTCTAGATTTACATATGAGGTTGGAAACAACATTTTTTATACTCTACCTAGGCCATGATTTTGTTATGAGTATGAAGAGTTTATGATAGAAATACATCCATTATTTTTGAGTTAAAAGTAGGTTAAATAATATTTTTCTTAAAAAATCACTTTTATATAAATGTAGGTGTTTTGGAGAACAAAGCTATAGTATGAATAAGTGATTGACATCGATGGCTATAAATTTCAAGCTGGGGACATTCAATATAATTCATAAGGTGTTAAATAATATTAAATGCTTTCATTGTTTAGTTAGTTTTAATCAATGTTGTATGATTTATTAAACATTTTTTTAATATTTAAATGTAGGTGTTTTGGGGAGTAGCAGTGATAGATCTAGCTCATTGAGAAAGGATATAGGTAGAGAGGAGGAGTGACCTTGACAAGGATTGAGACATGGATCACCTTAGGGTGGTAGATATGAGTGGAACATATCCATAGAGAAGGATAGGCGAAGAGGATAGATATAGAAAAATGTGATCAACATAGATTAAATAACAAATAAAGCATAAATCAAATACTTTAATAGTATAAAATATAAAATGTAACCGAGCATTTGTGGGTTTGCATCCCACCAAGCATGTCAATTTGTAAGCATTGAATTTAAATAAATGAGACATTGAGGAAAATAAATGTAGACTTCAAATTGAATTAAAAAATCACCTCTAATAGAGTGAAAAGATGAATTACACAAAAAATGAACTAAAATTATAATGAAATACATATTGACAAATGGATATATCTTGCAAATGATAAAACATTTATTGCCCAACTAGATAAAATATACTTGCTCAAAATTGAGACGATAAAATGATGGATTTGATCTCAATTTATAGATTTTTTATATGATGGATAAATTGCTAGGATTTGATCATGTATCATGAGTTTAACCCAATTAAAATGTGGCTACTATTATTACCTAATTAACTAATTTATTTATTTAATGAAATTTCTTAATTATTTTGATCAATGAATTGATTGAATTATTTTCAATTTTTATCTAATTTGATTAAATATGTTAAATAATTTGATTGATATATAAACTAATTTATCATAATTTTCATTGAATTATCTAGGAATAATAGATTAAATACTTGGATTTATTTTAATTTATTTCAATATTTGTGAGAGAATGATTCATTTAAATATTTGGTTAATTTATTCTACTCGAGTAACAATGGAGGCCGATTTGATCAATAGGAGAGCATTCATCCCATCCCAAAAAGGGAGTACATTTAGAGTTTGGGACTTTTTTTTCAAAATGCTGAAGAAAATTTTCAAGATTGATTGCTGGCGTGTGGAGTTAGTAATTTGGGTGACCGTAGGTGACCAAATTCTATATGAAACTCTCTAGTTAATGTCTCTCTCTTAGGTAGTGTCTTTATTTTTGTTTAATGCTATGGATCTTCTTCAAAATTATGGTTTAGTTGCTTAGTTTGTAGTGGATTATGTTTTATAAGTTCTTTTTGGACCATTCCCTAAACAATGCCATTCAGGATGATGACTTACATAATGAAAAATATTTTGTTGGGTGTTTGCTTAGACACAAAGTTTTAAAGGAAAACTCTAGTTTCCTTTGTGTTTGAATTTCTTTGAAATGAACCTTGCAAGAATGGGATGAATCTTTAGTGGAAAATACAATCAATGGACATAAAAGAGAATTGGGCGCTCTATTGTATGGAGAAACAATGGAGGCACATAAGGAAATGTTGTTTCTCCTCACTCATGTCCCTCACCCTCTGCTAGTTTTTGCTATATATATGTAATATATGGGCACTCAAAAAATATGTAATATATGTCTTCTTTTTAGGTTTTTTTTCATTTATGGTAGGTTTTCTTAATCAATTTTGTCTATATATGATTGCTACAATCCTATTTGATGGGTCTCTTGGTTTTGTCCCTACACCTTCATGATTTGTGGGTTGACATGCCCTTCTCTATTTTGTACTTTACTATGGAAATTTTTACAATAAATATTTTAATTAGTTTAGGCCTTGATCGTTTTAGGTCTGAAAAGAAAAATTAATTTGATTTTGATAAAGTGTAGGAATTAAGGTATCATGAATTTTGTTAATAAGTGGATGTTAGGTGTTTGGGTGGGGACCATGGTATGGATATGAAGTGTATGTGAGATTTAGTGTCTACAAAATCCAAAGGTAAATCAAAATATTATAAACATCAAACTTTTTTTGGAAGGATAATATAAAACCAAATCTAAACACAATATAAACATTGTAATCACAACCATACGTACTATATATATGAGATTGCATACAACCATGTGTAAAATTTACAACCATGTAAAATTTATTCATATGTTGTTTATTAAGAAAAAATGTCATAAATTATATTTCTAGAAATAAAAAGGACTACAAATATGGAGGGAAAAAATTAAATAATCTCAACATAGCAAGGATTTTACAAAGTGATAGATAATTTTCTCAAAAGAAAAAGGACATGTGTTGTGCACAAGACAACAAACCACTTTTTCATGTTTTTTGATGTCTAAATATTTACTTCCATACATGTTTGTGAATACCACATAAATTGAGATGCACAATTATTTTAAAATCTTCACATGCATCTTAAAGTGGAAAAAAATGTAATGATAAAATTTGCATATCCATATTATTCCTATTGTATTTTTTGCCTCATTTTGAATATATATATATATATATATGGTGCACAATATTGTGCAAAGTGGTAATAATTCCCCTAGAGTTTATGACCTATTATATAGACATAAATCAAACATTTGAACTCCATTTTTTCCTTACACACATCTTATCAAAGCATTTTTTTGACACATATGATCCACATATCCACACATCCACTTTTCCTAATGAATCTTATGTGTATGTCTAATGGTGGCATGTGGAAGGATAAATATGGCTATTGAAAACTTTACCATTATCTTGACAACTAATTATGGCTATATGATTATCTTATTGTAATGAACCTAAGTTCATTCGATAGATATTAGTGAAGTTGAATTAGGAAGCATGGATTGTGCTTTATTATACACATTTTACGTTTAAAAATATGGGTCTAATTTTTGTGATATTGAAAGGCAGTTAAATTTCTTCAATAGTATATCCAAAGTATAGGGATATATTAGTGGTAAGAGTAGTATAGGATAAAAAGGAGAATGTATAAAGAGGGGAAGGTCTAGAAAGGTAATGACATGGTAATGGTAGGAGAAGTTACACTATAAGGTTAGATTTTCATAGGATAAGGAGGAATGGTATGAAGAATGTATATTTGTATAGGATAGTGCTAGTAGTAAAAATGGTGTGAACATATATAAAAGGATGGGAGATATGAAAAATACTAGTGGAGAGAAAGGCGGTAGGACATGGGTGGTGGATCCCATGGAAGTGGTAACTATAGTATGAAAGGAGGAATCATTATAAGAGGATGAAGGGTAGATGGATGCATAGAGGGTACAACATTATTAAAATGCATTAGAGTGGTAATATTATGAATAGTATTAATTCCCTAAGGATAGCCACCTAATACATTATATAAATTACTAGCCAATGAGTGAGGATATTTAGGGTGGAGAGGTGCATCAATACGTAATTATCAATTTAGGAAAATATCTTGTTTACCAACATATGTATTTAAATCATAGTCTCAAGTGATCATTATTTTTGATCTTCTTTAATGTGGCTCTTTATATGGTTGTCATTAGCTATTATATGAAAAAATGATTCAATCGTCATTTTATTTGCTAGTCATATTAGAGTTAAGATGAAAACTCCATAAAACAATATTTTAAAGGATATTAATTTAACTAGATAAAAGATCAAGGAAAACACTCTCAAACATGCAATATACCCCAATTGCTTAAAGACAATGCATATTTCCTAATAATGTGTGCAACTACAAACTAATAACATGTAATGAATGGATGTAGGTGATAATAATTAAATAATCCTAATTGAACTAGGGTTGTCCTTTTTATATATTTTAAAAGTTGTAAGAGCATTGTATGAAATTGTAAGATGGGAATTACTTATGAAATGTTATATGACACATAAGAGAATAAAAAATGAGGGTTACACTAGAATATTGATTAGAATTATGAAAATCATCAAGATCATCTTAAATAATGGGTTTGAATATGTCAAAAATGGAGTGTCGGCTATGAGGAGGAGGATTTGAATTTTTTTGACAAGATGTAACGCATTTGCTAAATACATCCTATAAACCAAGTCAAGGAATATGATGTTGAAATTTGTGCCAAATTTGGTGCCATTTTTAGGTCATTATTTTGGCTCATGGCTTTGGTTAAACCACACTTTCTTTATGGTTTAAATTTTTTCTATTTATGGGTGCTTGAGATGGAGAAAGCATAATGATTTTGTAGGTATCATCATGCTACTAGAAATTAATCCATATTCACATGTTTAAATGATACTACTATAAGGGTATGCACATGAATATTTTATTGTAAATGATATTATTATCAAATAATATAATTGGTTCATTTTTTGGTTGTGAGATTTTTCTTCCAAGAGGATTTTCCCATGTACATAATTATGTTATAAATTTATAATTTATACATTTTTCTTGTAACTAAAATTAAATCTATTTATCCATAGTTTTGATTGTTGAAATGGGAAGGAATATTTCATTTACACAAGAAAAAAATGTATGCAAAATGGGGAAGCAAAATATGTATGTTGAAAACGCTTTAAAAAATTTCAAACAAATGCAATTTGAATTCAACAAATTTGAAATTTTTTGCATTTCTAGGGTTTCGAAATTAAACAAATAGATGCATTTTGAACTCTAAAAAAATTGAATTTTAAATACCTAGTGCTCGATAGTGCTTGATATGCAAACTGGAATGATGAACTTTGGAGAGATGAACTTAAATTTGCTTTCGCCAGAAAGAAAAACCTCTGTTTGGTCGGCGTCACGTTCTTAGTTTGCTGCACGCACCAGGGAAAGTGACTGGTAAAGTTGAAAGTAAAAGTGACAGTTGAAAATGAAACAATTTTTGGTTTTTGTCATGTTTAAGGGGTTCGGTTGAACCCATGTTCGACCAAACCTATTTAAATATGATTTTTTAATTTAGGTTTTAGTGGTTTGGTCGAACCATGGGTTTGACCGAACCCATGTGTTCGGCTAAACCCCTTGTGAGGTTCGGTCGAACCATTGGGTTCGACCGAACCCATTGAATATGGTGAAAAAAAAGCAAAATTTCCTTCCTCTTATAAATTGTAAACCACTATTATAAAGCCACCCATATCCAAGATCATTCATCATGAAAAGGTAATCTACTCCATTGTTTCATGTTTTATTCACTTATTTCATCATTTTGGTTTAATTACCTAAATCGGGTTTGACCAAGGCAAACCCCCATTCCTTAACAATCAACAATTTCTCTTCTTGTGTTGTTTGTATGCAAATTTAGGATTATTGGAAGATTAAGAATCATTGAAGATTTCATTTCCAAGTCATTCAAGTCTTCTCCTCTTCATTCAAGTAAAAATATCAACAAAAAGGCATTTTCAGACCCGATTCTGGCAGAATCCGAAGCGGACACCTATAGAAGGTGGGATTGCAGATCTGAAGCTACAAAATCAACCCCTAACTTTTCATATCCCTGAAGGAGGACTGATTCGCCAAGCATGGTGAATTAGTCCCATTTATGGGCCTGAAAAGTGTTTTTCTCAGAAATATGTTCTCAGTAATTAGAATCCTGTTTCTAGAAGAATTCATCAGAATAGGGACTAATTCACCATAGATGGCGAATGAGTCCTATTTGGCTTGAGAAACAACATCAAAAGTATTCCATAATCTATTTCCAGCCTTCTTCAACCCTCCAGGTACCTTCTGTTTGGTTTTATTCATTTCTATTTCTATCTTCTTAAGTTTCTAGTTCATACTTGCATTACACACTGTGTTTTCCAACATTTAGTATTAGATTAGTTTGCATTTTCATTAAGTTCACAAAATTCACGCACTTCACATTTAATTTTCATACTTGCATTAGTCTTCAGTGCTAATGAAGTTTATTTTAGCCCCATATACTCTCTTACCTTGTAGGTGAAATACCCTAGAAGGTACACGAAGGATTTGGGACCCAAAATTCTTCGTTACACATATAGACAAAGAGATAGAGAAGGTCATAGGAAGAGAAGACAAGGTATGTTAAATATTGGTGAACTTGAGCCCTCTGGTCTTTCAAGTGAAGAGGAAATTGAATATGTTCAAGGTGAAAATGTTGAACATGATATTGAAATTGGGAATGAAAATGTTTAAATTGATATTGAAAATGTTCAAGGTGAAAATGTTGGAATTGAAGATGTTGAACATGATACTCAAATTGGGAATGAAAATATTGAAATTGATAATCAAAATGTTCAAGGTGAAAATGTTGGAATTGAAGATGTTGAACATGATATTGAAATTGGGAATGAAATTATTCAAATTGATATTGAAAATGTTGGAATTGAAGATTTTGAACATAATATTGGAGCAAGTGTAAATTATGTTTCACTAGATTACATGAGAAATGAAGAACCTTGTGTGGAAGAAAGACATATTCCAAATTCAATACCTTCAAGAACCCCTAAATTGTTACTTGAAATTGATGAGAACATTATAAACAATTTTGAAGGCAAGAGGTCAACATGAACTGTTCGGTTGTGGGCTACAAGACTTTTCAATCAATATTTTAGCGATAAGACATTGACCGGGCAATTCCAACTTTTTGTACAATTGCTAAAGATGAAAAACATGAGACCTTTGCTAGCCAAATTGAAGATTCGTGTGAACAAGAAGACTGAAAAAAATTCTATTATTGTCAAAAATATTTTTAATGCTCTCAAGTCTATTGGAAAAAATAACAAGGAAAAAGATAAGAGAGCTACTTGGAGAGTCATTACAACTGCCCTAGTAAGCCATCAATTGAAAAAGGCTTGATTTATGAGACAAACTTGTATTGATTTTGACATAAATCATAAAACTTTGGATAGAGAACTTTCAAGAAGAGAAAGAATAGATGATCCTCTTCAAAATGATAAATGGGCTTTTGCCAGGAGGCTTCCACGTGTTGATAAGAAGCTAACCGATAATGTAAAGCAGGTAATTCAACAATTTTGGCATGATAACTCTAGAGTATCACCCAATGCAAAGGACATGTTTTAAAGTTAAGAATTGGAAATTGAGACTGTACACCGTATCCTAAACATTTCTTGGATTCAAGCGAAACAATGTTAATTTTTTTTAATTGAAACACATCCAAATATGGAAATCTTGCAAAGGACTTTTGAAGGTTTGAAGCCATTTTATTGTGTGCCTCTCAAGATTCGTAATACTTGTTGTTGCAAATACCATGTGGAGTTTTCAATGTACCATGAACTATTATGCTATATCCATTCTACTTTGCATACTAATGAAACGTTATAGGAGTGTGGTGCAATGCATCTTCCAAATTCATCAAGGGACTTGCTAGATCTATTTTTTATGTTCTAGAGATGATGGTTCCTTTTTCTATAGAAATGATTACTGTTTAAATGTGAAGTGCTCACAATGTGGTGGCTTGTCAAAGTTTTTTTAATGTTTTCATGAGGGTTTCGATCATGAAGCAATATTAGATACTCTTAAGCAAAGAGATGACCCTTCAGGCACACTTGAATAACATATTCAAGAATGGAAGGTACAATGCTTAGGTTCATTATGCTTAAGTTCATTAGTGTTATTTATTTAATATTGATATTTTTTATACTATTGCAATGTATAGGTGTCTTTAATAGTGATATTTTGTATGTACTTTTGCGATATTTTTGGCATGATTGATCATGGACCTGTTGCAACAATAGCCAACTCTGATCCTTTTGGAGAGGTATGTGACAAATTACAATAATATAGATTGGTTATTCAAAGTGTCTTTTATAGTTTGAATTACCAATTCATCATCATTCAGGTTGTTTAGATTAATATAGATTTGTTAGTCTAAACATCTTTTCTATTGTGACAATATAGATTTATCATTTGAAAAATTTTGTGATATTTTTGGCATGATTGATCATGGACCTATTGCAACAATAGCCAACTCTGATCCTTTCGGAGAGGTATGCCAGAGCTAGGTGGAAATAAGGTATTTGAGTGTGCATGATGTTCAACTTGATTGGGTAAGAGTTTTCTAATGCAAGAGCTAGGTGACTTTAAACAACATAATTACAATTAAAGATGATTCAAACTCCAATTTGATCCTCAAACCCAAACTTGGGTGCAACTTCACTAAAATAGGTCCATTTTATAAAGAGACTCATATTTAAACACTTCCCAAACCTTTCCACACCCTATAAACTCATCAAAAATGTCTATTAGAACTTGCACAAGCTTGATCCAACCTTAAATCTTGCTGCCCCCACATTTCATTGACATTAGCATGTTGTAACCACAAATTTTCACCTAATTTCACTCATTTTTGCCATGCATGGCAACTCACCAACTCAAATACAGACCTTTCCAACTCTTTAAACCCACATATTCACCTTATAAAGTCCTAATAACATCTACCATGGCCATACCATCGAGCCACAGACCGTACAATATATGGTATGGCCTTTTAGCACTTTGGACTCTTAAGGGAAATCACCAATCCAATGTCGCTCGGAGTGATTTAGTGTATTTGGGTGTAAAAGAGGACCATCCCTAGCATAAATGTACCCATCTAGATGTGTTGGAACAGTTCATTTGGTCGTATGAGTTACATAATGAAAGTTACACCACTTTGCAGCTTTACACTGCTTGCATCTGACAACTTTTCCCTCAACTGAAAACTCGTCACCACACGAAAACACCTTTGAGATAGCAAAAACTAAGATAGGTTATTGTAGATGGTCCCAACATAATCCCATTGCCTCAGATAGAGAGTCTATAAGAATCACATTTTCTGAGAAATAGCCCTTCAAAGATTGTTTCCTTTTAGCACTTTGGACTCTTAAGGGAAATCATCGGTCCAATGTAGCTCAGAGTGATTCAGTGTATTTGGGTGCAAAAGAGGACCATCCCTAGCGTAAACATACCCATCCAGATGTGTTGGAATAGTCCGTTTGGTCGTATGAGTTGCAGAATGAAAGTTGCATCACTTTGTAACTTTACACTGCTTGCATCTGATAACTTTTCCCTCAACTGAAAACTCATCACCATGAGAAAACATCTTTGAGATAGAAAAAAATGAGAGAGGTTATTGTATATGGTCCCAAAAATATCCAATATCCTTAGATGAAGAGTCTATAAGAATCATAGTTTCTAAGAAATAACACTTCAAAGATTGCTACTTTTTAGCACTTTGGACTCTTAAGGGAAATCGCCAATCCAATGTAGCTCAGAGTGATTCAGCATATTTGGGTGAAAAAGAGGACCATCATAGTGTAAACGTACCCATTTGGATGTGTTGGAACAGTTCGTTTGGTCGTATGAGTTGGAGAATGAAAGTTGCACCACTTTGCAATTCTACACTGCTTGCATTTGGCAACTTTTCCCTCAAATGAAAACTCATCACCACGAGAAAATGCCTCTGAGATAGAAAAAATAAAGAGAGGTTATTGTAGATGGTCCTAACGCAATCCCGTAGCCTCAGACAGAGAGTCTATAAGCATCACAGTTTCTGAGAAATAGCCCATTAAAGATTGTTGCTTTTTAGCACTTTGGACTCTTAAGGGAAATCGTCGGTCCAATGTAGCTCAAAGTGATTCAGCGTATTTGGGTGAAAAAGAGGACCATCCCTAGCGTAAACGTACCCATCCAGACATGTTGGAACAATCTGTTTGGTCGTACGAGTTGGAGAATGAAAGTTGCATGGTCACTTTGCGACTTTACATTGCTTGCATTTGACAACTTTTCCCTCAACTGAAAACTCACCACCACAGAAAAATGCCTCTAAGATAACAAAAATTGAGAGAGGTTATTGTAGATGGTCCCAAAAAAATCCCATAGCCTGAGACAAAGAGTCTGTAAGCATCATAGTTTCTGATAAATATCCCTTCAAAGATTGTTTCTTTTTAGCACTTTGGACTCTTAAGGGAAATCACCAGTCCAATGTAGCTTGGAGTGATTCGGCATATTTGGGTGCAAAATAGGACCATCCATAGCGTAAATGTACCCATCCGGACGTGTTGGAAGAGTCCATTTGGTTGTACAAGTTGGAGAATGAAAGTTACACTACTTTGCAACTTTACACTGCTTGCATCTGACAACTTTTCCCTCAACTAAAAACTCATCACCATGGGAAAACGCCTTCGAGATAGAAAAAACCAAGAGAGGTTATTGTAGATGGTCCCAACATGATCCCATAGCCTCAGATGGAGAGTCTTTAAGCATCACAGTTTCTAAGTAACAGTTTGTCAAATATTGCTACCCTTCTGCACTTTGGACTCTTAAGGGATTTCATCGATTGAACGTAGCTTGGACTGCTTCGGCCTGTTTGGGTGCGAAAGGGGACCATACCTAACCTAAACGTACCCATACAGATGTGATGGAATAGTTGGTTTGGTCATATGAGTTGTAAAACAAGATTTATTTATGCCCTTACAAGTAGTTTTCAGCTTCCACTTGAACTCCAATGCTGATTTTTGTGCGAAAAAAGCCATGAGACCATAGCTTCTTGCAAAAAGCAGTAATTTTCTGGAAATAAACGTTCCTTTTGTATTGGAATTCACAAAATTTCCTTCAACCAACCTTTTTTCAAACCTTGAAGAGATTTATATACATGTTTTGAATTCAAATAGACTCCCCAAAATTTAACTTAATACACCTTAAATGGTCTTGATTGACCTTATTTAGCATAAATAGATCACACCTAACCTCTCAACCTATCAAAATTCAAATGTGTAATCTTGCAAATAGTAGATTAGGTGGGAATCTAGAGAGGGAGAGTTGATGGTGAGTCGCCTAGTGAAGGCTAGAGAAGAAGAGTTTGAGGAATATGGTGTTAGGACAGGGGATTGTCCTTGGTTGTCATATTTGGCTGTGTGGTAGATGTATGCTACTATGGGGATGGTTCTAACCATAAAGAACCTGAGAAAGATTGTGAAGAGAAGAGTTGAAGGGAAGAGATACATGTGTAGTTGGAAAAAGCTCATGGAAGAGCGTGAAACAAAGATACTAATGTATGAATGTTTAGCTTTGTGTACTAAATTTTTGTGTGCAGGTGTCAAAGCTTGGGAAACACCATTTGCAAGTGTCAATAAAGACAAAAAGCAACAAGAAGATCCATTTGAGAAGGATCAAGCATGGCAAGACCAAGACAATGCAAATCATGAAGGGTACAAAATCCCTTGGAGGAATATTTCCATGCAAGTGACTTGGAGTAGGTTTGAAGGGATTGTGAAGAAGATAGGAGTAGACCTATGGAGTGATTTATGGGGCATAAATATTTTGTACCCAGGGAGTATGGTGCAGGAGCACCTAAAACATGTAAGATTTCATGAATTGACAAGGCCATTCCTCCTTCTGTAGAGGACATACCTTAGAGGAATGGGATTGAATTACATAGGGGTAGGTGTAGGAACAAGTTTTTAGGGGTGATAAAGGGATTAGAGTGGTCTAAGAATGCTGCCCTGTTAAGAAACACAAATTTTTGTGCCTTTTGAGTAAGGCTAGAGAGTGAGTTTTTGAGAAGTTGAATGAAAATAGGTTGGAACTTGTTGGAAACTATTGGAATAGGTGTATTTAATGGTGTTTAAGAGGTCTGAGTGATTAAGATTAACCCAAGAAGAGTAAAAGTCTGAAACCCTAGTTGGAAGGGGCAAAAACAAGGGAAAATTGGTGATTTTACAGAGAAAGTGTAAGCAAAATTATGGGGCAACATAATACAATGATGTTTTAAGTTTAAGTAGAAAAAATTAAGAGGGAATGAAGTAGTTTCAGGATTGAGTGAGGTCAAAGCATACAAGTTCCAATAAGCCCTAGTTAAGAGGAAGAAAAGTGAGGGTTTGGCACATGATGTTCTTAGAGAGCAAATGGAGAACTAAAAGTTGCAGAATACTATGTTTTGAAAGTAGTTTGAAGTCTGTTTGGAGGTATTTTGAGTTTTTGATGAGGTTAAAGGTCGGCTGCTTTGAAAAAGAGGCCTAATTGAAGCCTATTTGAATGCTAAGAGCTAGACTTGGTCAAGTTGTTCTAAAGGAGTGAACATTGAGTTTTGAGTATGTGAAAGAGGACCTTAATGGGTGTCTAGATTGGTGAATAGAAAAGAAGGTTGTTCTGAAAGGCTATGAGTTAAGTAGGGAAAAGTGGTCTTCCTGACCTACAAGAAAGATCTAGTGAATAGTTGGAGAAACTAGCAAAGAATGGTATTGTGAGAAAATAATGAATTGAAACTCATTGGATGGTGAATACAAGTTGTTTTACTTCCTTGTTCTGCATCAAATTATTTGATAGACATGTATGAAAAATGTGGTAGCATAGACAAGGCAGTGAATTGTTTGAAAAAATGCTTCAATGAAATGAGGTCTCATGGTGATGGAATGCCATGACAATCAACAAGGAAGTCAACTATTTGAAAAAATACCTCAAAGAAATGAGGTCTCATGGTGATGGAATGCCATGAGAATCAAAATTTCTTTTGATTGTCATGGCATTCCATCACCATGAGACCTCATTTCTTTGAGGAATTATTTCAAGCAGTTCATTTCCTTTTCTATGCTATTGCTTACTATTATGCTTTGATAGAATTTTTCCAAGCATCCATAGCTTGTTTGAAAGCACTTGTTTTGGGATTTTAGCCATAGCAACAAGCCAGTGAACTGTTTGATAAAAATATTTGGTAGAAATGTATGAAAAATGTGGTAGCATTGATAAGGAAGTGGACTGTTTGAAAAAAATCCTCAAAGAAATATGGTCTCATAGAATTCCATGACAAGAAAATGCAATTGACAGCTGCTCCTAGTTATTAGTTATGCAATGTGAAGTAATTGCATAACTGCTTAGGTTGACTTTGTAAAAACTATATTGTAATTGAAATTTTTTCATCTATCAACATCTAGTTGTTAGTTATGCAATGTGAAGTAATGCTTTGAGTTTGAAAGATGTGTAATGCAATGTAATCAGTGATATGAATATAAACCACATAATATAACCATTATTTTTTATGCTATTGTACATTGATATTTAACCATTTCTCAAGATTAAATTTTCAAAGAGTTTAATCATGCACATGAGGAACAAATTAAATTTTGATTGTCAACTTCTATATATCAAATTATCCAATAATCAAGTGTATGTCCATATACAAAAATGGCATCGAAACCAACTCAAACAAAGTTTTACAAAATGTGGCATATGCCATCTCAATATCTATTCAAAATTTACATGCCAAAATGTCTATCTCATCCTAAACTACTGGTGGATCATCAAAATGGAGCCTCTTTGAAGCACTCTTTGGCTCTGAAGGTAGTTGCACAAGAAAAAATAAAATCACAATTGAGATTAGTTATACTAGATAATTTAAAATCGAATAATTAACATCAAAATCAATCTACATTGAATTTTAATTAAACTCTAAAATTGAAATCTTGATTACCTAAAATATATGTCTCTTCAAAGGGTTAGGAGTCCTAGAATATGCCCCTCTCAAAGAACCAACCAAACCAACTTTTGAAATGTTAATCTATATATGTGAACAAAAACTTAAAATTGATCCAAGTTAGCATACGATTGTCAGTAATAGGAACATATTTACCAAACACTGTAAAATAAAATAAACACATACCTCTTTAGGCCAATATTTTTCTTTATCTCCTTCAGGTGTTTCAACACCTACTCTTTCAGGCATTGTGACACTTTTCAACAAAAATGTATAGCTCATAACCGCATGTACATAAAAATGACAAGTACATATGAAAGTACCAATCTATGTCGATGTATGTATAATCCATATAAGATATTAAAAATCTTAATTCAATCAAATTTGAGTTCAATTACCTTCCCATTATCTAACATTGCACCTCCATAGTCTGGACAAGGCTAGACCTCACTCACACTAGGTATTTCCTACAAGAGGAAAATAAGATAAACATATATAAGTTATTATATAATTTCATTAATGAAAATTCAAATGACAAGCAAGTATCTAATAAAAAAATGTAAACAAGTGAGTGTGAAAATATATACTGTGTGCATGTCGTGGCCAAATGAAATGGCCCTAAGGGTGCTATCAGTCACCTGTGTGAGCTCCTCCTTAGACATAAATTGTTAGACATAAATTGTTAAATAAACCATGTAAATAAATATTAGTACTTTATACTATCTCTTATTAATATTCATTTAAAAACAAATGCAAGTTATGAATTTACAACTTAAATCTTACCCGTGTCACTATTCCAACGTCCCCCTTTCTAGCAGAAGAGGAATTTGTAGGGTGCGCTCCACTCGCCTATGTCTGATCTATACTTTCCACATCATGGAGGTCATAATTAGAAGTGTCCAAGGGATGCTTAGTGGGCTGTACAAGAGGACCCAAGCATATCTAGTGGCACATAGTGTAAGTATGTGGCACACAAATATGTGGACCTGAGGAGGATGATGCAACAACACTCGATCCATCGCCAACATCACTAGAATGTGGCTGAGCTACTATGGAAGCATGCAAAACCAAAATACCACTCAAAGAGTGAATAACCTAAATAGTCTGTATGGCTGCATCTTGGATAATATCTGGATGATATACTAGAGGTGGTAGAGGAAGGGGAGGAGGGGCAACATATGGGTGTGGGACTACTCTAACTACCTCTAGTCTATCTTGGGGCATACCTCCACCGACGCACTGGAAGGGTTTAATGTCAAAGTAATTAACATGATGCCCTAACACAAACTAAACATATAATTTTTTAATAAAGTAAAATGGGGTGCTGTCACAATAGTGGTTTACAATTCCTGAGAGGAATGAATTTTAGCTGAAATCACATATTTTTAGAAAATATAATGATTTAAGCCTTAAAAATTTTTATTTTAAGGATTCCAATTGAAGAGGGTTTGATCAAATCACCTTAGATCAAACCCCCTTGGATAGAACCTCGCTAGTTTTAAACCATACCTATAAATGCGTCTCCTTTACACCTATCAAAATGCTGATAAAAATCACTTTTGATTTAGCTTTTGGGGATCAAATGAATTCATTTAAAATTTATTTCAAATGATTATGGTATTCCTCAGAACAAGCTATCCAATGAATATAATTTTAATATGTTTTGGTTTTGTTATGTATTTGTTTTTTAAGTTTTATTAAACATAGGTTTTTCATCAAAATGAATTTCTTTGTTCTTCACATGTGGAAAAATAGAAGATTATCAAAAAATTTTTTTTGAAAATATGAGTGCACCTGATATTGAAGTCCTTGATCCAACAAAAAATTAAATTAAATTTGACATATACAAAAAAGTTAGTATAATGGTCCCTACATTGGTTCAATTATAATTGGTTACACTTTGAAACTTGATTAAGGAAAAAATATTCAATAAAAGACTATTTAACCAAGTGAAGCACTAGATATCAAAGTTAAAAATCTAAATTTGAAAGAATTATAATTTTATCCTTCATGGAAAAAAGTTATGCTTATGGCACGCTTTTTAAAAATGTTATTTTTTTGAAAAAATCAATTTTGTGGGAGATGGAAAAAGAAGGCAATTTGATTCCAAAAATTTTGAAAAAAATATTTTTAGAATCTACAAACAAAATTTGATGAGACTCTAGTTTGCACCATCTTCAAATTCCTCATGGTTTAGCTGCTATAGGTGCCCGAATGTGAAGATTTAGTTAAAAATAATAATTTCAGTGTCCAGTTTGGCCAAAAATTGTAAACCACTATTATGGGATCACCCAATGGTATATCACAATTTTTGTTTGGTGGTTTATCAAAAAACCATACACCAATGATCCCAAAAGTTATCTACAATGTCCCTATTAATGCACCATTTTATAGAAAGTTTTGGTTTATTAACATTAACTGGAAAACCGGTGCGGGGGTTAACGAATAAAGAGGCTATTTGGGCTTTTGTTATTTGGAGATCTTTCACATCATCGTAAGACAATCCACATGCGTAATATTCCCTCATGTCTTCTCATCACAAATGAAAGGCATTATGTTGGGTGGAGAGGGTTTCTATATTTTTAATTATATCCTTCAATGTGTTTGTCATCTTGGATATTCGAAGGATTGTCTTATAAACTTCACAAATTCCCCTCAATTACTCCATTTTTTCACCAATTAAGTCTTCAATTGATGGCTATGGAGGTGGTGGAGCATTTGGCATTTGTGCATTTTCATTCTCAGCCATAATACCTGATTAAAGTTAAAAAATAGTTAATCTAATTGAAATTACACAACATAAATGAAATTATTGAAAAATAACCCTAGTTTTTAATAAATAAATAAAACCCTTCTTTTTCTCAAAAATCCATAACAAACTCTAGTTTTTAATAAAAATACATCAACAACACTAGTTTTAATCAAAATCCATAAAAAAACATTAATTTTTAATAAAAATCCATTGTAAACTCTAGTTTTTAATAAAAATCAATAAAAAACTCTACTTTTCAATAAAAATTTATAAAAAACTAAAAATTATACAAATCTAATAAAAAATTTGATTAAAACAAAAAAAAAAACCAAAAATTTACCTTTCAAATTGGATATCTGCTCAAATCGGATATCTGATATCCATTCGTTGCTCTCACTGTGCTCCCTTCTCTTTAAAATGACTCAAATGATTTTAAAAGGCCTCTGCTTTCTATTTATAGCTCGTATCAAATGGGATATCTGATTTGGATCGGATATCCGATATGGACTTCTTGCCTTGGGCATTGCTTTGGAGCAATGTATTGACACCCAAGCGAGAAAAAAGTCAACTCGGGATTTTCACATTTTTGGGTCGATGGAAAACACAAATTTTTTCACATTGCCACTTTTTGGCCCATCATGATCCTGCACATACCCTAACCCCGTTGAAATGAACTTTGAAATGAATGTCAAATGTAATTACATTTCAATCCGGATGCTTTGTCGCTCCCTTGTACTATAAAAGGGATTTCATGGCTCAATGTAAGGGGTTTTGGTATGAAATATTCCAAGTCCAGTTTTGTCAAAAGTATAAGCCGACTATAGTAAGCAATGATAATGTTGAACACTTGATGAATTTACTGGCGAGTTGTCTTGGGTTTTAGGTCATATGGGTCATGATCTTAATAAGTTTTGTATCGATTACTGGTATTAGTACAAAATTCAAAATCCAAATTACGTGCTCTCCTATGTATATTTTCACAGATTATAAATGAAATTATCAAGGATATTTTCATCTATCATTAATCGTTCAAGTGGATGCATGGCTTGATTTCTTTGCTTTAACTCAAAGGGTTAAATAAATTTCTTAGGAAAAGTCATGGGTGTGTGAGAATTTACAAGGATTTGGCAAGAAGTAGTGTTTGGATAACATAAGTCTCTGCAATGTAAAGAATTACGAAGATAGTTTAAACATATTAGAGTTAAATAATCGGTGCATTTATGGTTGTTTCCTATATGACTCCATTCACCCAATTTGATGAGGCACTGGTGATTTATTTCTTTTTTAGTAATAAAAAAAATGAATCCCATATTAAGCTATGGAATTAGAATCATAACAATTTTTATAAAATATTTGATGTATATTAACATTGTTAGCAACATAAGCATTAATTCGTTAAAATATTTTCCAATTCTTTAACGAGGTTAGTGTGATTGCATTAGAAGGAATGAATCTATAATGAAGTGTTCTTAAAAATTGATACACTAGATGAACACATTAAGGAATACCCTCCTTGGTCCTACAGAGCATAAAGTGTAGGAATAAAGACCTCAGAGACCTCTATTCATTGTGTTGGCCACTATTCCTTGGTGATTTTTGAATATAAAGGTTGGCATCCTTTTAGAAAATTCCAAGGTTAGCTGGAAAAATTACCACCAAAAATGGTGAATTTGTTGGGGAAATAGTTTCATTCTTTGGTTGCAGATGGTCTTAATATAGAGTCACATGGTGATGAATCTAGACATTTAGTTCAGATTTTATACATTTCTTGAGCTTGGTTAAAATATTTGTAGCAACAAAGTGTGTGGAATTTGATGGTGACTCCATTGGTGAAGTAACCTAAAATTTGATCCACTTTGAAATGTTTCAATTTATTTGAAACATAGTCCTATAAAGAAGAGATGGCAACTTTGATTTGAAGAACTTGACAAAGAATACAATAAAATTTCATATCTACATACTTCAAGACCGAAGGTGTAAAGCTGCTCTAAAATGCCAGGTATTTTCATAAATATGAGGAAGTATTGTTATATTTGTAGATAATTTGTGAGAATTTTCAAGATCTAGGCCATAAATGTTTCCCAACTTGGTGAAATAGTACTAAAATAGGGAAGGAATGATATCTTTGCATAATCTTGAAGTACATTTGCAATAAATGTTGAAATCTATCATATTCATGAATGTCACCTATTGAATAATATTATGCAACAGAGAATTAGAATACATACATCATAAAGGATTGCTACCATAAAATAAATTTGGGCTACACTTTTGATGATACTAAGAAGACTAACAAAGGATAGAACAAAGTGTCTTGTCAAGTTGTACCTCTGGAACCAAAATGAATACAACTGCACATGATGAATACCCCTTGTCACATCAAGGGAATTTCAGTACTGAAAGGTATACGGCCATAGATTTCAGTAATGTTATAGGTTCAACCCAAATATTATACCACCTAAGATTAGGGAAAAAATACCAAAATTCACTGGTGAAGAGTCAGAGTCAACAAGTAGGAATGTGCAGGAGTTTGCTGATGTAATGGGTGACTACGGGATAGATTGTGAAGATGTCATTATGAAGTTATTTGTTCAATCCCTGAGAGGATATGCAAGAGATTGGTTCTCTTATTTGTGAATGTCTTCTATACATTGTTGGAGTGAACTGGAGATAGTTTTCATGGGACAGTTTGGTGAGAGGATAAACCCAAGCATTGCAAGGAAGAATTTCATGGAGATCCAAAGGGGAAAAGATGAGTTAGTCCTATCTTTTAATCTTAGATTTTCAAAAGTAATAAGAGATATCCCTGAGAATATCAGATGCAACGATGCTGAGTGTTTGGTTGTCTATTTAGGGGAATTTGATAGTAAGACATGTTTCTTGATGAGGGATAAAGAGCCTAGTACTTTGCAACAAGCTTATAAAAGTGCCATGGATATTGAGAACAATTTGAAGTACTCAATCATGAGGGGACATGTGATTTCAAATATGAATGGCTCTAGTAGGATTCAAGCTATTGAGCTAGGTCAATCAAGAAGTGAAGGCATTTGTCAGAGTGAGGAGGTTCTAGATATTGTATCTACACTACTTCCCAGAGATGTAGAACATGAACAAGCATCAACCTCACATCAACCTATATTGACAAAGGATGATTTAATTCTCTCTATTAGAAAATTGTATGAGATAAAGAGACATGTAAACAAGTCCCCATATTACTTATTCTCAAGATTCTTAGATATTCTAATAGAGATACCCAAGAGTTTTAGGCCTAATGATTTAATGTGCATTAATTTATTTTGTGAGGCTTACAAATCAGGAGCAAGCTAATGGCTTGAGAATCAAAAGCCTTGTAGCCTTGACCAAGTAATGGATTGGATTAATACTATGGAAGACCCTAAGCATGATTGTATTCCCCTGGTTGTTTCCCAAAATGGTAGTAATAGTTGTTGTAACGAAGAAAATAAAAAGCTAAGATTGACACATCATAAAGGAATATCATAATCTGAACAATTGACTATTGAATGTTTCCATTTCACAAGCAACATAGAACTAGATTCAACTGGTAGTGATGAAGGTGAAGAAACAAAGTGCGAGGATGAGGAGACACTACTTATTTCTCCTCCTTGGGATGTCATCGGATTTGAGAAAATACAAAAGGAACATGGTGAAACCTCACAAAGTGATTTAGTCATGGATCATGATGCACCAATCAGTGATCTGAACACACTAAATATGCATGATGTGGGACATATGAGGAATCAAAGAGATGAGATTGATCTAGGAAAATCTTCAAATGAATGTGATTCTTCTTATGAAGTGGATGTTCAATCCTTTGCTTCAAATGAGGGATGTGTCAACAGCCTTGAAGGGGTATGTCTCCTTGGTAGTGAGCAATTTTCTTCATGTTAAGAATTCTCTGAATGTGGATCAATTGTTATGAATAAAAATGATGAAGAAGAAATTGAAAGTGTTTCTCTTTTCCCTTCATGTGGATACACTGATTTTGAATGCATTGATCAAAGTGATTGGGTTCCTAGTACTGAGGAAGATGAGGATCCTATAACTATCATGAAGGTATGGAAAAATCCTTTGTTTGATGAACTTGCATCAGACGGTGAAGAAATAAGTGATGATTCTTACTGGTGTAGAAGCAACCCCCTTTTTGAAGAAGATCCTGATGAATACCTAGCAGAAACTTCTAGTGCATGTGTTGTGAATGATGTAAACAAGGGTCGAGCTAACCTTACTTTTGAAAATGTCAGCCCCGACTTCATCATTCCCCAACTAAATGGAGGATGTGATGATACAAACACTATTAATACAATTTAACAAAATGTGATTGAACAAGTTACCCCTGGAAAGTATTAAGAGAATGAATTATACTTGCTGATATCTACATGTGACAATGGCTTACATGATAGGGAAGTTCAGGATGGTGATGATAGTTTTGAATGTGGCATTGCCATCATAAGGGATGGGGATGATTATGTTAATTTCCCTATGGCCACAGGCCATATGATTGAAAAGATGCTTGAGAATTTACCCCCTCATGTTTTGCATGATGATATTTTCCCTTACATAAGTGGGGATTCATTCTAGGACAACCAAAAGGAAAATTGGTATGAATGCATGGACGCTCAGGAAATATCTTTCTATGTTAAAGAGAAGGAATTGTTTGATGACTCTACAAAATATGTTAATATTGTTGAATTATTTGATCCATGTGAAGAGCAACTCAAAAGTATGGGTAACTAGGAAAATGATGTTGGTTAGAATGAAGCTGCATTGCAATACTTTGTAGAGGTTCCATATATTATGAATCTTATCATGGGGTTGTTTCCACTTGAAGGAATGGACATTATGGTGACAGAGAATGTAGATCCTCCTATTTTTGCAGGCCATTTTTTGAGTACCTCAGAGGAGAATGAGTATTGCTTACATGATATTCATGAATACCTATAGCTCGGTGAACAAGTTGAAGGTAATGTTACCATTTATGATCAGGTGGAATATGAAAGTTTCAATTTTCCAATGTATTAGGATGAGCCTACAATACAACAGGGTAACGAGCAAAATAATTCCATGATAAGTGGGATGGATGAGGTTGAATATGACAAAATTTGTGGCTCAAAGGTATACCATGCAGATCTTGATCTATCAAAATCAATGCAAAACCATGTATTTGATAGGGGAAAGGTCCCTCCTTGAGCTTTGGGAGGCCATCGGGCCTCATATTTAAAAATTGAAGCTAATAAAATAAATTCCCTTTACGACCTGCTATGCTAGAGATTCTGAATTCTTGCTATACCTGCAAGAGGCATACTATTTACGCAAATGTTTGTAGATAGCAGTCTTATGGGAAACTTAGCTATTGGGGGGACTTGTGCACGTAGCTAAGTGACCTCCAAGATTTTATCAAAGCTGGCTCTTCATTTTTTAATGGAGGGTGAAAAAAGGGAAAGAAGATAAACATGAAACAAATGAATCTAAACTAAGGCGATGCACCGGATCAGTGATGAAATAAACAAGCACATTGCAGGAAAAAAGGCTCAAACAATTATAAGCATATATCAAATGAATGACTCTCAGCACCACAAACACAAGAACATCAAAACATTTGCATAATATAACCCTTACAACATGAGAATAACACAAAAGAGCGATAACATGATTTGTATTACGCTAAGCTATATATAATGATTATAGAAGCTTGAAATAGATGTCCATATATCTCAGAAATTGCTAGCACAGTCTAATGTTCTATCAAATACTTCAAAACAGAGAGGTCGAGAGATAATGGCACAGTCTGCAAATCCAACTTTAACAATAAAACACTACAGAGGCTAATTCCTAATGCTCAGGAAAGTTTTTCCACTCATCCAACAACAACCCACAAATGAAGAAATGACTGCTTAAATTAGCCAGCCCACCGCCTGGAGGTTCCAACAGAAAAGATGCTCCAACATAGCCATCAAAAATAAATATTCCCTAGCGCAAACAATAACAAAAATATTCTCTAGCGCCGGTGCCAATAGAAAGGATGGAAAAACAACACGCCAGTAGGAACATTCAAGGGAGATATAGGCCATGCGATAGTAAAAAGGAAAGGACACGTGGTGGAAAAAGGAAGCTATTGCAACAACCATCGAACAAAAAGAACTGGTGCCCGACCTAACGCCACGTGGAAAGCTCCCAGAAGAAGAAGTTGAGATGTGGGTCCCAGTTCGAACGAAAAGCAAACTAAGGCGACGTGTCACACAGTTAGAGCTCAGAAAAATAAAATGAAGCATCCCAAAGGAAAGCTTCGATATGATGACACATGTTGGCAGCCAGAAAGCTATAAACATTATTCAAAAGTGAAGCCACAGACAAAGAAAAACTGTGAAGGAAGAGGGCAGTGCATGAATAATTATTCACAGCCTGGCGACTCGCAGGGGCATTTCACTTGCGGAATGAGGAACTCCAGATCACGGCCTCGCAGACCAGTCCAACCTTTAAAGGAAAAACACTCATAGCTTGGAGAGCGAAGCCTAAAGGGATGTCCAGACTTCTTTTGATGGTGTTGTGAGAATGCATAAGCTTTCATGTGCTATATTCAAATCAGTAATTTCCTTGAAAGGCAATCCGCTAGATACTTTCACCTCAGACTCAAGCTAGAAAAGGAGCTACACCAACTGATACACCGTGTTCTCAATATTAGCGGTAGTCGAAGGTTGGTCAAAGGACTAGAAGATAGATAAATCTAGCTTCTTCTCTTCAATCTTCTCAATAATTTGTTCAATGCCCGCTATTGTTTGGTCAGCTAGGAAAGGTGATGGCAGTCCTCGCTGAGTTAGTCAGGAAAATTGAGCTCACATATCACTGGTAATTTGAGTTAACCTCACTCTACATTCGCCAACATGTTGAATGGCCTCATACATGGAAATGAGGACATTCACACTCATGGCTACCGCTGTCCGATCTTTGACTTCCAGATTGCTCAATGCTTCATCGAAAGCTATATACAATTTGCTTAGCAGTTGTCTAGCCTTCTGAACCCTATTAGAAATCATCTCCTGCACTCGTTGCATTGATTCACCAACCAATACGCACAAATTGGTAGCATGTGACATAAATTTGAGTGTGGGTTGTAAGGTAAGGCATAATGACTTGACCTTATCCTAGTATGACGTATGTAGTTCTTTCCTATTTCCAACAAGTTTATTCGAGATGTAGGAGACCGAGATCTCACAATGTCCATTTTCGTAGCTTTGCTGCTTAGTTCTATTTTCAACTCTGTGATTCTTCCTTCCAAGACCAAAATTTGATTCTTCAAAGTAACATTTTCTTCTTCCCTCTCTTTCAGGGCCGACTCGGTCCACTTCATCCTTTCAGTTTCCTGCTCCAATGTGACATTCATCTCATTTACTTCATCATTAGTACTCTGCTAGAGCTCTTTCAAACCATGATTTTTTTTATTTAATTTATCTTGGAGGGATGTCTCAGTTTCTTGGAGTTGCTCAATCTCCTTCCGTAGGGCTGGAACGACCTCCACACTTAGAGTTTGAAGTTTAGTGGCCTTTCCTTGAAAGGAAATATTCTCATCCCAGAGCTAATTGAGTTCAATTTCTTAAGCTTTATACTTATTTGACCAAAGATTCACCTTCCCCCTCAGGTCACTGATATCCTCATCTTTCTTTTTCATCTGGCGGCTAAGCTTAAGGAAATTATTCGTCACCACTCTCTGTGTTTCCTCCATTAATTCCATGTTGTCTTGTGGACGAGCCTGCTACAAATCAAGCTAAACATTGTTGATAGAATAATTAGTTGGCCGCATCTCTCCAAATGGCCTGATGAAGTTGGGTGTCAAATTCGCGAACATCGACAAATTTTTATAAATGGCCTAATGAAGTTGGGTGTCAAATTCGCGAACATCAACAAATTTTTATTTTTGTTGAATACAGTTTGCATATGGGGCTTTGTGGGTTTGTTTGCATTCTTCACCCTTATTTTTTGAATTTGGTTAGCCCAGGCATTTTTGGTAACATCCAACTGTGAGAAATACTCCTAGGGTGAAATGCCCAATACACCAGCGAAAGGAAATTCCCGGGGAACTGCCAATGGGAATGACAGTGTGCCTAAGGTATTGATGGATTTTCTAGGTTTTGTGATAGTTACAGGGGAAAAAGGTGGGATAAACTGACTACTCAGTGATGGTGAAAACATAGGGGGGAGAAGGCTAGAAAATTAGCCACTTAATGTTGAGGCATCAGAGACACAAATTGTTGACTCATTAGGCTAGGATGCATTGTCATTACTGGCACCTCAGGGGTAACAAATACATGAGGGGTTGAACAAGGACCACTAGGAGAACCAATATTGACCTATCTCAGATGACCCATGAAAGGAACATTTGACACAAGCGGCATGGTAGAAGTAGGAACAGAGGAAACTAGAGACATAGAAGAGAGAAGAAGGGGATAAATGTACCTGATTTCTTTGAAGATTGGTGGCAGACGCGACTATCTCCTCACGCTGTTCTTCTTCTCTTTTCCCCGCCTCTGTCTAGGATCTCTTCTCCGATGGGGAATCATCTAGGTCTAGAATAACCCTTCTGTGGCACCTAGTAGAGCCTGATCTTTTCTTGCTCGATCTTGAGGAGCTAGTTGGCTCTGATAGTTGTGTATTTGAGGATTCCTCACGTGGAAACTATTGTCTATTGATGACCTTTTCCTACATAGGGCCTTCTTCAATTATCAGAGCCTTTTGGGCTACTTCTTCTTCATGCCTTGGAGTAGTGCTTTCAGCTTCACAATACCTCTCAGACTCTGAAGGATTTGGAGAATCATCACTGTCCGAGTGTTCACGGTTCCAAACTTCATCAAACCGGTCATCGGAGCCCACCTCTTGATGGAGCCCATTAGTTGTTTTAATCTCCTGCCTATAGATCTAGAAAGCTTTATTCTTCTTAGGTTTCCATCCAATCCTTGCCAATTGGTTGTAAAGGAACTGATTTATTACATGATTAGGGTTAGGCTTAGCCAATATACGATAGAAATTTAGCCAAGGAGGTCGGCCCGTGCTGGAAAGTATGTGCTCGAGGTTGACGTATAATTTCTCATCTTCTTCATTTGCATTCCTCCGAGGATCCCAAAATGGCCGAGGCTAATGAGGGATTTTAATGCTTACCTCTACTAAATTACCCACTGGATTATATCACCATGTATCGCTAATAAGCACCAGTCTAAGGTGGCCCAATTTGGAAAACAATACTTCAGAACTATTAACCTTCAAACTCTTTTTCTTAACCAAGGTTACAGAACCAAATGAAACTCACTGTAACACTAGGTAGGAAGTCAGATGCTTACCCCCCTAGTAATCATTTTCAATGTTGCACAACTGCTTGAGCACTTCCAAGGCAAGCACCCTGTTAAAAACAAAATGCAGGAGCCAGAAAGGTTTTCAGACGAAACCCTGCATATAGAGCATTGTAAATTTTGAACTAAAAAACCAATCACAAGGCAGCACCAGGCCCTTTATCCATGATATTCGATTTTGCATCGAGCGCCTGGAACCTTGACCTCCCGTTTGATCCAAAGCTCTCAAAGTTAGAGCTAGGAATGCGTCTAAAAATGCGCAATAATCAAAGGTTTTTGAAAGGACCAAAGTCTAGGTCGAAACTAGTTTTCTAGCACCATTCTCATCAAATACTGCCAGGGGCATAAATTGATGAAAATAATTAGAGTTTTGAAACAAAATCATATAAGCCAAGAAAGATGGATACCTGAACCTGGAGCTTGGCTCAAACTCCAACTGTTGGCACATTCCTTCTATAATGGCTTTTGCAAAGTCCATCAAAGGAGGCACATTATTCCATTTTAGCATGAAGCCTACGCTCATTTGGAAATCTAAGACTTCCTTGTCCATATCTAACCTACATATCAACGCCAACATGGAGAAAACAAAAGCCGTACCTGCTTTGAAAGCAACTAGCTTAATAAGAAGCCTAGGAAAAATTGAGTAATCTGTTGGCTTATTAGTCTTTGCGTTGAAAAATTGCTGCGCCGCTCTAAACCCTCTATAATCTGGCAATATTGAAATCTTCAACACCCTTGAGACCATTAAGAGGGACACACAACATGTACCAGAGATCCTGATGATTGATCACCACTCTGAAATCATAGCCGTTCACAACTCCTGACTCAATATCAAATTTTTTGGCACAGACAACCATGATTTCCGGACAATAGTGTACCAAAGGAACCATATATTGAGGAAGACCGCAATTCCACAACCACTTATAAAAAGGATCACTGAGATTTTTCATTTATTCACATGTGGCTTCTCTTAGACTATTAGGATTCTGGGATAGCTTCGGATCCCAAACATTATCCCAATCCTCTGCAACTAAAACTTGGTTCTTAGGAGAAATTGTGTTTAACAATTTTTGGTCTACTGGCTAGGTGTGAGGCCACAAAGGCTTAGCTGGAATGCCCAGGGTTGCATAATAAATCTAATCATAAATGTTCACGCAAGGAACCTGCATTCTTCTTTCTTCAATGCTACCAGCGACGACGGCCTAGGTTGACCTTTCTGCAATTTCAACCATTTTTGCCTATATTTTGCTGGATTCTGCTACTTGATTTTTTGAAAACCATCCTCTATGCAAATGACTGAGGAAATTACACGCTTTTCCAACCTTGCACGATTAATGCCTTTTGCATGACGCTCTTAACTACCTTTTCAATTTTCAAAAATATTGAATTAGTAAGGACTACACTATCTTTCACATTAATTAGGCCATATGCCCACTAACTCTTTCATGTGTGTGAAGAGGCCACCAACTTTCCAAAGGACTCCACATAACAAGGGATGTGACCCAATATACGGTAGCTCTAATTTTCTTTGGAAAAGGCACCAAAGCAGCAATGCCATATCTTTTCGCGAGCTTTTTGCATTTAATGATCACTTGATTGTGATGGGGCACATCAACCAACAACTTAATCAAAAGAGATTTTCTTTGATCTACCAGGACATAAATGTTCCTTATAGCGACAACTGGCTCCCTTTTCTCCTTTGAAAAGGCTGAATTTGAACAACTTGAAATTGCATTTGCTTATATTCAATATTTCACATGCTGCAATACAGCTTGTCAGGACTCTCTCTCATACCACTTGCTTCTGACATAAGCACGCCTTGCCTGATTAGAGGATCCTCTTCCCATCTATAAATAGACCCTTTGGCATTATGACAATTCACATTTTCACTAAGCGATTTCCTAGCAACTAGCCTTAGGAAAAAGTAAGTAGCTTCATTACTTAGCAAAAGTAGCAGTAGTTATGGAGACTCCCATTAGGCTTACATGTAAAAAGACTCAATCTTCCTTTTTTGGAAAAATTAGATGTAGGCATTTAAAACACATGACTAGCATGAAAAATATTTTGTATGTGAAAGCTGGGGTTCTTGGGAAAGACTGCATGGAGTATGAGGACCAATATAGGGTAAACACCAGCATTACCTCTCACTTTATAGCTTCCCTGCTATACATTGGTGTCTCCAAGAGGAAGGTTCTGAGGCTAACCAAGTAGGTGTTCCCCAAATGCTATCTGGAGGGGTTGGAGGTTGTCGTAACAGTTGCTGAGATTGGTCGCGGGATTCTATCTACTTGTAACCTACACCTACTTGTTGAGGAAGGAGGACTTGTACCAACAAAGCCCTTTTTGCATGGCTTTGAGCTCAAAACCCATGAGGAACACCGCTATAAGGTTCGTGTTGCTTGCCACTTTTTGATGAGGATGCACAACATCGAGCCCTTCAACCAGGTGCAATGGTACGAGAATTTTGAAAGAATGATGTTCCCTCATCGTGTGTCACCTGCTGCTATCGCTGGTCCTTCAAATTCCTGAAGAAAAGCCCTAAAGACCCCTTTTTCTCTTTGTGTATATGAAACACTTTCTGCAACACCTACTGGTGATAATATATGTATTTTTGACATATGGCTACAAGCCTTGTTAAATCAATATGCAAACATATGTAAATGTCCATATAAACAATATAATACATATATTTTCTATAACCTGGCTCTTTTCTTCATTTTATGTCATTTCAATGTGGCTATTGTTTTTCTACTAAAGCACTAAGAACATGGCCCAAAACTAACAAAGTAGGGAAAATATGTACATATTTACAAACCCACAACAAAAGCTGAATTAGTTGAATTTTTTGAGGTGTATTCCATTCACTGGAATACCCAGAGTTTCACCTTCCATTGTTTCCAATTCAAATGAATTATGTTGCTTGCATTAAGTGATCTTGAATGGTCATTCCTAGAGACTGTCAAACTTGCCATGTTGACCGGGTTTCACTCCACGCTCATTAAATTTTAGCACCAAGTCTCCACATTGTAAACCCTGGTCATACATTTTCTTGTCAAACCATTTCTTTACCACCTACTGGCGGTTAGTCATTGCCTCGAGAGCGTGCTCTCATTTCTCCTAAACCTCAAGTAGTTCTACTAACCGTACCTCCATTGCTCCATTTGACTCAATCTCAAGAGACTTGAGTAACTGGATCACAGGGATTTCCATAGAGATGGGCAACAATGCTTCTATCCCGTATACCATCTCATAAGGGGATGTCTTCAATAATTTCTTGGGCGTGATACGATCTGCCCATAGTGCCGCCGGAGGTGGTTATGCCACTCCCTTTGATGTTCCAAACCTATTCTCTTGATCAACAGTAGAAGATTCTTGTTTGTAAATTCCGCAAGGCCATTTCCTTGTGGATAATAGTTGAAAGATTTCTTTAGAAAGACTCCATATTTTAGTGCAAATTGGCTGAATTTGGAGCCAAGAAAAGCTCTGGAATTATCCAAGATAATTGTCTTTGGTGGGCCAAACCTGGCTACCAGATCCTTCAGGAAGTTCACAATTTCTATCTCGGTTGCATTTTTTAAAGGTACAACTTCAATCCACTTGGTGAAATAGTCTGTTGCCGTCAGGATCCATCTATGTTTGGCTGATGAAATCGGGTTGATCATGCCAATGAAGTCGAGACCCCATTGAGAAAATGGCTCTTCCACTACAATTGGTTTCAATGGAATGGCAACATTTTTTATTTTCCCAACAAAGAATTGACACTCGTTGCAAAACCTCACCAATGAATATGAGTCCTTAAATAATGTTGGCCAGAAATAACCAACACACATATTCTTGATTGCAGTAGTCTTTGCTGAAAAATGTCCTCCAGATGGATCACTGTGATACAACTACAATATCCTTTTTGCTTGCTCCTATGTCACACACCTTAACAAGATGCCATTAAAGTTTCTCTTGAAAAGAACTCCTTCCAACATAACATAGCCATTATTATACAGTTTATAAAAACACCTTTTAAATGAGGGGAGGTCGGTCGGGTACCTTCCTGTTTGCATGAAATTAATTATGTCATTCAACAATCATCTCTGGATCTCTCGTTATTCAACAACGCAGGTTTTGGGACTTCATCCTCAGCTACTGCTTCATTATTTTCAACCAAATATTCACACAACCCCTTTCCGTTCACAGTCTTGACTGGTATGATCTCGACGTCATACTCTAGGATCTTGGTTATCTAGTTAGCTCGCTTCTATGTGATTTCACCTTCCATAATATATTCACGCACGCTAGGGTGTGACACACAAAAAATCACCTTGTTGCACGAGATGAGGTGCCAAAACTTCTTCATCCCCTTTACAATAATAAGAGATTTCTTCTCCACAAAGTTATACTTCACCTCATAATCTCTTAGAGTAC
Source organism: Sequoia sempervirens (assembly GCA_007258455.2). NCBI lineage: Eukaryota > Viridiplantae > Streptophyta > Pinopsida > Cupressales > Cupressaceae > Sequoia > Sequoia sempervirens. The sequence continues at coordinate 310,332,308 of VDFB02058242.1, read as the reverse complement.
GCGAATAGAAAGTGATGGGAAATTCTATTTTATCTTCGTCATCCCTCTACATTAGAATGGTAGTGATACTTGTGTTGCCACCAAAGACATACATGAAGAAGTCTTTTGACAGATCTGAATTAACCAATACGGGGGAAGAAGAGATGGCTTCTTTGATCTGTTTGAAAGCTTTTTTGGTTTCTATTGTCCATTTGAAAGCTTGGTCCTTTTTTAACATCAATGTGATGGGCTGAACAATCCCCGCGAAGTCCGATATGAACTAGCTGATGAAGTTAACCTTGCCAAAAACATACTGAACTCCTTTTTGGTTTACAGGCAGAGGGAGTTCTTTGATTGCTTTAACCCTTTTCGGGTCGATGGAAATACCTTCCTTTGAGATGACATAATCCAACAGCTTCCCCCATGGAACTCCAAACACACATTTCTTCGGGTTCAAAGAAATCCTAAACTCCTGACACTTTTGGAAAACAAGCTCAAGATGATAAAAATGATCATCAGTGGATTTTGAGAAAACCATTAACTCATCTATATAAATAAGAATGATCTTATGTATCAAATCCATGAAAGAAATGTCCATAGCCTGTTGGAAAGTGGCTCCAACATTTGAGAGTCTGAAGGGAATTATAGCATAAGCGTATGTTCCCCACTTGGTAGTGAATGCTATTTTGTGCTGGTCCTCCTCTTTCACCCAAATCTGATTATAGCCAGAGAAACCATCTAATATTGAAAACATCTCAGAACCAACAACTGTTTGTAAAATTTCCTCCATGGAAGGCAGAGGGTAATGGTCCTTTAGGGATGCTCTATTCAGGTCTTGAAATTTGACACACAACCGTATGTCACCATTCTTCTTCTAGACCGACACCAGGTTAGATACCCAAGTGTTGTGTTTGATCAGGAGCACTATCTACGATTCAATCAACTTCTATAATTCTTGAGCCATTAACAACTCGATCTTTGGATTTATTGGCCTCTGTTTTTGATGCACGAGCTTTTCCCCCTCTAGTAGCTCAATGGTATGTTGGATAATCTTGAGACCATATCCCCTAAGATCATCATATGACCATGCTACCACATTCAGATACTTTTCACAAAAATATTTCAACCTTTCTTTGTTCTTCTGCGAGACTCCCTTTCCGACCTTAAACTTTTTATCTTCTCTAATGCACAAATCAGCGTAATCACCTTTATTAGCTACAAGATTTCTCTTTTCTATTCTCGCATCATCGGAATCAAACAAATTCTTAAGAGTAACTAAACCTCTAGGAAGCTTATTTGACTTCAGCTAGACCTCTTGACCTTCATAGGCCTCAGAGATCTTTGGCTATAACTGGTCGACAAATTCTTTGGACAACTGGAGAAATGATGCGATATGCTCATCACTATCAAACACTTGCCAATTTTGCTCATTATTAGGGACTGCAGGCCACACAATCACTCGTACTGAATGTTTGTTATCGATCAACTCAAAAGCTAGCTCAAATTGAGATATGACAGTTGCCATTCAATCTGCTTCGGAGTTTTTCTCTCTAGGTACGACTTGGATGTTGAATGCCTCAAAGTCTTTAATCAGGTCCCAAACTGTGTGTCAGTATGATTATGTACAAACATTCTTGGCAGCTGATAACCCTCAGACTTGGTTAACCACCAATTCTAAATCTCTGAACACTTGTATTTTTTTGGCACCCATTTGTTTTGCTAAGCTTAGGCCATGGACAAGGCCTTCATACTCTACTTCGTTGTTCAAGCACACAAACTAGAACCGATATGACCTTAAGGTCCTCTGTTTGGATGGAGATACCAAACATATTCCTGCGCCAACTCCTACTCAGCATCTTGCTCCGTCAAAGTGCAAGGTCCATAACTCTAAGGTCCCTTCACTCCCGGACTCCTTAGTCACTTTGGGCATAATATGATCCTCCTCATGTATGACATACGTTCCTAGCCCAGTTGCATGATAGTTACCAAAAGGGTTGGAATCTATAAATTCATTCAAAAGAGCCTCTTCCTGCTCAGTCTGGGAACTACTTGCTTCTTCATCCTCAAGAAGTTCAACATTGGGCATCTCTTCCGTGGTAATTGAGGTATGCGCTGCCTCAAAATTGATCATGGCTTCATCAACCACATGCTCAGAATGCAAAGGTTTCACTTCTATCTTCATCTTAGCTCCATGTATGGTTCTTAGGATTAGGTGTGACTAGTCCAAAGAGAGGTAACTTCCAACATTCGTAGTAAATTTTCAGGACAAACATATCTCAAACATAGGAGGGATGTCAATAAGCATAGTATCTTGATTCACAGTAATGTTGGGGCAGGCAAACAAGGTCATAGGCAATCCTTTGATTACCCCGATGGTTTCAACTTTGTTCTCGTTGAGTTGTATAACTCCCCTCTTAAGAGGCTCATATTCGAGTCCCAGGGCTTCATCTACTTTCTTGGGCATGACGGTGGTGCTAGCACCAGAGTCAACCAGACAATTATGCAGTAGTTTTTTACCGATGATAAGTGTTAGACAGAAAGGCTTGGGTTTAGGGTTACCCTCTTTTCTGACCTTATTGTCCTCTGGTTGATTCGCTAAAACTCTATCTGGGCCTGGATTGGTTGTCTTATCTTTTGGGGGTTGCTTAAGCATCTTCATGCCTTCTTCTTCCAATAATTCCCTTTGTAATAGCTGCTTTTGCTCCGGAATGGACAGGATATCCCACAAAGAAATATTGGTGAAAGACTTCTTTAGTTGTTCCACCATGTTGAATGGCGTACATGACTAATGACCTATGGTAGTTGGCTCTTTCTGCTTCACAACTGGTACATCTGGCTATTTGGCAACTACTGGGGGGAACATGGGAGCTTTTTCTTTTAGAGGAAGTGGATTTTTGGAGCTTGGAATAGGGGCCCCAGACTACTACGAAATTGATGACACAGTTGCCAATGGACCAGGCGTTGGATTAGGTGCCCCTTTAGTTTGCGAGGTTGTGAATTCTCCAGTGAACCTCCTCTTGGAATGGGTATTATAGTCTGAATGTACTTGCAGTGCCTGAGTCACTGGGATTTCATTCAGGTATGTCGACTCCTCTTCCTTCATCCAAGAAAAAAGTGCTTGGTCCGGAGCTATATCTAGCTCTTGCTCTATAGACATTCCTTGCATTTGAGCAGTGAGAATTGCGTTCTCCATTTTCTGAAAAGCATATGTATGACCTCTAGAATCGACCATGATGCCTTGGCTACGTTGCTCTAGTATCTTTTGTTGTAAATTCCCTCACGAGCAATTTTAGGGCATGTGTGCATCATTGCATGGGAAGCACCATGGATTAATCTCCTCGGAAAGATTGTTTTGTCTCACTACCAACTCTTTATTCTCACTAGGATAGATGGTCTACATCGGCATGGTTATGGACATGACCTGATTGCTCTGTTGGGCTTGGGAATTACTGCATGATCTATCCTGCCATTGATTCTGCTGATAAGAAGGTTTTCTGCCTTGGTAGTTTTGATAAGCAGGCTTTTGGTTGGCATACTATTGTCGCTTCATACTGGTTAACTCATTTGTCATGGTTCACAACTTCTCCTTCATGTTGTTCATCTCAGCTACGAGGGGATTAGGCATTGGAGCCATGCTCAATGTCATTCCCGGGTGCACATACATAGACTGGGGGGCCGCGGAGGCACTGGTTGAAGCTACCTCAGGTTCCACCACAGTCGATTCTGGGAACAATGGTATAATAGGTCGTGGTGCCAACTTTCTAGCAGCAATAAGGTTGTTCTCCGCAGTGATGAAAAGGCTATATGCATCAGGTAAGGTATTTCCGCTGAGAGATTGCAACATCACAAAAATATCAGCATTTATATACTTCAAATAGAACACAAATGCCAGATTTGGAGGTGGCTGACTGCCGATAGGGACCCTTTGCCAAGTTGTATGAAATCGAGCACTGAAATCGGCCAAAGCTTCATGAGGAGCCCGCTTTATATGAGCCAAATGAAAATATAGCAAAGATCTGTCACCATTGTTTGAGAAGCGCTCGTAGAAAGGATTTATGAGCTAATCCCAATTACCAATTGTATTAGCCAAAAGAGTACGATACCAGTCCAATGCCTTCCCTCTGAAAGAGGATGCGAGCAACTGCAAAGACACATTCTGGTTTGTAATGCCATGGACTAGACAAACATCAACCACATCTTGCAAGTGCTCCGCTAGAGTTTTTGAATCATCCCTAGTGAATTTTGGGACAACCTTTAAAGCGAAGGTTGGGATTGGAGCCCACATTGCGGGTGGTACAGGGGGTATTAAAGGGCTACCAACATCCTAGGCTACAAAATTTCTAGCCATCTGCGCAAGGGGTGGAGGAAGAGGCAGAGGGGATGTATTAGCTTAGTGACCTTTCACCTTGATTGAAACTAGTGGTGGTATGAGTAGACTAGGGGTTTTTGCAGTTTGAGATATAGTGACGAGCCTATGGCTCATACACTCTTTTGGATTGCGAACGTTTTAGTTCATCCCACCAGGCATGCCAGAAAAAGAATTGTTGACACAAATGTTTGCAGGCAGCAGCCTTATGGGAAACTTAGCTATTGGGGGGACTTGTGCGAGTAGCTAAGTGACCTCCAGGATTTTATCGAAGCTGAATGTTCATTTTTTAATGGGGGTTAAGAAAAGGGAAAGGAGATAAACATGAAACAAACAAATCTAAACTAAGGAGATGCGCTAGATCAGTGATGAAATAAACAAGCACATTGCAGGAAAAAAGGCTCGAACAATTATAAACATATATCAAATGAATGAATTTTAGCACCACAAACATAAGAACATCAAAACATTTGCATAATATAACCCTTACAACATGAGAATAACAAAAAAGAGTAGCATCACGATTTGTATTACGCTAAGCTATATATAAAGATTACAGAAGCTTGAAATAGATGTCCATATATCTCAGAAATTGCTAGCACAATCTAATGTTCTATGAAATACTTGAAAATAGAGAGACAAAGAGATAATGGCACAGTCTGTAAATCCAACTTTAACAATAAAACACTACAGAGGCTAATTCCTAATGCTCGGGAAAGTTTTTCCGCTCATCCAACAATAACCCACAAATGAAGAAATGACTGCTTAAATTAGCCAGCCCACCACCTAGAGGTTCCAATAGAAAAGATGCTCTAGCGTAACCATCAACAATAAAGATTCCCCAGTGCAAGCAATAAAAAAAATATTTTCTAGTGTCGACGCCAATAGAAAGGATGGAAAAATAGCACACCGGCTGGAACATTCCGGGGAGATATGGGCCATGCGACAGTAAAAAGGAAAGGACACGTGGAAGAAAAAAGGAAGCTATTGCAAGAACCATAGAACAAAAAGAACTGGTGCTTGAACTAACGCCACGTGGAAAGCTCCCAGAAGAAGAAGTTGCGATGTGGGTCCCAGTCAGAATGGAAAGAAAACTAAAGCGACGTGTCACATAGTCAGAGCTCGACAAAAGAAAAAGAAGCATCCTGAAGGAAAGCTCCGATATGATGACATGTGTCGGTAGCCAGAAAGCTATGAGCATTATTCAAAAGCAAAGCTGTAGACAAAGAAAAACCGTGAAGGAAGAGAGCGGTGCATGGATAATTATTCACACATACATCCCTAGTTGGAGCCACTGCTATAACTCTTAATTGTATCATTCCATTTCTGCTATGTTTAAGCCTGTGAGTTGTGATCCTTCAACATTATAGGGGTTTATGTTTTTGCCACTCAATTCACTCATATCATTCCCCTAAGCTTTTCGTTGGATTATGTTTACCTATTGATTGACTGCACCAAGTCACCATTTGAGCTAAATGATTTTTGTGCCCCTCACCATCATCCTTTACTGGCCCTATTTCTTAAGTCACCGGTTGTGCCTAGGATGACATCTTCCTTATGAATGACTTATGTGCATGTGTGGCTTTATACTTTATGAGAGTTTTATTCATGGTCTATCACTCATTGCACGCTCTGTTCTAGGATTTTACATCCAACTGGAGATGAGCGACACCCTTTCACTAACACCATGGAGATCTACTATTATGAGCTCATCACCCATTGCGGGTCATGCTTCATCCACCGTAAAGAAAATGGTGATGAGCGATGTTGTATTTTCTTTCCAAGCTTGGTTCATCACCTGTAGTGTGATTTGTTGCTCCTTTGGGATGGTAATTGGTGATGAGCAATGTTTGATTTTCATCACTGCGGGCTATCATCTCTTATTGCGGGTTGTGTCCTCAAGTTTGGAGGGTAACTCGCGATTAGCGACGTGGTTACCTTTTGTAACTCATCGCCAGTATTTACATTATTGTCGGTTGGATGTCACCTTTCGAAGAGTAACCCATGATCGCCAATGGGTTGTGTTCTCCCATTGCCCAAACATGGTTTATCTCCAATTAGGGCAGCATGCTGGAAGAGGACCCGCGATGAATGATGAAGAGTGGAAATCATTTGGTAAAATCTTCAGATCGTTAGATCGACGGCTAGTGGCTCATCGCTTGCTCTTTGGCCATCGCGTGATGATGTGTTGAGAAAAATTTCAAATTGGCGATGGGCGATGCTGCAGAGCTATGGTTAGGATTTTTCCATGATTCAAACGATCAACAATGGAGAGGGAAATGACGATCGGGTAAAGATGTGAATAGACATGTGGTTTCTTTAAAGCACTTCTTCATTGTTTCCTGGTATGGTTCGTAAAGCAAGTGGCGATTCTTAATCTACCTCGTCGATCAAGTTTTAAATCTGCAACGATCAATGACGAAGATTTGACATGTAGTAATGAAATTCTTGTTCACGCGAGCAAGCCAAGATGAACATTAATTGCAGAAAGTCTTACACTCTCTTATTTAATGAGGATTTACTGTAGATGAATCAAGTCATTCGCAAGGTTATAGCCAGATTTTGGAATTAATTGCTATAACTATAGGTGAGATGGAGTTGTAGGAGGTTGTAAGCGCTGCTAGGGTGGTGGCGCACTATAACTTGGGTTGTGAAGAATTTTGCTGCATATAAATGGGGATTGTCTAGAATTGTGGTCTTGATCCTTTTTCACTACCTGCACTGGTTATTGTGCTATTCAAAGAAGATGAGTGAACCCAAAATTCTTGTTGCATCAGTGTGGAGGTCCCGAAGACTCAGTATGCAAGAATCAATTGGATACATACCTAAGGATAAACTTCCCTCAACCGAGGCTCCTATTGTTCCAAAGAAGAGGAGTGTACACATAAAACCAGAGAAGGTGGCCCTCAGGAACACATATATTCTGCGGAGTCAAAGTGTTTCACAGAAACTGACTGAAGGAAAAGAGAAGGAATCTATGTTTCCAAAAGAATTAACGAGGTTTGGTTTGGGTCTTGGGGTTTGTTCAGAGAAACCCATCACTCCAATTCTAGTCTCTGATGGCTCATCGAGTGATGAGGGAGGAGTTGGCCCTAGCCCTAGTCAGTGCCATGCTTCCCTAGTGTCTTATAGTGACTTCGAGGACGCGATTGTGATTGCAACTCCACTCTCTATGGTGGAACCTGGCGAGGGTGGTTACTTTATGGCTGACAAAGCCAAGTAACACTCATGTCTCCTATTAGCGGTGTGGGGTTTTAGGTGATGTGATGTGGCTTTTGGATGGTGGGCTATGTGGTTCCTTTTGATGGTGATTGGTTCATGGATGTGTGTGGATAATTGCAATGGTGGTCAGTTTGAGTATTGGTGAATGTGCCAGTTTTGCTGATGCTTTTGGAAGGCTTGCATGGTGTCTTCGACAAATGGATTAGCGCTCATTTTTCCTTTTTTCTTTTCCCATGCTTATGGAATGATTAATATAACGGTTTGGGAATTAACCCCATTGAAATGAACTTTGAAATGAATGTCAAATGTAATTACATTTCAATCTAGATGCTTTGTCGCTCCCTTGTACTATAAAAGGGATTTCATGGCTCGATGTAAGGGGTTCTGGTCTGAAATCTTCCAAGTCCAGTTTTGTCAAAAATATAAGCCGACTATAGTAAGCAACGATAATGCTGAACACTTGATGAATTTACTGGCGAGTTGTCTTGGGTTTTAGGTCATATGGGTCATGATCTTAATAAGTTTTGTATCGATTACTGGTATTAGTATAGAATTCAAAATCCAAATTACGTGCTCTCCTATTGTATATTTTCATAGATTATAAATGAAATTATCAAGGATCTTTTCATCTATCATCAATCGTTCAAGTGGATGCATGCCCTAATTTCTTTGCTTTATCTCAAAGGGTTAAATAAATTGCTTAGGAAAAGTCATGGGTGTGTGAGAATTTACAAGGATTTGGTAAGAAGTAGTGTTTGGATAACATAAGTCTTTGCAATGTAAAGCATTATGGAGATAGTTTAAATATATCAGAGTTAAATAATCAGTGCATTTCTGGTTGTTTCCTATTTGACTCCATTCACCCAATTTGATGAGGCACTGGTGATTTATTGCTTGTTTAGTAGTAAAACAAATGAATCCCATATTAAGCTGTGGATTCAAAATAAGAACAATTTTTATAAAATCTTTGACATATATTCACATTCTTAGCAACATAAGCATTAATTCTTTAAAATATTTTCCATTTCTTTAACGAGGTTAGTGTGATTGCATTAGAAGGAATGAATCTATAATGAAGTGTTCTTAAAACTTGATACACCAGATGAACACATTAAGGAATACCCTCCTTGATCCTACGAAGCCTAAATTGTAGGAATAGAGATCTCAGATACCTGTATTCGTTGTGTTGGCCACTAATTCTTGACGATTTTTGAATATAAAAGTTGACATCCTTTTAGAAAATTCCAAGATTAGCTGGAAAAATCACTAACAAACTATATGAATCCTAAATTCAATAGAATACTATATCAAAAGTATGGAGCCCTATATTCCCAAACTATATGAACCCTAAATTCAATAGAATATTTTATTAACTAGTAGAGAGCCATATATATACCCATTTCATATCTACTTTCACCTTTGCTTCCCAGTCTGCAACAAATGGCGCCGGCTAAAAAGATTCGAGGAGTCGAATCGGATTAAGGCAGATTATGAGGGGCGATGGTGGATTGATGATCGTCCAAGGTAGATTCCTTTGCACATGAAAGATTCCTATACAGAAGAGGGACGGTTACTTTTGTGAAGGGGGTTCGAGAGGAGGCAGCAGACAAAGATGGGGGGGCCTCCATCAAGGGCCATGGCACTGTGTGTGGGCCGTGCCTAGAACAGGTCAGGGCCTCAACGGTGGAGACTAGGACAGGCGGGTCGCCCCTCACCTGCACGGAAAAATTATTATAAACACTTGACAATACCAGGCGGCTAGACAGGCTTCTTTGACAGGGAAAAATGAGTTTTATAATAGCACGTCCCATTTGTGAGGAAGAGTCACAAAAAATGAATTTTTTAAAAGTAAAAATTGTTGAATACCTTCAAATGAAAGGATTTTTCATTTGAAGATGGAATATTACTATTTGTAATAGGATTTGATTCAATTTTTTTTTTTTTTTTTTTATGAAAAGAGACTTTCAAATGAAGGCGCCTTCTATCAAAGTTGATTTATTCAAAGGATATTCATTACATTTTTCTGTTCTTTTATTCATTTAGCCTTTAAAAAAGAGATTTTTTAAAAAAAAGTAAGGTTCCCAGCATCAAAATTTGTAATATATTTTATTTTATTTTTTAATGAACATATCTTTTTTACCAAAAGATCTTTATTCAACACACCTAGAAAAATATACATTTTTCTTTTTATAAAAATACATGCATTCTTTGTATTTATATCTTTATTTCGACAAAATAAAATAAAATTGAATAATACAAAAAAAAAAATGTATTATAACACAATATTTCTCTAAATTATAATTAATATAAATTAAAAATTAATAATAAATACAATATGCAACAAAAAGTCACAAAAGATATTCGTACCCTAGATATCAATGTTAATGATATGTCTTAGAAATTATGATTTTTATTTAAATTTTTAAATTTTGTTTTATGTCATACTATCACTCATTAAAATGTTCATGTCATCTTCAAATTCTTAACATTTTGCTTGCTATAAGCGATATAGAGTAAAATTTTGGTTTAAATGGTTTATTCGAGTTCCTAGTCGGACCTAAAAGTAGGATTTAGTATTGTGCTATCAGCCTTAAAAGCATGTTCTATAAATGCAAGACTAATTCAAGCACCACATGGAAATTGAGCATCACTAGGCTAAACATCTAAGACATCTCAAAAATCAATTGTCATGAACATAATTAGGCAATCTACTTCTCAAGGAAAGTAACCACACAAGTATATCCATATTGATTAGAAGAAGCAATAACCATGCATAAGTTTTTAAACCTCATTGACCAAACCCAAATTAACTCTTAGAATAAGGGATACTCTCTTTATCCACATCTAATTTAACAATTGTAAAGAAAATTATTTAACATTATCTTCTAAGTTGTGTAACCATATACAACAATCAATCTACTTAGTCACAATAGAATCCCTGAACCAAAAGGTAGAGAAATACATGCATGGTTCCTTAATTAGCAAAAAATAGTAAGGTTGTAAAGCATAAAGAATGAAAGTAGGGTCACAAAATATTGGAATCTTACACCTCAACTATTAAATTTAGGTTTTCCTAAACGTGCCACTAAAATTAATTGTATATGCAATAACACATGTACAACCTCTCTTAGGAAAATATTGACTTTTCCCAAATTTTGTAGCTTCATATAAACATGGACCATAACTCTATAAAATATAAATATTTTTACAAGGAGTACACAATCTTTTCTTATAATGTCATATATATTCACATGCTTCAACTTTGTAATATCTAAATATGCAATAACTGATTCATGGTGTTGGTAAACACTTTTAGATATCTTACTAAGCAAGTGTCGTGTTCTTTTTAGCCAAATCCTTAGCCAAATCCTTGGGTGAGTTGATTAAATGAATAGGGAACAAATTTCAAAGACATCAGGTAACTATGCAATATACAAATTTATCATTGATAATGAATGCTAAAATATGCTATTTAAATGATGCAACAAGTAGTGAGTGACAACTCTACCCTAGATTACTCCTACACAATCACATGAATTAGGACATATTCATTTATAACACCTTATAATATAATTTTAAATACTTCATGTTTAAATCAATGAATAGTGATTAGTTGGAAGGTACAACACAATCTCAGTTATAAAGTTTGAATTTTAAAATACAAAGGGTCAATTTTGCACTATGAAATTGAATCACATTCAATTTCACACTTTAATTTCAAACTAGGATGGGGAACGATTTTATACATAGGTTGAATATGGATTCTTGGGTTGTGGGAAGTTGGCATTGGTGAAGGTAAAAAGAATTGGCCAAATTTTATGCAAAAAACATGTCACTTTTATGTTAATCATTACACAAAGGACAAAATCAAGTCAATGGGAGCCCAAAATGAATGGGAAAAGTGTAGGGTATACAATTTTCATCATTACATAAACATTCATTAGAATTTTAAGGGCTTACCATCAACCTTTTTTAAATTAAAATTATTTTGTTATAGATTTATTGAAAGTAATTTGAACTCAAACAATTTTATTTGTAAGTCAATGGGCATTGTTACTCTTGGTCAAATGAAAATTTGTATGTGGATTGATTGTAGTTTATGTGGAATGTAGGTTTGTGATTGACTTTGAAGGATGGTAAGAATTCCAAATCTCAAAATTACGATAACAACTTTAATATAACCACTTTATATTGTGGACTTCATACAATAAAGTATAATTTATTATAAAAGTATAATAAAAATGCAATAAGTTATATATCTAAAATATAATAACTCATAGTTATAATTAAAACATTTAAATAATTCTTAAAGCTTAACAAAAAATAGAACTTAATTTTATAATAGTAGAAGTATTTAGAAAACTCCTTCATTCAAGGGGTTGGTGGCATTAATCCCATGTCAAATCTTAGGTAGAGAATAAAGTGGACCACCCCTCCCAAAGGCTGGTTTCAGTTCAATGTCAATGGAGCATTAAGAGGTAAGCCTAGTGTATTGAGAGCTACTCATATTATTAGGGTGACCCCACAATAGTTTGTCCCATTTTTTTGGTCAAAATGGGACATTGAAATCAATAATTTTCACTATTTTTTTGCTTTTTGACACCTATACCAACTAAACAGTTAAGAATTTGAAGATGATGTGAACTAGTGATTTTTGAGATTTTGTTTCTAGATTATAAATATATATTTTAAAAAAGTTTAAAAAATAATTTGTGAGTTTGATTATCTAACTTTTAATAACTTATTTTTTATAGTTACCATTATTTTTAAAAAGTGACATTACTTTGGTAGAAGTATAACTTTATTTGTAGAAAGGATAAAATTATAAATTTTTAAACATAGATTTGTAACACCAATAGCTAGTGCACAAATATTTTGTCATAATTTTTTATAACTTTTTGAAGTGAGATTAACTATAATGTAGACACAAGTTACTACAATAATGCATAATTTTTTTTGTATGCATCCAAAGTAACTTCTTTTTTTTGTTAAAATAAGAACATCAATACCTAGTGCACATATATTTTTCTTTTCTTTCTACCTAGTTAACTATTTTCACTAGAAAGTATACAATAAATGTTGAAAAGCCTATCTTCACTAGAAAGTATAAAATAAGTATAATAAGCAAATTAAATATATTCAAAATTATACTTGTTGAAAAGTTTATTTCAAGTTCTACAATCCTATAAAATATCTTGTCTAATTCATTCTATTTAAAGGTCCAACCAGAGGTTTGAGATTAAATTTTTTGAGGAAAATATGATGCCTAAGGTAGAAAGTTCATTTCCACAACCTTCATTTGAAGTATATACCTTCAAATGAAAGACCATGTTTGTTCAAAGGTGATTTAGATTCACCTTCAAATGAAGGTATTATGATATTTTTTGCTTCATTCAACTTGAAAAATCTAATGTATCAAGTTTGGGACTCACTTTTGTGGTTTTACCCCCATTCAAGGTGTTGGTGGCATTAATCTCATGTCAAATACCAAGTAGAGAATAAAGTGGAGCACCCCCTCTGAAAGGCTGGTCCAAGCTCAATTTTGATGGAGGATTAAGAGGTAAGCTTGGCTTATTGAGAGCTAGTTATATTATTATGGATTATGAAAGGAGGCTGATCATAACAACATAGAAAAAATTACACTTGACACAAATAATGAGGGAGAATAACAGGGTCTCCTCCTATGTCACTTCTAAACTTGTTACCATTATGGAGTTAAACAAATTCACATTTAGGGAGATTCAATGGGTATCATAAATGCTATAAGAAGGAGAGCTTTTGTGAATTGGAAATTAAACACATTCTAAAACTTTGGTGATCCCTTCTTGAATCTCTAATATAATCATGTTCATTCATACTTATATGGAGATCAATGGAGCCACAAATGCTTTGGACAATTTGGAAAAAGACTCAGAGGTAGATTCCATAGTGGATGATTCCCAACTCAAATGAAAAAAAATGCTATTGAATATAATTTATAATGCCCCTTGCACAAGTAGTGAGGCACCATCATTAGAAGTGGTGGGATTGTGGTAGTCACAAGCAAGGCTAGAGTAAGGATTCTTAGCAAAAATGAATGTTATACATATGAAACATGATGGTAAAGAGTGTAGACATCTTCCATTTGTGAAATTTTTTAGGGTGGGGTTGGAAAGATTATATAATGGATAGTATGGTGTGTTTGATAGAGAAGAAAAGGAAGATAGCAATCTTAGGCGAGATTTTTTAGTTCAAACTATGGAAGATTTTCAAGGTGAAAGGAGTGATAATGCTACATACCATTAGGGTCACTCTTGGCTAGCTTTTTCTAATAATGACTCACAATGCTCCTGACATATCTTCCATATTTCTCATGGTTTTTCTTAAAGTTAGAGAAAAAAAATTAAGGGTATGTTAAGAATTCTTAATTAAGCCACAATGGTGATGAGGGGTTTGGGGTTTATTCTTGATTATGTTGTGATTACCTATGGCTTCTACCTTGATGTGAGAGTGTGGCCCATTCATAGTTTTTGTAGTTGGCCAAAATAAAACCCTACATAAGTACCGAAGCAAATGGACATTAAATTTCTGAAATCTGTCATTGCGGCAACCCTCTCACAGAACATAGATTGGTCATTGCATTGGAGATTAACCTCTAGAATCAAAACAAAAACAAAAAAACAGAATGAGGAGATACAACTAGAATAAAAAACAAGAAATACTAAGATTCTTGATAATACGTAATGTGTGAACACATAAGCCAATATAGTTAAGAAAATCTTTATAGGATATGTGCTATATATCAAATATAGGAGATATACAGGCATCCTATAAGGTCTTTGTAAACAAGTCCTTCATGATAGAGAGACCAAAAAAGTATAATTCCTTTTTGAATTTAATCCAAAGGATGTAGCCCCTAGACCAAATTCAGTGTTATAATTTTTTATTACAAATCTCAAATCCAAAACTCTTTTGCGAGATTATTTTTTTATCAAATTTCACCTTAATTTTCTAATATTTTATTCTTAAAAGAATCATCTCTCTCACAGACATATACATAAATATAACATTTGTCTGTGTACATATCTAATTCTGTTCGAGACTATTAACGAGGATAAGATTGCCATATTAAATTAAATTATGAATTACAAGAATTTACTTTTTCACATGTTTTAAATGCCTCAAACCCAATTAAAAACAACAGGCTAAGTCGAAGTTTGTCCATTACAGTTTCCAGAATTACAAACAAGTGTGCTCAGATTCAAAAAAAAGAAAAGAACTGATTTTTCTTTTCAGCCGCCTCAAAATTTTCAACAATGGCAACTGTCGATCGAAAACAATACATACAACGCCTAAAATTGGCACTCAAAGCAGCTTTCAAAATCAATCTTCCCGTGAAAGAAGAAAAGAACAAAACATATATTCAGAAGCTTTGCATGGCGGGGTGCTTCCAACCGTTTGTGCTGAAATTCAAAGATACTGTTCTTTCTGCTGGTATTTCATTCACCCGGGCTGATTTGATACTTTCACGATCCACGTCTGGAAAGAAGATGGGAGATAAGAAAGGAATGGGAGTCCTGCTAACAAAAAAAGCTGAAGGAGTAGGAAGAACCACGTTAATGGGCGGAGGTGCGCGCCTCTGTAATCCATTTTTGTTCCTACCAACATCTGATTCACACTCCATGCCTGCTATAAAAATCCTTCTACTTGTAATTCTTCCACTGTTTCGCCTTCCTTCACCGGCTCTTGAGAGACTCAATGATATAACATTCATATGGACTGTGTACTTATATTATTTCTGGTATACCATGGGCATAAACTTTTGGTCTGAAACGTGGGTATACCAGAGGGAAATGGTCTTTCTACAGTGCATTTGACTCTTCGTTTGGTTTACGACATTTGAACACTGTATTCTTTCAACTCTTTGAAATTGTTTTTTTTAATATTTGTTGTATTGTTTATGCTTTCCTGTGAGAAGATTAGAATTAGCACTTCAATATTTCTAGAATTGGTCAAAGATTAAGGTGGGTAAAGGATGATGTCTTTGAATTTCAATTTATTAATGGATATTGTCAAATGGGTATTTAGTATGTTAGATAGATATAGATAATAATAAATAGAAGTGTTTTTTATTTTTATTTTTATTTGAATTGATCAAAGAATAAGGTGGGCAGAAGATTTTTTTTTAGAATTGATTAAAGATTAAGGTGGGCTGAAGGACACCTCTTTTTGAATTTCAATTAATAAATGAATATAGTCAAATGAATATTTAATGTGTTGGATAGGTAATGGGTAAAAGAGAGTTTTGTTTTTTTTACATGTTAAAAAAGACAATCGTTTTTATATTATGAATATAAGGTAAAATAAGTTGCGACTAATCATAGTTTAAATGGAGCAAGTTTCCTCTTTTACTTTCATCATTTTGAAGATTGTTTATTAGTCTAGAATTACTAATAAAATAGTAAATTTTAATAATTTTTGAAAGAATAACATAATGTAACAATATATTTTTTATAAATATTATTGAGTTTCATCTATATCATAATAACCATATTATAATATAATAATTAATATTTTAATTTTTTTTGTAGATCTAAAAGATATATATTAAAATTTTTCTCCATACTTATATTCACATGCATTTTTGAATGTTGTATAATTTAAAAAGAGATATAAGATAGTGATTATTGTTGGATATATGTTTGCAATAAAAATGAGGGAAATACTTTGTATATTTTTTTCTTAATAATTGAATATGATAAAAATGAAAATATTCCTAAGATTTATATTAATTTTAATTCATATAATTTAAAAATTAGAAGCTTTTTAAAAGATTATATTAGTATGCATAACCTTTGAAATGTATAATTATACAAATTATCATGTTATTTATATATTAAATAGATTTCATTGATTTGACCTTACGATTATCACCATCCCTTCAATCATTCATGTTTCAAAAATCTTTATAGATTAAGGTGCCATCATTCTAATTGGCATGAATATTACAAATTTTGTCTCTCTCCATCTTTCTCTCTTCACTCATATACACCATTCCATGCATCTAGAATGTCATGTAATATAAATTGATTAAGGTGCCATCATTCTAATTGGCATGAATATTACAAATTTTGTCTCTCTCCATCTTTCTCTCTTCATTCATATACACCATTCCATGCATCTAGAATGTCATGTAATACAAAAAGAGATTTAAGATAATATCCATTTCTAAATATATGAATGGAATAGATTCAACCATGTGAGAAATAATCTCATTTCTATATTTGAAAGTTCAATTGAAATGAAGGTAACCAAATCATATCAATTCTACTACTTTATAAGTTCTTGAATATGAATTGAGATGTGAAATTAGGTAAATATTTTTCACATAATAAGATAAAATTAACTTAGAAGGAAATATTTTCCATGGAATCAATTTTATCTTATAATATTTTTATAAACTCCCTCACTCCAAGGAGTTTTTGGGTTAGTCAATATTTATTGTGTATGCCATATTTGATAAATATTTTCTTTTTCAAGTTCATTGATCTAAAGAATGTATTAGGTCATCCAATTGATAGTTCAAATGGATTTTAAAAAATCCTTTAAAATCTATTTTTAAAATTTTATAGTTTACAATTTTAGGGCCCTCCAAAGTAGATGAATTGGAACCTAAAACTTTACTGAGCTTCCTTGATCGGTTTCTTTAGCATTCCTTCACACACAAGTTGTTTCATGACCTAATTTGTGAAACACATATGAATTTGAACTTTGAGTTATGTATTGGAGTTATGGTTTGGGTAAATGAAAGTGTTGGAAAATAAACAACCCCAACACATGCTATCTTTCTCTTTCTTGTAATTTATTTTAATCATCTAAGTTCCATTTCAACTTCCTACAAAGAAATTATTAACTACCCACTATAGAAACTCTTTTAAATTTTCACAAAGAGAATATAAATAAGCTTAAATGTATCTTATTTGGATACCTATAATCTTAAACCATGCCCACACACATGACCTTAGTTTCAATAAATGTAAATTTGAACATTAATTAATAGGCTGGAGTTATGATTTTAGTAAGTGAAAGTATTGAAAATTTAAATAACCTTAATAGTAATTTTTAACTTTCCTATAAGTTTTTACTTGTCTAAATATTCTTTTAACTTCCTACAAGGGAATAGGTCACTACCAATTGTAGAAAATATTTTAAATTCTCACAAAGAGAATATAAATAAGCTTGCAAGAATTGGCTATGAAGGTAGCCACCCAAGATCTAGAGGCCTAATAGAAAGCACAAGCATAGGAGAGATAGAAAAAAGATGACAAGAATAAACTGTATTCTACCAATGATGCAAATAGAATAGAATGAGCTATGTTGAGCAAAAGTACTTAGGAGACCCCTTGGTTATATAGCCAAGGTGAGTACATAGAAGGGCATAATATTATGACAATTGTCATAATATTATGAAATTAGACAACTATGAAAAGCTACCACTCCACCTAAAGTGGAAAAGTGATAATGTGATAATCACCACAAACGGTGGATCACCCACAAAAGTTGGAGAGGTAATCACATGACGTGTCCACGAAAGGTGGATGTGATAAAGTAATAACATGATAAGTCCACTAAAAGTGGAAATTCTCCAACTAGCTACTATGTGGTCCCTAAGTAAACTTAACTAAGGTGTAATCATGACCTAGGA
Source organism: Sequoia sempervirens (assembly GCA_007258455.2). NCBI lineage: Eukaryota > Viridiplantae > Streptophyta > Pinopsida > Cupressales > Cupressaceae > Sequoia > Sequoia sempervirens. The sequence continues at coordinate 310,314,057 of VDFB02058242.1, read as the reverse complement.
AAAGGTACAACACTTTTAATTACACCAACACCCCCCTTAAGTGCAACTTAGGGAGAATGTACACAAAAGAAAACAATGCAAGATGGGTCCTAGCTACTAGGCCATGTTAGGTACTCATGTACACTCATAATGCAATCTCTCACAACTAGAGAAAAGAAGAAAACCAAGTGGGACAAAACTCCTCCCCAAAAGAGAGAAACAAAACAAGAAAAATGCTCTAGAAAGGACAAAATCTCAAGTGAGGAAAAAGTCCCCCCCATAAGAGAGAATGAAGAAGTTCATGCAACCCCCCCATAATGGTGAGTCATTGCTCAAATGTCACAATGTCAAGAGTCCCCAATCTTAATTGAAGAAGGAGATAATGTAGAATAATGTGAAGAATGAAGTAGAGCAGACCAAGGATGATGATGCGTCCTCCAAATGTTGTTCCAGAAGAATGCCAAATTGTGACATGCACTGATACAAAGAATCAGGTACAACTGCAGAAGATGCCACATAATTGGTGACTGAGTTGAATTTGTCAACTCAAGAGTAATTGTAGAATCTGTCGATGAAGAATTGTAGATGAATCCACACAGCAACATGAATAAGGTCGGGACCAAGAAGACAACTACATGAGCATCAAATTGAAAGCTCGTTAATGGTAGATTGGCACAATCTAAGTCTCACTGGAGCCATGCACAAATTGTACAATCTAAGTCTCATTGGAGCCATGCACTAAGTCTCTGGATGTAGAATCGAACTTCTGAAGACAAGTAGAGTGCTTCCAAAATAAGAATGTCTATATGGTGTTTAGTCCATCTCACCGAAATGCACGGGTAACTAGCCATTGCATTTGCTGAGTATATAGTCCAACTAACACTAGATACATAGATCAATCCAAAGAAGCATATAGTATGACAGAGTACACTGAAATAGTAGGATTGTGGCAATTCATTTTAGTGCGATTACAACATTACAAAGAGGAGAACTACAACAACCATGATGCAAATTTGGAAATGTTGATGAAGAAGCCAACCAAAGGTGCCTCGAAGTAGAAGACCGTGAAGAAAACCCTCCAGGTGGATGTCAGTAGAAGCAACTGGCCCTTGTTTGACAACCAGTTGGAAGAACGAATGGTACAAGACAGGCTCGATCGGTAGGCAAAATAATTTCTACAGGTTTGCTTATTAATGCATGATTTGCTTTTTAGAAAAACTTAATTCAAAAGTTTAATTTAAAAACATTTATTAAGAAAAAAACTTTATTAAAAATAAAGAAAAAAATAATTCTTTTTATTTTTAGAGAAAAAACTTTATTAAAATTCTAATAAAGAAAATTATTATTATTATTTTTTAAAGATTTTATTAAAACATAATAAAAGAATTTTTTTAAAATTTTGAAAAACTTTATTAAAAAATTAATAAAAGAAAAAACATGATTTGTTTTTTAAATTATTAAAAACTTTAATAAAATTTATTAAAAAAACATTAAAAGTTTTATATTTTAAAACTTAATAAAAAGAGTTTTATTAAAATTAAGAAAAAACAAATAAAAAGTTTTATTTAAAAAACCAAAATAAAAGGGGCCGATTAAGGGTTGGCCCGAGCCTTCACCATGATAATAAGCCTTGGTGTGACGGATGATACGCCATCGTTGCGATTCTGCGGACCTATGGCTAAATCTTCGCCGGTGATTTTCGCGTCGCATAAAATCATTGTCGATTACACGCATTTATGGGATTAATATATATATATATTTAAAACTTTGTTTTTAAAACAACAAAAAAAAGCGAACAATTTTTTAAATTTTTTTTTTTGCTTTTCTAATTTAATTAAAAAATTTGCAAAAAAATTATTTTTTTTTAAAAAAGAGAAAAATCGTATCGCTGCATAGGTAGGGCCGTACGACTCACCTGCTAAATTTTTTTGCCTCCAAGAGCAACTTTGTCCAAATTTGACAATTTGGTAGTCAATTTAGGGGTTTTTGGCCATTTTGAACGTGATGGCGATGTCCTTTTTGGTTGAAAATGCTCTGAAATGGTAGCTAGCACTTGGATCTGACAACCACCTATAATCTTCAAACCTTTGTAGATTTGGCCTCCATTGTCCAACTGGGACAAAACAAAAGGAAAATATGACTATCTTGGACACTCTAAATGCAATAGTGAGCTTAGATCTGATGCAACAAGCTCCCAAAATGTATCTGCAATACAAGTCCAAAAATGGAACCCCCCCAAAATCTCTCCAAAATGACAATCCAAAGGCACTCCAATAGCTATGATACCATGTAAGAATTGGCTATGAAGGTAGCCACCCAAGATCTATAGGCCTAATAGAAATCACAAGCATAAGAGAGATAGAAACAATATAACAAGAATAAATTGTATTCTGCCAATAATGCAAATATAATAGAATGAGTTGTGCTGAGAAAAAGTACATAAGAGACCCCTTGGTTGTATAGCCAAGGTGAGTACATAGAAGGGCATAAGATTATGACAAGTGTCATAATCTTATGACATGAGACAACTATGAAAAGCTATCACTCCACTTAAAGTGGAAAAGTGATAATGTGATAATCACCACAAACGATGGATCACCCACAAAAGGTGGAGAGGTAATCACATGATATGTCCACGAAAGGTGGATGTGATAAAGTAATAACATGATAAGTCCACCAAAAGTGAAAATTCTCCAACTACCTCCTATGTGGTCCCTAAGTAAACTTAACTAAGGTGTAATCATGACCTAGGAAAAGGTACACCACTTTTAATTACAACAACAAAGCTCATACTTAGATTACTAGCACACATACATATGATACTCTTGGGGTATTAGTAACCTAATAATTCAATTTTAGGATTGGAAGTCCTATTTTTGGCTCTATCACATCACACATGGTGAGATTCTAATTAACAAGTCACCTCATCCCATCATATTGAGTAAATCATGATTGGATCCTATAACCTAGTGGTAACCATTGTATTGACATTGTTGAGGCATAAACCTAATGATATTTTTATATTAAAAGATATATTGTAACTAATTTTGAAGGACAAAATAAATGTAGAAAGAATATATTTATCCTACAAAGGTTTCTCATTTTCTATATGCTCTTAGTTGACATAAAAATCTATTTTATCATTTTTACTCTATTTTCCTTTTCAATTGCTACATATAATATATTACATTCTTGAACTAGTATATTTTCCCCTAAATTATTAACTATATTTAGATCAATGGTATAAGATCTTATTCTCTCATGTATATATACCATAAAAAATGGTAAGGATATCAAAACCTTATGTTGAAAACAAGATCTATCCATCATATTATATTATTCATAGGTAAAATGATTGGAAACATAGGTACCAAAAAATAGCTACATAGCTTGACTTAGATAATTTTAAGTGTTGGTTGAGATGGATTTAAAAATAAATAAAAATATTTTCACGATAGCTTGTATAGCTACCCCAAAAATATCATACCCTTGTTAGGATCCACAACATGCAAACCACTTGATATTTTAAACTTGTGATATACCCTATTGCAATAAATTAATCTAATATAAAATACTATCAATTGTCCATGTAAAACTAGTAAAAAATAGTTATATTACACATTAGGGTGTGTGCACCAATATGTGACACAAAAAACATGCCACATTGTGCAAAAAACTTGAAATAATGTAGTTTGTGCTTGCCAAACAACTTTACATTTGGAAAGCACAAAATTTGGCACTCACCAAATGTAAAAGTTGTTTAAAAACAATAATCAAGCATTAGAAACTCATTTTTTGTAAACCCACAACCATAGCTCTCATTTTGTGTCCTTCCAACTCATGCTCACCAAAATGAGATCGATTTTTGCTTTTGATTCTTCGCAAGGATCTTACCAATACATCAAAGAGATCAAAGAGGTATTCATTTCTATTGTTTTAATTTTGAATTTTAATTATAATGTAGATTGAAATAGGTTTTTTTTTTAAATTTCTTTTAATTTCTAGGAAATCAATCTCCACCTCCAAACATTGACAATTCAAAATCACCCCCTCATGAAGAGCTTCCCAAACAAGAAGAACCTCAAACCCCTATGTCAGTTCGTACAAATCCATAAGGAACCCAAGGAAATATCTTAAATCAAATTGAAAAAAGAAAAGAAAGATTTAACAATTGATTGGAATATTAACTAAGCATGCTGAAACCAACCCTTATAGAAGAGAAATTGGTGAATCACTAAAGTTGATTGTATCACATGTAGTCCATAAATGAGTGAGAAAATTAATTTTGGGTCAAATAAGAGGGATGAATTAAAACAATTTTATGAGCTAGTGGAATTTCATATGCAGATGTGAAAAAATAAAAAAATAGCAAAGCCAACTTGTGTGCCCTTTTTATAAACCCAAGAACCAACACACCTTTATCACATGCATGCAAGATGTTCCCCACCCATTGGTGCCACCATGAATTAATAAAAAATAAGTTTTGAGAGTGGTGGTGGATGGTTTTTGACCAACCTCCATGTAATAACTATGAGGTACCACAGTATTTTTTGAGGAAACTCTATTGTGAGTTTGTCCTTAATAAGGTGCCAAATTATTTTGACATTTTAGACTTTCAGGGTAGAGGTGGTGGCTCCACACATGATATATTGGGTGCACGATGTAATCCATAGTTGGAACCAAGACCCTTGGCCAAAACCATGGTGGAGCATGTCATTGTTCCTTCCATTGTGAAGGAAAATATCAAGGTGGATTCGTTGGAGTCGATTAGCTCACTCACTCAAAGCATTGTATAGTGTGGAAGGAATCTAGTAGAGCCTGATGTAGATGAGACTTCTAGGCCCATAGTTCCACCCCACTATTGTCGTTCTTGCAGTGATGTTTGCATGTATGATGGTGAGAGTTCTCTAGATGCATCTAGAAAAAATACATTAGCTGTAGAGTAGATGGTTATGACAGATGCATTGTTGAATGAAACATTCAACATTGATACTTAGGTAAAATTCAACAAGTTCATTTAATTTCTTTTATTAAATTCTATTTTGAAATATAAGAATAACTAAATTAGTAGAATCAATATGATGAAAATTTAGGATTGGAGTTTTCATGATACGTGCATCATTCTTGTAGACCCTTATTTTTTTTCAATGTTGAGTTCACAGGTATGCAACTAGTAATTAAAGAAATAATTATTGCATGTGAATAGTTGAATGTTATTTGAATGCTTGTTTCATAACATGCTTTAGATGTCAAATAGTTTGCTAGTGGACCTTTGACCTTGACACCTCACTATTCACGTCCTAAATCAACCTTCACTCAGGTAAAATTTATTCATTAATGGTGTTGTAAAACAATGTTAGCTAGTTTTGGTGATTTTGCATGTACAAATCTAAAATAATGCTTGAAACTACATGAACTTAGATAACTAGGTTATTTAAAGTGATGAGTGTAGGATAATTCATTAGTCTTTTAAATAATGTATCATATATTTTGGCTTTGAACTTGTCGTTTTCACTTTTCCTTTTAATCTCAAACCCTTTCACATATTCATTTTTCTATCTTATAGCTTTATCTTTGATGACAATATCTTCTTTACAATTGAAAACTATCATTTTCATTGTTTGAGATCAATCCATGTAGTTCATTCAAATGAAATCTATCTATAGAGACATTATAATTCATTGTGTTATGTGATTATGTTTTCAGATCTTAAGGGTATGTCATAAGATTGCACATTCTCTAATACCATTGACATGGTTGTAGCGGGCTGATGCAAGAAGTTGGGTACATAGAAAGCTCAAAAAGTGGAAGTGTTTTTGCTATTTTTCAGAATTTGTCACACTTGGACTAAAAATTTGAAGCACTTACACTTGATGAATCTTAAAAAAAGTCAGTAATATGAAATTTAGCATTTTGAATCTAGTTTCCAAATATGTAAATTATTCAAATACCTAGATTATAGAAATTAAATTTTGATAGGGATCTATAAAAACCACTTTTTAAAAGTACCTATTTTTTTACCATACCAAGCACGTGTACGAACACCACTTTTTGACCCAAATAAAATTATTTTGCTAATTAATTTTGGGAAAAGAAAGCTAACAACATGAAGATTGATGTGGAATTTCTTTTGTAATTTTTTGTTGAATATTTGTTTTTTATTAAATTTTTATTGGCCATAATTGTTGTTTTTAAAAATCAATGTGCACGGACAACATAATTGGACCTAAACTAAACATTTTTTGAATCTTTTTTTTTCCATTATCTAGAGAATTGTCTGATGTTTGATGCCATATAATTATTTTTACAAGAAACTTAACCTAAAAAAGTTATTAAAAAACAAAAAAGCCTGATATTTCAAGTTTATGGACTAGTTTGCTTAGAAATTAATTAAAAAATAACAAACATAATCCACTATTAATAAAAAATTATATATTTGAAAATTAGACATTGTTTTCTCTAATGGGTTTTAATTTTATATAGTGACTAAAAAAAAAGTCCATCAACCATATTGTCAAAGTTGGAAATTCTTCTTCAATCCGCCTTAGTCTTTTAGTTGCAGGTCAAAGGCTAAGGCTTGGATTGCCAAGCCTTTCCCAAGCCTAAAACCAAGGTTGCATGTGGGTTGGGAATTCAATTTTTAAATAATGCGTATGCATTACTAAAACACGTACGCATTATTTAAATGAAATGCGTATCGTTTGATAACACATACATGTTATCTAATTACCCGTTGGGTAAAGGTAACACATATGCATTATGTAACGCATACACATTCCTAGAATAGAATCGTACATGCATTTCTGCTGCATATTTTTGAAATAGCCGGTACCTAATTTTGGTAAATGCACTGGCCAAAACCGTTTTTTACGCAGCATTTCCTTTTTTGCAATATGGACCAAAGGGATGCCATTTTATTTTATTGCAAATTTGTCTTGTCTGTGAGGGAGCATATTCTATTCAAATTATTTGAGGAGGAACAAAGTGCAGGTTGAATTTTTTAAAGTGGAATAAAGTACAAGAAATTTTTACAAGAAGATTTGGAAAAAGAGAATTTTTGGATGCATTCATGATATTTTTGTACTTTAGAGTTTAAAGAAAAAAGGATCTTCATACTACATAGTTTTATTTGAATATTTGAAGGAGATAGTAATTTGAAAATAGGTTGTATTTGAATCTTTTTTTTTTTCATCAAAGAGGGTTTGGTAACCATGGGTGATAGCAAAGACAAAGAAAAAGATGTAGAAAGTTAATGACACCCAAAGAAATTCAAGCAAATAGAGATATGGAGGCAAAAAGACAAAAGACTAGAAGAGAAAGGATTCATCAAATGAAAAATTTGCAAGCATCTAGTTCCAAGAATGTTGAAGAGGAAGCCATGAATGATGGAATGAATGTAGATGATGCAAATGTGGAGATGGTGAATATGGAAAAAAATGCAATTATGGAGACAAACCCAACTATGCCTTCAACTTCAACTTTGAATGATGTGGAAATAGTACCTATGCAAACAACTTCGGGTATGTCTTCAAATCCACCTCTCAATGATATGGAAAATGCACCTATTCATACAATCCATCTAGGTATGTGTTCAAACCCAAGTTTTGATAATAGTGATATTGCTTGTTTAGATGAAGTTGGATACACCATTGATGATATCAATAATTCTAAGGTTGAAACAATGCAAAAACAAAAAAATGATGAAATTATATCTTATGAGAATGCAAATGAGAATGAAATCCCTCATATTGATGAAAATGTGAATGAAATCCCTTTTACATTTGAAAATGAAAATGAAACCCCTTGTGTGAATGAAGATGAAACCCCTTGTATGGATGAACCTGAAAATGGTTTTTCTACAATTGAAAGAGATGTGCTAGATAAACTTCATGGTAAAGTTTCTTGGAGACAAATTAGAACTTATGGAAATAGAATATATAAAATGTTTTTTTATAGAAAGAAATTAGGATTCCAATGTCAACTCATGGTGCAATTGATGATAATGTCAAAAATGAGAATAGTGATGAAAAAATTAGGTGTTTTTGTAAAACCAAAAAAGAAAGATGATTCAGTAGAACAAGTCATATCTAGTGTTGCTAATTCTATTGATTTTATAGGTAAGAAAATTCAATCAAAAGATAAGAATGTGGCTCGTCATGCAATAACAACTACTCTAGTTGATAAAGTAGCTTCAAATAAAAGAATGTTAAGTAAGATTAGTAAATGTATAAAAGTAAATCCTAGAACTTTGATAAGAGCTTCTAAAACAAGAGAAAGTATTGAAAAGGATCCAATTAATCAATGTTGGAGTTTTAGTGGTAGACTCCCAAGATTAGACATGAAATTAACTAATGAAATTAATCTTTAATCAAAAAATTTTGGCATGATAATACAAGCGTATCACCTAACATTAG
>VDFB02058242.1:310221166-310305564 GCA_007258455.2 Sequoia sempervirens | reverse complement strand
CAAGTTCATTGATCTAAAGAATGTATTAGGTCATCCAATTGATAGTTCAAATGGATTTTAAAAAATCCTTTAAAATCTATTTTTAAAATTTTATAGTTTACAATTTTAGGGCCCTCCAAAGTAGATGAATTGGAACCTAAAACTTTACTGAGCTTCCTTGATCGGTTTCTTTAGCATTCCTTCACACACAAGTTGTTTCATGACCTAATTTGTGAAACACATATGAATTTGAACTTTGAGTTATGTATTGGAGTTATGGTTTGGGTAAATGAAAGTGTTGGAAAATAAACAACCCCAACACATGCTATCTTTCTCTTTCTTGTAATTTATTTTAATCATCTAAGTTCCATTTCAACTTCCTACAAAGAAATTATTAACTACCCACTATAGAAACTCTTTTAAATTTTCACAAAGAGAATATAAATAAGCTTAAATGTATCTTATTTGGATACCTATAATCTTAAACCATGCCCACACACATGACCTTAGTTTCAATAAATGTAAATTTGAACATTAATTAATAGGCTGGAGTTATGATTTTAGTAAGTGAAAGTATTGAAAATTTAAATAACCTTAATAGTAATTTTTAACTTTCCTATAAGTTTTTACTTGTCTAAATATTCTTTTAACTTCCTACAAGGGAATAGGTCACTACCAATTGTAGAAAATATTTTAAATTCTCACAAAGAGAATATAAATAAGCTTGCAAGAATTGGCTATGAAGGTAGCCACCCAAGATCTAGAGGCCTAATAGAAAGCACAAGCATAGGAGAGATAGAAAAAAGATGACAAGAATAAACTGTATTCTACCAATGATGCAAATAGAATAGAATGAGCTATGTTGAGCAAAAGTACTTAGGAGACCCCTTGGTTATATAGCCAAGGTGAGTACATAGAAGGGCATAATATTATGACAATTGTCATAATATTATGAAATTAGACAACTATGAAAAGCTACCACTCCACCTAAAGTGGAAAAGTGATAATGTGATAATCACCACAAACGGTGGATCACCCACAAAAGTTGGAGAGGTAATCACATGACGTGTCCACGAAAGGTGGATGTGATAAAGTAATAACATGATAAGTCCACTAAAAGTGGAAATTCTCCAACTAGCTACTATGTGGTCCCTAAGTAAACTTAACTAAGGTGTAATCATGACCTAGGAAAAGGTACAACACTTTTAATTACACCAACACCCCCCTTAAGTGCAACTTAGGGAGAATGTACACAAAAGAAAACAATGCAAGATGGGTCCTAGCTACTAGGCCATGTTAGGTACTCATGTACACTCATAATGCAATCTCTCACAACTAGAGAAAAGAAGAAAACCAAGTGGGACAAAACTCCTCCCCAAAAGAGAGAAACAAAACAAGAAAAATGCTCTAGAAAGGACAAAATCTCAAGTGAGGAAAAAGTCCCCCCCATAAGAGAGAATGAAGAAGTTCATGCAACCCCCCCATAATGGTGAGTCATTGCTCAAATGTCACAATGTCAAGAGTCCCCAATCTTAATTGAAGAAGGAGATAATGTAGAATAATGTGAAGAATGAAGTAGAGCAGACCAAGGATGATGATGCGTCCTCCAAATGTTGTTCCAGAAGAATGCCAAATTGTGACATGCACTGATACAAAGAATCAGGTACAACTGCAGAAGATGCCACATAATTGGTGACTGAGTTGAATTTGTCAACTCAAGAGTAATTGTAGAATCTGTCGATGAAGAATTGTAGATGAATCCACACAGCAACATGAATAAGGTCGGGACCAAGAAGACAACTACATGAGCATCAAATTGAAAGCTCGTTAATGGTAGATTGGCACAATCTAAGTCTCACTGGAGCCATGCACAAATTGTACAATCTAAGTCTCATTGGAGCCATGCACTAAGTCTCTGGATGTAGAATCGAACTTCTGAAGACAAGTAGAGTGCTTCCAAAATAAGAATGTCTATATGGTGTTTAGTCCATCTCACCGAAATGCACGGGTAACTAGCCATTGCATTTGCTGAGTATATAGTCCAACTAACACTAGATACATAGATCAATCCAAAGAAGCATATAGTATGACAGAGTACACTGAAATAGTAGGATTGTGGCAATTCATTTTAGTGCGATTACAACATTACAAAGAGGAGAACTACAACAACCATGATGCAAATTTGGAAATGTTGATGAAGAAGCCAACCAAAGGTGCCTCGAAGTAGAAGACCGTGAAGAAAACCCTCCAGGTGGATGTCAGTAGAAGCAACTGGCCCTTGTTTGACAACCAGTTGGAAGAACGAATGGTACAAGACAGGCTCGATCGGTAGGCAAAATAATTTCTACAGGTTTGCTTATTAATGCATGATTTGCTTTTTAGAAAAACTTAATTCAAAAGTTTAATTTAAAAACATTTATTAAGAAAAAAACTTTATTAAAAATAAAGAAAAAAATAATTCTTTTTATTTTAGAAAAACTTTATTAAAAATTCTAATAAAGAAAAATTATTATTATTATTTAAAGATTTATTAAAACATAATAAAAAAAATATTTTTTAAAATTTTTGAAAAAACTTATTAAAAATTAATAAAGAAAACATGATTTGTTTTTTTTTAAATTATTAAAAAAAAAACTTTTAATAAAATTTATTAAAGAAAAACATTAAAGTTTTATATTTTAAAACTTAATAAAAAGTTTTATTAAAAAATTGAAAACAAATAAAAAAAGTTTTATTTAAAAACTTAAAAATAAAAAAAGCCAGTTGATGAGACTTACCCCCAATGGCTAGTGGGTGGTGAGATGACCCTTCCAGTTCCAGGAACCTATGGCTACAAGTACTGCTAGACTCGTACGCAAGTATTGTCAGTACCTGCATTTGTAGGTTAATATATATATATATATATTTAAAACTTTGTTTTTAAAACAACAAAAAAAAGCGAACAATTTTTTAAATTTTTTTTTTTGCTTTTCTAATTTAATTAAAAAATTTGCAAAAAAATTATTTTTTTTTAAAAAAGAGAAAAATCGTATCGCTGCATAGGTAGGGCCGTACGACTCACCTGCTAAATTTTTTTGCCTCCAAGAGCAACTTTGTCCAAATTTGACAATTTGGTAGTCAATTTAGGGGTTTTTGGCCATTTTGAACGTGATGGCGATGTCCTTTTTGGTTGAAAATGCTCTGAAATGGTAGCTAGCACTTGGATCTGACAACCACCTATAATCTTCAAACCTTTGTAGATTTGGCCTCCATTGTCCAACTGGGACAAAACAAAAGGAAAATATGACTATCTTGGACACTCTAAATGCAATAGTGAGCTTAGATCTGATGCAACAAGCTCCCAAAATGTATCTGCAATACAAGTCCAAAAATGGAACCCCCCCAAAATCTCTCCAAAATGACAATCCAAAGGCACTCCAATAGCTATGATACCATGTAAGAATTGGCTATGAAGGTAGCCACCCAAGATCTATAGGCCTAATAGAAATCACAAGCATAAGAGAGATAGAAACAATATAACAAGAATAAATTGTATTCTGCCAATAATGCAAATATAATAGAATGAGTTGTGCTGAGAAAAAGTACATAAGAGACCCCTTGGTTGTATAGCCAAGGTGAGTACATAGAAGGGCATAAGATTATGACAAGTGTCATAATCTTATGACATGAGACAACTATGAAAAGCTATCACTCCACTTAAAGTGGAAAAGTGATAATGTGATAATCACCACAAACGATGGATCACCCACAAAAGGTGGAGAGGTAATCACATGATATGTCCACGAAAGGTGGATGTGATAAAGTAATAACATGATAAGTCCACCAAAAGTGAAAATTCTCCAACTACCTCCTATGTGGTCCCTAAGTAAACTTAACTAAGGTGTAATCATGACCTAGGAAAAGGTACACCACTTTTAATTACAACAACAAAGCTCATACTTAGATTACTAGCACACATACATATGATACTCTTGGGGTATTAGTAACCTAATAATTCAATTTTAGGATTGGAAGTCCTATTTTTGGCTCTATCACATCACACATGGTGAGATTCTAATTAACAAGTCACCTCATCCCATCATATTGAGTAAATCATGATTGGATCCTATAACCTAGTGGTAACCATTGTATTGACATTGTTGAGGCATAAACCTAATGATATTTTTATATTAAAAGATATATTGTAACTAATTTTGAAGGACAAAATAAATGTAGAAAGAATATATTTATCCTACAAAGGTTTCTCATTTTCTATATGCTCTTAGTTGACATAAAAATCTATTTTATCATTTTTACTCTATTTTCCTTTTCAATTGCTACATATAATATATTACATTCTTGAACTAGTATATTTTCCCCTAAATTATTAACTATATTTAGATCAATGGTATAAGATCTTATTCTCTCATGTATATATACCATAAAAAATGGTAAGGATATCAAAACCTTATGTTGAAAACAAGATCTATCCATCATATTATATTATTCATAGGTAAAATGATTGGAAACATAGGTACCAAAAAATAGCTACATAGCTTGACTTAGATAATTTTAAGTGTTGGTTGAGATGGATTTAAAAATAAATAAAAATATTTTCACGATAGCTTGTATAGCTACCCCAAAAATATCATACCCTTGTTAGGATCCACAACATGCAAACCACTTGATATTTTAAACTTGTGATATACCCTATTGCAATAAATTAATCTAATATAAAATACTATCAATTGTCCATGTAAAACTAGTAAAAAATAGTTATATTACACATTAGGGTGTGTGCACCAATATGTGACACAAAAAACATGCCACATTGTGCAAAAAACTTGAAATAATGTAGTTTGTGCTTGCCAAACAACTTTACATTTGGAAAGCACAAAATTTGGCACTCACCAAATGTAAAAGTTGTTTAAAAACAATAATCAAGCATTAGAAACTCATTTTTTGTAAACCCACAACCATAGCTCTCATTTTGTGTCCTTCCAACTCATGCTCACCAAAATGAGATCGATTTTTGCTTTTGATTCTTCGCAAGGATCTTACCAATACATCAAAGAGATCAAAGAGGTATTCATTTCTATTGTTTTAATTTTGAATTTTAATTATAATGTAGATTGAAATAGGTTTTTTTTTTAAATTTCTTTTAATTTCTAGGAAATCAATCTCCACCTCCAAACATTGACAATTCAAAATCACCCCCTCATGAAGAGCTTCCCAAACAAGAAGAACCTCAAACCCCTATGTCAGTTCGTACAAATCCATAAGGAACCCAAGGAAATATCTTAAATCAAATTGAAAAAAGAAAAGAAAGATTTAACAATTGATTGGAATATTAACTAAGCATGCTGAAACCAACCCTTATAGAAGAGAAATTGGTGAATCACTAAAGTTGATTGTATCACATGTAGTCCATAAATGAGTGAGAAAATTAATTTTGGGTCAAATAAGAGGGATGAATTAAAACAATTTTATGAGCTAGTGGAATTTCATATGCAGATGTGAAAAAATAAAAAAATAGCAAAGCCAACTTGTGTGCCCTTTTTATAAACCCAAGAACCAACACACCTTTATCACATGCATGCAAGATGTTCCCCACCCATTGGTGCCACCATGAATTAATAAAAAATAAGTTTTGAGAGTGGTGGTGGATGGTTTTTGACCAACCTCCATGTAATAACTATGAGGTACCACAGTATTTTTTGAGGAAACTCTATTGTGAGTTTGTCCTTAATAAGGTGCCAAATTATTTTGACATTTTAGACTTTCAGGGTAGAGGTGGTGGCTCCACACATGATATATTGGGTGCACGATGTAATCCATAGTTGGAACCAAGACCCTTGGCCAAAACCATGGTGGAGCATGTCATTGTTCCTTCCATTGTGAAGGAAAATATCAAGGTGGATTCGTTGGAGTCGATTAGCTCACTCACTCAAAGCATTGTATAGTGTGGAAGGAATCTAGTAGAGCCTGATGTAGATGAGACTTCTAGGCCCATAGTTCCACCCCACTATTGTCGTTCTTGCAGTGATGTTTGCATGTATGATGGTGAGAGTTCTCTAGATGCATCTAGAAAAAATACATTAGCTGTAGAGTAGATGGTTATGACAGATGCATTGTTGAATGAAACATTCAACATTGATACTTAGGTAAAATTCAACAAGTTCATTTAATTTCTTTTATTAAATTCTATTTTGAAATATAAGAATAACTAAATTAGTAGAATCAATATGATGAAAATTTAGGATTGGAGTTTTCATGATACGTGCATCATTCTTGTAGACCCTTATTTTTTTTCAATGTTGAGTTCACAGGTATGCAACTAGTAATTAAAGAAATAATTATTGCATGTGAATAGTTGAATGTTATTTGAATGCTTGTTTCATAACATGCTTTAGATGTCAAATAGTTTGCTAGTGGACCTTTAACCTTGACACCTCACTATTCACGTCCTAAAACAACCTTCACTCAGGTAAAATTTATTCATTAATGGTGTTGTAAAACAATGTTAGCTAGTTTTGGTGATTTTGCATGTACAAATCTAAAATAATGCTTGAAACTACATGAACTTAGATAACTAGGTTATTTAAAGTGATGAGTGTAGGATAATTCATTAGTCTTTTAAATAATGTATCATATATTTTGGCTTTGAACTTGTCGTTTTCACTTTTCCTTTTAATCTCAAACCCTTTCACATATTCATTTTTCTATCTTATAGCTTTATCTTTGATGACAATATCTTCTTTACAATTGAAAACTATCATTTTCATTGTTTGAGATCAATCCATGTAGTTCATTCAAATGAAATCTATCTATAGAGACATTATAATTCATTGTGTTATATGATTATGTTTTTAGATCTTAAGGGTATGTCATAAGATTGCACATTCTCTAATACCATTGACATGGTTGTAGCGGGCTGATGCAAGAAGTTGGGTACACAAAAAGCTCAAAAAGTGGAAGTGTTTTTGCTATTTTTCAGAATTTGTCACACTTGGATTAAAAATTTGCAGCACTTAGACTTGATGAATCTTAAAAAAAGTCAGTAATATGAAATTTAGCATTTTGAATCTAGTTTCCAAATATGTAAATTATTCAAATACCTAGATTATAGAAATTAAATTTTGATAGGGATCTATAAAAACCACTTTTTAAAAGTACCTTTTTTTTACCATACCAAGCACGTGTACGAACACCACTTTTTGACCCAAATAAAATTATTTTGCTAATTACTTTTTGGAAAAGAGAGCTAACAACATGAAGATTGATGTGGATTTTTTTTTGTAATTTTTTGTTGAATATTTGTTTTTTATTAAATTTTTATTGGCCTTAATTGTTGTTTTTAAAAATCAATGTGTACGGACAACATAATTGGACCTAAAATAAACATTTTTTGAATCTTTTTTTTTTCCATTGTCTAGAGAATTGTCTGAAGTTTGATTCCATATAATTCTTTTTACAAGAAACTTAACCTAAAAAAGTTATTAAAAAAGAAAAAAAAGCCTGATATTTCAAGTTTATGGACTAGTTTGCTTAGAAATTAATTAAAAAATAACAAACATAATCCACTATTAATAAAAAATTATATATTTGAAAATTAGACATTGTTTTCTCTAATGGGTTTTAATTTTATATAGTGACTAAAAAAAAAGTCCATCAACCATATTGTCAAAGTTGGAAATTCTTCTTCAATCCGCCTTAGTCTTTTAGTTGCAGGTCAAAGGCTAAGGCTTGGATTGCCAAGCCTTTCCCAAGCCTAAAACCAAGGTTGCATGTGGGTTGGGAATTCAATTTTTAAATAATGCGTATGCATTACTAAAACACGTACGCATTATTTAAATGAAATGCGTATCGTTTGATAACACATACATGTTATCTAATTACCCGTTGGGTAAAGGTAACACATATGCATTATGTAACGCATACACATTCCTAGAATAGAATGTGTATGCATTTCATAACACGTACATGTTTTTGATATAGCCATTTTTTCCTAATTTGGTAAATACTGATAAAACACGTTTTTTCTGCAACATTCCTTTTTTGCAGTATGGATTGAAAGTGCCATTTTCTGCATTTTTTATTGCAAATTTGTCTTGTGCAGGGCATATTCTATTCAAATTGTTGGAAGAGACAAAGTGCAGGTTGAATTTTCTGAAGTGGAATCAAGTACAAGAACTTTTTACAAGAAGATTTGGAAAAAGAGAATTTTTGGATGCATTCATGATGTTTTTGTACTTCAGAGTTTAAAGAAAAAAAGATCTTCATATTAGACATAGTTTTATTTGAATATTTGAAGGAGATAGCAATTTGAAAATAGGTTGTATTTGAATCATTTTTTTTATCATCAAAGATGGTTTGGTAACCATGGGTGATAATTAAAGACAAAGAAAAAGATGTAGATAGTTAATGACACTCGAAGAAATTCAAGCAAATAGAGATATGGAGGCAAAAAGACAAAGGGATAGAAGAGAAAGGATTTGTCAAATGAAAAATTTGCAAGCATCTAGTTCCAAGAATGTTGAAGAGGAAGCCATGAATGATGAAATGAATGTAGATGATACAAATGTGGAGATGGTGAATATGAAGAAAATGCAATTATGGAGACAAACCCAATTATGCCTTCAACTTCAACTTTGAATGATGTGGAAATAGTACCTATGTAAACAACTTCGGGTATGTCTTCAAATCCACCTCCCAATGATATGGAAAATGCACCTATTCATACAATCCATCCAGGTACGTGTTCAAACCCAAGTTTTGATAGTATTGATATTGCTTGTTTAGATGAAGCTAGATACACCATTAATGATCAATATCAATAATTCTAGGGTTGAAACAATGCAAAAACAAAAAAATGATGAAATTATATCTTATGAGAATGAAATCCCTCATACTGATGAAAATGTGAATGAAATCCCTTTTACATTTGAAAATAAAAATGAAACCCCTTGTATGGATGAACCTAATTTTTTTTTTTTACAATTGAAAGAGATGTGCTAGATAAATTTCGTGGTAGAGTTTCTTGGAGACAAATTAGAACTTATGGAAATAGAATATATAAAAAAAAATTTATAGAAATAAATTAGGATTCTAATGTCAACTTATGGTGCAATTGATGATAATGTCGAAAATGAGAATAGTGATGAAAAAATTAGGTGTTTTTGTAAAACCAAAAAAGAAAGATGATTCAGTAGAAAAAGTCATATCTAGTGTTGCTAATGCTATTTATTTTATAGGTAATAAAATTCAATCAAAAGATAAGAATGTGGCTTGTCGTGCAATAACAACTGCTCTAGTTGATAAAACAACTTCAAATAAAAGAATGTTAAGTAAGATTAGTAAATGTATAAAAGTAAATCCTAGAACTTTGATAAGAGCTGCTAAAAGAAGAGAAAGTATTGAAAAGGATCCAATTAATCAATGTTGGAGTTTTAGTGGTAGACTCCCAAGATTAGACATGAAATTAACTAATGAAATTAAATATTTAATCAATTTTTTTTGGCATGATAATACAAGAGTATAAGGTCTAACATTAGCAATGTCTTAAAATTAAGGGTGGGTTTCAAAATTCGTGAACCTCATCCAAAGCATCTCTTAGATATGACTCAAACTGAATTATATAAAAAAAATTTAGATGCTTCAATCTTACCATTGAATATTAATATAAGTCAAAGATAATTCAAAAAGTGTAAACCTTGGTATGTTAGAATTAATAAGCAATGAATATCTTGTTGTTATAAGACCCATGTACAATTTCGTTATTATTATGATAGTTTTTGATATATACGATGCACTTTGCATGCTAGCCAAATTATGCAGGACATTTGTGCTATTCATATGCCACCTGAAAGAATCAAATATTTTATTGCAGGTTTGTTTTGTGAACCCTCTAATGAAAAATTATTTTATTTAAAAGCATGTATTTCTGGAGAATGCAATAGATGTGGTAACTTTTCATTATTAGGAGAATGTGTGCATGAAAGTAGTTTAGATGAATTTGGAAAACAATTAGTGGATGTAAAAAAAATAAAAAATGTTGAGTATTCTTTGAAAGATGGAAAGCTGGAAAACGTTGTGAGCTAATTGTGGAAAAATTTAGTGTGCATGCATTTATTAATGAATTTAAAGATAAGATTGTACCTAAATATGTTCAACACTCTCAGTATGCTCATTGGCTTGATAATCAATTTTGTTTATGTAAAAACACATTCCCAATTGGAACTATATATTGCTAGTTGTTGATTTTGCTGAAAATTATACTCTTGCTCCACAAGAAAAAAATGAATCACAATATTATAATTCAGTGCAAGTAGCTATATTTGTTCACATTGTTTATAGACATGTAGATGATAGTACAAAAGATAATATAAATTTTCTGAGAGAGTACCTTTTTTATGTAAGTAATAATCAATTACATTCATCTAAGTTTATTCAATATTGTTTTGATATATTTTATAAAAATTTAAAAGAGAGAGGAATTCAAATTCTAGAACATCTCATATGGTCAGATAATTGCATGGGTCAATTAAAAAATGCTAGAATATTTTATTGGTTATGCAGACTTCATAAAGAAAATAATATCCAATACATATGGAGTTTTTTTGAAGTTGGTCATGGTAAGGGAGAACACGATGGAGCAGGTGCATGTGTGAAAAGAGCTCTTGCTAGAGAGCAACTAAAATTTGAGGATGTTGAAAAATTTAGAAATGCACGTGCAATTGTAGATTGGTGCAATACCAAATTATCCACAAGAACAAGTGAGAGCTCAATAATTCGACACTTCTTTTGGTTAGTTGAAGAAAGTGATATTTTTTCTCCACAAGATTGTGAAAAAATTAATGGATCTGCAAAATGGCATTCGTTTAAGAGTTTGAATGCAAACTCATGGACAATATGAACAAGGGAGTTGGCATGCTTTTGTAAATTTTGTATTGCAGGTGATTGGGAGGCATGTGAAAATATGAAATGGGTCAAACAATGGCAACAAAGAACCTTAATGCCTACATCAACACATGTTCAACACAAAATGACAATTGAAGATAATCAAGTGTTCGCATTAGATGATTATGATTGTGTTTTGGATCTTGTATAGGAAGGTACATTATTTATTGAGTTGAATTTTATATGTATGCATGTTTAATATATGCGAATTAAATATAAGTCACTCTTTATTGAATTTTTTATTTATTTTTGTAGGACATGTGTATGTTGTTGTTGCACCCATGGGGAATGAAGAGGAGATCGAGTACTAGTTGGCTAGATGTGTTGAGAGAAAACATAAGTTGGTACATCCTAGAGTGGATGATGACAACTTTGAGTATCCAACTGGTTCAGTAGTTGTTGTTGGCACCTCACTTCAAAAATATTTGATGAGAAATAATGGATTGCCTACATTTGAAGATTATGAAAGACACAAGAAGATTATATGTTATTCACATTTGATTTTGGAAAGCAATAAAAAACTAGTTAGATATCAAGGGAGGCCTGCTAATAAAGTTTTATGGACACTTTCAATGGATGATCATGAGACAATCATAGATGCATTACAAAAAAGGGAGGATGCAAATGGTACAACAGAGTAAATAAATATTGGTAAGTATATAGTTGTATATATATTTAATTTATATATATATGTTTCTTTAATAGTCATTTTTTAATTAAAGTTTTATATCATTTTTGGTTTCAAGTCTCCCAAAATTAGATGCTTTACAAAAAAGAGAGGAGATACATATATTACAATGGAATTTGAATCTAGAGTCAGGTAACTATATATATAATTCTAGATACATTTAATTGATAGTATAAATATAAAACTAAATTTAATTCATTGTCATTTCATAAAAAGTTTATAATTGATTTCATATCCCCTTAAGTCATTCTCTTAAAACCCATTAAGCCATCCTCTTATGTACAATTAATCCATCCTCTTGCATCCCCTTAAGTCTCTCTATTAATTCCCCTTAAGCCATTCTATTAGGACCCCTTAATCCATATCCTTGTATATCTACCCTTAATTCATCCACTTGTATCCCCTTAAGTCACTCTCTCAACACCCCTTAAGCTATCCTCTTAGGACCCCTTAATCCATATCCTTGTATATCTACCCTTAGTCCATCCAATTGCATCCCCTTAAGTCTCTCTAGAGTTCATGAGATGCTTATAATAAAAAATCTATATGGGTTAATGGTTTAGGGTTCATCTCCTAGTCTCTAGGTCATATGGTTTAGGGTTTAGGGTTTGTAGGGTTCATGAGATGCTTAGAATAACAAATCTATATTGGTTAATGGTTTAGGGTTCATATCCCAATCTCTAGGTCATATGGTTTAGGGTTTACGGTTTCTAGGGTTCATGAGATGCTTAGAATAACAAATCTATATGGGTTTTAAGGGTTTAGGGTTCATATCCTAGGATTTAGGTCATATGGTTTAGGGTTTAGGGTTTAAATTCATTCTCTCAACTCTCCTTAATCTGTAATCTTGTATCCCTTAAGCCACTCTCATAATTCCCCTGAAGCCATCCTCTTAGGGCCTATTAAGCCATATCGTAAGGTTCATGACATGCATCCCGTTAATCCACTATCTTACATCCCTTTAAGTCATTCTATCAACTCCCCTTAATACACCCTCTTACATCCCTTCATGTAATTCTATCAACTCCCCTTAATCCACCCTCTTGCATCCCCTTAATCCACTCTCTTACATCCCTTTAAGTCATTCTATCAGCTCCCCTTAATCCACCCTCTTACATCCCTTCAAGTCATTCTATCAACTCCCCTTAATCCACCCTCTTGCATCCCCTTAATCCACTCTCTTACATCCCTTTAAGTCATTCTATCAACTCTCCTTAATCCACCCTCTTACATCCCTTCAAGTCATTCTATCAACTCTCCTTAATCCACCCTCTTACATCCCTTCAAGTCATTCTATTAACTCCCCTTAATCCACCCTCTTACATCCCTTCAATTCATTCTATCAACTCCCCTTAATCCACCCTCTTACATCCCTTCAAGTCATTCTATCAACTCCCCTTAATCCACCTTCTTGCATCCCCTTAATCCACTCTCTTACATCCCTTTAAGTCATTCTATCAGCTCCCCTTAATCCACCCTCTTACATCCCTTCAAGTCATTCTATCAACTCCCCTTAATCCACCCTCTTGCATCCCCTTAATCCACTCTCTTACATCCCTTTAAGTCATTCTATCAACTCCCCTTAATCCACCCTCTTACATCCCTTCAAGTCATTCTATCAACTCCCCTTAATCCACCCTCTTGCATCCCCTTAATCCACTATCTTTGAATTCCTTTAAGTCATTCTATCAACTCCCCTTAATCCATCCTCTTACATCCCTTCATTCTATCAACTCCCCTTAATCCACCCTCTTGCATCCCCTTAAGCCATCCTCTTAAAGGACCCTTAAGTCATATCCTCTTACATACCCTTAATCCACAATCTTGCATCCCTTAAGTCACTCTCATAATTCCCCTTAAGCCATCCTCTTAGGACCCGTTAAGCCCCTAGGGTTAATGACATGCATCCTCTTAACTTGCCATCCTCTTAATTCCACTTAAGGCATTCTCTTAAGACCCCCTAAGCTATATGTCCTCTTAGGTCCCCTTAATCCATCCTATGGCAAACATCATTTGAATTTGAATGGAATTTACTATATATTATTCTTTTCTCGCTTGAATTTTTTACTTAAATGACTCATAAAAATTATAGTTAGTTTACTTACATTAATTATTCTTGCAGGTTCTCATCAAGTCGGTCTACCATGT
Organism: Sequoia sempervirens; assembly: GCA_007258455.2. Taxonomy (NCBI): domain Eukaryota; kingdom Viridiplantae; phylum Streptophyta; class Pinopsida; order Cupressales; family Cupressaceae; genus Sequoia; species Sequoia sempervirens. Next base: position 310,291,811 of record VDFB02058242.1, on the reverse strand, counting down.
GATTGTCACTGAAAAAATTATTTTATCAAGAGACTATGTGAATATCAATTTTTGGTCTTCACATAAAAGTTGATAAGCTTTAATTGTATCTGCATTCACATATATGTTTCATCATGTTATATAGTTGTATTAAACATCAATATACATTATATATGTTTGTTCGGTGTATGAACTTCAATGAGCTTATTAGTCACTTTTTAAATATCTTGTTCCAATTTTATAGATTATACATTTCATGTCTTGTATTTACCACATTGTATATAATTGTTAAATTGTATAGATTATACATTTTATACATACAAGGAGATAGATTTTTGTTTATTGATTCAAATATTTGCTAGAATTAGAAAATAGTTAAAATTACCCGTCCTTAATTTATTATGTACAATTTATTATGTACATATTATCTAAACTATTTAAGGAATGTTTTAATTTGTCACCTAACCATGTGATAAATTATATATATGAAATTTGATTCTAGATAAGAATTTATATAGTGCATGTATTACTTGAAAATTAGATAATTTATATCTATACATACATGAGTGCATATAATCATCAAAATGAACATAACGCGATCATAATTGATTGCATATATAATCATCATGTATTAAAGTCAACTGATATAAATAAACACAAATATGATAATAACATGTTCAAAATAAAACTAGAGATAGATAGTCCATAAAATTTATATGTAAAGATGTATATGTCAAGTCCAACACATATATTTAAATAAAACTCTAGAGATATATAGTCCATACAATTTAAAACCATCTAACTATCAGGCTAATCGGTCATATCAAGTCTCCTATTTGTTCCATGTCGAGTAGATGTACCCGCATCATGCTGGAAAAGAGTACAAGAAACTTGAAATTAGATTTAAAGTTATTTATAAATTTTGATATAATTAAACATATTTAAGCTTGAAAATATAAAATTTTAGATAAAAATACATTCAATTAAATATATCTAGTAAATACAATAAAAATGATTTTTAGTATGCATAAATTACCATATGATCATGTGAATCTACTGGCACATTTTGTTCAACGGGTAGCATAAGTGTCAATTGAGAAGATTCAAATGCCTGATCTACTATATCCTACATATTCATATAAAGCAAACAATATGTTAAAACCTCGAATATATATATTTAAAAGGTCAGTAAAAATTGTATAGGAGATTTAGTAAAGTTTACAACCTCAAATGCTATGACCTCATGATCACACACCTGAGATTTCCCATGCATAAATGCTGACGACGTCTCAGATGTGCCCACCATGGGTATCTCATGAAATCCCTACATGTACAGATGTACAATAGTTTGTATAGATCATTCACACATGTGTATGTAAATGAAAAAAATAAATTAGATCTATGATGTGTATTTAATTTAAACTTAACAAACTTTTGAAAGCACACACCTGAGCTGATGATGTCTTAGGAGTGCTCACCACAACATGTGGTTGGTCAGTAATAGGTACCATATGACCTCCCTACATCTAGATATAATATAATATTATATCAATTCACACGTGTACAAATTCAAATTAAAAATTAGATATATCCACACAAATTATTTAATATATATTGGTTCAAGTACCTATCCAAAACGTGAGCCCATATCTACAACACTCGACATATAGAAACAATGATCATATTGAGTTTCAGGCATCGTGTGATCATGTGTCTACACCAAACACTTATTGAATTAATATTATATTATATATATAATTTGATGTTATTATTTATATGATTTTTTCACATTTCAAACTTGAATTAAATTTAAGTTCAAAAGATTAACATGCCTATGTAGGATGATCCTCATATACTAAATTCATGTATGACTCCGTCCTAGATGCATGTGGGTCACCTAAAGTGGATGCTTGAGTATCCCTATAGCCCTAGCTTCCATGCTCTCTATTGGCCACTATAGTCGCCACGTGTGTAGTCTGATGAGTGTGATGTTCTGAAAGTGAACTCAATGCTCCTAATGTCGATAACATGGTTTGTTGCTAAAATGCAGCGGAATACCAGGGGGGAGGAACAATAGGAGCAATCAGAGCACATCGCTAAGGATCGAAACGTGCTCCTAGTCTATGTTGGGGCATGCCACACCCAACTCCCTGAAATGACCTCATATTAAAATAGTTGGGTTTTCTACCCAACTCAAACTCAACCCATAAATTTCTCAAAAAGTATAGGGGCACCTCATAGTTTCCATGTGGTGGATTATCAAACACCATCCACTATCTATCCCAAAAATATGCAGCTATTTGCGGGTGCCTACACCATAAAATTGAAATTCATTTTTTGGTTGGAGGAATTGGTTGGTTTGTTTGGGGGTTAATAAAATATTGGCATATGGCTTGTTTGGAAATTTTAAGGTCATTGATTTCTTTGTAGGACAATCCATCTGCATAGAATTGTCTCCTCTCTTCTCTCCATTGATGAAACATTTCTAGGTCCGCATCAATGGATCAAATAGAATAAAAAATATTTTGCATCGTAGATGCAAACCATGTGAGATGGGGAGGGATTCTAGGCTCATTTTTTATCAGATCTATATTTTCTTGAATCACACTAAGGTTTGCTCAGATTCTCTCTCTTAATTGATCCTCATCTACTATAGGGGGTGGGGGGTTACGCGGTGGAGAGTTTGGAAGTGTGGGGTTTTGTTCTAGTGGTGGATCTAGATGAATTTGTGGATTAGGCATAAAATCCTCTAAATTAAATTCTGGATCCATGAGAGCAATTCAATGACAACTGCATGTTAATATATATATATATATATATATATATATATATATATCAACAAACTAATTAAATAATGCACACAATTTCAAAGTTATTTAAAAATCACATTGAATGTGCACAAATTCAAAATTCATTTCATTTAAAGACCATTCAATTTATAACATTAAAAATCCATAGCATGTACACACATTAAATTGAGTCCAGTGTGTGGTTGTTAATATGAAAGGTATAAATGAAATTAGGGGGTTTTATTAGAACCCTATTCAAATGCATGCACTATGTCATTGGTTTATTAAGTGAATCCCCTAAAAGAAGGCCCATTAACTTATTTTTAGCTAGATATTACTTGATAATTAAACTATAGCCAAATTTGATGATCTATACATTAATTGATTTATTTAAAAATAAATAAAACCACATGGATTAAGGTAAAGAATTAAGATTTATTTAAACAAATCACCATCAAGGTAAAGACTTAAGATTAGGGTAAAGGACTAAATAATGAAAAATAAGACACAGGTAGATATATTACTTTGATTTGTCAAATTGGGTGTTAAAATAGGAGGTTAGGGGTTGTTTAGAGTACCTTCTATTACATATATAAAGGTGGAAAAAGAGAAGGAAAGGTCCCCAAGCTAATTTAGGTTATGAGCAACTCAAGAATGAGTGTCAAAATGGGTAAATGATGAAAACCATGTAGTTTAATTCAAGTAAAAATTATACTAATTCTATTTATATATTAGGATTATTGTTCTAGACAAGGGTGCTCAATGGAGCTCATTAATATCAAGCCTATCATTAATTAACTAGTTCATCAATAAGTAATTTATTCTTCTAAGTTTTTATGGGTCTAGAGCTTTATCTTTTGGGGTGAGGGGAAGTTTACTCATAGGTGTTATTTTTTCCCAACAATAGTATATCTATAGAGCTAAGGTATATTGAACAAGAATACATGTAAATTAATCAAGTATGACATAGAATTTAATTTAAAAATCCGATGACATAAATCGATTTATCTAAATTTTCAAATTTCATGATAAGAGACACAAGTTCTCTATAGTGGGACAAAGTAGTTAAGAAGAAATTATAAGTTTAACAAGTTAACATTAATTCATAATCCCATTCATTGTTGTCAAAGAATACTAAAGATAAGAATGAAAAATTAATAGAATACATGTTCAAAGGGACACATAGATATATGATAGTGACCTAATTGCAATGTACAAAATAAACAAAGATGAGCTTGAGCTCTATTCACCAAATTTTGAGAACTTGTTTGATCCCCTTAAGAAATGTCATATTAGGAACCCTTAAGACATCGATTTATGATTTAGGGTGATAGGATGGCTTAAGGGATCTATAAATTCTAGTAAGGTCCTAGGACAAAATGGTCCATGTCTTAAGGGAATAAAATTTGGTGGAGTTTCCTAAGGAAACCAAATTTCATTTTAAGGTACTACGAAAAAATGAATTCTTTATGATTTAGGGTTTGGGGAACTTAGGATGAAGTTTGGGTGGCCATTGGAATAATGGACTTGCAAGTTAGTGAGCAACATTTTCTTGTGGAATAGTTGATTGAGATAGCTCTTTTTTCCCAACAAGAGTATATATCTATAGAGCTAAGGTATATCAATTGTGAATACATGTATTAATCAAGTTTGACATAGAATTTAATTAAATCTAAGGACATAAATTGATTTATATAAATTTTTAAATTTCATGATAAGAGACACAATTTCTCTTTAGTGGGACAAAGTAGTTAAGAAGAAATTATAACTTTAACAAGTTAACATTAATTCATAATCCCATTCATTGTTTTCAAAGAATACTAAATATAATAATGAAAAATTAATAGAATACATGTTCAAAGGGACACAGATATATGCTAGTGACCTAATTGCAATGTACAAAATAAACAAAGATGAGCTTGAGCTCTATTCACCAAATTTTGAGAACTTGTTTGATCCCCTTAAGAAATGTCATATTAGGACCCCTTAAGACATCGATTTATGATTTAGGGTGATAGGATGGCTTAAGGGGATCTATTTCTAGTAAGGTCCTAGGAAAAAATGGTCCATGGCTTAAGGGAATAAAATTTGGTGGAGTTACCTAACGCAACCAAATTTCATTTTAAGGTCCTACGACAAAATGAATGCTTTGGGGTTTAGGGTTTAGATTTAGAGATTTGATGAAATGATTTCAACATATCTATATGTCAAATAAAAAGTGTAAGAAACCTGCAAGGAGCCCTAATTTATGATACCATAAATGTGAAGGATATTTTATAAATTGGTCATTGAAGTGTAGCAATAATTGAAAAATCCTAATGTGAATTATTTTTAGCCTCAATCTCAATCTCAATCTCAATGAAAACTACCTTGAATCTAGGTAACATTCCCTAGATACTTCTAAAATTATGTGAACTATTAGGGTTTTAGGTTTATGTTTAGGGTAAATAGGGTTTTAGGTTTACGTTTTAGGGTTTAGGTCCAAGGATTAACCTAGGTAAATTAGTTTTTAGGGGCCTACATTTTTTGGAACCTAGGGTTTCTAGGGTTTTTATTTCTAAGTTTTGAAAATGTGTCCAATTTAGGTTTAGTTTTTATGGTTTTCAATTTACATTTTAACGTTCTTTGTTTCGTTGATGTTTTTGGTTTTTTAAATGCAATTTAAAAACTATAAAATATTAAATAAAAAAAAAATAAACAAACAAAAACTAAATATCTATTACAAAACAAAAACGCAAGATATAAAGCAAGAAAAAGGCAGAATTCAACCAACCTAGAGGTCGGTGAGGTCGGTTGTGTCGACGAGAGGAGGTGGTGGTGAAAATTTTCTTCGATTAGGGCCTTTGAAATGTGTATGCGATTTGGTCTCTTCTTGTCTTGCACGAACAAAACTTGCAGTTAAAATGAACACACAATCGCTAATTTAAAAAATAAAACATCTAAGAAATGTGTACGTGTTTACGGCTCGCGTACTCGATGTATAACACATATGCGTTTGGATTTAGGCTTAGGTACCTGATTCATAACACATATGTGTTTTTTGAAAACACGTATGCATTTCATATGAATTTTTTTGTTCTGGCCAAAACTTCCTCTCTTCGTGTACCCAACTTCTTGCTTTTACCCTAGCCTCTTCATTGGCCTTGACCAAGCATGTTTCAAGGATTATCTTGATTTATTTACTAACACTCTCAATTCTATCTTCCTGAGATTCTATCAGGAGATTACTTCTGAGATTTTGAACTTTAGATTCATTTTCCTCTAGTTTTCTGCCTAGCCTTTCAATCTCCTGTTTGTGTTGTAGAAAGAATTTTCTTCATCCTCATGTGCCCAACCTCCATAAAATCATTTTCCTTATATTCATAATCTTAAAACTTCTATTTGAATTCAACTCTTAATAACCTAATGTTATCTTCACTCTTGAGTTGCATTTGAGCCTTTGTCTTCTTCATTCTTTTCATTTCTTCAATCTTCATTCTCAATTATTTTAACTTCTTCCTGTTCCAATTTCCTTTGCAATTATTTTTGCTCTATCTTTGGTGATTGTGGATGCATTTTTCTTTTCAGCAAACAACACTTCCTCACCCTCTTTTAAGAGTAATATGTTCTTAAAACCTTGAAGATGTCTCATTTTGACTATCTTTTATAATCTAATACAAGCCTCTTATCCTAAAGATGTACATGATTGAGAGTTTCTCCTTGGATATTAAGAGGCTTGTATTGGGCCAAGATGTCTCTAATTTCTAAGTCCATAAACCATCTAAGTCTATATTTAAAAAACACATAACCTCCAATAACAACAACTATCAAGCTAAATAGAAACACCCAAATTGTAGCCCAACCAACCTTTGCTTGTTGTCTTTCTTATGCAAGTATCATTACCTCTTATATATGGGAGGTAATCTATACAACTACATTCATAACTACCCCATGTGTGTTTTTTTGCAACTACAGTTTGAGCATTGACAAGCATTATTTTTTTTTTCTCTCATCTATGTCTTCATAATTGTTGACATCATCTCTATTAAAATCTAGGACACTTACATCCACTATTCCCTATTTCTAGACAAGCAAAATATGATTGTCCATCCTGGGTACTATCCTAGCAACACCTATTATTGATATTACATGACGATTCATGATTTGGACTATTCTTGTGATCAAGAATAATGAGTTCACTTGAAGTATGCAAATATAGCTTCTCACTATCATACTTATGCTATCATGGTGACAAAAACCTTTGTTTGCATCTTACTCATGAGTTACCCTTACGCCTCTACCCCTTATGGTCATGATCACCACCCTTGTATCCATTTTTTTTGAACATTGGGGTGTAAGGGTGCATGTTTATGTATATTGAGTTGGATGCCCTATATGAAGCATTATATTTGAAAGTATGTCTCAAATGAAACTTCAACCATTATATCCACACCAATACCTCTATTACAATTATGTTTAATAAAATTCATCTGTTTCATTATGAATTGAGAAAGTGGCCAAAAATGGGATTCATACATGTATATTAATGCTTTAAGGTAGTCCTAATCAATGAATCATCAACAAAAATTTTCCCATGTGGTTGTATGACCCTCAAAATAAAAGAGGCCATTTATGATCTAAACTAAGCTTTTCTAATAATCTTTATACTTTTATTGATAATCAACCATTATGCCATGGTTTCAACAAGCTTCAAAACCCCTATCTTTTGTTACATGTCCTTTAAAAGCTGTTTGCAAGAATCACTATAGTGTTTGTTCCAATTTGTTCTAGTTTTTAAAACATTTTTATGAACTCTTCATAGCTAATGTAGTCATCATTATTTGTATATATTTTATGCATAATGTAAGGAAAGATTAAGGTGCGGAACAAAATCTCCTAACGTCAAACCTCAAAGAAGAATGCAGATATGTCTTTAAATTTTGCAATTATAGTTCATTAAGATGCACATGAAAAGAATACCAGAATAAACACATACACAATTGAACACCAGATTTAAGTGGGAAAACCCTTATGGGAGAAAAAACCACCACACCAAAGAAAAATCTCTTATATTACAACAATTGAAATACATACAAGTTATAGACTCTCCTTTCAGATAACTAATCCCACAACAACAACATTTCCCTGATCAACCTCGTACAATGCATATCTAGCATACAATGAAGAAAAAATTGATCATTTGACCATCTAACCATCAAAACCATAATAGCACAACATGTTGCAATGTATAGAAACAACCATGATCAATTAATTCTCTATACCAATAGTTCAATTTAGTTTCCTCTGTTGAGCAATTGCCAAACTTCCCAGTCATTGAACGGTCACCTCCAAGTTAGCAGTGACCTCCACTGATCGACGTGCACCTCAGTAGTCAACCAAGTCTGCCCTCATTCACCACACACTGCACTACCACTAGACAACTAATACCTACTCCTACGACATGGGGATATACTGCACTACCGCTAGGTAGTAAGAAGTCTCCTACGGTATGGCGATATACTGCACTACTACACCTCTCTCACAATCATCCAATGATACAATGGTACAAGCATGAACTTAACACTTATGAATTCTAAGCTGATAGGTGACAGAACCAGGGTTATACCAGTGAGTTTGAGACACAAATTTTCAACAATCTCCCACTTGATGAAGAACTCACTAAACCCTCCAGAGCATTCAAAAACTACTGAGATTCATGGGCCCCAAGGCCCATTGAACTAGCACACCACCTATACTTGTATGTACTCATTGGTTTCGTTAATGCATCTGCAACATTTTCCATAGTATCCACTATTTCTAAACAAACCTTTCCATCCTCCACAATATCTCATACAAAGAGATACTACACATCAATATGTTTTGTCCTGGCATGGAAAGTAGGATTTCTCGCCAGACAAATGGCACTCTGACTGTCAGTAAATTATAATCTGCCCTGCATTAAATCCAATGTTAGAACACAAATGTTTTAACTAGATTGCTTCCTTATAGGCATGTGTAGTTGCCATGTATTCTGCCTTCGTAGTGGACAAAGTGACTACAGCTACCACTTGCTCATCTAACTAACCGCACCACCATTCACCATGAAAATATATCCATTGGTGGACCTTCTACTGTCAATATCCCTACCCAATTAGAATCCACATATCCATGAATGCTGAGAGTCCTCTGTGATTCAACCAAATTTCCATCGTAACACAAAGCATATTTTGAAGTTCCCTTTAGATATCTAAACACTCTTTTCACAACATCCCAATGTGTCCTTCCTGGATTTTCCATAAAACGACTAAGTACTCCAATTGCTTAGGCAATGTCTGGCCTTGTACAAACCATTGCATACATTAAATTTCCAATTGCACTAGCATAGGGAACTCTGGTCATGTCCTCCATCTTAGTAGGAGATTTTGGAAAATCTTCAACATATAGCTTTGTTCCCTGCAAAACTGGAACAACTAGCTACTTGCAATTAGTCATACTAAATCTCTCCATAACAGTGTTAATATACTTACTCTGGCTAAGCCAAAGATTTTTTCTCTTTCTGTTCTTGGTTATTTCCATCCCCAGAATATAGCTAGCTACACCAAGATCTTTCATTTCAAACTTTGTAGACAACTGAGATTTTAGATCATAAATCATAAACTTACTATTCCCAATAAATAACATATCGTCCACATACAGGGCAATAATTAAAATATGATCATTCTCAACTTTGTAATACATAAAATGATTAGATTTAGATCTTACAAAACCTAGTGACAAAAAAAATGTGTCAAACTTTTGGTACCACATTCTAGGCGACTATTTCAAACCATATAGAGACTTCTTTAACTTGCAAACTAGGTTTTCTTTACATTTTTCTACAAAGTACTTAGGATGGGACATGTAAATTTCTTCTTCAATATCACCATGAAGAAATGTTGTCTTCACATCCATCTATTCAATCTCCAAGTCATATGCTGCCACAAGTGACAAAAAAAATCTGATAGATTTCGGCTTAGCTACAAAAGAAAAAATTTCTCCATAATCAATTCTCTCTACCTGGGAATATCCCTTTGCAACCAACCTTGCCTTATAATTTTCAACACTGCCATCCATACCTATTTTCTTTTTAAATACCCATTTGCAGCCAACATTTTTTTTGCCTTTAGGCAAGGGCACCAGACTCCAAGTGTCATTCTTTTCTAACAATTCCATTTCTTCATTCATGGCTTCCAACCAAGAGTTTGAATCAGGAATTCTAATTGCCTCTTTAACAGTCCTAGGCTCATCAATATTATTAATTAAAGAATTGGCACAAGTAGAATCAAATATAGATAACCCATACCTATCAGGTTGTTTCTTCTTACGTGTCGACCTCCTCAAAGGTTGAGGCTGAGGTTGTGGTTCTTCTTCAGAACTCTTAGACCTGCTCGAGCTCTCCTCAAATTTAGGTACGTTTTGAATTTTTAATTCCTCTTTATCTATTGTGGGAGGAATTCCAACTACATCCTCTTTATTTTCTAATTTTGTCTTTGACTATAGATCGAAAGTAGAAGGCTTCAGCTCATGAAAAATAACACTTATGTTGTACAAAACCTTCTCAGTCTTAGGATTCCAAAGCTTGTATCTTTTATACCAACACTACAGCCAATAAAAATACATTTAATAGCCTTGTTTTCCAATTTAGATCTTTTTTCATTTGGCACATATGCATATGCCTCACAAACAAGGACTATAATATGTCTTAGAGAGGGATTCTTTCCAGACCATGCTTCCAAAGGTGTTTTATCAACAAGAGTAGAGTTAGGGGAACAATTTATTAAGTAACATGTTGCAATTGCCTTAGCCCAAAATTTCTCCTCCAAGCCAACACTGCTCAACATACTTATTTCCCTTTCCATCACTGTCTTGTTGAACCTTTCAACAACTCTATTTTGCTGTGGTGTGTAGGATGTAGTTTTATGTCTTTTAATTCCATGATTTTTATAGTACCTTTCAAACTCATCAGAACATAACTCACTACCATTGTCAGTCCTTAAACACTTTATTTTTCTTCCAGTCTGATTTTCTACAAAGCTTTTAAATTCCTTAAAATGATGAACACTTCTGATTTAATTTTTTAGAAGTACACAAATGCCCTTCTCAAATAGCCATAAATAAAAGATACATAATATTTTGAATTGGAAAATGAAGGAACATTTACCAGACCAAAAACATTAGAGTGAATATAATCCATAATACTAGAAGATTTGTAAGGACTTGAGTAAAATGAAACATGGTGTTGTTTTCCATATATACAATGTTCACAAAATTTGAATTCAAGGTTACAGTCATCAATCCCTTCAATGAGGTTTTTATATTTCAAAGTTTTTAAACCTTTTTCTCCAATGTGGCCAAGCCTATGATGCCATAGCATAGCCTTTTCTGCTGTAAGTTTAACTTCCATAGAGTTTGCACAATCAAGAAAATTTTCTTTCTCTCCATGAGCAACCTTTTTTGACTTTGTGGAGACATTTTTGCATTGAACAAGTGCATCCAACTTATACAAAGTACCAATTCAAGCACCCCTAGCTAGCACTATGAAGCCTCTAGTCATTTTACAACTATTTCTAGAGAATGTGACTTGCACTCCAACATCGTTCAACTTACTAAAAAAAGTAAGTTTCAAACCAGACTTGGTATATGCATTGCATCATTGATTCCCTTCACTCTTCCATGAGGAACTGAATTCTGACTCCTCCTCGATGAAAAATTTCTAGAGATGAATCACTTGCTAAATACACCTTTCCACCATCATATTTTTCATACTTTGTAAACCAGTCTCTATGAGATGTCATGTGGAAAGATGCTCTAGAATCAATCAGCTAGACATCATCTAATGCTTGAGTTGCCAAGGCTGTAATGAAGGCATCTACATCACTTTGAGAAGAATCATTATCGAAAGAATTCTTCTTCTTCTTCTTTTTCTCTTGTTTGCAATCCTTTTGGACATGACCAGGCTACCCATAGTTCCAACACTTCACCTTGGACTTCTTTCCAGGGGACTTTGATCTCCCCTCTAATTTTGATTTGGAATTCTTGTCCTTCGACTTGCCTCAAATAGCAAGAGCCTCCTTTGCCATCTCAAAATATTTCCTTCTCATCTCTTTTGATAACAAAGAAGAAACAACATCTTCCATCTTAAAATTGGATGTTGTACTCCTAGTAGCCATCACCAAGTGATCCTAAGAATTTGGCAAAGAACATAATAATAGCATACAGCAATCTTGTTCATTAATCTTCACACCCATAGATGCTTATTGAGCAATCAACATGTTAAAAGCATTCAAATGATTAGGAAAATAAACTCCTTCCTACATTTTCAAAGAGTACAACTTCTTCTTAAGAACAACTTATTCACTAAGGACTTGCTTTGATAAATATCTCCCAATCTTTTCCATAAAGAAGATGTAGTCAAGTCTCTTCATGAACATTTAGAAGAAAATATTTTGCCAAATAGAGTCTTATAAACCCTTTTTCTTTTCGATCTTCCAAATCCCAATCTTCTTGCTTCATGCCAGAATGTTTCGTTCTAGACACAACAAGCCAAAGATTACGATCAACCAACAGATCTTCCATTTTGAGTTTCCACAACTCAAAATTGTTGCCATTGAATTTATCAATTTCAAACTTTCTTGATATACTTGCCATTGCCATCACAATTTGTAATTTAAATTACTAGACTTCTACAAGACTCCCACTAAATATAATTGACACAAAAAATCCAACCTACCCACAAGGATAACACAACTGGCCAGGATCTGATACCACTTGAAAGGAAAGCTTAAGGTGCAAAACAAACTCTCCTAATGTCAAACATCAGAGAAGAATACAAATATGTCTTTAAATTTTGCAATTACACTTCATTAAGAGGCACATGAAAAGAGTACCAGAATAAACACATACACAATTGAACACTAGATTTACGTGGGAAAACCCTAATGGGAGAAAAACCCACCACACCAAAGAAAAATATCTTATATTACAATAATCGAATTACATACAAGTTATAGATTCTCCTTTCAAATAATTAATCTGATCAACCTCGTACAAAATAAATTATGATCACTTTGTTATGCCTCATTGTTACAATGCATATCTAGCATACAATGAAGAACAAACTTATCATTCAACCATCTAACCATCAAAACCATAACAGTTACAAAACATTGCAATGTATAGCAACAACCATGATCGATTTGTTCTCTGTACCGATGGTTCAGTTCAGTTTCCTTTGTTGAGTAACTGTCAAAATTCATAGTCATTGAACGGTCACCTCCAAGTTAGAAGTGACCTCCACTAATTGGCATACACCTCAGCAGTCAACCAAGTCCTCTCTTGTTCACCGGACACTGCACTACCACTAGACAACTAATAGGCTCCTGCAACATGGCAGTATATCACACTATCGCTAGGAAGTAAGAAGTCTCCCATAGTATGGTGGTATACCGTGCTACTGTACCTCTCTCACAATCATCCAACAGTACAATGATACAAGCATGGACTTAACAATTATGAATTCTGAGCTGATAAGAGACAAAACTTGGGTTATACCAGTGAGTTTGAGACACAATTTCTCAACACATAATACCACTCATCATCGAGTGCATTTTCTTTCCTAAAGAAATCTATGGATATGAAAGATACCTAAATGTTCTCATTATATCTTTCACACTTGAAACAAACTTATGGCATACCTGTCATAATGAGATTACATGCAAGGTTTGTATTATGGGGATATGAAGATGACCTCCTTGAAACTCTCCAAATTTGGCAACATTGGTAACTCTTACCTCCATTTTCTACAATGTCCTTATCCGCTACAAGTTTGTATAAAGTCCTTATCTATGAGAAGTCCATATTGAGACCAAAGGTCCTTATCTCCTACAAGTTTGTATAAATTAGGTGAAATATATTTGTCATCATGAGATCTATCAGTAATACTTTTTCTAACACTCAATGAATATCAAAAATTTCTCTATTCTTTATGGATTCCATGGGAAATGTATGGTTATATACCTTGAAAAAGACCCTGATAACTACCTTATAAGCAATCCAAAAATAGAAATCAAGAAAATCCATATAAATTTTCTTGGCATGGAATTCATCATTTCTTACCATCACCATGAGACTGCATTACTTAGTGGCATTTTTTCAAAATAGTTCACTGCCTTGTCTATGATTTTAATTAAACAAAGAAACTAATGAAAGTGATAAAAAACTTCATATTTATTGTTTCATTTTTAGATGTTGACATCAAAAAACCCTGGAAATGTTATTGGAACAATGGACCATGGAGTTTCTGCAACAATAGCTAGTTCTAATCCTTTGAGAGAGGTATGTGATAGATTAGTCAATTTGACATTATATTTTCTCTTCTATGGTCTTTTATTAAAAAATTTCATGATACTTAGAAGTAGTTTAATTGCTATCTTGATGGTTGCTATAGGTGGTTATCACTCCAGATCATTGACGTGCTAATGTTGTAAATGAGTGTGATGATTATTTGTTTGCAGTAAGTGATTATTTTGTTATATGCCATTCCACAATTTAATTTCTATATATTAACATCTATACTTCTTATTGTATCAGTTGCAACTATAGATGAGTGAAGAGAGGAGGACTAGTGAGCACATTTGAAACATAAAAGAACCAATAGACACTCCATCCAATTGATTGTTGAAGGCAACACGTGATCTTTTTCCCTTCCCCTAGAGGGAAGTAAATATGTATTAGGGTCGTTTGTTGTATGCCTATGTGGAATTTTTGAACATATATTTTGTACTATCGATATATGTGACATTTTATGTCCATATGACTCTTTTGTAGTAATCCTACATGACTTTATTGGATATATTGTATACTTTGATCGACATATATGATTGTATAGCCTTACAGCTTTTTGATCAATGCAAATCTTATTTTACCACTACTATTCTTAAATGATGTTATCATGTGTATTATGTAAATTGTATTCTTGAATGTTGTAGGCATGGGTGTTTTTTACATTTGATGCTTTAAAAATAATTACTAAATATTTTTATTACATTGAAATTTTCACAAGTTCCTATAGCTTTCTAATATTCATGAAAAATATTACTAAGTAGACATTTAATTATCTAAACACTCCTACAGTTAAAGCTGTAGACACGTAAAATATACCAATTGACATTGTGCATCTGATCTTGACTACTAACATCATTTCATCCTAAATCATCCCTTGGTCTAACCATTTAATCAAATCCCCTTATCTGATTAAATTCATCAATATGCCTCTCTTAATTAAATAAATCATTCTATCTAATTAAGTCACTCTCCTTTGTTAATTAAATCAATCATCTGATCTAATTATCCCTATTTAATTAAATAATTAATTTTATTTGATTAGATCCCTAAAGTCTATCTATTAAATTAAATAAATTAGTATGTGCAGGATCATGATGGGCCAAAAAGTGGCAATATAATGGGCATTTGTAGGGTATGTGGCTGACGACTATTTTTTTACCCAAAATTGATGAAATGAAAAGGGTTTTAAAGGAAATTCTCAACTTTCTACCAATATAAATTATGCTTTACTTTGAATTTAATAAATATTTATTATTCATTTTCTATTTGAATTACTGACTAAAGTGTTGATTGGTAGGCTGATTGAAAAACATCTATAGCTTTCAAACGGTATTACATTTTTTGAATCCAAAACATACATCACATTCTATGCTTCACATACTATAGGATTAAAAAAGAAAAATTGAATTTCATGAAGTTTTGACCAAGTTAAGGTGGTCAGACATACGAGTTTTTATATTTTTTAAAAGTTGTAATAAAAATTCATAATTAATTATTTACTTGGAAAAATCTACAAAAAATATGCATCACATTTGGACATGAGTCCTCTACTTATGCCTAAAATCTTATAAAAAAATATTATCATTTTATTGTGGTTAGGGTGGTCGGTCAGGACACCTACTTTTATTTTTCAGAAATTTAAGTACTCTTTGAAATTTCAAATTTTCACCAAATAGATTTTTTCTAAAAAAAATAAACCTAGTATTTTAGAAACTACATTCAATTTTATATAGATTCTATTCTTACATATTTTGGAAATAATATAGATAACTTATTTAAATTTTTATATCAAGTTGCCTAACTTTTATTTTTCTGAATTTTTTGCCACTTAAGGGCTTATTTTTTCCATGATGATCCTGCACATACCTAATTTATTAAAACTTTATTTGATTTAATCTAACACCATATCTTTTAATTAAATAAATTAAAACCCTTATTTAATTATTCTCTTATCATATTCCTCTCTTATTTGATTTAAATAAATCCATGAATTTGAGTCAAATAGGTCACATCATCTAATCTCCTATTAAATTAATTAACGCTTGATTAATTTAATCTCTTATCATGTCCCATCCTCTAGATTTTGCAAGTTGCACATGAAAATAGATTTAATTCATTTATTAAATCTCTATTTTCCTCACAAGGCATCTTTTGGAATATTCCCTCAAATTTTAATTCAAAAATTCCAAGTCAACATGTACATCCAACAAGGCAATAAATTCATCTTACATGTCCTTTGCCTTGATCCAAGTGGCATTTATTGCATTTTCCCTTCCCTCTTACAAGTCATTTCAACAAATTTGAAATTCAAAAATATGCATTTATTGGCACAATTCTCAAATCTTGCACATCCTCCATCCACTTAGAGATTGACAAGTGGCATCTTGCCATTGGATGAATGCTAGTCCCACATTGCTCAAATTTGGACATTCATCCATCTTGGCATTCTATAAATAAAGAGCTCATATCCTCATTTTATGAGACACAAAATATGCAAAGTTACCATGGTCAAATATCTATCAAATTTCATCCATTTCCATTGAGTTCTTAGCTAGGTTTTTGCAGATTTTTGGCTTGGAGCTCTCATTCTTCATCAAAAAAGTTGATCAAATCTCTTCAACACATCAAGCTTGCATCTTAGGAATTGGTAAAGGGCCAATTTTCACATCAAATTGGCACCAATTCCCCCAAGGGATCATATGTTTTCTATGCTAGTTACGATTGAATCTATATTTTCTTGTTTCATTGTGTTCTTCATTGTTTTCTTTCCTAATTTGAGTTGTGTAAATGGATTTCATGGGGAATCCTTGTTAATGCTTGCAATTGACTAACTAATGTGTTTATTCATTGTGTTTTGTAGGTATTCGGATTGGGGTTCACACATTTGGGGCTAGAAGGAGGGCTGGATATCATTCTTTATCACTTTTCTCACAAATTTCCATGTTTTTGTTCATACACAAAAATTCCAACGCTGAGAGCTTAGCGTCATTTTTTTAGCACCGTTGACTCTTTAGCGTCACCATATAGTGCTGTTGGAAACCCAAAATGCAACACTGGAGTCTTCCCGCCCAAAAATTTGAATTTCTAACTCCGTTGCTTGACCATTTGACTCGCAGGAATTTAAAAAAAACTAAACTGTGACGCTAGGAAAAAGGGTGACACAGTTGAGCTCACTGCCCCGACACATAGTGACACTGACTGGTAAGCGGCGTTGTAAGAGCACTGCTGAGAAATCAAACTCTGACCTAGTCACGGGTTGCACTGCTGGGAGGGAGTAAAAAGTTGAAATTAAATTTTAGCACATGCTTTTTGATTAATGATCAATTTGTCTTCTATTTTCTGCTTTTTAATCTCTATATTTTACAAAATTTGACTGGTTTTTTTATCTTGTAGGTTGGAATTGAAAATGAAAGGAGAAGCATGAAGATGATATTTCACAAGATCAAAGTGTTTCTAAACACTTTAGTGTTTGCTTAACACTTTTAAGAAATTGTTATCACTTCTTCCTTAGGACACTAACTTCGTTTGGGTTTAAAAAGAATCTTTTCAATTTTTGCAAAGGGTTTAAAACGAACATTAGGATCACAACATACTAGAGTTTGTTTCTTTGGTTAACAATTGAACAAAATGTCTATCATTTGTCTTTTGGTGCTTTAAAAAAAATTCATAATTCCTTTGTGGGATCTAAAATGAACGTGTACTATCTTGTCTTATGAAGGCTTACTTGAACTAACCTCATTGAAAAAGGACATATGCGCTTCTCTTGTGCTTTATAGAGATCTTGAGAATCAAAAGGCCTTTTTCATGATTTTAGGTTGAGATAAAGCAATCACTTGCACACTTCATCTTTGGGTTTTAAAATTGAACAAAATCTTGTGCGAGTGTGAGTGGGGGCATTATTGCGTACATTCTCTCTCTTTGTTGCCAACAAAGATTGATTGAGTTACAAATATTGTCTTTATTCACTTTTGTTAATCTTAGAGGGTCTGCCTTGGGGAAAAATTACCCACCCAAGGGAATGACTCAACTGGTAACACTCTAAAGCCAAGAGTATTTCCAACTGGGATATAAATGTGGGTATTGGAGTAAATGCCAATATCACGTGGTTGATTCTGACAAGATGGATCTGAAAGGGGACTCTTGCCATATGGGTCAATCTCCATGAATGGAAAGTCCTTATTAAAACCTGTGTTCTAGAATTTTTGAAAATCCTTTGATCTATTTGTTGGTGAAAGAATGATCATTCTGAAGCCACCCCACACTTTTACGGTCTTTTAGTAGAAATGGAAATCATGCCATGGGAGTTTAATGGGTGTTGATGCTTGGCTGCCCTGATTGACATTAATGAGCCATGGAGGGGAGCCAATGGGGTCAAACATCTAACCAATTGCTTAAGATAAGCGTAGCTGGACTTGTCCAAGTGGGAATCAAAAAAATATTGTCCTACACATCCATAGGGTTGTAATTGGTTTCAAAATACTTGGCTTGTACAAAAACACGTTGAAAACAAACACTTAACATCATCATCCAAAATTTCAAACCCTTTTGAATACAAATACAATTGACTCAATCCATATGTTATTGCTTTCCCTTGGAATTCACATCCTTAGAGGTTTCTAAACATTGGATTACATGTCGATTTGTCTACTAAAGTAAACAATAGGTAAACCCTTGCCTTGAGTTCATCAAAATTCCACATAACATACTTTGTGGGATGTGAAGAAATCAAGACATTGGACACTTAGTTTGGAAAACCTAATCAAAGAAAGTGTTTGTGGTAAAATAAAGCCATTAAGAAAAGCTAAGTAAAATGAACTTTCATGTGTGTTGAAGCCTCATGATTCTCAAGAAGTTCAAATCCCAAAGCAAAAAATCATTGGTTGGAAATCCAAAAATGTATGTCCAAATTGAATCATTCTTTGGTTATAAAGGTCTCTAGAAAGCATTGCATGTTCTTTAATACCTAGGTCTAGGCAAACAAAGTGTCTTTTTTAAGTTCATCTTAGGATCAAAAGAAAATCAAAATATTTTTCACCCATCTTTCAAAACATCAAAACAAGCATCATCTCACCATCACCTTTTGGAAAATCTTGAAATCATCCTTAATCCTAGGCTTTTTGGAAAAATAAAAAAATCATCAAATCCTTGAGATAAAATCCTCGAAATCCTTATCAAAATCACCTTTGGCTTGGTATGTGTAGATGCATCCTTTTGCATATGCTTAGTCAAAGTTATCAAACCATCTTATTTAGCTAGGTATATGTAGATGTGTCCTTCTTCATGCGCCTAGTTAAATTATCATCTTGTTTGAATAGGTGTGGGTAGATGCATCCTTCTCTCTACACATATTAAGATTATCATCATTTGAGAAAAATCCACCCTTAGACAATCATCCAAACATCTTAGGGTCTATTTGTTCAAAATCCAAATCCAAATCAAAATCAAAATCTGAAACATATCCAAGAGTCCTAAAAAATCCTAGCATCTCCCTCAAGATTTTATCAAAAGACCAAAAACATTCACATCATCCATCCATTGCATCATCATCATATCACCTTTTGATCATCAAGATATCCTAAAAATTTCTATTTTGTGCACAAACCAAAGATAAATCCAAGGAATTAAGAGATTCATCTCCCATTCTTGAAAATTGATCCTTGTTTTATGGTTCAAACTAGATCTCAATACAAGGTGAGCATGGAAACCAACAAAGAAAAACCCACTTCAAGTGATCTTAGTCAAACAAACATTGAAATGAATCCCACTGAATCAAGCAATCCTTTGACCATCTCATCATCACAAAATTCACAAGAGGAAAACCAAGAAGAGGATCTTTCATTTGGAATGTCTCATGAAGAAATAACTGAAATGCTCCAAAATCCATAAAACCATAAAATCATCAACATCATGATGAGGCTCAACCCTTCATTATACATGCTTGAGCTAGCAAAACAAGGGGCCAAATTACCTACGTATTTCGACGTGAGTACCATAGTGGAGACATCTTTTCCTCCAATCTCATCCACCATTCCAATCTCATCTACATCCCCATCCCAAAGCATCACGTAAAACATTCCACAAATGACAATATCTTTTGCTCCAACCCAATCTAATGTTAATAAGGGAAGTGCATTTATCAATTCTATTCAAACACACCCCCTTGTTAATAATCAAAACTTGGATGCAAATACCATCTTGGAACAAAACATACTTGAAAACCCATTACATAAGAATGTTACTCTCACTTTCCATCATGATCCATCATCATTTTTTCACGCAACACCTCAAGATTCTCACCTCACAAATTCGCAAGAGGAAGGAGACATGTTCAAACTAGGGGGCATCTTCGACACCAAATTTTTTTTGCAAGAACTCACACCCCTCACATTTCCACCTCTTCCACCATTTCCATCATCATCCACATAACTTCTTGGTTTGGGGCTCCCACCTTTACCAAATATCAATAAAACAAATCCCAAATATCAATCAAAACATCACACAAAACTTGTCATCGATATTGCAAAAATAGATGACAATGACGCAAGCAAACAAAACATCATCAACCACTCCCCTAACATCAAAAAGCATGGTCTCTCAAGGGCCAATCACATCAATAACACCATCCACCACTCAAATCACCAACACGGCATCACCACTCACCACCTTCACAAACGCCATTCCGAATCCACCACCACCCCCACCACCACCAACTTCCACCACATCAAGCCAATACAATGTGACATTGCAAGCTGATTTTCAAAGGGGATTCCAACAAGTACAAAAATAAAAATCCATACAAATAGCCACTCAGTAAGCCGCTCAAGCTGCACAAGCTTCCCTAGCAGCCCAAGCCGCATTACAAGCGCAACAAGTTACACAAGCCCAAGATTTATTGCAACAACAACAACAACAAGCTGCTCAAGCTCAACAAGCCACTCAAGCTTAGCAAGCCGCTCAAGTAGCCCAAGCCGCATTGCAAGGAGAAAAGGATGCTCAAGCACAACTTCTATTACAACAACAAGCAGCACAAGAACAAGCCCAAGCACAAGCCCAAGCACAAGTAGTGCAAGCACAAGCTCAAGCTCAGGAAAACACGCAATAACAAGCAAAAAACACACAAGAACATGTACAACTTCTTGCATAGAGAAAAGCATCATAATTTCAAGCATATCAGCGAGCAATAAAGCAATATCAAGAGCAGCAAGAAACAACTCAATTGGCATCCCAACAAAAAGTGTTTTTGGAACAACAACAAGCACAACAACAAGCGTTGTTGGAACAACAACAAGCACAAAAACAAGCACAACAACAAGTACAAATATTAGTGCAACAACAACAAGATCAACAACAAGTGTTGTTCATACAACAGTAGGTGGAAGCCTACCTAGCTCGACAGAACATATAGATACCATTGAACAAAACATCAAACAACCTACCCATCTAATCCACAATCAAAACACCCAAAAACACCTTCATCCCACCCCTTGATCCGTAAAACGATGTAACGACACAAATTAGGTTGCTCTCGCAACAAGTGCTCAATCTACAATTAGGGCGAACAACAAAAACACCAAGAAACTTGTGCCCCTATCCTTTTGATAGGATCCTATTGATGAAACCATTCCCCAAAGGATTTGAGATCGCCAAGTTTGAAAAATATCGTGGGATGGGAAACCTTGAAGACCACATCAGGGAATTCAGGGTTCATTGCATGGAAGTCGCATACAAAGATACTTATCTGATGTGGCTATTTCCTAGGAGTTTGGTGGGCTACACTATGGAATGGATCTCTCACCTACCTTCAGGAATTAGGACATTCCAAGAGATTATATATGCATTCATTAAAAATTATGCATGCAACATTTCCATGGATGTCAGTCTAGAAGAACTCTTAGCTTTGAAACAAGGAAAGGGTGAATCATTCACTTCATTCTTGCAGCGATGGTGATCCAAGGCCAATCGAAGCAAGTGGACCATGCTCGAAGAACAACAAGTTTGCACCATCATATCCAACCATGAAGGCATCTTGGAATTTCATCTCAAGGTTCAAGGGATCAACACATATGATCAGTCGATCTCCAAGGTGCTCAGCATCGAATGAGCCTTTATGACTCAACCCGCGGGATCAACTTCATAGTTTGAGCAACAAAACAACCGCCCACCCTCCAATTACAATGATAAACCTCACATGTGGGAAAGGAACAAAAACATTACTAATGATGGTGTCATTGATGCCAAGGTGGTCATTAGTGCCCCTTGCCAACATACACCCACACCATAAATCCAAATCCAACACCAAAACAATCATCACACAACACACCAACCAAACAACAATCCAACAATCAATAATCTCAATGATCAAAGAGGACCACCCCAACACAAGAGTTATCCCAAGTTAAAATACACCACTTTGGGGGAACCACTTGAAGACATAATGAAGAAGTTGATAGATGAAAAACTCATCAAGGCTCCTACCTTTGAGAATTACCAAGAACCAGATGTGAAACCTCCTTGGTATAATGAGAATCAACTTTGTGAATTCCACAAAATCAAAGGCCATACCACGAATAGTTGCATGTGATTAAAAAACATAATTCAAGATCTCATCGATAAAATAATTATAAACGTGGAACAACCAACAACAAACCAAAATCTTAAGATATACACGAATCCGATGCCTAATCATGGCAATAAAGGGAATAACAATAACAAATATACGGGGAAAGGAACCCACTCAAACATAAATCATGTGTATGAAATAGTCGTCACCTCCTTAGATGAAAACTACATGGTCATCACCATCAAGGGTGCCTATGCTGAAGATTGTGGAGTCACCACAAGAGGCGGAAAGGTTACCATCATAGGACCATCTCAACCAAACAAAGTCCCTACATCTAGATCTGTTCCCAATGGTTACAACGTCCTAGATCAACTCAAGAGAACACCAATGCAAATCTCCATCATGGAGTTGCTAAAAATATCGTCTACCCATAAGAAAATCCTAGAAGAAGTGTTGGCATCATCCACTGTCCCCGTAGATCTTGATGCAGAACAATTCCAAGCTATGGTAAAAAATATCATTATGTAAAATCTCCTCACATTCCTTGACCAAAATTTCCCCGCTCAACCATCTCATAACTGCGTGCTCCACTTAGAGGCCATTGTACACAAAAGCAAAGTCAAAAGGGTCTTGGTAGATGGAGGTGCATGTTTGAATATATGTTCTCTCAGTCTCATCAAGGAATTGAAAATATTAGAGGATTCTATATACAAAGGAAAGTGTATCACCATAAGAGCATATGATGATCAAGAAAGAGTGTCCCAAGGCATGATCAAACTCCCTATTCAAGTAGGGCCCACAATCATGGAAACCACTTGTCAGGTCTTGGACCTTGACTTGCCATATAACATCCTTTTAGGACGCCCATGGATTCATGCGATGAAAGCAATAGCGTCAACTTTCCATCAATGTGTGAAATTCACACATGAGGTACAAGAAGTAATCATCCATGGAGATCCTGAACCTTTCTCCTATTGCAAGAGCCTTGAAGCAAATTATTATAAAATCCCCTAAGTACCAAAAAATGATGAGGGCCCATCCACACCATACATCGATCCCGCCACCCTCACATCCACTTATGCGACAGAGACACCCGCCACTATCACCATCCCCACCATTTATGACAGCAAGGTCATCATCCAAGATAACGGTTGTGGAAATTACAAGCTCCCTAATAATGCTTTTGTGGTAGGACAGTTACCACAATCTCCTAGATCATGAGGACGTCTGCAAATAAATGAAGCTTCCACATCCCAAACGTCTCCTAAAGATTATCCCAAATTCACAAGTTGGGGAGACCTTGGCTAGGAGGTTATTTAGGAAAATCCAACACATATGCTATATCAAGATGAAAGACCAGTACTGGACTTACCAATGGATAACAAAAGCAAGGGTCTGCAAATGATGCTCACAATGGGCTATGACAGAAATCAAAGAATGGGACAAAACGACAATGGGATTATAATACCAATCATGTTAGAGACACGACCAATAAAAAATATTGGCCTTGGATGTACCCCTTCGAGTATAACCATATGTGGCTGAAGTCCTCTAGTTAGAACAATTAATAATCCTCCTCAACCAACCCCAACAGAACTACGCCTACCAGTATCTACATGTCGAGTCATAGATAACTTTACATTCAATATAACTGACATCTATAGTAGTAGTGATGATGAGGATACCCCAACCAACTTACCTAGGTTATTTGAGGATACCACTCTCTTCATGATTAGCACCCTATCTTTTGAATCCGACCACCAAAATCATGAGGTTCACCTAGTATATCCCCAACTCATCGACTACGACCAACGAGGACCACCAATTCTTGATACATTCAAAAATGAGGAGGAACTCTCATAATTCATGGGACTGAGGGATAACATTCCAGATGGGGATCACAAAGCAGGGTTTATAATTGAGCTAGAAACACAAGCCTATTATGGGGAAACAATTGAATCCCTCAGTCGCAAAAATGGAAAATTAAGAATCATATCTAAGTCCTTGAGTGAAAACCACAATGTGGCAATCTTCGAACAAAAAAAAGTAAAAAGAAAGGATGTATTCAATGGTGAAAACCTCTCTGAGGCACTCGAGGATGGGGGATTCAATATTTCTTTCAGATATCTTCATCAAGAGAAGTCAGTAGTCCTGGCAAAAAAGTGCAATCTAGTCAATATAGGAACAGAGGAAGTCCCGCACATCACATTCTATGCGAAATCACTACTATTAGAAGAACAAGAGCTCCTATCAGCCTTCCTAAGAGAAAGACAAATAAAATTTGCATGGAGCTATGTAGACATGCTGGGGCTTGATCTAGAGGTTGTGGTACACTACTTAGCATTATATCCAGAAGCAAAGTCTGTTAAGCAAAAACTTTGAAAAATACACCCTCAAATCACCCTGCTAGTCAAAATGGAGCTAAAGAAGCTATTAGATGTAGGATTCATCTGACCGATAGATTATCCAGAATGGTGTCAAACTTGGTACCTGTTTTAAAACCTGATGGGGGCATTAGAATCTGCATAAACTTCAGAGACTTGAACAAGGCATGTCCAAAGAACAACTTCCCACTTCCAAACATTGACATGATCGTAGATATGATGGTTGGACATGAAATGTTGTCACTAATGGACGGATTCTCAGGGTACAACTAGACCATGATAGCTAAAGAGGACCAACATAAGATGAATTTCACTTGTCCATGGGGGTATTACTGTTGGAACATGATACCGTTCGGCTTAAAGAATGCAGGAGCAACATATAAAAGGGCCATGACATGATCCATAAGACGATTGAAGTCTATATTGATGACATTTTAGCCAAGTCCAGAAAGAGAAAAGATCACATAGCAACCTTAAGTGCCATCTTTGACGGACTAGAGGAGTACAAAGTCAAATTAAACCCAAATAAGTGCATCTTTGGCATACAATCAGGAAAGCTCCTAGGATATATAGTGTCGATGAGGGGTATCTAGGTAGATCTAGCAAAGGTAAAATCAATCCTCGAAATGGAAGCGCCAAAAACATTAAAGCAACTAAGAGGTCTCCAAGCAGGCTCCAATCCATTCACAGATTCATAGCACAGTTGGCGGACAAATAGAACCCATATTCTCACCTACTCCAGAAGGGAGTAGCATACAAATGATATACCAAGCGTGAAGAGGCATTCAATAATGCATCTTTGGCATACAATCAGGAAAGCTCCTACGATATATAGTGTCAATGAGGGGAATCAAGTTAGATCTAGCAAAGGTAAAATCAATCCTCGAAATGGAAGAGCCAAAAACATTAAAGCAGCAAAGAGGTCTCCAAGGCAGGCTCCAATCCATTCGCAGATTCATAGCACAGTTGGCGGACAAACATAACCCATATTCTCACCTACTCCACAAGGGAGTGGCATACACATGGGATACCAAGTGTGAAGAGGCATTCAATAAAATTAAAGAATATCTACTGAGACCAACAGTCTTAAAGCCACCAATCCCAAGAAAACCATTGATTCTATACGTGTCAGCAACAACAACAGGCCTTGGAGCTCTCCTAGCTCAGCATGAAGAAAATGGAACATAAATGGCTATCTATTACATCAGCATAAAAATGGTTGGCCATGAGCTAAACTATTCATTCATCAAAAAAGCATGTCTCGCAGTAGTGTTTGCATCACAGAAATTTAGACATTACATGTTGGCACATAAAATAAAACTCATTGCCAAAATTGACCCTCTCAAGTATCTATTATCAAAGGCAATGCTCATAGGAAGAATGGCCAAATGGGTAATGATACTATTACAATATGACATAGAATATGTGGAGTGAAAAGAAATCAAAGGCCAAGTCATAGCAGATCAACTTGCAAAAGCACCAATCTGTTCAGAGAATCCTCTCGTCTCAGAGTTTCCAGATGAATCTATTTTCAATCTCAACATAGCCTACCCCTGGAAACTGTACTTCGATGGATCATACACACAACATGGATCAGGAGCCGGTGTATTCTTTATCACCCTACAAGGAGATTGTATACCAAGGTCCTACAAACTGGCATTTCCTTGTACCAATAATATTTCAGAATACAAGGCTTTAACCATAGGTCTTATAATAGCAGTGCAGTGGAACATTATAACTCTCAAAGTATACAGAGACTCTCAATTGATAATAAATCAAGTGAACAATGAATATCAGACCAAGGACGACAAGCTCACTCGATACAAGAAATTGGTGGAGACTCTGAAAGAATCCTTCATCGAAATTACATTTGAGCAGATTCCTAGAACCAGCGACAGAGTAGCATATGCCATGGCAACAATTGGATCCTTGTTGGGTATCCCCCACAACATTCCAAAATATGAATTCCTGATTGAGCATCTTCTCGTGCCTACATTCGAGGTACCAGAATCAAAATGTGTGTGTGAAATCATTGGTCCCGGTGATCCTTGGTATCACAACATTTACACATACCTTTGTATAGGAGTCATACCCGCTGACTTACCCTCAAACCTAAAACAAACCTTTGTAAAAAAGGAATCTAGATTTGTCATCCTAGGAGATAGCCTATATCGTAGGAGCATAGAAGGAACCCTACTACACTACTTAAACACTGAGGAGGCTTTAACCGCTCTAAATGAAGTACATAACGGTATCTGTGGTTGGCACTTGAGTGGAATGACCATAGCCAAGAAACTGCTGAGGATGGGGTATTATTGGACCACAATGGAATGAGAAGCACATGATTATGCTAGAAGGTGTCTACAATGTCAGCAACATGGGGACCTCATCCATGCTCCAACTCAAAAGCTTCATCCTATCATCACACCATGGCCCTTTTCACAGTGGGGACTAGATCTCATTGGAAAAATCACACCCACTTCATCTAGCGACCGAAAATTCATCATAATTGCAACATAGTACTTTACTAAGTGGGTGGAAGCCATACCCATGACGTATATAATAGGGAAGCAGATCTCAAAGTTCATCCTGAATGATCTCATTTGTTGATATGGTGTTCCACAAGCCATTATCTCAGATAATGGAACACCATTCAAGAATCAGGAGGTTTGTGACTTATGGCAAAAATTCAAAATCCAACATCACTTCTCCACCCCATACTATCCCCAAGGCAATGGCCAAGCAGAAGCTACAAATAAAACCATTCTAAAAATCCTCAAGAAAATAGTCAATGACTGGCATTTATAGCTTTATCCCACCCTCTGGGCCTATCGAACTAGTATCCACACACCCACAGGTGCCACCCCCTTCTCCCTGGTCTACGGATCAGAAGCAGTACTCCCCATTAAGATCGAGATCCCATCACTTAGGATATCACTACATAACCTCATCATAGATGAAGAGTAACGAGTATCAAGACTAGATGAGCTAGAGCTATTGGATGAGCGACGCATAGATGCTTTGAATCATTTGAAAGTCTATCAAAATAGACTCAAAAGGAGCTACAATAAGAAAATCAAAAGCAGGACATTCCAAGTCAGAGAATTGGTCTTAAAAGAAAATCAAAAGAATGTCCCAAACCCAAGTAGCAAAGGAAAATTTGAACCCAATTGGTTGGGACCATTTGTTATCAAAACAAGTTACAAGCTAGGGGCATATCAGTTATCAACACTTGAAGGGGAACCTCTGCAAGAGCCCATGAATAGCTCTCATCTCAAAAAGTTTTATGCCTAAATATTTCAAGGTATGGAACCAAAAAATCCAAAAAAAAAAAAAGAAAATGTCCTAAAAAAATGGTTACTTCAGCGAAAACTTGGCAAACGAGTCTTGGTGACAAAATAAAAAATAAAAAATAAAAAAAAAAAAAAATCAGAAAAAGGATTGAAAAAAATAAAGAAAAAAACCGTCCTCTAGTGAAAACCACTTCGGTGGCACTTTGGGCAAGTACCTTGGTGAAAACTTGGAAAACAGGTGCCTCGTGTAAATAAGCACTTTCTATCCACTAGGATCTTTACAACTTATTCTGCATCACCCATCCATCATCCATCGTATCTAGATCTCCATCCATCACTCATCCACTTGCATTCGCACCATAGCTTGGTCTTGTTTTCGTATCGTAATCCCTCATAGTACTACTCGGCCCATGCTCAAGGTCAATTTGTCTTGCCTTTATCGGAGTAGTCTATTGCATCACGTTGGGGGCATGGCATGTTCTCATTGGATCGGATTCGTGTATGTTCTTAAAATCCTCAACATTTAAAAATCCAAAAACATAAAAAAAATTAGAAAATCCAAAAACATCAAAACATATCAAAATCCCAAAAACATTCAAAAAAATAATCAAAAGTCAAAAAAAGGGTCGTCTTGTCGAACTACGTCATTTCTGAGCTTGAATGTAGGCAAGGTTGATCTTTGATAATCCCCCGAGACATTTAGGTTAGTCCTATAGGAGTCCGTCATAATAAACTAACATCTCATCATGTATATCATCATCTATAAATCAGTCAACTCGTTAGTTGAACTACGTGGTCTCTGTGTGTATAACATAGGCAAGGCTCATCTGTTGATCAGCTCTTGAGGTCCCTAGGATAGGTCTTTAGGTTAGTCTCTTGGTCAAAATCTCAGAAAATCCTAAAACATCAAAAAATAAAAAAAATCAAAACATTTGAAAATCTTGAAAATACCAAAAATAGCCTCAAAACATTTCAAAAAGATCAAAAACATCCAAATATTTGAAAAAATCCACCCATATCATCTCGCTTGCACCCACAGTAAACTCAATCATAATAAACGATCGTCATCCTCAATCTTTGATAGGACAATCAGAAACAAGTCTTCCAGGTGAACAGTAAAAACTCAAATCGTCAAGTCTTAGGTCTAAGTCAGTGCATAAGCAAGTTGGTCATCTCTTTGTGTCGATAACTCATCACCCAAATTGGTCCCATATCAATCATCATTTAGAACGCTTTGGATAAACAAAATAACGTGTCGCCATCCACTAACATGTCCTAGGATGAATCCTTCCTACAATGGGCATTATCTTTTGGCAATAGTTTTGGTTCTTATCCTTAGAAAACACATCCCTTGGTTAGCGGTATTGAAGAACATCAACTTGTTTGTGTACTTTGTCTTTATATTTTGACTTATCTTATTGCACTCATTCCAAGGACTTCTCGATGATATCTGAACAAGAGGATTTAGAGAAATAGGAATGGGGCAATGATCATTATCTTTTGTTTGCTGTGCTTGTTGAACGTTCTTGTAATATAACCTTGGCGAATACTTGCTTTGTTAGGTATGTATGGAGGAGGTTTTGGACATCTTGTTGACTATTGTATTGATAGGTTTACCTTTCTGTGTTTTGGTCTGAGGTGTTTGAAACTTCTAAAGTGCATCCTAGCAAGGTTTCTGTATGTTAGGTGTGAACAAGGATACTCCTATCTGTTTGACAAGTCAAAGTCCATCACACTAGGTACTACGCCATCCTGGTTTTCTATACCTTGATGCATCGTACCACATGTGTTATCAAACATAAGGAAATTGGCCCTTTGAAAATCCCAATTCCTTGGCAAGTAATCATCATCATCATCATCATCATTTGCATTATTCATCTTGTGTCTTGTTGAAATGATTTATTCTCTTTCATCTCTTCTTGCTTATCATGCTAAAAAAAGTACTATGACAGTTAGTCATCATCGTCATCGACCTTTCATCCACAAATCATTAGCATATTGCATCAACATATCATATAGGAGACATATACATTACATTTCCATCATCATATATAAACATGTTATTACAAGCATCTTTATAGATAAGCACATCCATTTTATTGAATCTCATCCATTACATTGCATAACATTGCATTTATTACATAAATCATCACATAACATTCATTTGCATAAGCATTTCATAATCATTTCACCATTATCACATAATGCATAATCATACACAATAGGTATATAAGCATTATAAATAATTCATTTGCATACATACTTGCATGGCATCATAAAGTCATCTCACACATTACACTCATTTCGCATAAAACATCATCATATCATTACATATCATTACATATCATTACATCATATTAAATGCATCACATACATTACATCACCATTTAATATGTTTGGGATAATAATATTTTTTATTCAAAGCATCTTAAAAAACCATCTCATTTGCATCATATCACGACCATCATATTCACATTACATCGTCCATTTCATCTCATAAATAGCATCATAAATCATTCATTGATCATTCCACATAAGCATAAATGTACAAAATTCATTACATACAAAGCGTATATGCATCCATAATCATTTCATTTATAAACATAAGTCACATATCATTACGTATGTACACCATAGATCATATCATTTTGCATATTACAATCCATATCACATATCACATCATCATTTGCATCAACATAAATAGATCATCATATAGACAACATCATTGCACATCACATAAATACATCTGCATATCATAAGGTGGCATAATATATATTTTTTAGTCATAATCATAATGCATACATCATCGAAAATAAATGCATCCATAAATCCATCATATACCATCAAATATCATCATATAAGAATCATATAACATCATTGCACAACATATAGAAGTAGAACCATACATGCATAAATAAAGAGTACACATCGCATCTCATCAAAATCATAATCGACTCATATATATCATCAAATAACTGTCATAGTACAAAAGTAAATTGGATCAATATACATGTATGTCAATCAGTACAAAAGGCCCATCGGGCTATAAAAAATGAGCCCATAAGGCACAAAAGTGTCATCTCGATCAAGCTCTATCCTTGTGTATGCTACCCTCGCCCCTGTCACCTTGACCCTCTGCCGGTCTATAGATGGTCTGCTGTGAGTACTTTGGGACTCGTCCTCCTCTGGGTGTGGCCTCATGATAATGCCTTTGATAGTACTTAGCCTCTTGGATGGCATCCTTGTAGGACCAAATAGACACTGTACCCTAGGAAGAGGAGGCTGCCATACTCTCTAGTTGTTGTCTCCTGCCTAACTCTTTGGCTGCTTGTAGCTATGCAGCCTATCTCTCCTGAATGGCCTAGTCCCTCTCAGCCCTCATCTGCTCTCTCTTAGCTTGGGCCTGATCCCTCTCTCCTATCAAGGTCTACACTTGGGCCTGCAACTGCGCAATTAGTGCATGCCAAAGATCCACCTGCCCTACTGGTTGTCCTTGTGGCTATACCTGTGGCTGCACCTGAGGCTGATCCTCACCCCGTGGTGGTACAACTGGTGGCACCTGCTGCTGCTCTGGCATTGGTACATCGCCCTACTCTGGCTAGACTGGAGGCACAACCGGCTGCTCCTGTCGAGCATCACCTCTCCATCCTTGTCCTCCCCCTCTGCCTTTAACTCTCTGCTGATCTGGGATTGCACCTAGAATGGTCAATCGAAGCGGAGGCTAGAACCAATCCCTGTAGGCCTGAGTCATGCCTGGATCTGTGAGCCCCTGATTGTAAGCCCATGGTCGAGCTACCAACTGCCTGAAGTTGTCCATGACCTCTGAAGCAAGAATATACCGCCCCCATGAAACCTGTGTCATGGTGTGGGCGAAGATGGCTATGTAATCATCATCAGGGTGATGCTAGGGCTCACCAAACTGATGTTGCACACACTCGAGAAAGTACCTCTCAATCATGGTGTGCTCTCACCCCTACATAAAATGGTCCTAGTAGGCATAAAACAACTGATGAACATCGTTGACCCATCCAGGCCGACCAAGGTATGGTCACCACGTAAACACCTGCATCTCATCACAGACCCTCCTCTAGTAGGGGATCCCATGCTCACTGGTGTGTGTAAACAACACACCGCCTCTGTATTGCCACACGAGGGGATTGTCTGGCACCATCAGAACTGAAACGACACGTGGCCGAAGCACAACAATGTGCTCCCATGCCCAAACATGAAGAAAGGTCACCCCTGCTCCAAGTTCTCTGCCATCCATGTACACGTACACGTGCAAATATTTATATAATGATGCTAGAAGCACTGGCCCCCAAGAAAAATTGAATCAGCCTATCTCGAACCATCCGCTCCTAGCAATATCCCCAGCCCAAACTAAAGTATCACCCTTGTCTGTCAAGGGCAATGAGACCTGAAATGATGGATGCAATCACCTAGCAGAAGGGAGGTGCTAGGATTTTGTGCCGCTCGATCTCTATTTTCCCCTCGCATAAAAAAATCTCATATGTGGTGAGGACTCTATGGTAAGCCTCACGTCCCTCATCCATGTCAAAAATCACTTGGTGACCGTGAATCGGCAATATCAAAATATGCCAAACATCCTCTAAGGTGATGGTGGCCTCGCTAGTGGGAAGATGAAATGAAGACGTCTCACTGTGCCATCTCTCAGCCAATGCCGACATCATCCCTAAGTGAGTGCAGATGGGCACAGTGTACGAAATATACCATAACCCCGCAATTTGGAGTCGATCTTGATCCTTATTGCTCAAGTCCAACAAATTGCCAGACAAATCCCGTGAACTATGCTCTCAAGAGTAGAGCTCCCTCGCCACATCCTGCATCAAGGAAGGTCACTATGTTAAATTTTTTGAAAATTCTTCGCCGGACATTCGAAAAACCTTTCCAATGGTGCAACTCATGAAGGTGTCGCAATTTGATTTCTAATCAAACTTTGACGCTAGGGCCTAAAAGACCAAAATGACACTGCCACGATGCATTTTCTCTTCTAGCGGCGCACTTCAAGCAAATCTAGGGCCGCCGTGTCACACTTTTCAAATCCCCTCGCCAGCCCCGAGCTCAGCATCATAGTTTTTAGACTTTGAACTACACTTTCGTGACACTATTTAACATTGAGCGACGCAGTTTGATTTCTGAGCGGCGCTATATAGCGCCGTTGCAGAAGGACCAACTTTTAAAGCAATAAATATGAGCGAAAAATGAGAAATAAAGGTCAAGTGAGGGTCACTTACTGGTGCCCCTATGCCAGGTGGCCACTGGTACGTTTGAACTCAATCAAAAATGTGCAAGGGAAGTTGTTGTTGTGCCATATCATTAGGAGTTCAGAGCTCAAATCTCAAGGTTGCTATTGGAAGTGTTTGAAAATGACTTGAAAGTGACCCCTCGGGCCCCTTTTAAGCTTGAAAATTAGGGTTTTTTCACCCTAATTGGCTGTCCTACTAGGGTTTTGGACTCCCAAACCTATTTCTATCTAGTTGAGGCTTGTTTTATATCATTTTATTGCATTTAGACACGTTTTTGGCCTCTTGGAGCCTTTTCGGACCTGTTGGGCACTTTGTCCTCTTTTTTCGCGAGATCACCCAAAAATTGAAACTTTTGTCCAATATCTTGAGGGGGAATTATATTGGCATGTTTTCTCTTGCTAGGCAGCAATGGGGAAATATTTTTGAATAACGAAAAAAATTTCAACTTTGGTCGAGATCGTCTATTCTTTGAACCAACGCAACAAGTGCATTGCTTCAAAGAGGGGAAAAATGTAGACATGCAAAATATATCGATTGACATTGTGCATTTGATCTTGACTACTAATATCATTTCATCCTGAATCATCCCTCAGTCTAACCATTTAATCAAATCCCCTTATCTGATTAAATTCATCAATATGCCTCTCTTAATTAAATAAATCATTCTATCTAGTTAAGTCACTCTCCTTTGTTCATTAAATTAATCATATGATCTAATTATCCCTATTTAATTAAATAATTAATTTTATTTGATTAAATCCCTAAAGTCTATCTATTAAATTAAATAAATTAAAACCTTATTTGATTTAATCTAACACCATCTCTTTTAATTAAATAAGTCAAAACCCTTATTTAATTATTCTCTTATCATATTCCTCTCTTATTTGATTTAAATGAATCCATGAATTTGAGTCAAATAGGTCACATCATCTAATCTCCTATTAAATTAATTAACGCTTGATTAATTTAATCTCTTATCATGTCCCATCCTCTAGGTTTTGCAAGTTGCACATGAAAATAGATTTAATTCATTTATTAAATCTCTATTTTCCTCACAAGGCATCTTTTGGAATATTCCCTCAAATTTTAATTCAAAAATTCCAAGTCAACATGTACATCCAACAAGGCAATAACGTCATCTTACATGTCCTTTTCCTTGAGCCAAGTGGCATTTATTGTATTTTCTCTTCCCTCTTACAATTCATTTCAACATATTTGAAATTAAAAAATATGCATTTATTGGCACAATTCTCAAATCTTGCACATCCTCCATCCACTCATAGATTGACAAGTGACATCTTTCCATTGGATGAATGTTAGTCCCACACTGCTCAAATTTGGACATTCATCTATCTTGGCATTCTATAAATAAAGATCTCATATCCTCATTTTATGAGACACAAAATATGCAAAGTTACCATGGTCAAATATCTATCAAATTTCATCCATTTCCATTGAGTTCTTAGCTAGGTTTTTGCAGATTTTTTTCTTGGAGCTCTCATTCTTCATAAAAAAATTGGATCAAATCTCTTCAACACATCAAGCTTGCATCTTAGGAATTGGGAAAGGGCCAATTTTCACATCAAATTGGCACCAATTCCCCCATGGGATCATATGTTTGCTATGCTAATTAGGATTGAATATATATTTTCTTGTTTCATTGTGTTCTTTATTGTTTTCTTTCCTAATTTGAGTTGTGTAAATGGATTTCATGGGGAATCCTTGTTCATGCATACAATTGACTAACTAATGTATTTATTCATTGTGTTTTGTAGGTATTCAGATTGGGGTTCACACAAAAGCTAATAAACCTATTAGATTCTTTAATAAACTATTTAGCCTTCTTCTTAAGTATGCCAATAATACATCTCTATATGAGTGTGCATTTCATGTGTATACTGGTGACTTATGTGTATTTGTACTTTGTGACTTACGTGTATACATGCGAATACTTTGTGAATACTTTGTGACTTGTAACGTGTATTTGTATGTATACTTCATGACTTGCAACTTATGAGTTACATGTATTCAAGTTATTCAAGTGTATAATTTACAATTTACATGTATACTTTGTGACTTACATGTATTCCAATGTATACTTTTTGACTTATGTGTTTTCATGTGTATACTTTGTATTCATACATACAATTTGTATTCATGTGTATAAATAATGAATTACGTGTATTTGAGTACTTGTGCTTCACTTATTCACATGTATTCTTCACTTATTCATGCGTATTCATGTGTATGCTTCTTGCTTCTTGTGTATACTTCATGTATTATGTGTATTCAAGTGTATGGTTCATTCTTCCAATATATAATTCATGTGTATAATTAATTTATTCACATGTATGCTTCATGCTTCTTGTGTATACTTCAAATATTATGTGTATTGCCATGTATGCTTCATGCTTCATATGTATACATCATGTGTTCATGTGTATGCTTCATTATTTTTGTGTATACTTCTTGCATTATGTGTATTCATGTGTAGGCTTCATGCTTCATGTGTATACTTCATGTATTCATGTGTATTCCTTATGCTTCTTGTGTATACTTCATGTGTTCACATGTATGCTTCATTCTTCTAGTGTAATGTAGCTTGGACCACTTTGGCATGTTTGGGTGTGAAATAAAACCATACCTAGCCTCAATGTACCATTTTGGACGTGTTGGAATTGTTGGTTTGGTTTCACGAGTTGCAAAATGAAAGTTACACCCTTTTGCAACTTTACATTACTTGCATTTGACACTTTTTCCATCAACTAAAAACTAGACACTTTTTCTGTAGGATGGGTGATTATCTCAGTCTAACTCCATCTAAAGTCAGTAATATGAACCCCAAAAGAAATACTCATGCATTTAACTCTACAATATTCTCAATCCTCAGAAGCAATTTAGTTCATTATGATCTTACAAAATATGGCGTTTTAATAAGAGTAGCCTAACTTTCTATCAAAATAAGAGAATCAGTGGATAGGCACAAAGAGGTTTAGCACAGAGGGAGGCTAAGATTTAAAAACACCTACAAGCTAGTTAATGCATCAAAAACTTATCCTAGAGTGGTCTTCAAACCCGACTAGTAGCGGCCATTATTCTTCTAAGAAGCAAAACCTAAGGTTTTAAGTTTATAAAGACTGTTTAGGGATTCTATAGACAAGGTAATTAGGAGGGGCATAACCAGTCGATGAGACGAAGGGATTATGGATTAGCATCAATCCAATCATGCAATAATACAAGAACATCTGGTTGAGCTTTTGGTGGAACATTCAAACTCAAAGACAAAAGATTTGGAACCTTCCTAATACACATCAATATAGAAAACCAAACAACATGATTGATCCAAGAGAATGGAAAAGGCTACATAATAAAGAGAAGGGAAGTGATACAAATTAAAGCGACACTAAAGCACAGTTCAAGTTCCCTACTACTAAACTCACTCAGATACTTCATAGATGGGAAAGCTATTTGATAGAATGCAAAATATAACTAGAGGATTAAAAATCATCACTCATAGGAATATATAGACCCAAGTTTTCTAATCTAAGATAAGCACTTTTTTGCAGCCTTACTCTTTACTATTTACTTTAATACAAGACTTTTCAATTTCTAAAAGGATGTGCACACAAAGACATTAAGAAAATATAGATTCACAAAAGAAAACCTTGTTGCTATGAATGGTATTGAACAAGCATACCTTGATTGCCCTTTTTTTTTCAATTCCTAAATCTGCCTCAACATTCCTCAGTATACACCTGCTTCCTTTTCTTCTTGCATTCTTCTTCTTTTCCCTATTCTCCTTGGTTCCTCCTCTTTTCTATGCAACTTTTCTCGATCCTTTCGATATCCAAAGCTCCTATAATACTGTATTTGATTGCCCAACAAAACAACAGTCCCCCCCAAAACATTTACAAGCCATCTTCTAAAATTCCTTCCCCGCCTATTCCCTCCAAAATGTTTTCAGGAAGAGGAAGAGTGAGAGTTGCACCAAAATTCAAAACGATCCCAACTAATTAGTTACTTTTAATTTATTAAATCAATAGTTGAAATATTTCATTTAAATTTTTAATTTGGATGAATATGAAACATTTACAAAAACAATATAGTAGATACTCATTTTCCACACAAACGGTAAAACCATTTACCATTATTTTGCTTACACATTATCAGTAATTATATAATTCCAACCTTATAAAATTTTATTTATTTATCATATT
This sequence comes from Sequoia sempervirens, assembly GCA_007258455.2. Classification (NCBI taxonomy): domain Eukaryota; kingdom Viridiplantae; phylum Streptophyta; class Pinopsida; order Cupressales; family Cupressaceae; genus Sequoia; species Sequoia sempervirens. The sequence continues at coordinate 310,253,961 of VDFB02058242.1, read as the reverse complement.
TTTATTTATTTATTCATTTTAATATTACATTATACATTTATTTTATTATTAAATATTATTATTATATATACATTTATATATATATATTTATTTATATTTATATATTTATTTAAATCCTATTATTATTATTAATTTATCAAAGTATACTTTCCACTTAACAGTTTATTTTAATGCATAAAACAACAAACGACATCTATCAAATAATTTACATTAAATAGAATTGAATGCCAAGATGATTACATGTCCACTATCTAGGGCCAAAAAGCAAGACTTCATGCAACACAAACAAACAAGGAAAAACTTCAAGCAATATTGACTGACCACTAACAATACTGATGAAACTGATCGGGTACCAAACTGGATACTCATCCTCTTCGAGGATGATGGCTAGGGTAGGGGACCAAGTGTTATCTCTGATCAACTTATCCATTGGGTTTTATGACATGATCAGACCTTCCAATTCAGGTGGAGTTGATGCCTAGTACCTACAACCCACAACACACAAAATGGTCGTGCATATACATATCCATATAAACAAACACACCATGAAAGGGGAATCACAACATCATAGGGTACTCACAAGTGAGTAATGCAACACTGCTCCTTTCACCCAAACACATTAGTTGGAACATCACCTAGCAATCGAATCAACTCATAAACAATTAGCTACATAGACATCAAAATAAGATCAGTCACATAATGCCGATTAGTCCTCATAATATACAACATCAACTGCTTAATAGCATTATCAGATACCTTTAAATATCCCTATTATTTTACCTTCATCTCTGAGTTCCAAAGCCAAATATCTACATATCCATGGTGAGAATGGATGGGCACTATAGGTTATTTGAATTAGTTTAAATACATTTTCATCATGGAAAGATTTAGCATAAAAAAATATTACAATGTATGGGAAATTAAACATAGATTTATATCATATACAACATAGTTTGAAAAAAATCATTTTGGATTAATAATATCATATTTCATCATTATCTGTTGTATCTAATTAGGTTTTTTAGCATTCTATAGGTCTTGGAGATCCTATCTAATATCTCCATCTATCTCTAATGTGTTCCCCATAATATAAATAATTGATATTATACTTTCTCTTTTTGATTTCTATCGTGCACACCACATGCATCTTTTATTGGGTCCCTTTGCTCATTATTAGAGTCATCTTTCTAGTCTTTAGTTTCCTCAAGCTCTAAATACATTTATTAATTCAATATTATTTTCTTGAATTATCTCACTCCATATGTGATTTCCTAAGATTTTCATGCTTTTTCTACCACATGTGGCATTCTACTAGCCTCTAGTACATTCATATTCTTATTGAAAATTTTATTTCATTTACCACATATTCTCTTGACTCTTTTGTATTGGTTTTTATTAAAGGGTATATAGGTTTATGGGGCTCCTATAACCTTGTTACAAAAAAATGTCAACAAAAAACTACTAACCATGTTCAACAAAAAAACTAACAAAAAAATAGAAAAAGAGACACTCAAAAATCACTAAGAAAGTTAAAACTTCAATAGGGTGTCAATGGTCTCTAGCTAAGCTACCAAAATAAAATTCAAGAAATAACTAGAACCCTAGATAATGGCATGCCCTATCCTATCAATTCACAAACCCTTGGCCTAGGTATGGGATTGAGAACTTGACTTAGGAAGAAAATTATTTCTTTATTGAAAAATGGTCCAATATACATCATTCTTCATATCCACATATTGAGGAGAGAGTGGAGGGGAACCACCCAAAGATTCTTGGTTAGAGAAGGTGGTTGTTGAATGATATGTTACTAAATTTTTAGTTAGATTACTAAAACCATCCACTAAGAGTGGGTGGGATTTGAAGTGGGAATACACATCATTAGATTTTAGTACAAAGCCAAAAAACTTGTCTCAAGGGTCCCCATCTTGACACCACATAGAGGCTTAGGAGAATTTAATGTATAATATTAAAGAATAGTATTGATCGTAGGTGTTATCGTAGAGTTTCTCACCAAGATGAAGTTATCAAGACCTTATAGCATGGGAATTATAATGTCAAATGTCCCATAGTGAAGCACCTCTAGCATAAAAATGGGATACCTTCATAATAAAGAGTTTGGCTCCAAGAGTAATTCTCCACTTGGAGAAGAATTTGTAGCATTGTAAAATGTCACCCTTGACAATCTCACACTATAATTTTTGTACCTTCTATGTGCATGTACCTAATTGTACACCTAGTTTCCTAAATTATACATTCTATGGCCCATTTAATTATTAATGAAGGAATCAAATGTATAAAATCAAAGTAGGCATTTAATATTTTTCCCCCAATGCTTAATACCCCAAAAAATATGGCTTAGAAAAGGGTGCCTTGGATGCTCTTGTCCACCTAATTTGGCCACAAATTTCAATATCTCGAGGATGGCAATTTGTTATTTGAATTTCAAATTCTAAATGCCAACCATCAAGATTTAATTTGTGGGAAATTAGACTAATTACATATAAATACTTAATCATTTCATCATTTGAAATATAACTAGAAGCATTTTGGTGATCAAGATGCACTTTTGAGAGTAATTATAATACTTCAAGATCAAGTCAAGAGTATTCAAGAGCATGATTATTGCAACATTTAATTGTCAAAGAATCATGTCAAATTTTATGTGAGTTTGTTCATGTTTATGCATACATTTTATTTGTGAGGACTAACACTTGTAGATCTTCAAGATAAATTGTAATCAAGCCTTAAGGAGATGTGCATGAATTCAATCCTTCTAGGAATCATATTTGAGTGTTGAGTTTCATGCAATTATTGATTATTCATTCATTTATCATATAGTCCCTATCCCTCAAAAGGATAAGCTCTATTTTATCAAAATTTCCATTATGGAGGTGGAAACACAAACATGGGGTTTGACTAAAGCAAGACCCTATATGGTACAAACCTTCCTCTCTTTTCAAATGTGTAGGCTGAAAATATAAATAAAATTGGGGGAATATTGAATACCATTTGATTATTGATACATTAAAACTCTACAACTTGACAAGATACAAAAACATAATTATCTCAACAACTCACAAAGATCTAACAACAAGATCTAAAAGGAAGAAGCCTCTAATTAGACACCTAAGGACTATGAAAGAATATTTTAGTTCCAATCATCCAAATGAGGGCTCCTTGGGTAGCCTTGTCTAGTCAAATCAAGTCAAAATTCAAATCACAGGTGCACACAAGTCTACTCTATCTATTTTTGGTCATTAAATTTGTATGACATTTCCTAGATTTGTTGTTTTCGTATTGGAATAGTGCATTTCATTGTTGGCTAATCATATTAATCATTACATTTCATAAAAATTCTATTCCAACTCCCCTTTAGAATTTAAATTCAAGGGCTATTTGACTTACCTTGGAAAGTTAATCTTGTACCCTTGCCAACCCAAATTCTAAATGATAAGTTAGTTGAAAGTGCCAAATCCTAAAGTGAAGCTCTAGGATTTCACTTTTCCAACTTATCATTTTGGTGAACTAGATGCATTAACATTATAAAATTTTTGGAATCTGAAGCATATCATCCTAGATCTAAGGTTAGCATTGCATTGTTTTGCATTCATCATTTAGGGATCCTTTATTGCATAAAAAAGCATACAAATCCAAAAAAATTCATATCATATTGCATCATAGGTTACAATAGGGTTAATTTTAGTAATCATAAGTTAAATAGATATCTTAATTGCATTTATAAATATGAACTCATTTAGGAATCTTGCATATAGTAAAAAAGGTGAAAATTTATTTTATTTTGTTGTAAATAGATATCAAGATCATCATTTTTTATATTTTGCCTATTAGGATTAGTCAATTGTTTTATTTTATATTTGAAATTCATGTTTGGAATTATATTTTATAACTTAAGTTTTTTGAAAATTATTACACACTTGCATTTCTCATTGCATAATTTAAATTGGATAAATTCTTGAAAAATTATTCACTATGAGACCTACATAGTCATAAAACAGAAACATTAAACAGTATTATAGACACTCAAACTTTGAAATTAGAAAAAAAATCTAGATAAGGGTGCCATAGGAAGCCTTGTCCAGCTAGTTTTGGCTCAAATTTCTTTGAAAATACATTCTCAAGATCTTTTGTTTAGATCTTCTTTCAATTTTTAGATCACTGTGCTATAATAGTTTGAACTCTGGTACATACATATCATTATTATAATGGCTATTTTTTTTTGTAAAATATGAACTTATTTGAAATACTTGGTTGTTGTTTCATGTTGTATGTTTGAGAATGACCCTACCTCAGATGATGGCATTTATATTCCTTAACCTCCCAATGTATATATCCTTAATGAAGATATCTTGAGGAAAAAAGAGGAAATTATGAATGAATTCATAAATAATACCTTGTCTAACCTTGAGAAAAATATGGTCCTTTATCCTTCAATGGAATATCCTACTAACCTATGTCAATAATCAACAACACCCACCATACCACCACTTGAAATATTTTACACATCCATATGGAAAGTGAATCATAATTCATACCTCAACCTAGAAACATGGAATAACATTTTGATAACAACCATGATGAGCCCATTCCACCTATTGATCCTCCATCCTATGAAATAAAAGTTAATAACACACCCATTAGCTTGGAGAAATTCTATGGCCAAGGCTTTAGGATCTTGACAAAACAAGGATGCAGTATAAAGAATGAACATGAAATCCATTCCCTTTTGGAACAAATACCATCTCAAGAAACAAAAGGCATAGGTTATCAAGGTCCTCCACCTTTACATCAAATATTTGATCTATCATCCAAACCATGCAAGATACATGGTTCTATTAGAAAAGGTTTGTTACCTTCTCCACATCCTTTGTCTAAGACTGAACGTAGCTTAGGCACACTTTTACAATTGGGATTCATTACACTACCACCCATACATGAAAGAAGAGATACTAAATGGAAGATTAAATACACATCCTATTATACATATCATAAAACATTTTGACACATTACTAATGAATGTCATGTTTTAAAGAATAAATTGGAAGAGTTAAACCCTTACAATGATAAAATTAAAAGTATAATAGATTAAACTGCATTCACTATTTTACTTTCCATGTGGTAGTGATAGTGTCATATGTTAGAATTAGATATGGAGATAGCCTACCAAGATCTAGAGGCCAAATGGAAAGAACAAAGAGAGAATATGAATATGACAAGAATAAACTATATTCTTATCAATTATACAAATATTATTCAATGTTATGTGTGTACAATGTATGAGAGACCCCTTGGTTATTTAGCAGAGGTGAGACAATAAGATGTCATAAGATTATGACAAGTGTCTTAATCATATGACGTGAGACAACTTATCACAACTATCTAGGTCACATGTGTTACAAGTCAAAAGATAAGATAACAACTAATGACAACTAACACCTTCTAGAAATATTCCTTCCTAGGACCTAAGTAAAATTAACATATAAATAAGTCCCCTAAGTCCATTAGTAATAAGGTAACTAGGTACAAGAATTTATTTACACTAACACCCCCCCTTAAGTGCAACCTAGGGAGTAGAAAATTATTATACAAATGACACAAAGATGGTTCCTAGCTATGAGGCCATGTTAGGTACCCATTTATAAATACAAATGAAATCTCTCAAAAACAAAGAAAAGGAGAAAACCTAGTGGGACAAAACTCCTTCCAAAAAGATAGATGAAATACAAAAAATGAAATTCTCTCAGTGAAGAATGAGAAGGAAAAAAACCCATGTGAAGAAAAAGACCCCCTGATAATAGAGAAGAATAAGAGAGACAATGCAACCCCCTCTCAATGATGAGTCTCCTGCAATGATGGTAGAAGCTTGACAATGAATGCTAAAGATGATCCAATCTCACCGAACAATGTTCCTCCCCTTAGGAAGAAACAAAAACATGAATGTATGCAAGATTTATTCCAAAAGATAGATGGTATGTGATGTCTTAGGAACTTTCTCAAGTATCTCCATGTCGATGACGAAAGCTGACACACTCCAAACAAGTGTTTTGGGCCACACTGTTGAAAATGTCAATCCAGAACCTCATAGAGATGAATGTAGAACATGATCCAAAGAGAAATATATCACCTCTAAAGATAAAGAAGCCTCCTCCAAGTTTTTTCCAAAAGGATCTACAACCATGTCAAACTGCAAAGAATGATCATGTAGAGATTGAAAAATACCTGGTCAAAGTGTTCCCTAGCAACAACTGAAGAAGGATCTTCTCCATCAAAGACAAGATGAATGCCATCAATGATGTATCCCAAATTTTCAATATGGGACTCCACAAAAAAGTTTAAAATACCTTTAAAGAAGCCATCACAAGTAGCTAAATCTTAAAGAAAATAAATATCCTACTGCATTGAATCACAATAAGCCATATCTATACCAATACAAGCATAAGCAACTACAACAATAGATGGAGGAGATGAAATGCATGAATCAAGAACCGGATCTAATGTGAGAACTCCTAAGTTCAAGAAGCCAAATGTCTCCTCTGAATCATGGTTCATACTAGAAGTGTGATCAACAACCAAAGGAACAATGTCACCATCAAAAGAAAAATCTGCAAAGGTATACAACCAAGATGAATGATCAACCATCCTAGTAGCAATGATTTCTCTACTCTTCAAGTCTCAAATAATGACTAAATTATGTGTGAACTCCATAGTCCTCCCATCTCCACCATGTGTAATCTGATATATGGAAAGAATATTGTTCATCAAATGAGGAACACACAATACATCTTGGAAAGTGATGTCCCCAAAACTAATAGACGGCTTCCTAATTACACTCATGTATGTATTGTTTCCCATCAAAATAAGAGACATAGTACAAGGATGAAAATAAGAGAATATAGACTACGAAGATGCCATATGATGAGATGCTCTTGAATCTAGAAGCCATCTCCTTGATCCATGACTTGAAAAATAACAAAGAGCATGTCCTTTATTTCCTAATGTAGGAGCTTGATCTTTGTCCTTTTAAAACTATTTTGAAGAAGGATGAGGAGGTGATTCAGACATTCTAGAAGGAAAATCAATGTGATTTTTTTTGAGAAGATGTTTCAACTCAACAATATCCTTCTTATAAAAATAGTGTTCTTCATGTCCATCCTTCTTGCAATATGCACAATAGGTCTCTCCTTCTTAGATGATTCACCTTTAGAAGAGGATTTTTTATTTGCTTGATCTAAATGTTGATTATTCTTTGCTTTCTTCTATTTCTTATCTAATTCTGATTCTTTCACCTAACTAACCAATAATTCTTGAGATTTAGAATTCTTGATGAGACCCAATGAGATAAGCTTTTGTTGCTCATGTATCAACATCTTTGAAAATTATGCAAATGAAGGTGTAGTATATGTAGAACCCATAGTCAATCTATGAGTATGAAAGTTAGAAACAAAAGAAGCATAATTAGGACCATGTTTGTTCATTGTATTGTAGACCAACTGAATGTCCTTCTTACCAATTCCACATGCTTTACATTGCTCTCTTAGATCATTAACCTTAGTGATATGTACTATTGGATGTTGCCAAAGTTCTTAGGATCAAGGCTCATTAGTTCATTATCAATTTGATAGCCTTTTTCTTCATTTGTAGTACCATGCAATGTTTTCAATTTGTCCCAAGCTTCATGAGAATTTTTACATGATTCAATTTGAAACAACAAATATTGAGAAACTAGTCTACACAGAAATCCAAGAGCTTTGGTATGTTCAATCATTCATTTTATAGTTTTATCTACATCTGTAGGTTCAAGTACCTTATTTTCAAAATATAGAGAGTGACCTTCAATCATTAGAATACTCCGTGCATTTTGATGCCATGTTGAATAATTATATGATGTGAGCAGAGGACCATTAGAATGATCCATGAAAATGAGAGAGCACAAGAAATAAAAAAAATGCACCAAGAGACCCCCCCTAAAAAAAAATCACTCAATCAAAAAATTCTGAGCAGAGGAACATTAGAATGATCCATGAAAATGAGAGAGCACAAGAAATAAAACAAAGAATGAGAACCCCCCCCAAACCACTCAATCAAGAAATCCCCATAGCAATATATGATTTTTCACTTTATATTTAGTATGTTTGGAGTTGCTAGATGCCAATAAAAACAAGCTAGATTTGATCTTAGTGCTCATAAATGCCAAAATAGGCCACATTATGAAGTACAATTTTTTGGTATAAAATGAGACCAATTTTATCATACCTCTAAAAAATAAACAAAAATTTATGCACTTTAAAAAAAATGCACCCAAAAATGTTACCGTACGAACAAGATATGAGCTCCTGAAGTTCCCAAAATGAGGATGAAGTAGTAACATTTGTGAGAATATGTAATTTCTAGGAAAAAAAGACATCAAAACCAAAATATGATTGCACCACTATGAAGAGAATGAAAAATTATCCCAAATAAAAAAAAAATCTCTGAAAAAAGAGGTTGTATGGATGAGATATGAGTCTTCAAAGTTTACTCTTCAAAACCAAAATGCAAATGGTGAGGGGGGAATATTTTTTAAAAATGTCGACATCACTACTAATACTATGATGATGTTAGCATTCCACTGAAATAAAATTGATTTCCATTAGCCCATAAAAAATGAATATTCTCCTCAGGAATTGATATATGTTGATCGCAAAATATTCTTAGAAAATTCTCTACTTGAGGGAATCTAGAATATTCTAGTATGCCCATTGGATTTGATTTTTTCCACCCGATTTAATTATTCTATTGAATTTTTTGAATGGATCACTGATTTAAATTTGACCTTTCAGTTTTTAGGGTCTGTGTGGTAGGTGGGGCCATGGTGAGCCAATGGTCATCTAACACATGGCTAGCAACATGTTGTTGCAACTGAGGCAAGTACCACTGCACCTTGTAGCTGTAGATTAAAAAAAGATTGCAAAAATTCTTTTTCCCCTTTTTTTATTTTTTTTAATATAAACTTTAAAAACAATTTAATCGATACAATACTTTTTTGAATTTTTTTTTTTAAATTTTAGAAAACTAAATAATAATTAACTCTTTTTTCAAAATCGTTCCAACAGTAATGATGGCAACCTGGGGGGCCATATGAGTCCTTGGGATTTTTTTTTCCTCGATGGACAACTTCTTTGATTTGGACAATTTGACAGTTGACTTAGGATTTTTGGCCCTTCTGGATGTGATGACAGGGTTGAATTTGACCCAAAATGCTCTAAAAATGAAACTACCTTCTAAATCTAGCAACCACTCTTCAACTTCAAACCCTCATAAATTTGGCCTCATATGTCTGATTTGGACGAAACAAAAGGAAAAACTGACTTTCTCAAACCTTATAAACTCAATGGTGAGGTCAAATTTACACCAAAAAGCTTTGATTTGAATCCAAAAGAAATATCCACAAAGAGGAAACCCCAAAAATCTAGTATTTCTATCTAGTTTTTCTGATTCTCTAGATCATTAATGATGCAAGAGAAGAGCATACTCAACTATTCAAGATTTACCAAGATATCTCAAAAAAAGGCTATCCAATGGCACCCAACCTACTCTGATACCATGTTAGAATTGGCTATGAAGATAGCCTACCATGATCTAGAGGCAAAATGGAAAGCACAAAAAGAGAATATGAATATAACAAGAATAAACTATATTCTTATCAATTATGCAAATATGATTTAATGTTGTGTGTACAATGTATGAGATACCCCTTAGTTATATAGAAAAGGTGAGACAATAAGATGTCATAAGATTATGACAAGTGTCTTAATCATATGACATGAGACAACTTATCACAACTACCTAGGTCACATGTGTTACAAGTCAAAAGAAAAGATAACAAATAATGACAACTAACACCTTCTAGAAAGATTCCTTCATAGGACGTAAGTAAACTTAACATGTAAATAAGTCCCATAAGTCCCCTATTAATGAATTAACTAGGTACAATAATTTATTTATACCAACATCATATGATGCTCATTACCATGCATGGGGATATATATTTGGTTTTATGCAATTATATTTCATCTTGTAAGGAGAAATGAATGTGGCTCATGTTTTTCCCTACACTTGGGGGGCAAGGATTAGGTAGCCTTATGTTAGGTGCATTCCTTTCCATAATGGATCCCTTTATATCTCCTTAAAATATTAGTGTATCAAGTACACTAATATTTTAAGGGGGGGCATATAGTACCCTGCACATTGTTTGCATAAAAAATGGTCACTTTTTAGTGATGATATCATACATCTCCCAAAAAGTGTGATATTGTTAACAATAATATCATATGAATATTTAAAAAAAATGTGACCTTCTCAATCTATGTTAGTATCTCCTTTGGTGTGGTATTAGGCTTGATATCCTCTAAAATTGTGACTTTTCATGCATATTATGTTCCCTTTAGCGGTAATACTATGACTATTATTGTTGAAATGAACAAGACAATTGAGAGGGGGGGTTAATTAGTTGTAGCAAAATTAAACCTTCAAATCCCTCAATAGTAAAAAGATCCACAAACATTCATTAATTCCTTATTCTATTAGATTGATTAAACATGAAATGCAGATAACAAAAAATGAAATCACAACACTAGACACATAAGAACACCAAATTTATGTGGAAAATTCAATGAGGAAAAAACCACAGTGAGGAATAGATCACAATATAAGTAATTGTAAAATTGGTACAAAGAGGCTCATTGTTAGAATAGGACACACTGTCCAAAAAGGCTCATAGTTAGGGTTCACTGCCATAAAAAGAATACAAGAAGATAAAGGAAGAATGTTACATAGAGAAACACTTATCAATGCAACAAAGAGCCCACCAAAATTGCTCACACACTTTTGTAGCCACACATGAAATAATTTGGATGCCCTTAGTTCACTGGCTTTAGGAACTCTAACATGAAATTCACACCAGGCTCTACTCAAATTCGCATCTAATCACACTTGACTCACAATAATATCACATCTATATTGCTTCTTACTATTTCCTTCACTTCTCTTGCATCAACGCCATTCATATTTATATCAACCTCTACCTCAAAAATTTCTCTAACAGCGGCCATTAGCCATTATACATTCAAATTTGAAATAGGTCAGCATCCAAACATTCTTGCAATGGATATGAATGAAAGGTGACCTAAATAAATTGTTAATTAGGACCCTAATAGATCCCAAAACACTTAAAAATGCTTCCAAAAGACTCACATGTAGTGTTAAACAAAAGGTTAGCCAACACCTATGCAAAACACCATAAGCATTAAGTACACACTTCCTTAGATCAAGTTGAAAGTTTCAGACAACATAATTTACTTGATTTAAATCTAGAACAATCCACAAACATATTAATATTCATTGAACACAACAATCAATATTTACATCAATAAATACTTTGACTCATGACAACTAATAACCCATGTTTGCACACTGATAAATGAAACTCACACTATACTATACCAAATCAAGAAAGAATTTGATCATAGAAAGATGAAATTATTACCAACTTTCCAAATATGCACAAGTTGAATCCAAACAACAGAGAAACATGAAGCAAATACATTTCTCCTAGACCACAAGAAATATTACTAAACAAATAATTCACACACTGGTGAAAGTATCTCACACTGTACAATGATCTAGAAACTTAGATTTTGAATATAGTAACCTCTATCATCCTTGAATAACCTGTAAGATCTGCACAAGAATAACATCAACAAAAAAATAACATGGAGCATGATACAAATCACACAATGATCATTTGCACAACATAGTTTGATCTGTTTATAAAATTTTCTCAAAAGCAATTGGAAACCAAGTACCAGAAGCAACATGTCAGCTCATTTCTCTAATCCAACTCATCTTCAAATTCTAGAACAAAAGAATATCTCCATGTACTCACAACACTTCCTCAAGTCTCAACTACACATGCATAACCTATTTTCCTCTTTTCACAATTTTCTCAATATCCTCAACATCTTCATCCCATAGTTGACATCAATGACAACACTATTTAGTAGACTTCCTGTTGACATAAATGAAAACACCATCATTCTTGCAACAAACTCCCCCTTTGCCATTGATGGCAACACAAGATGTGAAAATCCACCAAAGACCACACAATAGCTCTTAACACTCTCTCTCTCTCTCTTTTGATGATCTTCTCCCCCTAAGTAGATAAGTTTTTTTTGTTTTCACATGATTCTAAATTCTCTCCCCCTTTGACATCAATGGGAAAGGATAAAATATTTAGCATTGTTCTCCCTTTTTGACACTAAACCAAAATTACTTGCTCTGAATATTCCCCCTTAGGAGCACACCTAACAAAATCAGCAATCACAATGAGAACACATGATACTACCTACTCCCCCTGAGAGGTAGCCACCAACCATTAGTCTAGAAAAGATGTAGATGCATAGATCCACTAGATTGATGCACCTATATATGCATCTAGTTCAATAAAGTAGGGGAAATAACCCCCAAATTCTCTCGACGATACTCAAAATTATCCTTAGGAAGATCCTTAGTAAATATGTCAACAATATGATCCTTTGTAGGAACATACTCAAGCTTCATTTCATTGTCCTTGACCTTTACTCTCAAAAAGTGATATCTGATAGATATATGCTTTGTCCTTGAATGAATCACTGGATTCCTTGAAATGTTTATTGCACTTGTATTATAACAGAAGATAGATATATGTTCATAAAATATATCTCTGATATCCTTCAAGGTTTGGCTCATCCATAATACCTGTGTACAACATCATACTGCTGCAATATACTCAGCCTCTATAGTGGATAAAGAAATTGAGTCTTGATTCTTACTTAGCCATGATACCAACCTACATCCAAGAAAGAATGCACCACCCCTTGTACTTTTCTTGTCATCAACACAACCAACCCAATCTACATTTGTATAAGAATTTAATGTGAAATTACTATCCTTAGGATACCACAAATCATAATCTCGTGCGCCTCTTAAATATATGAATATTCTCTTTACAACTACAACATGTGTTTCTTTAGGATCTTCTTAAAATCTAGAAATAAGATAAACTGCATGCATGATATCTAGTCTAGTAACAGTTAAATATAGTCATCCACCAATCATAGATCTATACTTGCTCTGATCAACCTTAGGTGAATAATCATTTTTTCTTAATTTACAACCAATCACCATTGGAGTACATACCGGTTTGGAGCCATCCATTCCAAAATTATTCAACATTTCTTTGACATACTTGGAATGTGAAATGAAAATCCCTTTATTAGTTTGATTGATCTGTAGCCTAAGAAAGAAATTCATCTACCCAAACATTGACATCTCAAATTATTTCAACATGTCTTCAGAAAAATTCTTGCACATAGCCTCATTTCCACCAAAGATATTGTCATCCACATATAAAACCACTATCAAGATCTTGTCCTCCTTAATTTTAAAGTAAATATTACTATTCACGAAGCCCTTGTTGAAACCTTGTTGTATCAAGTACCTATCCAATCTTGCATACCAGGTTCTAGGAGCTTGCTTCAAACCATATAGTTCCTTTTTCAACTTACATACCATCTATGGTTGGTCTGACAATTGAAAGCCTTTCAGTTGTTCCATATAAACCTCTTCTTGTAACTCTCCATTCAAAAAGTAGACTTCACATCCATCTGATAGACCTTAAAATCTTTATGTGCTCGAAATACCAAAAACATTCTAACAACTTCCATCCTATCCACAAGAGAAAAAGTTGTTGAACACCCAAAATACTGAGAGGGGGGATGAATTAGTATTCCATTAAACCATTTACATAATATCTATCCAAGAAATAACACAATTCTAACTATAATAACAAGTGAAAGCATTGAATCGACACAAGATCACAACACACATGAACACCAGGATTTTCACTGCTAAGAGGTGAACTAAGATAGAATGCACCTTCCTTGTGTTGGAGTTCAATTCCAATGAAGCACAAAATACAAAACAATTCACTATAAAGTGTACTCAATAATTCTATCTACTTCATTCATATAATTTCACACATTTGCACCATGCAAGAGTACATTCATGATATAACATTTTTATCTATGCCACATCTTCATTATTCATCATTTGTACATTCATCTTCTCAAAAATTTATTTTATATATATACTATATACATTTACATAACACTAATTTGGTTAGCCTAATTAGATTAGCCTTATTTCAAATCATAACTAACTCTATCAGCTTTATCCTCGAAACATATTCATATTTACATTCAACACAAGCATGCAATGTATGATGTCAGTCAAAATATACCTAACATAGATCCCTTTAGCATTTGCAATGCATATTTAATCTTCTTAACAAAACTTCATAACTAGGTCAGCCAGAGTTAGACATAAAACATCAAGGACTTCAATCATATATACAATTTGCTAAATGTGTAACTCCAAAACTTGTTAACACATTGAATTATCCTTTAGATGACATCAAATAACTTATCTTCAACTCCGCAAGACAAAATAGTTAATCATGAGAAAACATGGAATCTCCCACATCAATGTGCTATACAGAAACTTACTGTAATCCTCAGAAAAAAACACTATTATTCATATGTTCTCTATGCATTCACATATCATCATAAAAATTTGAGGTAATATGAATCTCATAGTTACAAATCTATGTACAAAATTTTTTAGTGATATCTTTTTTGTTGTAGAATCTAGACCAAAAAACTAACACATTGAACCAATATAAGAAGAACATTGTTTGCCAAACTACTAGTAACTATATCTTTTCAACTGTAAGACCAAGCCAATTGAAATCTTGTTAGTAGATGCAAATGATGTCAAGATAGAACATATTATCAACTTCTGAATGAATCTTATAGAATAAGATAATCCAGAAAAAAATACCAAATCAACAAACTTTCAATACCTGACAAGCATAGCCTGAACCATTATTACCAGATCAACTATTGATCTATACAAGTGATGTGAGTAAGGTATATAGATTTTAATGTTGAGATCAATAAAAATATTCCAATTTCTAACACTGATGTAACAATCTTCCAATTTCCAACAATCTCCTCCTTTGTCATTGATGACAACACATGATGTGAAAACCATCAAGAACAAAATTTCTTTTTTTATCTCTCTCTCCCCCAAAATTTCTTCTTTTCACATGGTAATCTCTCCCCCTTTGACATCAATGGAAAATAATAAAAGATATTGCATTGTTCTTCCCACTATCAAAAATACTTAAGAGCATAAGAGATAGGTGTGTGCTTAATTTTCATTAGGCCTCTAAGCTTTCTATATTTTTCAATCATTTCTCCTTTTTCCTTGTGTAGTATGAGATATTATTCATGAAGCTTTGTCTGACCAAACAAAGTTTGATCATCCCAATCTAGAGTAGGATTAAAAGTGTTATATGCATTTTTGTGTGTGTCTCAATTGTGTCCTCAACATCCTTGAATCTTTGAACTACATTAGGCCATTTCCAATAAAATTAGAATAGATTTTTGGCTTCATTTTCACAATCTTGAACTTCTTTCAAAATTTCAAGTGCATTGTTGTATGTAGACTTACATCTATCTCCAATTTCCAACAATCCTTTTTCCCTTCTTGAAATTTTAGTTCTTTGAATTTATCAATCAATGTATTTGTGCTTTCTATAATGGATTGTGAAGAATTGGAGTGTACCTTTCTTCTGGCTAGCTACTTGAGTTTTGTTAGAGTAGGATTTTCTTGAGAAATTAATGCATGAACCTCAGTAGATTTTCTCTTTTCTCCAGAGATATTTATTCATTTATCGGAGATCCCTTTTTATTTTTCATGAATTTCTAGAGCCACTTCTATATAATTTTTGAATCTTGGTCTACTAGGTTCTCTAGGGCTATTAATTAATATTTCAATACAACCAACAATATAATCCTTGTCAATATCATAGCCTAGTTTAGGAATCCATATTTTTTTGGTTCAACCACCTTGATAATATAGTAATCAGTAGATACCATAAATGTTATGTCATTCTTATATCTTGTCACTAGCTCTCTTGGAATTCTTCGCATACTATTCATTCTTCTCTAAAATTTTGCAAAGAATGTATCAAGGGCTTCACCTTGTGCATCCAAATCTCCAATACTTCTCAATATCTCCTAAATTTGATGTGCAACTAGTTTAGTATTCACCCAAAAAACTTCACCTACAACAGGAACTTCCCTCATAAAGTAAAATATTAGGTATACTATCAGTGTTCCATACCTAAATGTGCACATATTCTTCTTGATATCATTCAGATTCTCTAATAGTTGTTGCCAAAGCAACTCACAAAGAAAATATTTAGTCCTTTTCTCAACCATCTCTAAAACTATGTTAATTGCAATGTCAGAGACATCATTATCACCAAATATCAAGTGTGTAATAACCATAATCACATAGTGAACTACCAGATTATTGATTTTAGTACCTATATTCTTTCTCAATCCTTTCCTTTGTTAGGTTTGCAAACTAAAGTAGGTTTATAGGAGGATAGACTAGTAACTTCTCAAATTAATTTTTTTGATATCATATTCGAGGTGTTAAGCCACACAAACTAATCATGAAACCTTGTTAGTGCCAATCTAATGCATCTCTCTTCATTGTTAAAGTTAGGAAATTGATTCCACACATATAATTTCATCTTTGTTAGTACATTGTGTTATGGTTTCAGGGTATAATTTTCTCTAATTAATTCTTCAAACCACAATATGTGTGCTTTTCCATATGAAGGTTATTCCAACTTTCTATGAATGTATATCCCAATGTCTTCAATTGGAATGACACCAAGGGAACTTACAAAAATGCACCCAAGGGGTCGAGTTCTAGGATTTTAGTAGGATACTTGTTAAATTGTGGTTATGATCTCTCTAAACTATCTATGAATTTAGGTGTATCCATTACATTCAAATGAGAGATTAGGAGAGGGAAAATGGACTGCACGAAATGGAGCAATGAAGTTCTTGATAGTGGTAAATTTTCAAAAAAATTGTACCGTTCTAGAATTTCTTCAGCTTTTCATGGAGTAGATCAACATATTAGGGGTGCTCCATTGGTTCCATTTGTTGCACCATCACATAGATTGGAACCTAGGGAATTGGGAACTCCTTTCCCTTTGGAAAAAGGGGATTTTTCTGGTTACTCGAAGGGTTTTGTGTGAATTCCTGATCGAGCTTACATCTATCATGTTTCTCAATGTCCTCGTGGGAAGAGCCATCCCATTTTCCAAGCTAGGAGAACCCTTAATTAGGAAAAACATATTCCTTTTGATATTTGTGCTTTGGATTCTCAGTCCGACGGTGATTCTCTCTCTTGGGTGGATGTGGTTTCTAATTGAAAGATTCCTACATCCTTTCCTAATAATATCCCAATCAAATTTGGAGCTTCCTTCAATCCAAAGGTAGTGAATCATCTTCATACTAGTGAGGCTTGTATTGGGTCAAATCCTGTGCTTGAAAAGTATTGCTCTATGGAGGATACACCTACTTCTTTTCCCAATAACATAACTCGAAAGCATGAAGATTGTTACTGGGTTCTACATTTACAACTAAGTAATGCACAATAGAATGAGGTAACGCATTTGCATTTGTTTGTTTCTATTAAAACCCCTTCTAGTGATTCTCTGTTCAAGAAAAATAAGAAATCAAAAGTAGAAAAGAAATGGGTCTCTAAAGAATTCCCTCCTTAGATCTCATGTAATGAGTTTTGGTTTAAATATTTAGTTCAACTGACTTTTCCTGAGGAAGTACTGAGTGCACAAATTTAGGATCTTAAAGATCATGCCTTAATATGTAAATTCTGGAGGTTTTTACCTCTTGTGGAATCTTTAAAAGATTTACTTTATTTTGAATGGGTTGGGGCTAATCAGATATTTTATATTGATTAGGGTAAT
Source organism: Sequoia sempervirens (assembly GCA_007258455.2). Lineage (NCBI taxonomy): Eukaryota > Viridiplantae > Streptophyta > Pinopsida > Cupressales > Cupressaceae > Sequoia > Sequoia sempervirens. The sequence continues at coordinate 310,236,011 of VDFB02058242.1, read as the reverse complement.
GGTTTATTTATTGTGCTTTTTGAAACAAAATTGCAAAGGCATTTGATTCTTAAGGTTAAATCGTGGTTCTTTAAGGAATCTGGGTTGCACATGTAGGCATGGGATATAAATTTTGATCCTCATTTGACTGTAGTAAATTTTATTCCTTTTTGGATTCAGTTGCCCACACTTTCACTAGAGTATAGGGAAATGGGTATTGTGAAAACCATCGCAAATAATTTGGGAATTTTTCTATTCCATGATATGGATTTCTTCAAAAATCCATATAAACCAATTAGGGTTTGTGTATTACGAAATGAATTAAAGGCATTTCCTTCTTCAATAAGGATACAATCCAAGTTTGAAACTTGAATGAAGGAAATCTTAATTGAGAATCCAAAAAATGTTTGTACTTTTTGTCACCTACTGGGACATTCTACTCAAGAGTGTGTACAAGTTTAGTGTAATGAGGATTTGGGAGATTCACCCATTACTCTAAATCAAACAGAAGCAATTTCAAATGTGGTATAGATAGTTGAGAAAGATGATGCTTTTGTCTTAGGTGATATAATTCCTACAAATTGTCAAACTGAGAAAGACTCATCTTATCCCCTTTCACCAGTACTATTGAATGTAGGATCAAATCTATTATTATATGTTGAAAAGATGATAAATGACATCTTTTTGGATACTCCTTCTAAAATGGGTTTGTTTCCATGTTCATCTAATGTTTTACATCAGAAGCTTGCGATTGTGTCCAATAAGACTTCAAAAAAGGACAATGCACTAATTTTTAAAGTGAATCTACCACAAGGATGGCAAACCATAATAGAGATTTCACCCAGGTAAATCTTTGTCTTTGTATACACCAAATTTTACTATAGAACATGAGCAACAGTTGGATGGAATAATCACAAAGTTGATGTGGGAGAAACCTTTGATATCTAATCCCTTTGATCAAAGAGAATTCTCAGAAGCATTCCTTCCACTTTTTTTGCCTCATGATAAAAAAGATTTTGTTTGTACATTTATCATGAGGAGACTAGGAAGAACTCATATGGCATACATGAGTTGGGTGAACACTTTAGTTTGGAAAGTTGGGTTGATAATATGGTGAATAGTGTGGGATCAAACACAATTGATGAAATTGCATATTAAGTTTCAATAAGGAAGAAGGGGATTTGTTGAAAGGTACATGTGATAGTTCATTGATAAGATCTCAATCACATAATGTTGTTGATACACAAGAAAATGATGAGCAATTTCAAACAAAACAAGATGAAAAGGATATGGACTCCATTGAAGTGTACGGTAATGACTTTGATTTTTCATATCACTTATCTATTAGCCAAACACATATCATGACTCCTACAATTAAATCTCCTGGGAAGGGAGATAGGAAATCCAATGCAACGAAATTGCAAGAGGAGATTACTTCACAGATTCGGTTGACTTTAGATTGTAACATAAAGAAAAGATTGAGGAGAGAAAGATGTTCTCCTTGATCAACATGAAGATCATATCTTGGAATGGTAGGATTTTTAATGCCCCTAAAAAAAGATCCCAAATCAAGCAGCAAATAAATTCTTTAGGGGTTGATATAGTATTAATACAAGAAACTAAATTATCTAAGGAAAGCTATGATAGTATAATTTCCAAGTGGACTTTATGGAATTCATTTCAATCTGCTGCCCAAGGAGAATTTGTGGGTTTGATAATGTTATGGAATGTTAGAAAAATACAGTTGGAACCCATTTCTAATATTTCTCATTGGCAATTGTAACGTGTTACTCATTTTGAGTTATCTTTCTTGTTGGTCAATGTTTATGCTCCAAATTCAACATCAGGTAAACAAAAGCTTTGGAAGGATCTTGAATTAATGTTTGAACAATCAAGGGTAGAGAAAGTGGTGCTTGTAGGAGATTTTAATGCAATATTATCTTCAAATGAAAAAAAAGGAGGCATTATACCTCCTTACAAGATAGTGGAAGATTTTAGAAATTTTGTTCACAATAATGCACTTGTAGATGTGCAACCAGAGAAAGGTATGTATACATGGAAAAATAAAAGACATAATTTTCTACAAATAGCTGTACGGTTAGAAATATTTCGAGTGTCATCCAATTGGGTAGTAGATAAGTATGTGCAAATGTCAAAAATTTTACCTTGGATGGGGTTTGATCACTTTCCTACTTCTTTAAGCATTAAAGCCACTAATTCCCCTCAAAAGTTGAAAGAATCATTTAAGTTTGAGTCAATGTGGTTTAGGAATAATGATTTCTTCGCTTTATTGAGAAATAAGTGGGAGAAAGCACCGTATGAGTCAGGATCCATTATGTATGGATTTTTCAAGAAAATGCAGTTTCTAAAAGGAAAAATAAAACAATGGAATATACATGTATTTAAAAACATCTTCCACCAAAAGGATCTAATTTCAAAACAACTAGTAGAAGTTAATGAACATATTATAAGTTAGGGGCTAATGCCATAGTCTTTTGAGAATTGGAAAAGTTTACAATTAGAATGGGAAGAATTAGTGTTGTGTGAGGAATTATATTGGTTTTAGAAATCTCATGAATTGTGGCTTTAAGAAGGTGACAAGAACACTAAATTTTTTCATACAAATCTCATGAATTGTGGCTTTAAGAAGGTGAAAAGAACACTAAATTTTTTCATATGTCAGCTTAGGTAAAGAAAGCTAAGAATACAGTGTTTTGCATTCAGGAAAGTGACTTGGGAAATTTTTTTACTAATGAGGTGGAGATACAAAATGAAGGGACAAAATTCTTCTCTAATTTATTGTCTACTCCATTACACAAATTAGATCAGATTGGAGTTGAAAGAGAAAACATGCTACAAGCAATTCCTACATTAGTCACTGAACAAGATAATGTGCAACTTAATAAGCCTTTCACTCTAGATGAAGTGAAAGGGGTTGTTTTCACACTCAAGCTAGATAAATCCCTAAGACCTGAAGGATTTACAACAATATTCTTCCAAAAATGCTGGAACTTTATAGATAATGATTTGCTTAAGGCTTTGGAGGAATCTCGAACTTCTTGTTCCATGCTAAAAAAATTTAATGTTACACACATTGTATTAATTCCAAAGGTGAAGGACCCAAAGTCCTTTTCATAATTTCATCATATATCTCTTTGTAACATAATTTACAAGATTTTTACCAAAGCAATTTATCTTCGTCTATTACCCATCATACATAAACTAATCCTCGAAGAACAAGGTGGATTTGTTCTAGGTAGGGAAATAGTGGATGGTACTGTGGTGGCACATGAAGTTCTACACTCTATTTCTTCACATAAAATCCCTTCATTCATCATTAAGCTGGACATGATGAAAGCTTATGATAGAGTGGATTGTGCATTTTTGATGCAAGTTTTAAAGAAATTTTGTTTTAGCAACAAATGGTGCAAATGAGTCTTCTCTTGCTTAAAAGGTACAATTTTTTCAGTGCTAATCAATGGTACCTCATCAATTTTTCTTAGCTCCACCCAGGGAGTGAGACAAGGTGACCCACTATCACCTTTCTTATTTATAATATTAGCAAAGGAACTTAGTGGGTCAGTCAAACACTCTCATCTTTGAGGATTTTAGAGAGGGATTTCACTACCTTTCACTGATGTATCAGTCACACATTCTTTGTTTGTGGATGAAATATTATTATTTGGTGTAACTTAGCTTCAAGAGGCCAAAAATATCAAGCCTATGTTACAAAGTTATTCACTGGCTTCAAGTCAGAAAATAAATGTAGAAAAATCAAAGATATACACTTTTAACATCAAATCAGGCCTAGAAAAGAAAATTGCTAACCTTCTAGGTTTTCAAATAGAAAAATTACCCTATAACTATCTTGGGATCCCTTTTTTTATTGGTTCAAATAAAATTTCTTACTGGAACAAGATCATTCAAAATATTCAATTAATGATAGCCACATGTAAGGGGAGGTGGTTGTCACTTTCAGGAAGGATATTATTGATCAAATTAGTCCTTTCAACCATCCCAAATTATTACATGGAAATATTAAAAGATCCAAAATATGTGATATTGATAATTGAAAAAATAACCAGGGGTTCTCTATGGAAAGGGAACATGGACAACAAAAAGAAGATTCTGCTTATTTCATTGGAAAATCTCTATGAAGATAAATTAAAAGGGGGAGCTGGGATACACAATTTACCAGCTAGAAATCTGGCATTAGGAGCTAAACTAGTGTGATACATGTACACCAAACCGTAAGTGAATTGGTGCAAAGTCATGCAAGCTAAGTATTTAGATAACATAGATCCAAAGAGAATTTTTACAGCTTCAAATCCACCTCAAGGATCTACAATGTGGAATTTCTTTGTAGCGTGTAAAAGGGTAATCATCCCGTATCTTACTTGGGAAGTTCAAGATGGTTTACAAGAAATTTTTTTGGAAGATTCTTGGGGTCAATATGCTCCTCTAAATGTAGCTACTAACCTACAATTTATTCAAAATATTCTTAGTATAAGCTGGGGGGAGGAAGTAAGTGATTATTTTGAGAGCATTGAAGAATGCACTGGGAAAGTAATGTGGAAAGGTGTCACTACTGTATATTGTCTAGTTGTTCAGAAAGAGGAACTTAAGAGCATACTAAATGAGAGAATTGTATATGTCTCAAGAAGGGAGGATAAGCTGTTATGGGTACCGTCAAAAAATGAAAATTATTCAGTCAAAATGGGCTATAAGGAAATAATGAGTAAAGGGAAGAGAGTCAAACCTCAAAGAGATTTGTCCTTTTGTTGGGACTCAATTGTGCTACCAAAGGTAGGATGTTTGTCATGGCTGGCTATTAAAAGAAGAATTTTGACAAGTGATAGACTTTCCAAACTTGGGATAGCAGCTCAATTTACATGTGTCTTATGTGAAGATGAGATGGAAGAGGTAATAATTTTTTAATTTGTTGTCCCTTTGCATCTCGTTGTTTTCTTTTTAATAAAACTAAATTATGTTGGTATGCTCCATTTCCAAATAATTTGTGGGATCTATTTTCAAGTTGGCTAGTGTTGTATAAATCAACACTGTTTGCATGCATTTGGAAAGTGATACCATCTATTGTGTTGTGGACTATTTGGTGGGAACATAACAGAAAGATTTTTAGGAAGGATAAAATGAATATTGAGAAAGTATTAGAGAAGTTAATAGAATCATCAATAGAAGAGATAACAAATGCACACATACAAAAGATAAAAAAATATTGGATCTTTGTTCACGGATTGGGATTCTAAGGTAATGCATAAGTGGAATAATATTTTTCTTTCATTCAAAGGAAACTTGCATCAAAATTCAAGCCACAAATTAGATAGAAGCGAAATTTCTTGGACTCCACCTACAAAAGGATTCTCCAAGTTGAATTTTGATGGTACGTCTCATGGAAATCCAGGTATTTCAAGTGTGGAGATTGTAATAAGAGATCGTGAAGGGCTCTTAATATTAGCTAAGTCAAAAAAACTCCCAAGAGGTACAAATAATATGGCAGAAGCAAAAGCTTTGCTTCATGGGTTGCAATTAGCATATGATATGAAAATTAAAGACCTGGAAATTGAAGGTGACTCATTAAGTATTGTGAATGCCTATAAAGAAAGAAATGTTTTTAATTGGAAAATAAGATATGTGATGCGACAAGTATGGAAATTGTTACCTATGTTAAAATTTGTGCAAATTAAACATACTTATAGGGAAGGAAACCAACTTGTAGATAAATTGGCAACCATTGGGTGTGAAAAAATTCAGAATGGGTAGATATATGGATGTAATATGCAAAATATCACTCAGGAATTGCATGAAGCTATTAACCGAGAAAGGGTTGTAGTATAAGAAAATGAAATAGAGCTAATGAAAAGCAATTTTGATATAGTATGAAAGTTAGATTTTGATTTATCTTACTTCATAAAAGGGAGTTTTGATAGCACACTACAAAGAGTGTTAACATCAGTGCTAATTATAGTTAATGTGGTGGATTACACTACCATATAGCGATGAATCACAACCTTAAGGTTGATTAAAATATTGATAGGTGGGTAGCTTATAAATTTGTCTGGTGTAAAGGTATGTAGTGTACAGTCTACATAAAAGAAGATACCTTCGTAGATGGGTAATTTTCTTTGCACATGTAAGCTGAGAAACATATCACAAAAGAAAATCCTATGGGGAATTACAATACGTCAATTGTGGTTAAATCTGTACGAATGAAACAATTTGTGTGGCATCACCAATGGGTTGCTCTGTACTTCTTGTGATATGTCGTATGTTGTATCCTTTCATATTAACTTGTTTTTTGTTTTGTAGGAATAAGGTTGATTGCTTTGATTTTGACCTGGCTCATCAAAGAATAGATAAAAGAAGAGGCTATACCAAATGTGATGTGGACACCAAGATGAAATATTAATTCTAAAATCAGAAAGATTGATGTTATCATTTTATTTAGTGGTTGTCAAATCACTCTTGTTTCATCATATGTGGGATGTAAAAATTTATCTGTGCGGTAAACCAATTTTTAGATGCAAAATATTTTTCAAGTTTGAAGCTATGCCAAAGCCAACACTTGTAATTGTAAGTGTGATATGATATCATTCCAATGACATCATCTTGCTTCAATACATCTCACATATTTTATACCGTACGGGTATATTATGATGATTGAAAACATTTGCCAACATTTTGTAGGTAATTTATGTAAGGAAAAGAAGACAATTTCAGAAAAGCATACCTTGATGTAATTTCAAGTGTGCCTTAACATTGTCAAGGACATGCAAAATTCATAGTAATTTTTTTGAAATTGAATAGCACAGTAAATTACATAGCTATATGAGGAACCAATTTGAAATGTTTTTAACATATTGCAATTTCTATAGAAAAAAATGCTCCTCAGAAAGGTGAAGTACTCATGGTCATGTGACTTTTGTTAAGTTGGAAAGATGGTGCACTCATTCAACAATGCATCTAATCTTAGTAGAATCATCGTAGCAGTGCTAATTTGGAGGAGCAATTTATTGGGTAAAGTGCAATTCCATCTTGTTTTCTTTCAATGTGGAAATTGCTCTTTAGGAGGAAATTCAAGGTTTTCACTTGTATATGTTGAATGCTTTAGCTTATTATTTATGGGTATTATGTGATTTCATGCCTTACTCTATGCTAGGACGTAACAAAGAAGTATAAAAGACCTCCTTCAAAACAAAATACAAACAAGTTTTGGGTTTATATTGTTGCTATTTTTTGAGTGATTTCTAGGGGCTTACTACTGCAATTTTTAGGGTGATTTCTGGGTGTTTTTGACTATGAAGCAAGGCATTTTTAATGGAATTTCTTCCAAGAAATCACAGGGCACCTTTCCAAATGCAACAATGGGAAGTTCCATTTTCTAAAGGGCTAGATAAAGAACAATTGTCTTATGTTTTTTAGATAGATTGTATCCCTATTTTCAAATGTGTCAAGGATATAATTAGATAGAATATTTTCCAACCATCAACATAGATAATCATTTTTCCATCTCATCTGGTATCCATATTTGTCTCCAACATCCTGGATTTGAATCCCAATTATCATGATATGTAGAAGATAGCAAATGGTATTATTAACGAAGTTTTTCTACAACAGAATGTTGTTCTCACAAGTGTTCAAAAATATAACTTCTAGCATGGAGAAGCATACATTGAAGGTATCTTTCCTATAAAATACTACACCATAGAGTGAGCTTTAGGAAAATTTATACTAGTATGAGGCTAGCACTTGAATTTAATTCATCAAGTTATCTATATAAAGAGCTGAATAGGTATCAGGTTGAATTGGGAAAAGACATGGTAAGGAGCTTCAAGACCAAGTTTCATGAAATCTCGTTCCTTCTTACACATCACTGCCATCATGCAACTTTATTGAGCCATCTTATTTTATCATAGGAAAGAGAGATAGACATTGAGGAATTAAATGCAACACTAGGGCCTTCAAATGTTCAATCACTCATCCATTGTCGCTAACTAATCCTTCCTAACATGAACATTACTGCAAAATTTGAAACATCCCCTCCACTAAATCAGATTATGATCAAAGATGGAAAAGAAGATAGTTTCTCTATATAGAAGGCATGAAGAAATATGACAACTGCTTATAGATTTTTGTAAAGTCAACTAGTTTTGTTATTTTGTATAGTTGACATCTCCAAAATACTTCACTTCTGGAAAGAAGTTAGGCATCCAATAGCAAGGACCGGTCAACTGTTGATAAACTATTTGTTGTATCCAAATGCATCAGTTGAAATTTTTAATTAAAATTTTATCTAGATACTAGTATGGAAAACATTTTGTAACCTCTACTATTTTATAATATAAATAGTCGGCTTACCAGCCTTTTTACTGAAAAAAAATGTAAAATAGTAATTACTTACCTTTCATTTGTGCACCAAAGCCACACACTAAAATTCTATAGTATGGAAGTGCTTTAGAATCTTCAAGCTTGCTCCACACTCTTCTTCTCTTCCATAATTACCTTTCATTGAATGAATTTTTCTTAATACTCTTAAATTTATTTCTTCGATCCCATTTTTTCTAGCAATAAATGATTTAGATCTCATGTAGATGTCCTCAAAATTTATGTGTAATTATGTCATTTCAAGCTCTGCAATATTCCTTCTTCATACATGTCCACTTAAACTTCCTTTCACATGAGATCTAAAATTTTCAATCTTCAATAAATGCATTAGTGTCACATCATGACACCATATATAGGTAGGGGGATATTAATTTTTTTGATATTGCTCCCCCCTAAGCCACTTCCTAGGTTTAATTTTTGATAGGATTATCTGCATCGGAGGATGACATAGATGAAATTGAAATTTTTTTCCTTGCTTTGTAGATTATCCTTCCTTTCTCGAGATCTTTTCCATTTCCTTCTTAACTTCTATCAAATCAGTCTTAGTGATTGGTTTATATCTCTTTATCAGATAGTTCTTTTTCACATTTCTTCTTTTGCAGTCTTTAGCAAAGTGTTCTAGTTTGTTGCAACTATAGAAAACAACATTCTTCCACCCAAATTGTCCTTTATTCAACCTATTTCTACACTAATTAGCCTTGTGTCCAAATAAATTACAGTGATAATAATAGTCTTTAAAGGGATAGTTCATTTTGTTCAACATATGAATTTTGCATTCTATATCTTTATGTCCAATTCTTTTGCATTTGAAACATTGACTAGAGAATGATAAAGCATTTTGATTCATTCTATCATTATATTTAATTTTATTTCTATAGTATTTTTCCCTATGTCTAAATGTATTGTAGTAATAACATATACTATTAAATGATGAGTACCCTTGAGCATTAGGTTGTCTGATAAGAGTCCTTTTTGTATTTCTTCCTTGATTCCTAATATTTCTACCATTTCCTTGAGTCTTCCTTTGATTGTCAACCTTGTTAGAGGATTGAATGGATTTTGAACTTTGTCCTTCTTCAAGTACCGAACTAGTTTTGTCCTTAGAGGGTTTTTTTCTTGCAATCAGTTCATCCAACATTGTAGTACTTTTTTTTATTTTTTCCTCATGAGCTCTTGCTTTCTCTAGATTCGATCTTAGAGTTACCACTTCTTGTTCAAGCTTTACATATTCATCCATTTTTCTTTGAATTTCAGCTTTTTGATAGTCCTCAATTCTCCTCTTTTCTTCTACTTGCAATTTTAGTCTCGTGATTCATCATTTTATTTCTTCAACTGGTCACATACTTCTATATGTATTTCTTTGAGTTTCTTGATTTGTTCTCTCAATTTCTTGATGCACTCATTTTCTTCTTGGAGGCTTTCCTTCAAATCTTTGTTTTCTTCTTTAGTTCTGTCGAGATCTTCAAGAGAAATTGCAAGCCCACCATTATTATCTAGGATAAAATATTCTTCAATATGTTTAGTAGGAATCATTTCTAGAGTAACATGGAATCCCTTATCTTCCATGGGTTCAAATTCCAAGATCTCCCTCATGTTGTTAGACTTCTTAAGAGGAACCAAGATCTAATACCAATTGTTGAACACCTAGAATACTGAGAGGGGGGATGAATCAGTATTCCATTAAACCATTTACATAATATCCATCCAAGAAATAACACGATTCTACCTATAATAACAAGTGAAAGAATTGAATCAACACAATATCACAACACACATGAATACTAGGGTTTTTATGTGGAAAATCCAAAATGGGGAAAACAATGGTGAGAATTAACTCACAATATAATATATCTGGATATAGAAAATTACAAAGGCTCATTTCCACCTGACTAATTGTCCAAGTTGAAGGATCACAACTTGAAGTAAATTACAAAACAAAGTATAGCTCACTACCAAGAGGTAAACTTAGATAGAATGCACCTTCCTTGTGTTGGAGTTCAATTCCAATGAAGCACAAAATACAAAATACTTCATTGTATAGTGTACTCAACAATTATGTCTACTCATTCATATAATTTCACACATTCACACCATCTAGCAGTACATTCATGATCTATCATTTCTCTCTATTTCAAATCTTCATTATTTGTCATCTGTACAGTCATCTTCTCAAATTTTTTGGTTATATATATATATCGTATACAATCACATAACACTAATTAGGTTGGCCTATTTAGAGTAGCCCTATTTCAAATCATAACTAACTTTGTCAGATTTATCCTCCAAACATATTCATCTTCGTGCCCAAAAAAAGTATGTAATTTATGATGTCAGTAGGCACAGACCTAAGATAGATCCCTTTAGCATTCACAATGCATATTTAATCTTCTTAACACTAGTTCATAACTAGGTTGGCTAGAGATAGACCTAAAACATCAGGGACTTCAATTGTATGTACAATTTACCAAATGTGTAACTCCAAAAAAATGTTAACACATTGAATTCTCTATTAGAAAACATCAAATAAATTATCTTCAACTCCACAAGAAAAAGAAATTAATCATGAGAAAATACAGAATCTCCCACATCAATGTGCTATATAGAAACTTACTGTAATCCTCAGAACATAACACTATTATTCATATCTTTCGTATATGTTTGCATATCATCATAAAACTTTGAGGTAAGATGAATCTCACAGTTACGAATCTATGTACAAAATTTTGTAGTGATATCTTTCTTTGTGGTAGAATTTGAAACAAAAAATTGACACATTGAACCAATATATAAACAAAACACTATTTATGAAACTACTAGTAACTATATCTTTTCAACTGTATGACAAAGCCAACTAAATTATTGTCATTAGAAGCATATGATGTCAAGATATAACATTTTCTTAGCCTCTAAATGAATCTTATAGAATCAGATAATCTAGACCAAAATATCGGATCAACAAACTTTCAGTACCAGATAAACATAGCTCAAACCATTATTATTGGAGCAACTATTGATCTATACAAGTGATGTGAGTAGGGTATACAAATGTTAATATTGAAATCAATAACAATCTTCCAATTTCCAAAATTGATGTAAATGCTGACATCAATGAAAATCTTCCAATCTCCAACAAAAGTATCCTCAAAATCTATTCCTTCTATTTGTGAGTAACCCTTACACACAAGTCTTTCTTTGTTCCTAACAACTTCTCCATTCTCATTTAGCTTGTTTCTGAAAACCCATTTAGTTCCAATTATGTTTTTGTTTTCTTGTCTAGTGAGAAATTCCCAAGTTTGATTCTTCTCTATTTGAATAAGTTCTTCCGTTGCCTTCATCCAATGTTCATCCTTGCATGCTTCACTCACTGATTTAGGTTCAACTTTAGAAAGTAAACATAAATTTACTTTAACTTCAACAACTTTGCTTCTTGTCAATACACCTTTCCTCTTATCTCCAATAATTTGATCTTCGAATGATTATTCTTCACATACTTAGGGGTTTTAGGGGTCTTCTTTGGAGCATCTCCCTCTTCATTTTGTACCTCTTGTTCATTAATTATTCCTTCTACTCTTCTATAATCAAGTTCATCTGACACATCCATCTACTACAATAGAATTCTATAAATTTTCATCAAATTTAACATTTTCACTCTCATCTATCTTTCTCAACATCTTGTTGTAACATTTTAATGCTTTCTTCTTAATAGAATATCTAAGGAAAATACCTTCATCAGACCTTGCATCAAACTTTCCTAAGTTTTCTTCATTTCTCTTTTGATATAACATTTACTTCCAAACACTCTAAAGTACTTCACAGTAGGAATCTAAATTCCATACCTATAGTAATGGAAAAAGTATCCCTTTTTCCTTACTTGATTTGGGAATAATTATCATTGAATTAACCTATTTTTTGCCTAGGTCTAATGTTGTAACACGTTGTAACACATTGACATTGATCTTAGGCCCCTCTTTTTAATAAAATGTACCTAATTTGTACCTTATTTATGTGTTGTAAAGTGTTGTAACACACTTTCACATTTATCTAGGGTCCTCTTAGTTAATTATGGTTAATTGGAGTTAAGGGTATGTGCAAGATCATAATGGAAAAATCAGGCCCTTAAGTGGCAATGAAAATTCAGAAAATCAGAGTTAGGCAACTTGACGTAAAAATTTGAATAAGTTATCTATATTATTTCAAAAATATGTAAGAATAGAATTTGTGGACAATTGAATGCAGTTTCTAAACTACTAGGTTTATTTTAAAAAAAAATCTGTTTGGTGAAAATTTGAAATTTCAATGCACTAGTACTTAAATTTAAATAAGAAGTAGGTGTCTTTCTAACGACCCTAACCATAATAAAATGATAATATTTTTTTATAAGATTTTAGATATAAGTAGAGGACTCATGTTCAGATGTGATGAATATTTTTTTGTAATTTTTTTTCCAAGGAAATAATTAATTATGAATTTTTTATTACAACTTTTAAAAAATATAAAAACTCGTATGTCTGACCACCTTAACTTGGTCCAAACTTCATGAAATTCATTTTTTTTTTTAATCCTATAGTATGCGAAGCATAGAATGTGACACATGTTTTGGATTCAAAAAATGTGATATCATTTGAAAGCTATAGATGTTTTTCAATTAGCCTATCAATTAGGACTTTAGTTGTAATTCTAATAGAAAATGAATAATAATAATTTATTAGTTTCAAAGTAAAGTATAATTTATATTGGTGGGAAGCTAAGAAGCTCCTTTACAAACCCTTTTCATTTCATCAATTTTGGGTAGAAACAAAGTCGTTAGCCACATGGGCGAAGTATGGAAAATCAAGGTAAGCTGTTAAACACATTTTTTGTGTTGACACCTTAAGATTGGCAGGTCGGAACCAAATTCTAAAGCAAGCCCGAGGCTAATCCCTACGCATTAAATTTTGTGTCAGACATATCAAATGTCAGATTCAAATTAGATATCCGATTTGAATCCAATATTTGATATGTTTTAGATGAGTTTAAAAAATGTTATACAATTTATAATATATGATTTAAAAAATGCAATAAATTTTATAATTTAATATACAATATACAATATAGTTTATAATGTAATATATAATATACAATTTATGATAATCTCTTATCAAATTATGTATTTAATATATAATATGTTATATTATCATGTATAATATTTAAATATTATTTAAATATTTTAGTTAATGTATAAATATTTAAATATATATATATATTACTAATATATAAAATATTTAAATATTATCTCTTTCCCTCTCTCTCTCTCTCCCAAGTCTCTCACTCAATCACTGCTATCTCTCTCCCCTCTACCCTCTATCTCTCTCCCACTCCCTCCCTCCCTCTCTTTCACTGACTCCCTCTATCTCTCTTCCCTCTACCCTTAACCCTTAAACCATCTACTATCTACTCTCTCTCTATCAAGTCTCTATCTCCTAACCCCCTCTCCCTCTCTCAGGTCTCTCTCTCTCTCCCTCACTCCTATATCTCTCCCTCTACCCTTAACCATAAACCCTTAACCTTTAAACCCTAAAGCCTTAAACCCTCTACCCTCTACCATTAACCATATATACCCTCTATCTATCTCCCATTCCCTCTCTCTCTCAAGTCTCCCTCCTACCCCCTCTCCCTCTCTTAGGTCTCTCTCTCAGAGTCACTTCCTCTATCTCTTTCCCCTCTACCCTTAACTATTAAACTCTCTACCCTCTACCCTTAACCCTCTCTCTCTCTCTCTCTCCCCCTCTACCCTCTCTCCCTCTCTCAGGTCTCTCTCACTCAATCCCTCTATATCTCTCCCTATAGCCTTAACCCTAAACCATAAACCCTTGACCCTTAAAACTTTAACCCTTAAACCTTCTACCCTCTACCATTAACCCTATATACCCTCTATCTATATATACCCTTTATCTCTATCCCACTCCCTCTCTCTCTCAAGTCTCTCCATTCTACCCCCTCTCCCTCTCTTAGGTCTCTCTCTCAGAGTCACTCCCTCTATCTCTTTCCCCTCTACCCTTAACCCTTAAACCCTAAACCATTAAACCCTCTACCCTCTACCCTCTACCCTCTCTCTCCCTCTCTCTCTCTCTCCCTAAAACCGCCTATCCTTCTCTCAAGTCTCTCACTAACTCCCTTTATATCTCTCCCTCCACCCTTAACCCTAAACCCTAAACCCTTAACCCTTAAAATATAAACCTTAAACTATAAACCCTTAAACCCTCCTCTCTACCATTAACAATATATACCCTCTATCTCTCTCCCACTCCCTCTCTCTCTCTCTCTCTCTCTCTCTCAAGTCTTTCCCTCCTACCCCCTCTCCCTGTCTTAGGTTTTTCTCTTAGAGTCACTCCCTTTATCTCTTTCCCCTCTACTCTTAACCCTTAAACCTTAAGCCATTAAACTCTCTCTCTCTCTCTCCTACTGGTCCTCTCCCTCTCTCAAG
>VDFB02058242.1:310197038-310221066 GCA_007258455.2 Sequoia sempervirens | reverse complement strand
GATCCAAAATTTCACAAAGCCATCAAAAAGATCTTGCAGCGAGATAAGGAAAAATATTTTCGCTATCTAGCCGAACAAGGGGCTAAATTGCCTCATGACTTTAATACTGAAAACTTGGAAAACAAACCTGAAGAAAAACCTCTTTCTGATCTTAATGCTTTGACCCAACAAATCAAAGAACTTCAAGGACAAATCAAAGAGTTACAAGGGGGATCAACCACAAAGAAATATACTCTGGAGGACATTTGTCCTTATCCTTTCGATAGAAGTCTTAACATGATCCCTTTTCCCAAAAATTGTGAAATGCCAAAATTTGATCGCTATAATGGGAAATCGGATCCAATCGACCATGTTAGAGACTTCTGAAACATGACATTGGAATTCGCTCACGAAGTCACTTACTTGTTGCGATTGTTTCCTAGGAGCCTTGGAGTTCACTCTATGGAATGGCTATCTAAGATTACACCTCCCGTTCAGAAATTTGAAGAATTGATCAACCTATTCATATCACAATATGCCTACAACATACAACACCCAATCACCATGATACATCTTTGCAAAGTTGCACAAAAACCTGGTGAATCCTTCATTATGTTTCTTTAAAGATGGAGAAGAATGTTTGCCAAATATCCACGTCCTGTTCCTGAAAAGGAAAAGATGGTTACCTGCATTAACAGTTTAAATTCTGAAATGAGCTATCATTTGAACTTACATTGTCCTTCTTCTTTTGAGAAAATAATTGAAGATGCCATAGCCATTGAAAATTCTTTGGTCAAAAGAGGAATAATAAAACATGACAAAGACAATCCTAGCTCATCCAACCATCACAATAATCAGGACAAGTCCAAATTCTAGACTCGCAACAAAAATATGGTGAATGATGGTGTTGTTGATGTGAATCATGCCTTGATCAAGCCATTTGTCCTCAATACTCCAAACACTCGCAACAACAATGTCAACTCGATTGCAAATCATGGAAATAATCCTCCTCCAAGGAACAATATAAATCAACACTCTACTCCCAATCAAGGGACTTCCAACAACCAAGGTTATCGAGGAACCAATAACAATCAAAATTCCTTAGGAAACACCTCAAATACAAATCCGAAAAGGTTTTCATTCTTCTCTAATAGAAGAAATTTCTCTCCATTGGGTCAATCCTTAGAATCTGCATTCAAAGAGTTGATGGCCAAAAATGTCATTACTTGGTCACCTCAATGAAATTATGAACCAGTGTAAAACCTCCATCATGGAATGATGCATACTATTGTGATTATCATCATTGCAAAGGTCATCGCACAAATAACTGCCAAGCCTTGAAGAATGCCATTCAAGACTTAATCGACAATGACATCATTACAATAGGACATCAACAATCTAACGTAGACCACCAAGCATTTCGCAATCCTTTGCCCAATTATCAAAAGGGTGAGTCTTCTAAAAAAAATGTGAATCACATCAATGATGATCATATAATCAATCATCTCTACACAGACGACGAGCAGGTAAATGTCATTAAATTCAACAAGAAGGTGGAATATAGATAAGTCAACGCAACAACAAGAGTGCAAGCTAAAGTTGTCTTAAAGGGCGCCTCTTCAAAATCCACTGAACCTCCACCTCAACACCAATATGATTTGATCAATCAACTTCAGAAAACCCCCACTCAAATTTCTATTCTAGAACTATTGAAGATTTCCCTAGCCCATAAGAAAATTCTCAAAAAAGCCCTCGTTGAAACTAATGTATCTACTGATTTGGATGTGAACCAATTTCAAGCCATGGTAGGACACTTGTCCTCACCTATTTTCCTTTCATTCTCTAAAAAAGATGGTGTTTCCATAACTCATCCCCATAATTCATCATTGTACTTAGAAGTCATGGTTCACAAGTTTCGTATCAGACGAGTTCTAATAGATGGAGGTGTTGGTTTGAACATTTGTACCATGAAGTTGGTTAAATCTTTAGGATTTTCTGAAGACTCCATTGATTTCAGAAGAAAGATTGCCATAAAAGCTTATGATGATGAAGAAAGAGCATCCAAGGGTCTAATCATGCTACCGATTAGAGTGGGCCCTGTTATAAAGAATACTTTTTGTCAAGTACTTGACCATGATCTTGCATATAACATCTTGTTGGGTTGTCCTTGGATCCATGAAATGCAAGCTGTCCCATCAACCTATCATCAATGTCTTAAGTTTCCTTATGATGGACAGGAAATCACAATACCAGCAGATAATTCCAATATTCAAACTTGTGCCAACATAAAAGCCAGTCAAGATACTTTGGTCCCTAACAATCAAGAAGCTCATACTAAGACTTCTCTAAAGATTGACACACAAATCAGTCAATTGACCAATAGTTTTGACAAAAAAATAAAATTCAAGGATCATGGAGTTGGAGAATACTCTCTTTGTCTTGCCAATTTACCTACATCACCTCGATCACATGGACAACCATCTATCAGGGAACATCAAATATCAGTAGCATCAACATCAAAGTAACCACCAATAGAGCCAATCACAAAATTTAATGGAAAATTCATCAAAGAAAAATTCCCCATTGAAAATCCTAAGGATACAGAAATTCTAAACTAGCTCTATAAAGATGAAGATGAAGCAGGCTTTAATGTCAAACTACCCAGGGACAAATATGGAAAAGGGTACTCAATCATGTAGAAGATGGGCTATGTTAAAGGTCCTATAGGAAAAAGGAAAGAAGGATTAGTTGAACCTATTCACCTCCGTGGACTTGCTGCCAAAGAGAAAACTGGATTAGGTTATGATATTCACTCCAAAGAAAGCACATCCAAACAACTGCATGGCACTGTCTTCACATTGCAAGAAGGCTCAGAAGCATGCTTGACAACAGTTCAAAACTTCTTGGAGAACAATTCTGACACAGACTCTAGTGAATATGAATGGGACACCATTTATAATGATGAATTCTAGAGGGATAAAGAGGTTAATGTAATACACCAGTACGCCCCAACTCTAATTGAAGGTGAAGGGTCAAGGTCCCAACCAGAAGAATCTGAACCACAAATCAACTATGATTCTAGTGATACTGAGTCAGATCTAAACGAACAAGATTATCATGTGGACAGTATCATCATTGACCCACCTCACACCTCGGATCCTACAAACCACTCCATTATGACCATAACCATAGCTGATTTCACACAACCTAATGACATGATACCTTTGATTTATCTTGATCTCATTGATTGGGATTCATCTGAACCTATTGATATACCTATGTTTCCAAGTGATGAAGCTATTGTAAACTTCCTTTCGGCAAAAGATGTCAGTGATTGTTCCACTAACGATTTTTGATATAAAATCTTTGATCAAGAGAGTGTCAATTTTCCCAGCTACAAAAGTAAAAACAAAAAAAAGAGATCTAATGGTGAAAATCAAAATCTGGCAGTATTAGATCAAATAAAAATAAAATAAAGAGTGTATCAGATGGTGAAAACCTCCTTGAGGCACCATACGATGGGAATCTTGACACTCTCCCAAAGCACTACCATGAGTGATCACCTATTCTGATTGAGCCTACAAATGCTGTGAATCTTGAAACTTCAGACAAACCAAGGATCCTACAGTTGGCTGCATCAATGACAGAGAAAGAAGTACCAGAGTTCATGGAATTTTTGAAAGAAAATCAAGTAAATTTTGCATGGTCTTACACTGACATGCCTATTCTTGATCCTAATCTTATCATGCACCACTTGTCTATCAAACCAGGGGCCAAGCCGGTGAAACAAAAACTCAAAAAGATGCACTCTCATGTTGCATTATTGGTTAAGGAAGAATTGAGAAAACTCATTGATGTGGGCTTCATAAGACTAATCGACTATGCAGAATGGATCTCCAACATTGTTCATGTATCCAAGCCAGATAAAACTGTGAGAATATGCACAAATTTTAGGGATCTTAATAAAGCATGTCCTAAGGATGATTTCCCACTGCCCAACATCGACACTATAGTTGATCTAACAGCTGGCCATGCCATGTACTCATTAATGGATGGTTTTTCTGGCTACAACCAAATCAAGATTGGACCTAAAGACCAAGAGAAAATAGCTTTCACATGCCCATGGGGAACCTACTGTTGGAACGTCATGCCTTTTGGTTTGAAGAATGTTGGGGCTACTTATCAAAGATCCATCACTACAATCTTTCATGACATGATGCATATCTTCATGGAAGAATATGTAGATGACATATTAGAAAAATCATACACTAGAGAAGGATATCTATAAATATTGTCCAAAATATTTGCAAGATTAGAGAAATTCAAAGTTTGCCTCAACACCAAGAAATGTGTTTTTGGGGTCAAATCTGGAAAACTCTTGGGGTACATTGTTTTAGAAAAAGGAATTGAAGTAGATCCCGTGAAAGTACAAGAAATTATGGAAATGCCCCCACCAAAGAACATCAGTCAGTTGAGATCACTATAGGGACGACTGCAGTCTATATGTAGATTCATTGCATAATTGGCCGACAAAAGTTTTCCTTTCACACATCTACTACATAAGAATGTTCCTTTCAAGTGGGATGACAAATCTAAATTGGTTTTTCAACAAATCAAATGATGATTAGGACATAGATATCTGATTAGATGCATTTCACAAGCAGATCATCCCCTACACATTGAATTTCTAGATGCTGAGGTCTTTATTGCAGAATCTAAACAACCATGGTCCTTATATTTTGATGGTTCTTTCACTCAACATAGATCAGGGGCAGGCATACTTTTCGTCACCCCTCAATGACACACCATTCCTCGATCATATAGGCTGATGTTTCCATGCACCAACAACATAGCCAAATATGAAGCATTGATCACTGGGGTTAAAATAGCGTTGGAATGGATAATTACAAAATTATAGGTGTATGGCGACTCATAGCTAGTCATTTATCAGATCAATGATGATTATCAGACCAAAGATGACAAATTGTTACCATATAAAAAGATGGTTGATGACTTCAAGAAGTACTTTGTGAACATTCAATTCACACAAATTCCAAGACTTGATAATAAAGCAGCTGATGCCATGGCTACGATCGCGTCATTGCTACAACTCCCAGAAAATCAGACTCGCTATGAATTTCTGGTGGAACAATCATTTACACCTTCCTATGACACGCCTAAAAGCCAAATCATTTGCCACTTGGTAGGATCTGATTCACCTTGGTATGGAAAAATTTATGCCTACCTCAAAGATGATATCTTACCACCCGATTTATCCCATAACCAAAAAAGCAATTTTATCCGCCAATCTGCTCACTACACTCTTATCGCTGACACCCTTTATCACCGTGGTCTTGATGGTACTTTACTTTGATGTCTTGAACGTGAGGAATCTGACAAAGCTTTACAAGAAGTTCATGGTGGCATCTATGGTACTCATTCGAGCGGACTGACCTTATCCAAGAAATTGATTAGAATGAGTTACTACTAACCTACAATGGAGAGGGAACCATTCACTTTTGTGAAAACATGCTCAAAATGTCAGATTCATGGGAATCTCATTCATCCTCCCGCACAGGAACTTCAACCATTCACGCCAACATGGCCATTTTCTCAATAGGGGTAAGATCTGGTGGGAAAGATTCATCCTTCTTCATCAAACGGGCATAAGTTCATCATCACAGCTACAGAGTATTTCACCAAGTGGATTGAGGCAGTCCCTCTTACTAAAGTTACTGGCAAACAAATATTAGCATTCATACTCAATTATATTATTTGTCGGTATGGCATTCCCAACTCCATTATTATAGATAATGGACGTCCATTCAAAAATCAGGATGTTGATGAACTTTGTGAGAGATTTCACATTCAACATAGATATTCAACACCTTACTATCCACAAGGGAATGGCCAAGCCGAGGCCTCAAATAAAACAATATTGAAAATCTTGAAAAAGAGTGTGAATGAATCAGGAAAGGATTGGCACGTTCAACTCAATCCCTCCTTGTGGGCCTACAGAACCAATGTTCACACACCAACAGGAGCAACACCATTCGCTCTTGTCTATGGAGCAGAAGCCATATTACCTTTAGAAGTTGAAATTCCCTCACTCAGGGTATCATTGAAAGGTCTTACAATGGATGATGAATACAGAGTTTTCTGACTCCAAGAGCTTGAATTCCTAGATGAGAAGAGACAAAGAGCAGCTGATCATTTGAAAGCATATCAACAGATGATGTCTCGTAGCTATAACCACAAAGTAAAACCAC
Source organism: Sequoia sempervirens (assembly GCA_007258455.2). NCBI lineage: Eukaryota > Viridiplantae > Streptophyta > Pinopsida > Cupressales > Cupressaceae > Sequoia > Sequoia sempervirens. The sequence continues at coordinate 310,214,818 of VDFB02058242.1, read as the reverse complement.
GTACCTTTCAAGTGGGTGATCTTGTTCTGAAAGAAAACCCACGCAATCAGCAAGATAGAGAGAGAAAGGAAAGTTTGAACCAAATTGGCTAGGTCCTTATGTGGTTATTGTAGTCTATGGTTCAGGAGCCTACAAGCTATCAACGCCAAAAGGGGACCTGTTTGATGAACCTATCAATAGCATGCACCTGAAAAAGTATTATGTCTAAAGCAGTTATCATCATTAGAAAAAGTCCTGAAAAAAATTTAAAAAAATCAAAAAAAGTCCTAAAAAAATCCAAAAAAAACAAAAAAAGTCCTAAAATCCAAAAATCAGAAAAGTCTTAAAAATCCAAAAAATCAGAAAAGTCCTAAAAATCCAAAAATCAGAAAAAAGTCCTAAAAAAAATCCAAAAAATCAGAAAAAGTCCTAAAAAATCCAAAAAATTTAGAAAAAGTCCTGAAAAATAAAAAATAAATAAAATCAAAAGTCCCAAAAAAATCAGAAAAGTCTTGAAAAATTCAGAAAAATTCTTGAAAATCCAAAACCAGAAAAAGTCCAAAAATCCAAAAAACTGTGAAAGTCCTAAAAATCCGTGTATCAAAAAGTCCAAAAAAATCCAAAAAAAAAAAAATCAGAAAAGTCCCGAAAATCTAAAAATCAGAAAAATCTTTAAAAAAAAAACGTCATAGGGTGAAAACCTGGCAACAGGTAGTCTATTGACAAGAAAAATGCAATAAAAACAAATAGTGAAAATTTGGCAAATAGACGCTATTTGTAGCTCTCCATCTATTAGTTCATTGTTCTGCATTTAACTTTTCAACATTCCTTTCATGCATCCTTTTCATCATCTCGAGGCCACACCCGCACCATGTTATCATCATTTTCCTTGAGCGATAATGTCTTACCATGGCTTGATTATTGTACATATTCATTTCAGCAAGTTGTGTCAATATCTAGGGTAAACATGGGCATACTAGAGGCAATCAACTTTCAAGTTTTACCAAAACAGCAAGACAACGACATCGAAACCAATCACGCGAACAAAAACAACCAAATCATACCAAAACATCCAATCAGTGATCCATATCATAGTAGCTTTCAGTTGCATACCTTATCATGACTCATATCTGGATGATCTATAATCTGAATAATGTTTGGAATCATAGTATTTCATTTTTGAATAATGGTTGTTTAATTTTCGATATCATTTCTCTGGAGCACACTCGATGATGTACTGAACTAGAGTGGCAAGGAAAGAGAATGATTTTTCTTTGTCTACTATCTGGAGGTTAATCATTTATCTGTTGCAAATATGTCACAAGACGTGATGATTTATCATTGATGACAGTTCCAAATTTGCATCAAATGGTGGTTAGTCTTTGTCTGTTTACGCAAAGAATGCTCAGGTCATCTCGGTTCAATTATACTTAGATGCTTGTGTTCACTTGCTATATCAAAAATCATGAAAGTTGTACTTAGATCATCATTGGTGCTAATTTCCCCTCTGATGCTTGTACACACTTCCAACATTTTCAAATGCTCTATGATGATTTAAGCAGGCTAGCCAAAAAGCTCAACAAAATGGTCAGTTTCATTTAGTTGCATTTCATTTTAGGTCATTGTACATAACTGCATATTGGATTTGCATCAAGAGTTTTTGAAAGGCCGACGGTTGTCATGTTTCTTTGGACTATTTGTAGAGGACAATGCTAATGTTTGGTTCATTACCATTATCATTTATTGCATCATCATTCATTTCCTTTATATCATACATTTCATCATTTCATTCATTATCATTTCATTTGCATTTCATTATCATTCCATTTGCATTTCATTATCATTTCATTTGCATTTCATTATCATTCCATTAGCATTTCATTGTCATTCCATTTGCATTTCATTATCATTTCATTATCATTTCATTTACATTTCATTATCATTTCATTAGCATTTCATTATCATTCCATTATCATTTCATTATCATTCCATTATCATTTCATCATCATTCCATTATCATTTCATCATCATTCCATTTGCATTTCATTATCATTCCATTTGCATTTCATTATCATTTCATCATCATTCCATTTGCATTTCATTATCATTCCATTTGCATTTCATTATCATTTCATCATCATTTCATTTGCATTTCATTATCATTCCATTTGCATTTCATTATCATTCCATTTGCATTTCATTATTATTTCATTATCATTCCATTTGCATTCCATTATTATTTCATTATTATATCATTATCATTCCATTGTATTATCATTATCATTTAACATTCCATTTCATATCATTTAAACATTTAACATTTCATTATCATTATCATTCCATTTCATATCATTTAACATTGCATATCATTTATCATTTAACATTTCATTATCATGTTCATTTAATTATCATTATCATTTCATCATTTCATTATCATTTAACATTGCATTATCATTATCATTTAACATTACCATTGTCATCCTTTCATTACCATTTTCATTTCATCATTTCATTTTCATTTCATTCACTGCATCATCATTCATTTCATTTCTTTCATATATTATCATTTTCATTATTTTCATTAATATCTCATATCATCCCATTTTTTTATCATTATCATTTCATGGTCATCATCATTTCCTCATTTCATCATCATTATCAGTTATCATTATTTTCATTATCATCTCATCAATTATCATTTCATGTCATTAACTATCATTTCATTTCTTTACCATTTCATTATCATTATGATCCCCTTTATCATTTCATTTATCCATTCATTCTAAGTACACATCATTATATTTTCATCACATATCATTTTATCATACATCTCCTCACTATTTACTCATATCATTTTACATCATATCATATCATTTTATCATACAAAATTCATAATGCATAGCATGAACACAAGATTCATTTTTTTATCATATTACCATATTTTGCCTGTATTGAAAAATTAAAAAAAATAAGCATTCCATCATAAGTCATCCACCTACATAACATCATCAGTACGCATCATCAAATCATCATCATCATAATAAAAACATCATATCAAATCATCCTACATATCATATTAGTCATTAACTCATTCAAATGCATACCAAAATCCATAAAACTCATAGAAATAAATGCATATCACATCATCATATCATAAATGCACAAAACATAATCCAAAATAATCATCGCCGCTGCATATCATCGCTCATCAAAAATGATACAAATGTCCCAATGTCCAATGCAAAATACATCATATATGATCAAAAATCAGTATACATGCTCCAAAAATGATACACATATGTGCACTATGTCTACTAACTGGTCGATGCCCCTGATGGAGCTGGTTCGGAAGGAGGTGGCCTGCCACTAGTGCCTGTGTCTAGATCCTGCCAAGGTCTAGTCACTCCCCTGCTCTGTGTATGTGTCTGTGATCTACTCCTGCTCCTGCTATGGGACCGTGTGTATGGCTCTCTACGATCAGGAGGACACAGCTCCTCATACCTAACTCTGTAATACTCGGCCTCCCTCACCATCTCCATGCCCTCTGCAATGGCATCCCGCAATGATGCACTCTCTACGGTGCCCAGCAGTCTCTGCGCAATGTCCTCAGCCTCTATTGCCCTCTGTCTAAATGCATCTCTCTGCAATCACCTGAGCTAACTGTGGGCTTGGGGCAGGTGCATGTGTCTATGCCTGTGCCAGTTGTGTCTGTAGCTACACAATAAATCCCTGTGCCTGTCCCAGCTGACTCTGTAACTGTCCCTACTATCCCTGTAATGCCTGCACCTAGGCCTGAAGCATGGCTATCTGCCCCTGCTGAGATGAGGATCCCATCCAGATCACTATCCATCACCCTATCCCTGTCCTCGGCCACTGCATGATCTAGACACCCCTCAGAATATCCAGCCTCGACCTCCCCATCACATTTCCCTCATCTCCACCATCATCTCCGTCATCCCCATCTAAACTCTCCTCCTCCTCTCCGCTCTCCACCTCCTCTCCTCTAACTGCTCCCTGCTCACCGCCGGCCACATCCTTCTGTCTCACTGCCCCTGGCTATGGTGCTACTAGAATGGGTTCTGGCTCATCGGGGTTGGTAAAATGTGAAAATGGATGCATGTGAAAATGTGCAGAATACTCATCAGACATGCCAGCATCAATAATGTCCCGCCTGTCATCCCATGCCTTCGACGCTAATGGCATGAACTCTGTATACACTATCTGATAAGAAATACATGGCCCCCATCTGGCCTCATCTCTGCTCTGGGCATAATATGCCACCCCCTGTGGCATCCCCTGTGTAAATCCAAACTGCCTCTGCACTCGTAATGCCAGAAACCTCTCAAGAATGAAAGGAGTCCTCCCTATCAGAAACCAAGGGATGCATACATATGGCATCTCTACATCATCCATATCCCATGGCTCGCAATCAAGATATGGTCGCCATACTACTGTATCCATATCATCCAAAAGTCACCTCCAGTAATCCACCTTGCCCAGCTTGGGCTGGGTAAGGAACAAAGCATACATATATATATAAGGCCTACTTGGTGGCCTAACTCTAGGGCATGCCGGTCTTGTCACAGCAAAATGCTCCCATGCCCAGATCTGCAGCAATGTCACACCATAGGACAAACTGCAGGAACCCTTGTACACCACCTGATGCAAATCATAATATAGATGCGCTAGCATGCAACTCCCCCATGCATATCTTCGTGGCTGTAGCAACATCTACTCTAAAATCCTACCCCATCCCACTCATAATCCCTTTGCCCAATAATCCAGACAAAGGAGACCTCCAATAAATGCACCCAAAACTGCTAGCAAGGCTGGATATCCTTGAAAGTCCGCCCACAGTACCCAATACCCAGCTATCTGTGCATCTCTGTACACCCTCCTCAAAGCATCTATACCCCCGAGCTCCTTGTGATCATAATACACAAGGGCCCCAACCACTGGGATACCTAATATCCTATATACATCCTCAGGAGTCACCGTCACCTCACCAGTCAGCATATGAAAGGTGTTGTGCTCCGAATGCCATCGCTCTGCCAGTGCTGTCAATAATCCTCTATTGACCCGAATCGATGGAATAGCCAATAAGGATCCCAGACCATAAGTATCTATCAAAGCTATCTCAACAGGTGTCAACTTAGGTATCCTGTCCCATCCTGCTGAGTGCCACTCTCTAATCTGGAAGTTTTTGAAAACCTCTTATTTTCATCACAAGGATAATTCATCAAAATCATGGCAATCATTCTCAATCAATTAAAATCAATTAGACTCATCTATCAAGTGCCCTATATCAGTGAACTATATCAGACCCATATCACACAACCATTCCTATCAGGCAAACTAATACACAATCTATCTAGCTGGATATCATATCAAATCTGTTCAAACGATCAATTACTATTTGTTTTCTATCACAGAAAGAAAATTTATCAGAAGTCATATCAATTATTTATCAGTTCAATTACTCTTTGTTTTCTACTCTAGGAAGCAAAGTTATCAGTTTAATTCTACTATTTGTTTTTGAAACAAAGTTATCAAACAATTACTCTTTGTTTTCTAATCTACGATGCAAAGTTATCAATCAATCAATCAAATTACTCTATCATTTATATCCATATCAGCATGATGACATGACAAATTCACTATCTATTGACTAAGGAAGCAATATAAATCACCATTTTCACATTACTATCATCAAATCATACATTCGGCCTATTTTTACCATATGCGCTACTCTGTGGAATCTATGCGCTAAACCCCATATGTGCCGTTGTTTTCATGGGATGCGCTAAAACCCATATGTGCCATTGTTTTCACCGGATGCGCTCAAATAGACCCCTGATGCGCGTTTTCCTATATGTGCTACTTTAATCACCCTAAGCACCCCTATTTTTACCCGATGTGCGTCTTTCCTATATGTGTGACTATTTTTCCCTTATGCGTTTTACTCCTAAATTTTCTATCCTACCCTATATGCGCTTTATTTTTACAGGATGCGCTAAACTGGTTTTTGCCCTAAATTTTCAAATTTGTCCTATATGCGCTATGGTTTTAACCCTAAGCACCGGAAATTTTTTTGAAAGCGCGCTAACTACCCTAAATGCATGCAAATGTCATTTTCAAAATGCAAATCCACGGAAAAATGAAAAAAATACAATTCAAACACGAAAAATTCAAAAGCATAGGTGGTTAGATTGACTCACCAGTGGTCTGTATACTGCTGGCCTCTGGTATCAACAAGATCTTTTGAATCGGTGGCGATGATAACGAATCTCCATGTCGTGATGTCACTCTCAGAGCTACAGTATTCACCAAAGTCAAAAGTGCAAATGACTTTCCTTTTTCCACTTTTTACCTTTTAAAGGTCAAACAAGGGTAAGTTTGCTCCCTTCTGACTTTATTTTCAAAATGGGATATTTCTTTTTTTATCGCGGGCTAAACCACTCTCTCTCTCATCCGTGATTTACCTCCCGAGGGGGCATCATCAGCAGAAAAATTTGAAAGCATATCAGGGGCAAAATCTTATTTTCTTTGAAGCAATGTGTTTTACACATCACTTCAAAGAGGAGCAAAATGTATACATCTAAAAATGGTCATGATTAAGTTTGTTAATTAATTAAATATTATGTATTTAATTAATTCTCCTAAAGTCATCTACATATAAATAAATTTAATTATTTATTTATATCGTTCATTTTTCTAATTCTTCTACCTTAATTAAATAAACAACTTTATTTAATTATTGGCATTTCCCATATTCTTCTTAATTAAATAAAATAAATTTTCATAATTTATTTATACTTGATTATCACATCATTCCAAAGTTTGAATATTTAAATATTCAAATAATGGAATATTCCATTCACCCCATAATTAAATTAAATATTAAATATTTTATTTAATATTTTCCTTATTCTAATTTCACTTCTAAAACATAATTAAATATGATTTATTTAATTATGCGGGTTGCCATATCCATCTTCACCCTTCCAAATTCTAACTCACTCTTCAAAATGGAAATTTCCCTTCGAAACTCAATGATGAAAAAATGAAAAAAAGGGAAACCTTCCATCTCCATCTCCACTTTTGAAAATCTTCCACCGTCCGTTTGAACAAGCTTAATCTGAGCCGTCGATCGAATCAGCCAATTGAATCCGTTCGAAAACTCTATAAATGCTGGTGCAAATCCAAGATTTGGTTACACTTACACACGCATTCATACACATTTACATTACTTACAATCAATTTATGCATTCACATCATTTTCAGTATCACAGCCATACCTTCATTTTAGCATAGCTTTGCATTTAGCATAGTGTGCATCTTAAAATCTTGTTCTTTAGGTGTCCTTTTGTTGAGCTTGATCTGTTGATCTGAGAGCCACTAGAAATCAACAAAACGCTGGAGTTAGAGAGAGATAAGACGGTTTCAGGGAAGCTGCAATAATGGTTTGCTTATTCTATTTATTTTTTAGTTTTTCCTAATTTAATGCCTTATTTATGTGTTTGATTTCATTTAAATTGATCCAATATTTCATACACACACAATGTTACATGTGTATTTTTTTATGAATGCGTCTATAATTTCCTAGAATGTTCTAATGCCTGAAGGTAAGCGAGAGAACCATTCCATAGCGTGGCCTACCAAACTCCTAGGGAATAGCTGCATCAGATAAGTATCGTCATATGCGACTTCCATGCAATGAACCTGGAATTCTTTGATGTGATCTTCAGGGTTTCCCGTCCCTTGATATTTGTCAAATTTGGGGATTTCAAATCCATTAGGGAATGGTTTCATTACTAGGATCCTATCAAATGGATAGGGACACAAGTTTCTTGGTGTTTTCATTGTTCGCCCTGATTGAAGATCGAGCACTTGTTGTGAGAGCAACCTGATTTGTGTCGTTACGTCATTTTGCAAATCAGGGGTTGGGATGAAAGTGTTTTGGGGTGTTTCGATTGTGGGTGGATGGATGGGTTGTTTGATGTGTTGTTTGATGGTATCTGTATGTTCTACCGAGCTAGGTAGGCTTCCACCTAATGTTGTATGAACAACACTTGTTGCTGATCTTTTTATTACTGCGCTAAGATTTGTGCTTGTTGTTGCACTTGTTGTTGTTCTTGTTGTTATTCCAACAAGGCTTGTTGTTGAGCTTCCAATTGGGCTGCTTCTTGCTGCTCTTGATATTGCTTTATTGCTTGTTCATATGCTTGCAATTGTCCTGCTTGTCTTTGTGCAATAAATTGTGCTTGTGCTTGTGCATGTTGTACTTGGTATTGGGTGTTTTCCTGAGCTTGAGCTTGTGCTTGCACTGCTTGGGCTTGGGCTTGTGCTTGTGCCACTTGTTGTAATAGATTTTATGCTTGAGCAACCTTTTGTTCTTGCAATGTGGTCTGGGCTGCTTGGGTGGCTTGTGTAGCTTAAGCAGCTTGTTGTTGTTGTTGCAATAACACTTGGGCTTGTTGCACTTGTAATGTGGCTTGGGCTGCTTGGGCAGCTTGAGCAGCTTGTTGAGAAACTAGTTGTATGGATTTTTATTTTTGCACTTGTTGGTATCCCCTTTGAAAAGCATCTTGCAATGCCTCATTGTATTGGCTTGATGTGGTGGAAGTTGGTGGTGGTGGCAGTGGTGGTGGATTCAGAATGGCGTTTGTAGTGAGCGATGATGTCATGTTGATTTTTTCAGTGGTGGATGGTGTGATCGAGGTGGTTGGTCCTTGTGATACCATGTTTTTCGATGTTAGGGGGTGTTTGATGGTGTTGCAATTGCTTGTGCATTTGTCGTCTATTGTTGTGATATCGACGGCAAATTTTGAGCATTTGTCATAATGCTTTGATTGATATTTGGGATCTTGGCTTGATTGATAGTTGGTAGAGGGGGAATCCCTAAGCCAAGGAGTGGTGTGGATGATAATGGAAATGGTGGAAGAGGTGGAAATGTGAGGGGTGTGAGTTCTTGCAAAAATTTCTTGGTGTCAAATATGCCCCCTAGTCCGAACATATCTCCCTCCTCTTGCGAATTTGTGAGGAGAGAAGTTTGAGGTGTTGCGTGAAAAAATGATGATGATTGATCATGATGGAACGTGAGAGGAACATTCTTATGTAATGGTTTTTCAAGTATTTTTTGTTCCAAGATGGTATTTGCATACAATTTTTGATTATTAACAAGGGGGTGTGTTTGAATAGAATTGAGAAATTCATTTCCCTTATTAACATTGGGTTGGGTTGGAGCAAACGATGTCATGATCTGCCGGATGTTTTGCGTGATGTTTTGGGATGGGGGTGTAGATGAGATGGGAATGGTGGATGAGATTGGAGGAAAATATGTCTCCACTATAGTACTCACGTCGAAGTCCGAAGGTAACTTGGCCCCTTGTTTTGCTAGTTCAAGCCTGTATAACGAAGGGTTAAGCCTCATCATGATGTTGATGATTTTATGGTTCTCTGGGTTTTGGAGCATTTCAGTTATTTCTTCATGAGACATTCCAAAGGTAAGATCCTCTCCTTGGTTTTCCTCTTGCGGATTTTGTGGTGATGAGATGGTCAAAGGATTGCTTGATTTGGCGGGATTCATTTCAATGTTTGTTTGGCTAAGATCACTTGAAGCGGGTGTTTCTTTGTTGGATTCCATGCTCTTCTTGTATTGAGATCTAGTTTGAACCATAAAACAAGGATCAATTTTTCAAGAATAGGAGAGATGAATCTCTTGGTTCTTTGGATTGATCTTTAATTTATGCCCAAAGTAGAAAATTTTTAGGATATCTTGAGGATCAAAAGGTGATATGATGATGATGTAAGGGATGGATGTTGTGAATGTTTTTGTATTTTGATAAATCTTGAAGGAGATACTAGGCTTTTGGGACTTTTGGATATGTTGCAGATTTTTTATTTTGATTTGATTTAGGATTTGGGATTTTTCCTTGATTTTGATTTTGATTGCTTTTGATTTTGAACAAATAGACCCTAAGATGTTTGATGATTATCTAAGGGATAGATTTTTTCAAAGGATGATAATTTGAATATGTGTGGGGAGAAGAATGCATCTACCCACACCTATTCAAACAAGATGATCGTTTCACTAAGCATATGAAGAAGGATTCATCTACATATACTAAGCTAAACAAGATGATTTTGATAACTTTGACTAAGCATATGCAAAAGGATGCATCTACACATACCTAGCTAAAGGTGATTTTGATAAAGTTTTCAAGGATTTAGTCTCAATGATTTTGATGATTTTGATTTTTCCAAAAATCCTAGCATTAAGGATGATTTCAAGACTTTCCAAAAGGTGATGGTGAGATGATTTTTTTTTTTATGGATGAAGGATGGATGAAAAAGATTTTGATTTACTTTGATCCTAAGATGAACCTAAAAAATACACTTTGTTTGCTTAGACCTAGGTATTGAAGAACATGCAAATACTTCCTAGAGACCTTTATAACCAAAGAATGATTCCATTTTGGACATACATTTTTGGATTTCCAACCAATGATTTTCGCTTTGGGATTTGAACTCTTTGAGAATTGTGAGGCTTCAACACATATGAAAGTTAATTTTTCTTAGCTTTTCTTAATGGCTTTGTTTTACCAAAAACACTTCTTTGATTATTTTTTCAAACTAAGATGTTCAATGTCTAAATCTCTTCAAACCCTACAAGATATGTTATGTGGAAATTCAATGAACTCAATGCAAAGGTTTAACTATTGTTTACTTTAGTAGAAAAATTGAGATGTGATCCAATGTTTAGAAACCTCTAAGGATGTAAATCCTAAGGGAAAGCAATAACATATGGATTGAGTCAATTGCATTTGTCTCCAAAAGGGTTTGAAATTTGGATGATGATGTTAAGTGTTTGTTTTCGAGATATTTTCAAACAAGCAAAGCATTTTGTAACCCAAGAATAAGTACAACCCTATGGATGTGAAAGACAATATTTGTTGGATTCCCACTTGGACAAGTCCAGCTACGCTTATCTTTAGCAAATGGTTAGATGCTTGACCCCACTGGCTCCCCTCCATGACTCATTAACGTCAATCAAGGCAGCCAAGCATCAACACCCATGAAACTCCCATGGCATGCTTTCCATTTCTACTAAAAGACTATAAAAGTGTGGGGTGGCTTCATAATGACCGTTCTTGCACCAAAAAATAGATCAAAGTATTTTTTCCAATTCTAGAACATGGGTTTTAATAAGGACTTTCCATTTCTGGAGATTGACCCATACGGCAAGAGTCCCCTTTCAGACCCATCTTATCGGAATCAACCGCGTGATATTGGAATTTACTCCAACACCCACATTTATATCTTAGTTGGAAATACTCTTGGCTTTAGAGTGTTACCAGTTGAGTCATTCCCTTGGGTGAGTACTTTTTCGCCAAGGCAGGCCCTCTAGAATAAACAAAAGCGAGTAAAAACAAAATTTGTAACTCGATCAATCTTTGTTGGCAACAAAGAGAGAGAGTATACGCAATAATTCCCCCACTCACACTTGCACAATTTTTTTTTCAATTTTAAAACCCAAATTGAAGTGTGGAGGTGATTGCTTTATCTCAACCTAAAATCATGAAAAAGGCCTTTTGATTCTCAAGATCGCTATAAAGCACAAGAGAAGCGTATACGTCCTTTTTAATGAGGTTAGTTCAAGTAAGCCTTCACAAAACAATGTAGCACATGTTCATTTTAGATCCCACAAAGCAATAATGAATTCATTTTAGAACACCAAAAGACAAATGATAGATATTTTGTTCAATTGTTATCCAAAGAAACAAACTCTAGTATGTTGTGATCCTAATGTTCATTTTAGCCTTTTGCAAGAAATGAAAAGATTTTTTTAAACCCAAATGAAATTAGTGTCCTAAGAAGGAAGTGATAACAATTTCTTAAAAGTGTTAAACAAACACTAAAGTGTTTAAAAACACTTTGATTTGATGAGATATCTACCTCATACTTCTTCTTTCTTCGTTTTCGATTTCCAACCTACAAGGGAGAAAAACAGTCAGATTCTAGAAAATACAGATATTAAAAAGCAGAAAACAAAAGACAAATTAATCATTAATCAAAAAGCACTTGCTAAAATTTCGTTTCCACTTTTTACTCCCTGCAAGTGGCACAACCCATGACTGCGTCAGAGTTTGATTTCTCAGCGGTGCTCTTAGAGCGTCACTTACTAGTCAATGTCACTCTGTGTCAAGGCGGCGAGCTCAACTGCATCGCCCTTTTGCCCAGTTTCCTAGTTTGATACTTTTGAAAATTCCTACGAGTCAAATAGTCAAGCGCCAGAGTTTAGAATTCAAATTTTTGGGCAAGAAGACTCCAATGTCACAATTTGAATTTCAAGCGGTGCCATATAGCGACGTTGAAGGTCAACAGTTCCAAAACAATGACGTTGAGCTCTTAGCGTTGGAATTTTTCTGTGTATGAACAAAAACGCAAAATTTTGTGAAAAAAGTGATAAAGAAAGGGATGCAGCCCTCCTTCTAGCATCAAATGTGTGAACCCCAATCCTAATACCTATGAAACACAATCAATAAACACATTAAGTTAGATATTGCAAGCATGAACAAGGATTCCCCATGAAATCTATTTACAAACTTTGAATTAGGAAAGAAAACAATGAAGAACACAAAAAAATAAGAAAATATCGATTCAATCCTAATTAGAATAGAAAACACATGATCCCATAGGGGAATTTGTCCCAATTTGATGTGAAAATTGGCCCTTTCCCAATTCCTAAGATGCAAGCTTGATATGTTGATGATGATTGATCCACTTTTTTGATGAAGGATGAGAGATCCAAGCCAAAAATCTGTAAAAACCTAACTAAGAACTCAATGGTGATGGATAAAATTTGATAGATATTTGAGCATGGTAACTTTGCATAATTTGTGGATGATGAGATGAGGATATGTGCTCTTTATTTATAGAATTCCAATATGGATGAATGTCCAAATTTGAGCAATGTGGGACTAACATTCATCCAATGGCATGATGCCACTTGTCAATCTATGAGTGGATGGAGGATGTGCAAGATTTGGGAATTGTGCCTTAAATGTATATTTTTGAATTTCAAATTTGTTGAAATGACTTGTAAGAGGGAAGGGAAAATAAGAGAGGAATATGATAAGAGATTAATTAAATAAAGATTTTGATTTATTTAATTAAAAGAGATGGTGTTAGATTAAATCAAATAAGGTTTAAATTTATTTAATTTAATAGAATGACTTTAGGGATTTAATCAAATAAAATTAATTATTTAGGGTATGTGCAGGATCATAATGGGCCAAAAAGTGGCAATATTATGGGTATTTGTATGGTATGTGGCTGGCGACTTTTTTTTAACCCAAAATTGACGAAATGAAAAGGGTTTTTAGAGGAGATTCTCAAATTTCCACTTATATAAATTATGCTTTAATTTGAATTTAATAAATAATTATTATTCATTTTCTATTAGAATTACAACTAAAGTCCTAATTGATAGGTTGATTGAAAACATCTATAACTTTCAAATGGTATCACATTTTTGAATTTGAAACATGCGTCACTTATCTATGCTTCACATACTATAGGATTAAAAAAACTAAATTTCATGAAGTTTTGACCAAGTTAAGGTGGTTAGACATACGAGTTTTATATTTTTAAAGTTTTAATAAAAATTCATAATTAATTATTTACTTGGAAAAAAATTACAAAAGAATATGCATCACATCCATACACGAGTCCTCTTCTTATATATAAAATCTTATAAAAAAATATTATCATTTTATTATGGTTAGGGTGGTCAGATAGACACCTACTTCTTATTTTTTCCTTGAAATTTAAGTACTACTGCATTGAAATTTCAAATTTTCACCTAATAGATTTTTTTTTTTTAAATAAACCTTGTAGTTTATAAACTAAATTCAATTTTCTATAAATTTTATTCTTACATATTTTTGAAATAATATAGATAACTTATTCAAATTTTTACGTCAAGTTGGCTAACACTGATTTTTTTGAATTTTTTGCCACTTAAGGGCCTATTTTTTCCATGATGATCCTGCACATACCCTTTAATTAAATAGGGATAATTAGATCAAATGATTGATTTAATTAACAAAGGTGAGTGACTTAATTAGATAAAATGATTTATATAATTAAGGGAAGGAAATTGATGAATTTAATCAGATAAGGGGATTTGATTAAATGGTTAGAGCGAGGGATGATTTGGGAAGAAACAATGTTAGTAGCCGAGATCAGATGCACAATGTCAATCAGTATATTTTATGTGTCTACACTAACCAAATGAGATGTCGGCCTAGTGCTATATCATGCTCTTGCAAGAACTCAAAAAAAATCTCAAAACAATGTTGGACATACTCGAATGAGTGACATCTATCATCACTCATATAAAAAAGATACTCTATGATTACCTTTCGATCCTCCTCTATACTATTAGGTGCATGTCTAAACGTTATGTGTACAAAAATAGCAATCTGAATGGAATTGTAATATTGATTGTACCTCATTTTGTGGTTGCAATGTGTAGTTTTCTGCAAAATCAACCACTGATATAATAGTTCCAATTAGAAAAGAGTCCTTACACATCCTGAATTGTTGATCCAACCATTGAGACCTATGACTATTCCTTGCATGCTTGTAGAAAAGATTGCCCTTAAAATCTGAAATAAAATCAGCAACACTTCATTTTTTTGTAACCAACTCGCATCTAGAACCTTCACCTCCACTCTGCAAAGTATATTTGACTATCTCATATCTCTTTTTCTCAACAAGCTTCTTTCCAAATTCATGTTTGGAACCCTCATGAAAACATTGAACAAACTTTGACAAGCCACCACATTGTGAGCACTTCACATTTAAACAATCATTTCTATAGAAAAATCAACCATCATCTCTAGAACATAAAAATAGATCTAGCAAGTCCCTTGATGATTTCGGAAGATGCATTGCACCACACTCCTACAACATTTCATTAGTATGCAAAGTAGAACAGATATAGCATAATAGTTCATGGTACATTGAAAACTCCACATGGTATTTGCAACAAGAAATATTAGGAATCTTAAGAGGCACACAATAAAATGGCTTCAAACCTTCAAAAGTCCTTTGCAAGATTTCCATATTTGGATGTGCTTCAATAAATTTGTTGAACAACATTGTTTGGCTTGATTCCAAGAAATGTTTAGGATGTGGTGTACGGTCTCGATTTCCTATTCTTAACTTTAAAACATCCTTTGCATTGGGTGATACTCTAGAGTTATCATTCCAAAATTGTTGAATTACCTACTTTACATTATCGGTTAGCTTCTTATCAACATGTGGAAGCCTCCCAACAAAAGCCCATGTATAATTTTGAAGAGGATCATCTATTCTTTCTCTTCTTGCAATTGCTCTATCCAAATTTTTATGATTTATGTCAAAATCAATACAATTTTTTCTCATAAAGCGAGCCTTTTTCAATTGATAGCTTACTATGGTGGTTGTAATGACTCTCCAAGCAGCTCTTGTTATTTTTTCCAATAGACTTGAGAGCATTAAAAAGATTTTTGACAATAATAGAATTTTTTTTGGTCTTCTTGTTCACATGAATCTTCAATTTGGCTAGCAAAGGTCTCATCTTTTTCATCTTTAGCAATTGCACAAAAATTTGGCATTGCTCAGTCAAATGTCTTATCACTAAAATATTGGTTGAAAAGTCTTGTATCCCACAATCGAATAGTTCATGTTGACCTCTTGCCTTAAAAATTGTTTATAATGTTCTCATTAATTTCAAGTAACCATTTAGGCGTTCTTGAAGGTCTTGAATTTGGAATGTCTTTCTTCCACACAAGGTTCTTCATTTCTCATGTAATCTGGTGAAACATAAATTATAGTTGGTTCAATATTATGTTCAACATCTTCAATTCCAACATTTTCACCTTGAACATTTTCAATACCATTTGAATAATTTCATTCCCAATTTCAATATCATGGTAAACATCTTCAATTCCAACATTTTCACCTTGAACATTTTCATTATCAATTTCAATATTTTCATTCCCAATTTGAATATCATGTTCAAGATCTTCAATTCCAACATTTTCACCTTGAACATTTTCAATATCAATTTGAACATCTTCATTCCCAACTTCAATATCATGTTCAACATTTTCACCTTGAACATATTCAATTGCATCTTCACTTGAAAGACCATAGGGCTCAGGTTAACCAATATTTAACAAAACTTGTCTTCTCTTCCTATGACCTTCTCTATCTCTTTGTCTATATGCTTCAATTATTCATTTGTAAGCTTTCTCTTAAGTTTTTGCTTTTGACGACTACTGCTCTCTATTATACCTCATAAAAGATGCTAAAAAATAATTGCTTATGACAAATTCGAGTAGAAGATGCTCCAAAAATTTGATATTTGTCTCTTCCCATCTAAAACCACGTGTTTTTCACCTACAAATCCTACAAACAGAATGTATGGTCCATTGGGATGCACAAAATGACCCACATGGGGTTTTTCTATGGCCCAAAAATCCAATATCTGATTTCAAAAACATTTTAAAATGTTTTGCAACGGTAGGATTTTAGTGCTACAAATCAGATAATTGATTCAAATTGGATATCTGATTTGAATTGAATATTCAATTTTTGCACACATAGACCTAAGAGTAATGAGGAGGTGGAGGGTGGGCAAGAGTGAGAGAGAGAGAGAATTAGGAGAGGGAAGGGAGAGAGAGGGAAAGGGAGAGACATAGAGAGGGATGGGAAGGGAGAGAGATAGATAGAAAGAGAGGGAAAGAGAGAACTAGGTGGTGGAGGGTGAGAAAGAGAGAGAGAGAGAGTAGAGAGAGTGATTGAGAGGGAGAGGCCTAAGAGAGGAAGAGATATATATAGGGAGTCAATGAAAGAGAGGGAGAGAGGGAGTGGGAGAGAGATAAGGAAGGGAGGGTTAAGCAGGGGTAGAGGGTTTAAGGTTTTAGGGTTTAAGGGTTAAGGGTAGAGGGCTAAGGGTAGAGGGTAGAGGGTTTAAGGGTCATGGTTTAAGTATTTAGGGTTGAATGGTTAAAGGGGGTTTAGGGTTAAGGGTAGAGGGTTTAGGGTTTAGGTAGAGGGCAGAGGGAGTGAGTGAGAGAGAGAAGTTACGTGGAGTGAGTGAAAGAGAGATGGAGAGACTTGACAGAGAGAGACGTAGTTGGAGAGAGATAGAGGGTATAGGATTGATGGTAGAGGGTAGAGGGTAGAGGGTTATAAGAGTTTAGGGTTTAAGGGTTTAGGGTTAAGGGTATAGGGGAGAGACAGATGGAGGAGGAGTGAGTGAGAGAGAGACCTAAGAGAGGAGAGAGGGGTAGGAGGGAGGGGAGAGAGAGAGATATATATAGGGGCGGGGAAGGAGGCAGGAGGGGGAGAGAGAGAGAGAGAAGGTTAAGGGTTAAGGGTAGAGGGTAGAGGGTAGAGGGTTTAAGGGTTAAGGGTTTAGGGTAGAGAGTAGAGGGTTATAAGGGTTTAGGGTTAAGGGTATAGGGTAGAGGGTAGAGGGAGTGAGTGAGAGATAGATAGAGAGACTTGAGAGAGAGAGAGAGAGGTAGTGGGAGAGATATAGAGGGTATAGGATTGATGGTAGAGGGTAGAGGGTTATAAGGGTTTATGGTTTAAGGGTTTAGGGTTAAGGGTATAGGGGAGAGAGATAGAGGGAGTGAGTGAGAGAGAGAGAGAGTGACATGAGAGAGGGAGAGGAGATAGGATGGAGGGAGAGAGAGAGGGAGGGTTAAAGGTAGAGGGTAGAGGGTATAGGGTTTAGG
>VDFB02058242.1:310170320-310196938 GCA_007258455.2 Sequoia sempervirens | reverse complement strand
ATATATACATTTATATATATATATTTATTTATATTTATATATTTATTTAAATCCTATTATTATTATTAATTTATCAAAGTATACTTTCCACTTAACAGTTTATTTTAATGCATAAAACAACAAACGACATCTATCAAATAATTTACATTAAATAGAATTGAATGCCAAGATGATTACATGTCCACTATCTAGGGCCAAAAAGCAAGACTTCATGCAACACAAACAAACAAGGAAAAACTTCAAGCAATATTGACTGACCACTAACAATACTGATGAAACTGATCGGGTACCAAACTGGATACTCATCCTCTTCGAGGATGATGGCTAGGGTAGGGGACCAAGTGTTATCTCTGATCAACTTATCCATTGGGTTTTATGACATGATCAGACCTTCCAATTCAGGTGGAGTTGATGCCTAGTACCTACAACCCACAACACACAAAATGGTCGTGCATATACATATCCATATAAACAAACACACCATGAAAGGGGAATCACAACATCATAGGGTACTCACAAGTGAGTAATGCAACACTGCTCCTTTCACCCAAACACATTAGTTGGAACATCACCTAGCAATCGAATCAACTCATAAACAATTAGCTACATAGACATCAAAATAAGATCAGTCACATAATGCCGATTAGTCCTCATAATATACAACATCAACTGCTTAATAGCATTATCAGATACCTTTAAATATCCCTATTATTTTACCTTCATCTCTGAGTTCCAAAGCCAAATATCTACATATCCATGGTGAGAATGGATGGGCACTATAGGTTATTTGAATTAGTTTAAATACATTTTCATCATGGAAAGATTTAGCATAAAAAAATATTACAATGTATGGGAAATTAAACATAGATTTATATCATATACAACATAGTTTGAAAAAAATCATTTTGGATTAATAATATCATATTTCATCATTATCTGTTGTATCTAATTAGGTTTTTTAGCATTCTATAGGTCTTGGAGATCCTATCTAATATCTCCATCTATCTCTAATGTGTTCCCCATAATATAAATAATTGATATTATACTTTCTCTTTTTGATTTCTATCGTGCACACCACATGCATCTTTTATTGGGTCCCTTTGCTCATTATTAGAGTCATCTTTCTAGTCTTTAGTTTCCTCAAGCTCTAAATACATTTATTAATTCAATATTATTTTCTTGAATTATCTCACTCCATATGTGATTTCCTAAGATTTTCATGCTTTTTCTACCACATGTGGCATTCTACTAGCCTCTAGTACATTCATATTCTTATTGAAAATTTTATTTCATTTACCACATATTCTCTTGACTCTTTTGTATTGGTTTTTATTAAAGGGTATATAGGTTTATGGGGCTCCTATAACCTTGTTACAAAAAAATGTCAACAAAAAACTACTAACCATGTTCAACAAAAAAACTAACAAAAAAATAGAAAAAGAGACACTCAAAAATCACTAAGAAAGTTAAAACTTCAATAGGGTGTCAATGGTCTCTAGCTAAGCTACCAAAATAAAATTCAAGAAATAACTAGAACCCTAGATAATGGCATGCCCTATCCTATCAATTCACAAACCCTTGGCCTAGGTATGGGATTGAGAACTTGACTTAGGAAGAAAATTATTTCTTTATTGAAAAATGGTCCAATATACATCATTCTTCATATCCACATATTGAGGAGAGAGTGGAGGGGAACCACCCAAAGATTCTTGGTTAGAGAAGGTGGTTGTTGAATGATATGTTACTAAATTTTTAGTTAGATTACTAAAACCATCCACTAAGAGTGGGTGGGATTTGAAGTGGGAATACACATCATTAGATTTTAGTACAAAGCCAAAAAACTTGTCTCAAGGGTCCCCATCTTGACACCACATAGAGGCTTAGGAGAATTTAATGTATAATATTAAAGAATAGTATTGATCGTAGGTGTTATCGTAGAGTTTCTCACCAAGATGAAGTTATCAAGACCTTATAGCATGGGAATTATAATGTCAAATGTCCCATAGTGAAGCACCTCTAGCATAAAAATGGGATACCTTCATAATAAAGAGTTTGGCTCCAAGAGTAATTCTCCACTTGGAGAAGAATTTGTAGCATTGTAAAATGTCACCCTTGACAATCTCACACTATAATTTTTGTACCTTCTATGTGCATGTACCTAATTGTACACCTAGTTTCCTAAATTATACATTCTATGGCCCATTTAATTATTAATGAAGGAATCAAATGTATAAAATCAAAGTAGGCATTTAATATTTTTCCCCCAATGCTTAATACCCCAAAAAATATGGCTTAGAAAAGGGTGCCTTGGATGCTCTTGTCCACCTAATTTGGCCACAAATTTCAATATCTCGAGGATGGCAATTTGTTATTTGAATTTCAAATTCTAAATGCCAACCATCAAGATTTAATTTGTGGGAAATTAGACTAATTACATATAAATACTTAATCATTTCATCATTTGAAATATAACTAGAAGCATTTTGGTGATCAAGATGCACTTTTGAGAGTAATTATAATACTTCAAGATCAAGTCAAGAGTATTCAAGAGCATGATTATTGCAACATTTAATTGTCAAAGAATCATGTCAAATTTTATGTGAGTTTGTTCATGTTTATGCATACATTTTATTTGTGAGGACTAACACTTGTAGATCTTCAAGATAAATTGTAATCAAGCCTTAAGGAGATGTGCATGAATTCAATCCTTCTAGGAATCATATTTGAGTGTTGAGTTTCATGCAATTATTGATTATTCATTCATTTATCATATAGTCCCTATCCCTCAAAAGGATAAGCTCTATTTTATCAAAATTTCCATTATGGAGGTGGAAACACAAACATGGGGTTTGACTAAAGCAAGACCCTATATGGTACAAACCTTCCTCTCTTTTCAAATGTGTAGGCTGAAAATATAAATAAAATTGGGGGAATATTGAATACCATTTGATTATTGATACATTAAAACTCTACAACTTGACAAGATACAAAAACATAATTATCTCAACAACTCACAAAGATCTAACAACAAGATCTAAAAGGAAGAAGCCTCTAATTAGACACCTAAGGACTATGAAAGAATATTTTAGTTCCAATCATCCAAATGAGGGCTCCTTGGGTAGCCTTGTCTAGTCAAATCAAGTCAAAATTCAAATCACAGGTGCACACAAGTCTACTCTATCTATTTTTGGTCATTAAATTTGTATGACATTTCCTAGATTTGTTGTTTTCGTATTGGAATAGTGCATTTCATTGTTGGCTAATCATATTAATCATTACATTTCATAAAAATTCTATTCCAACTCCCCTTTAGAATTTAAATTCAAGGGCTATTTGACTTACCTTGGAAAGTTAATCTTGTACCCTTGCCAACCCAAATTCTAAATGATAAGTTAGTTGAAAGTGCCAAATCCTAAAGTGAAGCTCTAGGATTTCACTTTTCCAACTTATCATTTTGGTGAACTAGATGCATTAACATTATAAAATTTTTGGAATCTGAAGCATATCATCCTAGATCTAAGGTTAGCATTGCATTGTTTTGCATTCATCATTTAGGGATCCTTTATTGCATAAAAAAGCATACAAATCCAAAAAAATTCATATCATATTGCATCATAGGTTACAATAGGGTTAATTTTAGTAATCATAAGTTAAATAGATATCTTAATTGCATTTATAAATATGAACTCATTTAGGAATCTTGCATATAGTAAAAAAGGTGAAAATTTATTTTATTTTGTTGTAAATAGATATCAAGATCATCATTTTTTATATTTTGCCTATTAGGATTAGTCAATTGTTTTATTTTATATTTGAAATTCATGTTTGGAATTATATTTTATAACTTAAGTTTTTTGAAAATTATTACACACTTGCATTTCTCATTGCATAATTTAAATTGGATAAATTCTTGAAAAATTATTCACTATGAGACCTACATAGTCATAAAACAGAAACATTAAACAGTATTATAGACACTCAAACTTTGAAATTAGAAAAAAAATCTAGATAAGGGTGCCATAGGAAGCCTTGTCCAGCTAGTTTTGGCTCAAATTTCTTTGAAAATACATTCTCAAGATCTTTTGTTTAGATCTTCTTTCAATTTTTAGATCACTGTGCTATAATAGTTTGAACTCTGGTACATACATATCATTATTATAATGGCTATTTTTTTTTGTAAAATATGAACTTATTTGAAATACTTGGTTGTTGTTTCATGTTGTATGTTTGAGAATGACCCTACCTCAGATGATGGCATTTATATTCCTTAACCTCCCAATGTATATATCCTTAATGAAGATATCTTGAGGAAAAAAGAGGAAATTATGAATGAATTCATAAATAATACCTTGTCTAACCTTGAGAAAAATATGGTCCTTTATCCTTCAATGGAATATCCTACTAACCTATGTCAATAATCAACAACACCCACCATACCACCACTTGAAATATTTTACACATCCATATGGAAAGTGAATCATAATTCATACCTCAACCTAGAAACATGGAATAACCTTTTGATAACAACCATGATGAGCCCATTCCACCTACTGATCCTCCATCCTATGAAATAAAAGTTAATAACACACCCATTAGCTTGGAGAAATTCTATGGCCAAGGCTTTAGGATCTTGACAAAACAAGGATGCAGTATAAAGAATGAACATGAAATCCATTCCCTTTTGGAACAAATACCATCTCAAGAAACAAAAGGCATAGGTTATCAAGGTCCTCCACCTTTACATCAAATATTTGATCTATCATCCAAACCATGCAAGATACATGGTTCTATTAGAAAAGGTTTGTTACCTTCTCCACATCCTTTGTCTGAGACTGAAAGTAGCTTAGGCACACTTTTACAATTGGGATTCATTACACTACCACCCATACATGAAAGAAGAGATACTAAATGGAAGATTAAATACATGTCCTATTATACATATCATAAAACATTTTGACACATTACTAATGAATGTCATGTTTTAAAGAATAAATTGGAAGAGTTAAACCCTTATAATGATAAAATTAAAAGTACAATAGATTAAACTGTATTCACTATTTTACTTTCCATGTGGTAGTGATAGTGTCATATGTTAGAATTAGATATGGAGATAGCCTACCAAGATCTAGAGGCCAAATGGAAAGAACAAAGAGAGAATATGAATATGACAAGAATAAACTATATTCATATCAATTATGCAAATATTATTCAATGTTATGTGTGTACAATGTATGAGAGACCCCTTGGTTATTTAGCAGAGGTGAGACAATAAGATGTCATAAGATTATGAAAAGTGTCTTAATCATATGACGTGAGACAACTTATCACAACTATCTAGGTCACATGTGTTACAAGTCAAAAGATAAGATAACAACTAATGGCAACTAACACCTTCTAGAAATATTCCTTCCTAGGACCTAAGTAAACTTAACATATAAATAAGTCCCCTAAGTCCCTTAGTAATAAGTTAACTAGACACAAGAATTTATTTACACTAACACCCCCCCTTAAGTGAAACCTAGGGAGTAGAAAATTATTATAAAAATGACACAAAGATGGTTCCCAGCTACAAGGCCATGTTAGGTACCCATATATAAATACAAATGAAATCTCTCAAAAACAAAGAAAAGGAGAAAACCTAGTGGGACAACACTCCTTCCAAAAAGATAGATGAAATACAAAAAATGAAATGCTCTCAATGAAGAATGAGAAGGAAAAAAACCCATGTGAAGAAAAAGACCCCCTGATAATAGAGAAGAATAAGAGAGACAATGCAACTCCCTCTCAATGATGAGTCTCCTGCAATGATGGTAGAAGCTTGACAATGAATGCTAAAGATGATCGAATCTCACCGAACAATGTTCCTCCCCTTAGGAAGAAACAAAACCATGAATGTATGCAAGATTTATTCCCAAAGATAGATGGTATGTGATGTCTTAGAAACTTTCTCAAGTATCTCCATGTCGATGACGAAAGCTGACACACTCCAAACAAGTGTTTTGGGCCACACTGTTGAAAATGCCAATCGAGAACCTCATAGAGATGAATGTAGAACATGATCCAAAGAGAAATATATCACCTCTAAAGATATAGATGCCTCCTCCAAGTTTTTTCCAAAAGGATCTACAACCATGTCAAACTACAAAGAATGATCATGTAGAGATTGAAAAAGACCTGGTCAAAATGTTCCCTTGCAACAACTGAAGAAGGATCTTCTCCATCAAAGACAAGATGAATGCCATCAATGATGTATCCCAAAATTTCAATATGGGACTCCACAAAAAAGTCTAAAATACCTTTAAAGAAGCCATCACAAGTAGCTAAATCTTAAAGAAAATAAATATCCTACTGCATTGAATCACAATAAGCCATATCTATAGCAATACAAGCATAAGCAACTACAACAATAGATGGAGGAGATGAAATGCATGAATCAAGAACTGGATCTAATGTGAGAACTCCTAAGTTCAAGAGGCCAAATGTCTCCTCTGAATCATGGTTCATACTAGATGTGTGATCAACAACCAAAGGAACAATGTCACCATCAAAAGAAAAATCTGCAAAGGTATACAACCAAGATGAATGATCAACCATCCTAGTAGCAATGATTTCTCTACTCTTCAAGTCTTAAATAATGACTAAATTAGGTGTGAACTCCATAGTCCTCCCATCTCCACCATGTGTAATCTGATATATGGAAAGAATATTGTTCGTCAAATGAGGAACACACAAAACATCTTGGAAAGTGATGTCCCCAAAACTAATAGACCCCTTCCCAATTACACTCATGTATGTATTATTTCCCATCAAAATAAGAGACATAGTACAAGGATGAAAATAAGAGAATATAGACTACAAAGATGCCATATGATGAGATGCTCTTGAATCTAGAAGCCATCTCCTTGATCCATGACTTGAAAAATAACAAAGAGCATTTCCTTTATTTCCTAATGTAGGAGCTTGATCTTTGTCCTTTTTAAACTATTTTGAAGAAGGATGAGGAGGTGATTCAGACATTCTAGAAGGAAAATCAATGTGATTTTTTTTTGAGAAGATGTTTCAACTCAACAATATCCTTCTTATAAAAATAGTGTTCTTCATGTCCATCCTTCTTGCAATATGCACAATAGGCCTCTCCTTCTTAGATGATTCACCTTTAGAAGAGGATTTTTTATTTGCTTGATCTAAATGTTGATTATTCTTTGCTTTTTTCTGTTTCTTATCTAATTCTGATTCTTTCACCTGACTAACCAATAATTCCTAAGATTTAGAATTCTTGATGAGACCCAATGAGATAAGCTTTTGTTGCTCATGTATCAAAATCTTAGAAAATGATGTAAATGAAGGTGTAGTATATGTAGAACCCATAGTCAATCTATGAGTATGAAAGTTAGAAACAAAAGAAGCATAATTAGGACCATGTTTGTTCATTGTATTGTAGACCAACTGAATGTCCTTCTTACCAATTCCACATGCTTTACATTGCTCTCTTAGATCATTAACCTTAGTGATCTGTACTATTGGATGTTGTCAAAGTTCTTAGGATCAAGGCTCATCAGTTCGTTATCAATTTGATAGCCTCTTTCTTCATCTATAGTACCATGCAATGTTTTCAATTTGTCCCAAGCTTCATGAGAATTTTTACATGATTCAATTTGAAACAACAAATATTGATAAACTAGTCTACATAGAAATCCAAGAGCTTTGGTATATTCAATCATTCATTTTATATTTTTATCTACATCTGTAGGTTCAAGTACCTTATTTTCAAAATATAGAGAGCGACCTTCAGTCATTAGAATACTCCGTGCATTTTGATGCCATGTTGAATAATTATATGATGTGAGCAGAGGAACATTAGAATGATCCATGAAAATGAGAGAGCACAAGAAATTAAAAAAAATGCACCAAGAGACCTCCCCCCCCCAAATCACTCAATCAAAAAATTTGAGTAGAGGAACATTAGAATGATCCATGAAAATGAGAGAGCACAAGAAATAAAAAAAAGAATGCACCAAGAGACCCCCCCCTCCAAATCACTCAATCAAGAAATCCCCATAGAAAATATATGATTTGTCACTTTATATTTAGTATGTTTGGAGTTGCTAGATGCCAAAAAAAACAAGCTAGATTTGATCTTAGTGCTCATAAATGCCAAAATAGGCCACATTATCAAGTACAAATTTTTGGTATAAAATGAGACCAATTTTATCATACCTCTAAAAAATAAACAAAAATTTATGCACTTTAAAAAAAAATGCACCCAAAAATGTTACCGTAGGAACAAGATATGAGCTCCTAAAGTTCCTAAAATGAGGATGAAGTAGTAACACTTGTGAGAATATGTAATTTCTAGAAAAAAAAGACATCAAAACCAAAATATGATTGCACCACTATGAAGAGAATGAAAAATTATCCCAAATAAAAAAAAATTCTCTGAAAAAAGAGGTTGTATGGATGAGATATGAGTCTTCAAAGTTTACCCTTCAAAACCAAAATGCAAACGGTGAGGGGGGATTTTTTTTTTTAAATGTCAACATCACTACTGATACTGTGATGATGTTAGCATTCCACCGAAATAAAATTGATTTCCTTTAGCCCATAAAAAATGAATATTCTCCTTAGGAACTGATATATGTTGATGACAAAATATTCTTAGAAAATTCTCTACTTGAGGGAATCTAGAATATTCTAGTATGCCCATTGGATTTGATTTTTTCCACCCGATTTAATTATTCTATTGAATTTTTTGAATGGATCATTGATTTAAATTTTACCTTTCAGTTTTTAAGGTCTGTGTGGTAGGTGAGGCCATGGTGAGCCAATGGTCATCTACCACATGGCTAGCAGCATGTTGCTGCAACTGAGGCAAGTACCACTGCACCTTGTAGCTATAGATTAAAAAAAGATTGCAAAAATTCTTTTTCCCCTTTTTTGATTTTTTTTTTTAAATATTTAGAAAACTAAATAATAATTAACTCTTTTTTCAAAATCGTTCCAACAGTAATGATGGCAACCTGGGGGGCCGTATGAGTCCTTGTGATTTTTTTTGCCTCGATGGACAACTTCTTTGATTTGGACAATTTGATAGTTGACTTAGGATTTTTGGCCCTTCTGGATGCGATGACAAGGTTGAATTTGACCCAAAATGCTCTAAAAATGAGACTACCTTCTAAATCTAGCAACCACTCTTCAACTTCAAACCCTCATAAATTTGGCCTCATATGTTTGATTTGGACGAAACAAAAGGAAAAACTGTCTTTCTCAAACCTTATAAACTCAATGGTGAGGTCAAATTTACACCAAAAAGCTTCAATTTGAATCCAAAAGAAATATCCACAAAGAGGAAACCCCAAAAATCTGGTATTTCTATCAAGTTTTTCTGATTCTCTAGATCATTAATGATGCAAGAGAAGAGCATACTCAACTATTCAAGATTTACCAAGATATCTCAAAAAAAGGCTATCCAATGGCACCCAACCTACTCTGATACCATGTTAGAATTGGCTATGAAGATAGCCTACCATGATCTACAGGCAAAATGGAAAGCACAAAAAGAGAATATGAATATGACAAGAATAAACTATATTCTTATCAATTATGCAAATATGATTTAATGTTGTGTGTACAATGTATGAGATACCCCTTAGTTATATAGAAAAGGTGAGATAGTAAGATGTCATAAGATTATGCCAAGTGTCTTAATCATATGACATGAGACAACTTATCACAACTACCTAGGTCACATGTGTTACAAGTCAAATGAAAAGATAACAAATAATGACAACTAACACCTTCTAGGAAGATTCCTTCATAGGACGTAAGTAAACTTAACATGTAAATAAGTCCCATAAGTCCCCTATTAATGAATTAACTAGGTACAATAATTTATTTATACCAACATCATATGATGCTCATTACCATGCATGGGGATATATATTTGGTTTTATGCAATTATATTTCATCTTGTAAGGAGAAATGAATGTGGCTCATGTTTTTCCCTACACTTGGGGGGCAAGGATTAGGTAGCCTTATGTTAGGTGCATTCCTTTCCATAATGGATCCCTTTATATCTCCTTAAAATATTAGTGTATCAAGTACACTAATATTTTAAGGGGGGGCATATAGTACCCTGCACATTGTTTGCATAAAAAATGGTCACTTTTTAGTGATGATATCATACATCTCCCAAAAAGTGTGATATTGTTAACAATAATATCATATGAATATTTAAAAAAAATGTGACCTTCTCAATCTATGTTAGTATCTCCTTTGGTGTGGTATTAGGCTTGATATCCTCTAAAATTGTGACTTTTCATGCATATTATGTTCCCTTTAGCGGTAATACTATGACTATTATTGTTGAAATGAACAAGACAATTGAGAGGGGGGGTTAATTAGTTGTAGCAAAATTAAACCTTCAAATCCCTCAATAGTAAAAAGATCCACAAACATTCATTAATTCCTTATTCTATTAGATTGATTAAACATGAAATGCAGATAACAAAAAATGAAATCACAACACTAGACACATAAGAACACCAAATTTATGTGGAAAATTCAATGAGGGAAAAACCACAGTGAGGAATAGATCACAATATAAGTAATTGTAAAATTGGTACAAAGAGGCTCATTGTTAGAATAGGACACACTGTCCAAAAAGGCTCATAGTTAGGGTTCACTGCCATAAAAAGAATACAAGAAGATAAAGGAAGAATGTTACATAGAGAAACACTTATCAATGCAACAAAGAGCCCACCAAAATTGCTCACACACTTTTGTAGCCACACATGAAATAATTTGGATGCCCTTAGTTCACTGGCTTTAGGAACTCTAACATGAAATTCACACCAGGCTCTACTCAAATTCGCATCTAATCACACTTGACTCACAATAATATCACATCTATATTGCTTCTTACTATTTCCTTCACTTCTCTTGCATCAACGCCATTCATATTTATATCAACCTCTACCTCAAAAATTTCTCTAACAGCGGCCATTAGCCATTATACATTCAAATTTGAAATAGGTCAGCATCCAAACATTCTTGCAATGGATATGAATGAAAGGTGACCTAAATAAATTGTTAATTAGGACCCTAATAGATCCCAAAACACTTAAAAATGCTTCCAAAAGACTCACATGTAGTGTTAAACAAAAGGTTAGCCAACACCTATGCAAAACACCATAAGCATTAAGTACACACTTCCTTAGATCAAGTTGAAAGTTTCAGACAACATAATTTACTTGATTTAAATCTAGAACAATCCACAAACATATTAATATTCATTGAACACAACAATCAATATTTACATCAATAAATACTTTGACTCATGACAACTAATAACCCATGTTTGCACACTGATAAATGAAACTCACACTATACTATACCAAATCAAGAAAGAATTTGATCATAGAAAGATGAAATTATTACCAACTTTCCAAATATGCACAAGTTGAATCCAAACAACAGAGAAACATGAAGCAAATACATTTCTCCTAGACCACAAGAAATATTACTAAACAAATAATTCACACACTGGTGAAAGTATCTCACACTGTACAATGATCTAGAAACTTAGATTTTGAATATAGTAACCTCTATCATCCTTGAATAACCTGTAAGATCTGCACAAGAATAACATCAACAAAAAAATAACATGGAGCATGATACAAATCACACAATGATCATTTGCACAACATAGTTTGATCTGTTTATAAAATTTTCTCAAAAGCAATTGGAAACCAAGTACCAGAAGCAACATGTCAGCTCATTTCTCTAATCCAACTCATCTTCAAATTCTAGAACAAAAGAATATCTCCATGTACTCACAACACTTCCTCAAGTCTCAACTACACATGCATAACCTATTTTCCTCTTTTCACAATTTTCTCAATATCCTCAACATCTTCATCCCATAGTTGACATCAATGACAACACTATTTAGTAGACTTCCTGTTGACATAAATGAAAACACCATCATTCTTGCAACAAACTCCCCCTTTGCCATTGATGGCAACACAAGATGTGAAAATCCACCAAAGACCACACAATAGCTCTTAACACTCTCTCTCTCTCTCTTTTGATGATCTTCTCCCCCTAAGTAGATAAGTTTTTTTTGTTTTCACATGATTCTAAATTCTCTCCCCCTTTGACATCAATGGGAAAGGATAAAATATTTAGCATTGTTCTCCCTTTTTGACACTAAACCAAAATTACTTGCTCTGAATATTCCCCCTTAGGAGCACACCTAACAAAATCAGCAATCACAATGAGAACACATGATACTACCTACTCCCCCTGAGAGGTAGCCACCAACCATTAGTCTAGAAAAGATGTAGATGCATAGATCCACTAGATTGATGCACCTATATATGCATCTAGTTCAATAAAGTAGGGGAAATAACCCCCAAATTCTCTCGACGATACTCAAAATTATCCTTAGGAAGATCCTTAGTAAATATGTCAACAATATGATCCTTTGTAGGAACATACTCAAGCTTCATTTCATTGTCCTTGACCTTTACTCTCAAAAAGTGATATCTGATAGATATATGCTTTGTCCTTGAATGAATCACTGGATTCCTTGAAATGTTTATTGCACTTGTATTATAACATAAGATAGATATATGTTCATAAAATATATCTGATATCCTTCAAGGTTTGGCTCATCCATAATACCTGTGTACAACATGATACTACTGCAATATACTTGGCCTCTATAGTGGATAAAGAAATTGAGTAAATAGAAATAAAGTAAATATTACTATTCACGAAGCCCTTGTTGAAACCTTGTTGTATCAAGTACCTATCCAATCTTGCATACCAGGTTCTAGGAGCTTGCTTCAAACCATATAGTTCCTTCTTCAACTTACATACCATCTATGGTTGGTATGACAATTGAAAGCCTTTTAGTTGTTCCATATAAACCTCTTCTTGCAACTCTCCATTCAAAAAGTAGACTTCACATCCATCTGATAGACCTTAAAATCTTTATGTGCTCGAAATACCAAAAACATTCTAACAGCTTCCATCCTATCCACAAGAGCAAAAGTTGTTGAACACCCAAAATACTGAGAGGGGGGATGAATTAGTATTCCATTAAACCATTTACATAATATCTATCCAAGTAATAACACAATTCTAACTATAATAACAAGCAAAAGCATTGAATCGACACAAGATCACAACACACATGAACACCATGATTTTCACGTGGAAAACCCAAAATGGAAAAACCCACAATGAGTATTAACTCACAATATTCTATATTTTCATATAGAATATTACAAAGGCTCACTGCCAAGACTCATTGTCCTTGAAGGCTCACAACCTAGAGTATATTACAAAAAAGAGTATGGCTCACTGCTAAGAGGTGAACTAAGATAGAATGCACCTTCCTTGTGTTGGAGTTCAATTCCAATGAAGCACAAAATACAAAACACTTCACTATAAAGTGTACTCAATAATTCTATCTACTTCATTCATATAATTTCACACATTTGTACCATGCAAGAGTACATTCATGATATATCATTTTTATCTATGCCACATCTTCATTATTCATCATTTGTACATTCATCTTCTAAAAAAAATATTTTATATATATACTATATACATTTACATAACACTAATTTGGTCAGCCTAATTAGAGTAGCCTTATTCAAATCATAACTAACTCTATCAGCTTTATCCTCGAAACATATTCATATTTACATTCAACACAAGCATGCAATGTATGATGTTAGTCAAAATATACCTAACATAGATCCCTTTAGCATTTGCAATGCATATTTAATCTTCTTAAAAAAACTTCATAACTAGGTCAGCCAGAGTTAGACATAAAACATCAAGGACTTCAATCATATATACAATTCGCTAAATGTGTAACTCCAAAACTTGTTAACACATTGAATTATCCTTTAGATGACATCAAATAACTTATCTTCAACTCCGCAAGATAAAATAGTTAATCATGAGAAAACATGGAATCTCCCACATCAATGTGCTATACAAAAACTTACTATAATCCTCAGAAAAAAACACTATTATTGATATCTTCTATATGCATTCACATATCATCATAAAAATTTGAGGTAATATGAATCTCATAGTTACAAATCTATGTACAAAATTTTGTAGTGATATATTTTTTGTTGTAGAATCTAGACCAAAAAACTGACACATTGAACCAATATAAGAAGAACATTGTTTGCCAAACTACTGGTAACTATATCTTTTCAACTGTAAGAGCAAGCCAACTGAAATCTTGTTAGTAGATGCAAATGATGTCACGATAGAACATATTATCAACTTATGAATGAATCTTATAGAATAAGATAATCCATACAAAAATACCAAATCAACAAACTTTCAATACTTGACAAGCATAGCCTAAACCATTATTACCAGATCAACTATTGATCTATACAAGTGATGTGAGTAAGGTATATAGATTTTAATGTTGACATCAATAAAAATATTCCAATTTCTAACACTGATGTAACAATCTTCCAATTTCCAACAATCTCCTCCTTTGTCATTGATGACAACACATGATGTGAAAACCATCAAGAACACAATTTCTTTTTTTATCTCTCTCTCCCCCAAAATTTCTTCTTTTCACATGGTAATCTCTCCCCCTTTGACATCAATGGAAAATAATAAAAGATATTACATTGTTCTTCCCACTATCAAAAATACTTTAAAAAATTTCCTTTACATACTTGGGTACTCCCCCTTAGGAGTACATCCAAAACAACAACTATGAGTGATTAATTGGAGGTGGTGGTCCTTTGCAGTTGTGGAGAGTACTGGTCCATGAATATTTTCTTTAATCCCACAATTTATTTGCTTCTACCAAGGATTTTCATAGATACTCAAGTTCAACTAGGATATCTTTTCCTTCAACCAAAGTTTTGGGAGTGACATTTGAGTTCAGGATTCTATCAGCAAGAGAAAGAGCATAAGAGATAGGTGTGTGCTTAATTTTCATTAGGCCTCTAAGCTTTCCATATTGTTCAATCATTTCTCCTTTTTCCTTGTGTAGTATGAGATATTATTCATGAAGCTTTGTCTGACCAAACCAAGTTTGATCATCCCAATCTAGAGTAGGATTAATAGTGTTATATGCATTTTTTTTGTGTCTCAATTGTGTCCTCAACATCCTTGAATCTTTGAACTACATTAGGCCATTTCCAACAAAATTAGAATAGATTTTTGGCTTCATTTTCACAATATTGAACTTCTTTCAAATTTTCAAGTGCATTGTTGTATGTAGACTTACATCTATCTCCAATTTCCAACAAGCCTTTTTCCCTGACCCAAGTAACCATTTCACTTCTTGAAATTTTAGTTCTTTGAATTTATCAATCAGTGTATTTGTGCTTTGGTTAGAAATATTTCGAGTGTCATCCAATTGGGTAGTAGATAAGTATGTGCAAATGTCAAAAATTTTACCTTGGATGGGGTTTGATCACTTTCCTACTTCTTTAAGCATTAAAGCCACTAATTCCCCTCAAAAGTTGAAAGAATCATTTAAGTTTGAGTCAATGTGGTTTAGGAATAATGATTTCTTCGCTTTATTGAGAAATAAGTGGGAGAAAGCACCGTATGAGTCAGGATCCATTATGTATGGATTTTTCAAGAAAATGCAGTTTCTAAAAGGAAAAATAAAACAATGGAATATACATGTATTTAAAAACATCTTCCACCAAAAGGATCTAATTTCAAAACAACTAGTAGAAGTTAATGAACATATTATAAGTTAGGGGCTAATGCCATAGTCTTTTGAGAATTGGAAAAGTTTACAATTAGAATGGGAAGAATTAGTGTTGTGTGAGGAATTATATTGGTTTTAGAAATCTCATGAATTGTGGCTTTAAGAAGGTGACAAGAACACTAAATTTTTTCATACATCAGCTTAGGTAAAGAAAGTCAGCTTAGGTAAAGAAAGCTAAGAATACAGTGTTTTGCATTCAGGAAAGTGACTTGGGAAATTTTTTTACTAATGAGGTGGAGATACAAAATGAAGGGACAAAATTCTTCTCTAATTTATTGTCTACTCCATTACACAAATTAGATCAGATTGGAGTTGAAAGAGAAAACATGCTACAAGCAATTCCTACATTAGTCACTGAACAAGATAATGTGCAACTTAATAAGCCTTTCACTCTAGATGAAGTGAAAGGGGTTGTTTTCACACTCAAGCTAGATAAATCCCTAAGACCTGAAGGATTTACAACAATATTCTTCCAAAAATGCTGGAACTTTATAGATAATGATTTGCTTAAGGCTTTGGAGGAATCTCGAACTTCTTGTTCCATGCTAAAAAAATTTAATGTTACACACATTGTATTAATTCCAAAGGTGAAGGACCCAAAGTCCTTTTCATAATTTCATCATATATCTCTTTGTAACATAATTTACAAGATTTTTACCAAAGCAATTTATCTTCGTCTATTACCCATCATACATAAACTAATCCTCGAAGAACAAGGTGGATTTGTTCTAGGTAGGGAAATAGTGGATGGTACTGTGGTGGCACATGAAGTTCTACACTCTATTTCTTCACATAAAATCCCTTCATTCATCATTAAGCTGGACATGATGAAAGCTTATGATAGAGTGGATTGTGCATTTTTGATGCAAGTTTTAAAGAAATTTTGTTTTAGCAACAAATGGTGCAAATGAGTCTTCTCTTGCTTAAAAGGTACAATTTTTTCAGTGCTAATCAATGGTACCTCATCAATTTTTCTTAGCTCCACCCAGGGAGTGAGACAAGGTGACCCACTATCACCTTTCTTATTTATAATATTAGCAAAGGAACTTAGTGGGTCAGTCAAACACTCTCATCTTTGAGGATTTTAGAGAGGGATTTCACTACCTTTCACTGATGTATCAGTCACACATTCTTTGTTTGTGGATGAAATATTATTATTTGGTGTAACTTAGCTTCAAGAGGCCAAAAATATCAAGCCTATGTTACAAAGTTATTCACTGGCTTCAAGTCAGAAAATAAATGTAGAAAAATCAAAGATATACACTTTTAACATCAAATCAGGCCTAGAAAAGAAAATTGCTAACCTTCTAGGTTTTCAAATAGAAAAATTACCCTATAACTATCTTGGGATCCCTTTTTTTATTGGTTCAAATAAAATTTCTTACTGGAACAAGATCATTCAAAATATTCAATTAATGATAGCCACATGTAAGGGGAGGTGGTTGTCACTTTCAGGAAGGATATTATTGATCAAATTAGTCCTTTCAACCATCCCAAATTATTACATGGAAATATTAAAAGATCCAAAATATGTGATATTGATAATTGAAAAAATAACCAGGGGTTCTCTATGGAAAGGGAACATGGACAACAAAAAGAAGATTCTGCTTATTTCATTGGAAAATCTCTATGAAGATAAATTAAAAGGGGGAGCTGGGATACACAATTTACCAGCTAGAAATCTGGCATTAGGAGCTAAACTAGTGTGATACATGTACACCAAACCGTAAGTGAATTGGTGCAAAGTCATGCAAGCTAAGTATTTAGATAACATAGATCCAAAGAGAATTTTTACAGCTTCAAATCCACCTCAAGGATCTACAATGTGGAATTTCTTTGTAGCGTGTAAAAGGGTAATCATCCCGTATCTTACTTGGGAAGTTCAAGATGGTTTACAAGAAATTTTTTTGGAAGATTCTTGGGGTCAATATGCTCCTCTAAATGTAGCTACTAACCTACAATTTATTCAAAATATTCTTAGTATAAGCTGGGGGGAGGAAGTAAGTGATTATTTTGAGAGCATTGAAGAATGCACTGGGAAAGTAATGTGGAAAGGTGTCACTACTGTATATTGTCTAGTTGTTCAGAAAGAGGAACTTAAGAGCATACTAAATGAGAGAATTGTATATGTCTCAAGAAGGGAGGATAAGCTGTTATGGGTACCGTCAAAAAATGAAAATTATTCAGTCAAAATGGGCTATAAGGAAATAATGAGTAAAGGGAAGAGAGTCAAACCTCAAAGAGATTTGTCCTTTTGTTGGGACTCAATTGTGCTACCAAAGGTAGGATGTTTGTCATGGCTGGCTATTAAAAGAAGAATTTTGACAAGTGATAGACTTTCCAAACTTGGGATAGCAGCTCAATTTACATGTGTCTTATGTGAAGATGAGATGGAAGAGGTAATAATTTTTTAATTTGTTGTCCCTTTGCATCTCGTTGTTTTCTTTTTAATAAAACTAAATTATGTTGGTATGCTCCATTTCCAAATAATTTGTGGGATCTATTTTCAAGTTGGCTAGTGTTGTATAAATCAACACTGTTTGCATGCATTTGGAAAGTGATACCATCTATTGTGTTGTGGACTATTTGGTGGGAACATAACAGAAAGATTTTTAGGAAGGATAAAATGAATATTGAGAAAGTATTAGAGAAGTTAATAGAATCATCAATAGAAGAGATAACAAATGCACACATACAAAAGATAAAAAAATATTGGATCTTTGTTCACGGATTGGGATTCTAAGGTAATGCATAAGTGGAATAATATTTTTCTTTCATTCAAAGGAAACTTGCATCAAAATTCAAGCCACAAATTAGATAGAAGCGAAATTTCTTGGACTCCACCTACAAAAGGATTCTCCAAGTTGAATTTTGATGGTACGTCTCATGGAAATCCAGGTATTTCAAGTGTGGAGATTGTAATAAGAGATCGTGAAGGGCTCTTAATATTAGCTAAGTCAAAAAAACTCCCAAGAGGTACAAATAATATGGCAGAAGCAAAAGCTTTGCTTCATGGGTTGCAATTAGCATATGATATGAAAATTAAAGACCTGGAAATTGAAGGTGACTCATTAAGTATTGTGAATGCCTATAAAGAAAGAAATGTTT
The DNA here is from genome assembly GCA_007258455.2 of Sequoia sempervirens. NCBI lineage: Eukaryota > Viridiplantae > Streptophyta > Pinopsida > Cupressales > Cupressaceae > Sequoia > Sequoia sempervirens. Next base: position 310,178,046 of record VDFB02058242.1, on the reverse strand, counting down.
TTAATTGGAAAATAAGATATGTGATGCGACAAGTATGGAAATTGTTACCTATGTTAAAATTTGTGCAAATTAAACATACTTATAGGGAAGGAAACCAACTTGTAGATAAATTGGCAACCATTGGGTGTGAAAAAATTCAGAATGGGTAGATATATGGATGTAATATGCAAAATATCACTCAGGAATTGCATGAAGCTATTAACCGAGAAAGGGTTGTAGTATAAGAAAATGAAATAGAGCTAATGAAAAGCAATTTTGATATAGTATGAAAGTTAGATTTTGATTTATCTTACTTCATAAAAGGGAGTTTTGATAGCACACTACAAAGAGTGTTAACATCAGTGCTAATTATAGTTAATGTGGTGGATTACACTACCATATAGCGATGAATCACAACCTTAAGGTTGATTAAAATATTGATAGGTGGGTAGCTTATAAATTTGTCTGGTGTAAAGGTATGTAGTGTACAGTCTACATAAAAGAAGATACCTTCGTAGATGGGTAATTTTCTTTGCACATGTAAGCTGAGAAACATATCACAAAAGAAAATCCTATGGGGAATTACAATACGTCAATTGTGGTTAAATCTGTACGAATGAAACAATTTGTGTGGCATCACCAATGGGTTGCTCTGTACTTCTTGTGATATGTCGTATGTTGTATCCTTTCATATTAACTTGTTTTTTGTTTTGTAGGAATAAGGTTGATTGCTTTGATTTTGACCTGGCTCATCAAAGAATAGATAAAAGAAGAGGCTATACCAAATGTGATGTGACATATTAATTCTAAATTTGTTATCATTTTATTTAGTGGTTGTCAAATCACTCTTGTTTCATTGTATGTGGGATGTAAAAATTTATCTGTGCGGTAAACCAATTTTCAGATGCAAAATATTTTTCAAGTTTGAAGCTATGCCAAAGCCAACACTTGTAATTGCAAGTGTGATATGATATCATTCCAATGACATCATCTTGCTTCAATACATCTCACATATTTTATACTGTATGGGTATATTATGATGATTGAAAACATTTGCCAACATTTTGTAGGTAATTTATGTAAGGAAAAGAAGACAATTTCAGAAAAACATACCTAGATGTAATTTCAAGTGTGCCTTAACATTGTCAAGGACATGCAAAATTCATAGTAATTTTTTTGAAATTGAATAACACAGTAAATTACATAGCTATATGAGGAACCAATTTGAAATGTTTTTAACATATTGCAAGTTCTATAGAAAAAAATGCTCCTCAGAAAGGTGAAGTACTCATGGTCATGTGACTATTGTTAAGTTGGAAAGATGGTGCACTCATTCAACCATGCGTCTAAGCTTAGTAGAATCATCGTAGTAGTGCTAATTTGGAGGAGCAATTTATTGGGTAAAGTGCAATTCCATCTTGTTTTCTTTCAATGTGGAAATTGCTCTTTAGGAGGAAATTCAAGGTTTTCACTTGTATATGTTGAATGCTTTAGCTTATGCTTTATGGGTATTATGTGATTTCATGCCTTACTCTGTGCTAGGACGTAACAAAGAAGTATAAAATACCTCATTCAAAAAAAAATACAAACAAGTTTTGGGTTTATATTGTTGCTATTTTTTGAGTGATTTCTGGGGGCTTACTACTACAGTTTTTAGGGTGATTTCTGGGTGTTTTTTACTATGAAGCAAGGAAATTTTAATGGGATTTCTTCCAAGAAATCACAGGGCACCCTTCGAAATGCAACAATGGGAAGTTCCCTTCTCTAAAGGGCTAGATAAAGAACAATTGTCTTATGTTTTTTAGATAGATTGTATCCCTATTTTCAAATGTGTCAAGGATATAATTAGAGAGGATATTTTCCAGCCATCAACATAGATAATCATTTTTCCATCTCATCTGGTATCCATATTTGTCTCCAACATCCTGGATTTGAATCCCAATTATCATGATATGTAGAAGATAGCAAATGGTATTATTAACGAAGTTTTTCTACAACAGAATGTTGTTCTCACAAGTGTTCAAAAATATAACTTCTAGCATGGAGAAGCATACATTGAAGGTATCTTTCCTATAAACTACTACACCATAGAGTGAGCTTTAGGAAAATTTATACTGGTATGAGGCTAGCACTTGAATTTAATTCATCAAATTATCTATACAAAGAGCTGAATAGGTATCAGGTTGAATTGGGAAAAGACATGGTAAGGAGCTTCAAGACCAAGTTTCATGAAATCTCGTTCCTTCTTACACATCACTGCCATCATGCAACTTTATTGAGCCATCTTATTTTATCATAGGAAAGAGAGATAGACATTGAGGAATTAAATGCAACACTAGGGCCTTCAAATGTTCAATCACTCATCCATTGTCGCTAACTAATCCTTCCTAACATGAACATTACTGCAAAATTTGAAACATCCCCTCCACTAAATCAGATTATGATCAAAGATGGAAAAGAAGATAGTTTCTCTATATAGAAGGCATGAAGAAATATGACAACTGCTTATAGATTTTTGTAAAGTCAACTAGTTTTGTTATTTTGTATAGTTGACATCTCCAAAATACTTCACTTCTGGAAAGAAGTTAGGCATCCAATAGCAAGGACCGGTCAACTGTTGATAAACTATTTGTTGTATCCAAATGCATCAGTTGAAATTTTTAATTAAAATTTTATCTAGATACTAGTATGGAAAACATTTTGTAACCTCTACTATTTTATAATATAAATAGTCGGCTTACCAGCCTTTTTACTGAAAAAAAATGTAAAATAGTAATTACTTACCTTTCATTTGTGCACCAAAGCCACACACTAAAATTCTATAGTATGGAAGTGCTTTAGAATCTTCAAGCTTGCTCCACACTCTTCTTCTCTTCCATAATTACCTTTCATTGAATGAATTTTTCTTAATACTCTTAAATTTATTTCTTCGATCCCATTTTTTCTAGCAATAAATGATTTAGATCTCATGTAGATGTCCTCAAAATTTATGTGTAATTATGTCATTTCAAGCTCTGCAATATTCCTTCTTCATACATGTCCACTTAAACTTCCTTTCACATGAGATCTAAAATTTTCAATCTTCAATAAATGCATTAGTGTCACATCATGACACCATATATAGGTAGGGGGATATTAATTTTTTTGATATTGCTCCCCCCTAAGCCACTTCCTAGGTTTAATTTTTGATAGGATTATCTGCATCGGAGGATGACATAGATGAAATTGAAATTTTTTTCCTTGCTTTGTAGATTATCCTTCCTTTCTCGAGATCTTTTCCATTTCCTTCTTAACTTCTATCAAATCAGTCTTAGTGATTGGTTTATATCTCTTTATCAGATAGTTCTTTTTCACATTTATTCTTTTGCAGTCTTTAGCAAAGTGTTCTAGTTTGTTGCAACTATAGAAAACAACATTCTTCCACCCAAATTGTCCTTTATTCAACCTATTTCTACACTGATTAGCCTTGTGTCCAAATAAATTGTAGTGATAATAATAGCCTTTAAAGGGATAGTTCATTCTGTTCAACATATGAATTTTGTATTCTATATCTTTATGTCCAATTCTTTTGCATTTGAAACATTGACCAGAGAATGATAAAGCATTTTGATTCATTCTATCATTCTATTTAATTTTATTTCTATAGTATTTTTCCCTATGTCTAAATGTGTTGCAGTAATAACATATACTATTAAAAGATGAGTACCCTTGAGCATTAGGTTGTCTGATAAGAGTCCTTTTGGTATTTCTTCCTTGATTCCTAATATTTCTACCATTTCCTTGAGTCTTCCTTTGATTGTCAACCTTGTTAGAGGATTGAATGGATTTTGAACTTTGTCCTTCTTCAGGTACCAAACTAGTTTTGTCCTTAGAGGGTTTTTTTCTTGCAATCAGTTCATCCAACATTGTAGTACTTGTTTTTATTTTTTCCTCATGAGCTCTTGCTTTCTCTAGATTTGATCTTAGAGTTACCACTTCTTGTTTAATCTTTACAGATTCATCTATTTTTCTTTGAATTTCAGCTTTTTGATAGTCCTCAATTCTCCTCTTTTCTTCTGCTTGCAATTTTAGTCTCGTGATTCATCATTTTCTTTCTTCAACTGGTCACATACTTCTCTATGTATTTCTTTGAGTTTCTTGATTTGTTCTCTCAATTTCTTGATGCACTCATTTTCTTCTTGGAGGCTTTCCTTCAAATCTTTGTTTTCTTCTTTAGTCCTGTCGAGATCTTCAAGAGCAATTGCAAGCTCACCCTTATTATCTAGGATAAAATATTCTTCAATATGTTTAGTAGGAATCATTTCTGGAGTAACATGGAATCCCTTATCTTCCATGGGTTCAAATTCCAAGATCTCCCTCATGTTGTTAGACTTCTTAAGAGGAACCAAGATCTAATACCAATTGTTGAACACCTAGAATACTGAGAGGGGGGATGAATCAGTATTCCATTAAACCATTTACATAATATCCATCCAAGAAATAACACAATTCTACCTATAATAACAAGTGAAAGAATTGAATCAACACAATATCACAACACATGAATACTAGGGTTTTTATGTGGAAAATACAAAATGGGAAAAACAATGGTGAGAATTAACTCACAATATAATATATCTGGATATAGAATATTACAAAGGCTCATTTCCACCTGACTAATTGTCCAAGTTGAAGGATCACAACTTGAAGTAAATTACAAAACAAAGTATAGCTCACCACCAAGAGGTAAACTGAGATAGAATGCACCTTCCTTGTGTTGGAGTTCAATTCCAATGAAGCACAAAATACCAAATACTTCATTGTAAAGTGTACTCAACAATTATGTCTACTCATTCATATAATTTCACACATTCACACCATGTAGCAGTACATTCATGATCTATCATTTCTCTCTATGTCAGATCTTCATTATTTGTCATCCGTACAGTCATCTTCTCAATTTTTTTTGTTATATATATATATCTTACACAATCACATAACACTAATTAGGTCGGCCTAATTAGAGTAGCCCTATTTCAAATCATAACTAAATTTGTCAGATTTATCCTCCAAACATATTCATCTTCGTGCCCAAAAAAAGTATGTAATGTATGGTGTTAGTAGGCACATACCTAAGATAGATCCCTTTAGCATTCACAATGCATATTTAATCTTCTTAACACTAGTTCATAACTAGGTTGGCTAGAGTTAGACCTAAAACATCAGGGACTTCAATTGTATGTACAATTTACCAAATGTGTAACTCCAAAAAATGTTAACACATTGAATTCTCTATTAGAAAACATCAAATAGATTATCTTCAACTCTACAAGAAAAAGAAATTAATCATGAGAAAATACAGAATCTCCCACATCAATGTGCTATATAGAAACTTATTGTAATCCTCAGAACATAACACTATTATTCATATCTTTCGTATACATTTGCATATCATCATAAAACTTTGAGGTAAGATGAATCTCATAGTTACGAATCTATGTACAAAATTTTGTAGTGATGTCTTTCTTTGTGGTAGAATTTGAAACAAAAAATTGACGCATTGAACCAATATATAAACAAAACACTATTTATGAAACTACTAGTAACTATATCTTTTCAACCATATGACAAAGCCAACTAAATTCTTGTCATTAGATGCAAATGATGTCAAGATATAACATTTTATTAGCCTCTAAATGAATCTTATAGAATCAGATAATCCAGACCAAAATATTGGATCAACAAACTTTCAGTACCAAATAAGCATAGCTCAAACCATTATTATTGGAGCAACTATTGATCTATACAAGTGATGTGAGTAAGGTATACAAATGTTAATATTGAAATCAATAACAATCTTCCAATTTCCAACAAAAGTCTCCTCGAAATCTATTCCTTCTATTTGTGAATAACCCTTACACACAAGTCTTTCTTTGTTCCTAACAACTTCTCCATTCTCATTTAGCTTGTTTCTAAAAACCCATTTAGTTCCAATTATGTTTTTGTTTTCTTGTCTAGTGAGAAATTTCCAAGTTTGATTCTTCTCCATTTGAATAAGTTCTTCCGTTGCCTTCATCCAATGTTCATCCTTGCATGCTTCACTCACTGATTTAGGTTCAACTTTAGAAAGTAAACATAAATTTACTTTAACTTCAACAACTTTGCTTCTTGTCAATACACCTTTCCTCTTATCTCCAATAATTTGATATTCGAATGATTCTTCTGCACATACTTAGGGGTTTTAGGGGTCTTCTTTGGAGTGTCTCCCTCTTCATTTTGTACCTCTTGTTCATCAATTATTCCTTCTACTCTTCTATAATCAAGTTCATCTGACACATCCATCTACTACAATAGAATTCTATAAATTTTCATCAAATTGAACATTTTCACTCTCATCTATCTTTCTCAACCTCTTGTTGTAACATTTTAAAGCTTTCTTCTTAATAGAATATCCAAGGAAAATACCTTCATCAGACCTTGCATCAAACTTTCCTAAGTTTTCTTCATTTCCCTTTTGATATAACATTTACTTCCAAACACTCTAAAGTACTTCACAGTAGGAATTTAAATTCCATACCTATAGTAATGGAAAAAGTATCCCTTTTTCCTTACTTGATTTGGGAATAATTATCATTGAATTAACCTATTTTTTTCCTAGGTCTAATGTTGTAACGCATTGTAACACATTGACATTGATCTTAGGCCCCTCTTTTTAATAAAATGTACCTAATTTGTACCTTATTTATGTGTTGTAAAGTGTTGTAACACACTTTCACATTTATCTAGGGTCCTCTTAGTTAATTATGGTTAATTGGAGTTAAGGGTATGTGCAAGATCATCATGGAAAAATCAGGCCCTTAAGTGGCAATGAAAATTCAAAAAATTAGAGTTAGGCAACTTGACGTAAAAATTTGAATAAGTTATCTATATTATTTCAAAAATATGTAAGAATAGAATTTATGGAAAATTAAATGTAGTTTCTAAACTACAAGTTTTATTTAAAAAATTATTTGGTGAAAATTTGAAATTTCAATGCTTAGTACTTAAAATTTAAATAAAAGAAGTAGGTGTATGTATTACAATATGGCAATGATAATATTTTTTATAAAGATTTTAGGAGAAATATAAAGTAGAGGACTCATGTTCGGATGTGATGCATATTTTTTTTGTTATTTTTTCCAAGTAAATAATTAATTATGATTTTTCTATTACAAATTTTTTAAAATATAAAAAACTCATATGTCTGACCACCTTAACTTGGTCCAAACTTCATGAAATTCAATTTTTATTTTTTTAATCCTATATTATGTGAAGCATAGAATGTGACACATGTTTTGGATTGAAAAAATGTGATAGCATTTGAAAGCTATAGATGTGTTACATTCTAACATGTTAGGACTTTGGTTGTAATTCTAATAGAAAATGAATAATAATTATTTATTAAATTCAAAGTAAAGTATAATTTATATTGATTGGAAAGCTAAGAAGCTCAGCTACAAACCCTTTTCATTTCCTTCGATTTTTGGTAGAAACAAAATTAAGTTTTAAGCCACATGGTAGTGGAAAATCAAGGTGGTTGTTAAACACGTTTTTTGTGTTGACACCTTAAGATTGGCAGGTCCGAACCAAATTCTAAAGCAAGCCCGAGGCTAATCCCTAGGCATTAAATTTTGTGTCAGACATATCAAATGTCAGATTCAAATTAGATATCCGATTTGAATCCAATATTTGATATGTTTTAGATGAGTTTAAAAAATGTTATACAATT
>VDFB02058242.1:310130770-310168538 GCA_007258455.2 Sequoia sempervirens | reverse complement strand
CCTAAACCCTTAAACCCTCTACCCTCTACCCTTCACCCTAAACCCTATACCCAAAACCCTTAACCCTTAAACCCTCTACCCTCTACCATTAACCCTCCCTTCCTTATCTCTCTCCCACTCCCTCTCTCCCTCTCTTTCATTGACTCCCTATATATATCTCTTCCTCTCTTAGGTCTCTCCCTCTCAGTCACTATCTCTATTCTCTCTCTCTCTTTCTCACCCTCCACCATCTAGTTCTCTCTTTCCCCCTCTTTATATCTCTCTCTCTCTCCCTTTCCCTTTCTCCCACTCTTGCCCACCCTCCACCTCCTCATTACTCTTAGGTCTATGTGTGCAAAAATCAAATATTTGATTCAAATAAGATATCCTATTTGAATCAGTTATCTGATTTGTAGCACTAAAATCCTACCATTGCAAAACATTTTAAAATGTTTTTGAAATCAAATATCAGATTTTTGGGCCATAGAAAAACCCCATGTGGGTCGTTTTGTGCATCCCAATGGACCTTACATTCTTTTTGCAGGATTTGTAGGTGAAAAACACATGGTTTTATATGGGAAGAGACAAATATCAAATTTTTGGAGCATCTTCTACTCGAATTTGTCATAAGCAATGATTTTTTAGCATCTTTTATGAGGTATAATAGAGAGCAACAGTCGTTAGAAGCAAAAACTTAAGAGAAAGCTTACAAATGAACAATTGAAGCATATAGAAAAAGAGATAGAGAAGGTCATAGGAAGAGAAGACAAGTTTTGTTAAATATTGGTGAACCTGAGCCCTATGGTCTGTCAAGTGAAGATGAAATTGAATATGTTCAAGGTGAAAATGTTGAACATGATATTGAAATTGGGAATGAAGATGTTCAAATTGATATTGAAAATGTTCAAGGTGAAAATGTTGGAATTGAAGATCTTGAACATGATATTCAAATTGGGAATGAAAATATTGAAATTGATAATGAAAATGTTCAAGGTGAAAATGTTGGAATTGAAGATGTTTAACATGATATTGAAATTGGGAATGAAATTATTCAAATGATATTGAAAATGTTGGAATTGAAGATGTTGAAAATAATATTGAACCAACTATAAGTTATGTTTCACCAGATTACATGAGAAATGAAGAACCTTGTGTGGAAGAAAGACATTCCAAATTCAAGACCTTCAAGAACCCCTAAATGGTTACTTGAAATTAATGAGAACATTATAAACAATTTTGAAGGCAAGACGTCAACATGAACTATTCGATTGTGGGATACAAGACTTTTCAACCAATATTTTAGTGATAAGACATTTGACCAAGCAATGCCAACTTTTTGTGCAATTGCTAAAGATGAAAAAGATGAGACCTTTGCTGGCCAAATTGAAGATTCATGTGAACAAGAAGACCAAAAAAAATTCTATTATTGTCAAAATTATTTTTAATTCTCTCAAGTCTATTGGAAAAAATAACAAGAGCTGCTTGGAGAGTCATTACAACCACCCTAGTAAGATATCAATTGAAAAAGGCTCGCTTTATGAGAAAAACTTGTATTGATTTTGACATAAATCATAAAAATTTGGATAGAGCAATTGCAAGAAGAGAAAGAATAGATGATCCTCTTCAAAATTATACATGGGATTTTTCTGGGAGGCTTCCATGTGTTGATAAGAAGCTAACCGATAATATAAAGTAGGTAATTCAACAATTTTGGAATGATAACTCTAGAGTATCACCCAATGCAAAGGATGTTTTAAAGTTAAAAATAGGAAATCGAGACCATACACCACATCCTAAACATTTCTTGGAATCAAGCCAAACAATGTTGTTCAACAAATTTATTGAAGCACATCCAAATATGGAAATCTTGCAAAGGACTTTTGAAGGTTTGAAGCCATTTTATTGTGTGCCTCTTAAGATTCCTAATACTTGTTGTTGCAAATACCATGTGGAGTTTTCAATGTACCATGAACTATTATGCTATATCCATTCTACTTTGCATACTAATGAAATGTTGTAGGAGTGTGGTGCAATGCATCTTCCGAAATCATCAAGGGACTTGCTAGATCTATTTTTATGTTCTAGAGATGATGGTTGCTTTTTCTATAGAAATGATTGCTTAAATGTGAAGTGCTCACAATGTGGTGGCTTGTCAAAGTTTGTTCAATGTTTTCATGAGGGTTCCAAACATGAATTTGGAAAGAAGCTTGTTGAGAAAAAGAGATATGAGAGTCAAATATACTTTGCAGAGTGGAGGTGAAGGTTCTAGATGCAAGTTGGTTACAAAAAAATGAAGTGTTGCTGATTTTATTTCAGATTTTAAGGGCAATCTTTTCTACAAGCATGCAAGGAATAGTCATAGGTCTCAATGGTTGGATCAACAATTCATGATGTGTAAGGACTCTTTTCTGATTGGAACTATTATATTAGTGGTTGATTTTGCAGAAAACTACACATTGCAACCACAAAATGAGGTACAATCTCAATATTACAATTCCATTCAGATTGCTATTTTTGTACACATAACATTTAAACATGCACCTAATAGTATAGAGGAGGATCAAAAGGTAATCAAAGAGTATCATTTTTATATGAGTGATGATAGATCTCACTCATACGAGTATGTCCAACATTGTTTTGAGATTTTTTTTGAGTTCTTGCAAGAGCATGATATAGCACTAGGCCGACTTCTCATTTGGTTAGTGTAGACACATAAAATATACCAATTGACATTGTGCATCTGATCCCGACTACTAACATCGTTTCTTCTGAAATCATCCCCAGGTCTAACCATTTAATCAAATCCCCTTATCTGATTAAATTCATCAATTTCCTTCCCTTAATTATATAAATCATTTTATCTAATTAAGTCACTCGCCTTTGTTAATTAAATCAATCATCTGATCTAATTATCCCTATTTAATTAAATAATTAATTTTATTTGATTAAATCCCTAAAGTCATTCTATTAAATTAAATAAATTAAAACCTTATTTGATTTAATCTAACACCATCTCTTTTAATTAAATAAATCAAAATATTTATTTAATTAATCTCTTATCATATTCCTCTCTTATTTTCCCTTCCCTCTTACAAGTCATTTCAACAAATTTGAAATTCAAAAATATGCATTTAAGGCACAATCCCCAAATGTTGCACATCCTCCATCCACTCATAGATTGACAAGTGGCATCATGCCATTGGATGAATGTTAGACCCACATTGCTCAAATTTGGACATTCATCCGTATTGGAATTCTATAAATAAAGAGCTCATATCCTCATCTCATCATCCACAAATTATGCAAAGTTACCATGCTCAAATATCTATCAAATTTCATCCATCACCATTGAGTTCTTAGTTAGGTTTTTGCAGATTTTTGGTTTGGAGCTCTCATCCTTCATCAACAAAGTGGATCAATCATCATCAACATATCAAGCTTGCATCTTAGGAATTGGGAAAGGGCCAATTTTCACATCAAATTGGGACCAATTCCCCCATGGGATCATGTGCTTGCTATTCTAATTAGGATTGAATCGATATTTTATTGTTTTTTTGTGTTCTTCATTTTTTTCTTTCCTAATTCGAAGTTTGTAAATGGATTTCATGGGGAATCCTTGTTCATACTTGCAATATCTAACTTAATGTGTTTATTCATTGTATTTCACAGGTATTAGGATTGGGGTTCACACATTTGATGCTAGAAGGAGGGCTGCATCCCTTTCTTTATCACTTTTTTCACAAAATTCTGTGTTTTTGTTCATACACAGAAAAATTCCAACGATGAGAGGTCAGTGTCATTGTTTTGGCACTGCTGACCCTTCAACGTTGCTATATGGCACCACTTGAAATTCAAATTGTGACGCTGGACTCTTCCCGCCCAAAAATTTGAATTCTAAACTCTGGAACTTGACTGTTTGAGTTGTAGGAATTTTCAAAATTATCAAACTACAAAATTGGGAAAAAGGGCGATGCAGTTGAGCTCACTGCCCTGACATAGAGTGACATTGACTGGTAAGTGATGCTCTAAGAGCACTGCTGAGAAATCAAACTTCAACACAGTCATGGGTTGCGCCACTCGCAGGGAGTAAAAAGTGGAAATGAAATTTTAGCACGTGCTTTTTGATTAATGATTAATTTGTCTTTTGTTTTATGCTTTTTAATCTCTGTATTTTCTAGAATCTGACTGCTTTTCTCCCTTGTAGGTTGGAAATCGAAAATGAAGAAAGAAGAAGTATGAGGTAGATATCTCATCAAATCAAAGTGTTTTTAAACACTTTAGTGTTTGTTTAACACTTTTAAGAAATTGTTATCACTTCCTTCTTAGGACACTAATTTCATTTGGGTATAAAAAAATCTTTCATTTCTTGCAAAAGGCTAAAATGAACATTAGGATCACAACATACTAGAGTTTGTTTCTTTGGATAACAATTGAACAAAATGTCTATCATTTGTCTTTTGGTGTTCTAAAATGAATTCATTATTGCTTTGTGGGATCTAAAATGAACATGTGCTACATTGTTTTGTGAAGGCTTACTTGAACTAACCTCATTGAAAAAGGATGTATGCGCTTCTCTCGTGCTTTATAGCGATCTTGAGAATCAAAAGGCCTTTTTCATGATTTTAGGTTGAGATAAAGCAATCACCTCCACACTTCAATTTGGGTTTTAAAATTGAACAAATTTTTTTGCAAGTGTGAGTGGGGGCATTATTGCATATATTCTCTCTCTTTGTTGCCAACAAAGATTGATCGAGTTACTAATTTTGTTTTTACTCACTTTTGTTTATCCTAGAGGGCCTGCCTTGGGGAAAAAGTACTCACCCAAGGGAACGACTCAACTGGTAACACTCTAAAGCCAATAGTATTTCCAACTAGGATATAAATGTGGGTGTTGGAGTAAATGCCAATATCACGTGGTTGATTCCGACAAGATGGATCCGAAAGGGGACTCTTGTCGTATGGGTCAATCTCCATGAATGGAAAGTCCTTATTAAAACCCATGTTCTAGAATTGGCAAAAATCCTTTGATCTATTTGTTGGTGCAAGAATGGTCATTCTGAAGCCACCCCACACTTTTATAGTCTTTTAGTAGAAATGGAAAGCATGCCATGGGAGTTTCATGGGTGTTGATGCTTGGCTACCTCGATTGACGTTAATGAGTCATGGAGGGGAGCCAGTGGGGTCAAGCATCTAACCATTCACTAAAGATAAGCATAGCTGGACTTGTCCAAGTGGGAATCCAACAAATATTGTCTTTCACATCCATAGGGTTGTACTTATTCTTGGGTTACAAAATGCTTTGCTTGTTTGAAAACATCTCGAAAACAAACACTTAACATCATCATCCAAATTTCAAACCCTTTTGGAGACAAATGCAATTGACTCAATCCATATGTTATTGCTTGCCCTTGGGATTTACATCCTTAGAGGTTTCTAAACATTGGATCACATCTCGATTTTTCTACTAAAGTAAACAATAGTTAAACCATTGCATTGAGTTCATTGAATTTCCACATAACATATCTTGTAGGGTTTGAAGAGATTTAGACATTGGACATCTTCGTTTGAAAAATTAATCAAAGAAGTGTTTTTGGTAAAACAAAGCCATTAAGCAAAGCTAAGAAAAATTAACTTTCATGTGTGTTGAAGCCTCACGATTCTCAAAGAGTTCAAATCCCAAAGCAAAAATCATTGGTTGGAAATCCGAAAATGTATGTCCAAAATTGAATCATTCTTTGGTTATAAAGGTCTCTAGGAAGTATTTGCATGTTCTTCAATACCTAGGTCTAAGCAAACAAAGTGTCTTTTTTAGGTTCATCTTAGGATCAACGTAAATCAAAATCTTTTTCATCAATCCTTCATCCATCAAAACAAAAATCATCTCACCATCACCTTTTGGAAAGTCTTGAAATCATCCTTAATGCTAGGGTTTTTGGAAAAATCAAAATCATCAAAATCATTGAGACTAAATCCTTGAAAACTTTATCAAAATCACCTTTGGCTAGGTATGTGTAGATGCATCCTTTTGCATATGCTTAGTCAAAGTTATCAAAATCATCTTGTTTAGCTTAGTATATGTAGATGAATCCTTCTTCATATGCTTAGTGAAACTATCATCTTGTTTGAATAGGTGTGGGTAGATGCATCCTTCTCCCGGCACATATTCAAATTATCATCCTTTGAACAAATCTATCCCTTAGATAATCATCCAAAATCTTAGGGTCTATTTGTTCAAAATCAAAAGCAATCAAAATAAAAATCAAGGAAAAATCCCAAATCCTAAATCAAATCAAAATAAAAAATCTGCAACATATCCAAAAGTCCCAAAAGCCTAGTATCTCCTTCAAGATTTATCAAAAGACAAAAACATTCGCAACATCCATCCCTTACATCATCATCATATCACCTTTTGATCCTCAAGATATCCTAAATTTTTTCTACTTTGGGCATAAAGTAAAGATCAATCCAAAGAACCAAGAGATTCATCTGTCCTATTCTTGAAAAATTGATCCTTGTTTTATGGTTCAAACTAGATCTCAATACAAGAAGAGCATGGAAGCCAACAAAGAAACACCTGCTTCAAGTGATCTTAGCCAAACAAACATTGAGATGAATCTTGCCGAATCAAGCAATCCTTTGACCATCTCATCATAAATAAATCCGCAAGAGGAAAACCAAGGAGAGGATCTTACCTTTGGAATGTCTCATGAAGAAATAACTGAAATGCTCCAAAATCCAGAGAACCATAAAATCATCATCATGATGAGGCTTAACCCTTCGTTATACATGCTTGAACTAGCAAAACAAGGGGCCAAGTTACCTTTGGACTTCGACGTGAGTACTATCATATTTTCCTCCAATATCATCCACCATTCCCATTTCATCTACACCCCCATCCCAAAAAATCACACAAAACATCCCGCAGATCACAACATCGTTTTCTCCAACCCAACCCAATGTTAATAAGGGAAATGAATTTCTCAATTCTATTCAAAAACACCCCCTTGTTAATAATCAAAAATTGGATGCAAATACCATCTTGGAACAAAAAATACTCGAAAACCCATTACATAAGAATGTTCCTCTCATGTTCCATCATGATCAATCATCATCATTTTTTCACGCAACACCTCAAACTTCTCTCCTCACAAATTCGCAAGAGGAGGAAGATATGTTCGGACCAGGGGGCATATTCGACACCACAAAATTTTTGCAAGAACTCGCACCCCTCACATTTCCACCTCTTCCACCATTTCCATTATCATCCACACCACTCCTTGGCTTAGGGCTTCCCCCTCTACCAACTATCAATCAAGCCAAGATCCCAAATATCAATCAAAGCATTATGAAAAACACTCAAATTTTTCCGTCAATATCACAACATACGAAAAATGCACAAGCAATTGCAACACCATCAAACACCCCCTTAACATCGAAAAACATGGTCTCACAAGGACCAACCACCGTGATTGCACCATGCACCACTGAAAAAATCAACACGACATCATCGCTCACCACAAACGCCATTCTGAATCCACCACCACCCCCACCACCACAAACTTCCACCACATCAAGCCAATACAATGAGGCATTGCAAGCTTCTTTTCAAAGGGGATACCAACAAGTGCAAAAACAAAAAGCCATACATTACAAGTGCAACAAGCCCAAGCATTATTTCAACAACAACAAGAAGTTGCACAAGCCACCCAAGCAGCCCAAGCCACATTGTAAGAACAAAAGGCTACTCAAGCATAAACTCTATTACAACAACAAGGGGCACAAGCACAAGCCCAAGCCCAAGTAGTGCAAGCACAAACTCAAGCTCAGGAAAACACCCAATACCAAGCACAACATGCACAAGCACAAGCACAATTTCTTGCACAAAGACAAGCAGCACAATTGCAATCATATCAACAAGAAATAAAGCAATATCAAGAGAATAAAGAAGCATCCCAATTGGAAGCTCAACAACAAGCGTTGTTGGAATAACAATAAGAACAACAACAAGTGCAACAACAAGCACAAATCTTAGCGTAGTAACAAAAAGATCAGCAACAAATGTTGTTCATACAACATCAGGTGGAAGCCTACCTAGCTCGGTAGAACATACAGATACCATCGAACAACACATCAAACAACCCATCTATCCAACCCACAATCAAAACACCCCAAAACACTTTCATCCCTCCCCCTGATCTACAAAATGATATAACGACACAAATCAGGTTGCTCTCGCAACAAGTGCTTGATATTCAATCAGGGCGAACAATGAAAACACCAAGAAAATTGTGTCCCTATCCATTTGATAGGAGCCTAGTGATGAAACCATTCCCTAAGGGATTTGAAATCCCCAAATTTGACAAATATTGAGGGATGGGAAACCCTGAAGATCACATCAAGGAATTCCAAGTTCATTGCATGGAAGTCACATATGATGATACTTATCTGATGTAGCTATTCCCTAGGAGTTTAGCAGGCCACACTATGGAATGGTTCTCTCGCTTACCTTCAGGAATTAGAACATTCCAAGAAATTATAGACGCATTCATAAAAAAATACACATGTAACATTACAATGGATGTTAGTCTAGAAGAACTCTTAGCTCTGAAACAAGGAAAGGGTGAATCATTCGCTTCATTCCTACAATGATGGCGATCCAAGGCCAATTGAAGAAAGTGGACCATGCCAGAAGAACAAAAATTTTGCACCATTATATCCAACCTTGATGACCTCTTGGAATTTCATCTGAAGGTTTAGGGCATCACCACATATGATCAGTTGATTTCTAAGGTGCTCAACATCGAACGAGCCCTCATGACTCAACCTGTGGGATCAACTTCATTCCCCGAACAACAAAACAACCGCCCACACTCCAATTATAATGATAAACCTAGCACATGGGCAAGGAACAAAAATGTCACTAATGATGGTGTCGTTGATGCCAAGGTGGCCCTTAGTGCTCCTCGCCAAAACACACCCTCACCACAAATCCAAATCC
Organism: Sequoia sempervirens; assembly: GCA_007258455.2. NCBI lineage: Eukaryota > Viridiplantae > Streptophyta > Pinopsida > Cupressales > Cupressaceae > Sequoia > Sequoia sempervirens. The sequence continues at coordinate 310,159,561 of VDFB02058242.1, read as the reverse complement.
AACACTAAAACAATCATCACACAATACAACAACCACACAACAATCCGACAATCAACAATCTTAATGATCAAAGGGGGCCACCTCAACGCAACAAGAGTTGTCCCAAGTGAAAATACACCACTTTGGGGGAACCACTTGAGGACATAATGAAAAAGTTGATAGACGAAAAACCCATCAAGGCTCCTACATTTGAGAATTACCAAGAATCGGATGTGAAACCTCCTTGGTATAATGAGAATCAACTCTGTGAGTTCCATAAAATCAAAGGACATACCACAAATAGTTGCATGAGATTAAAGAACGTAATTCAAGATCTCATCAATAAAAGAATCATAAATGTGGAACAACCTACAAGAAACCAAGATCTTAAGATATACACGAATCCAATGCCTAATCATGGAAACAAGGGGAATAACAATAACAAAGATAAGGGGAAAGGCACCCACTCAAACATAAATCATGTGTATGAAACAGTCATCACCTCCCTAGATGAAAACTACATGGTCATTACTATCAAGGGCACCTATTCCAAAGATTGTGGAGTCACCACAAGAGGTGGAAAAGTAACCATCGTAGGATCATCCCAGCCAAACAGAGTCCCTAGATCTAGATCTGTCCCTAATGGCTACAATGTCCTAGATCAACTCAAAAGAATGCCAGCACAAATATCCATTGTGGAGTTGCTAAAAATATCATCTACCCATAAGAAAATTCTTGAAGAAGCATTGGCCTCATCCACTGTCCCCACAAACCTTGATGTGGAGAAATTCCAAGCTATGGTTAGAAGTATCATTATGCAAAATTTCCTCACATTTTCGGACCACGATTTCCCCGCTCAACCATCTCACAATCGTGCACTTCACTTGGAAGCGATAGTACATAACAGAAAAATAAAAAGGGTCTTGGTGGATGGAGGTGCGGGCTTGAACATATGTTCCCTCAGTCTCATCAAGCAGTTGAAAATATTAGAAGATTCTATCGACAAAGGAAAGTGTATCACAATAAGAGCATATGATGATCAAGAAAGAGTGTCTCAGGGTACAATCAAACTCCCTATTCAAGTAGGTCCTTCCATCATGGAAACCACTTGTCAGGTCTTGGACCTCAACTTGCCATATAACATCCTCCTAGGATGCCCATGGATTCATGCGATGAAAGCAGTAGCATCAACTTTCCACCAATGTGTGAAATTCAAACATAAGGGACAAGAAGTTACCATCCATGGAGATCCTGAACCCTTCTCTTATTGCAAAAATATTGAAGTAAAGTATTACAAAATTTCCCAAGTACCAAAAAATGATGAGGGCCCATCCACATCATACATCGATCCTGCCACTCTCGTGTCCACTTCTGCGATAGAGAGACCCACCACTCCCCCCATCCCCACCATCTTTGACATCAAGGTCATCATCCAAGATAATGGCTATGGCAACTATAGGCTCCCTAATAATGATTTTGTGTTAGGAGAGTTACCACAATCTCCTAGATCACAGGGATGACTATAAATAAATGAAGCCTCCACATCCCAAACATCTCCTAAAAACTATCCCACCTTCACAAGTTGGGGAGATCTGGGATGAGAAGTTATTGAGGCGGATCCATCTCACATGCTATATCAAGATGAAAGACCAGTAGCAGACTTACCAATGGATGATAGAGGAAAGGGTCTACAAATGATGCTCGCAATGGGCTATGACAAAAATCAAAGAATGGGACAAAACGACAATGGGATTATAATACTTATCATGCCAAAGACGCGACCAATAACAAATACTGGCCTTGGATGTACCCCTCTGAATGTAACCATATGAGGTCGAAGTCCTCCAGTTAGAATGGTTAATAATCCTCCTCAGCCAACCCCAGTAGAACTACGCTTACCAGTGTCTATAGGTAGAGTCATAGATAACTTTACATTTGATATAACTGACGTCTGTAGTAGTAGCGATGACAAGGATCGTCTGACTAGCTTACCTAGGCTATATGAGGATACCACTCTTTGCATGATGAGCACCCTATCTTTTGAAACAGACCACCAAAATCATGACATTTGCCTAGTATATCCCGAACTCATCGACTACGACAATCGAGGACCACCGATTCTCGATACATTTGAAAATGATGAGGCACTCTCAGAATTCATGGGACTATGGGATAACATTTCAAATGGGGATCTCAAAGCAAGGTTCATTATAGAGCTAGACACACATGCCTACTATGGGGAAATAATTGAATCCTTCAGTCGTAAAAGTGAGAAATTAAGAATAATATCCAAGTCCTTGAGTGAAAACCACACTATGGCACTCTCTGACCAGAAAAAAGTAAAAAGAAAGGATGCATCCAACGGTGAAAACCTCTCTCAGGTGCCCCAGGATGGGGGATTCAATCTTCCTTTAAGAGCCATTTATCAGGAAAAGTGAGCAGTCTTGGCAGAAAAATGCAATCCGATCAACCTAGGAATAGAGGAGACCCCACATATCACATTCTATATGAAATCACTACTATCAGAAGAGAAAGAGCTCCTAGCTGCATTCCTAAGAGAAAGAGTTATGCTGACATGCTAGGACATGATCCAAAGACCATGGTTCACCACTTAGCAGTATATCTAGAAGCAAAGCTTGTCAAACAAAAGCTTCAAAAAATGCATCCTCAGATCACCCTATTAGTCAAAATGGAGCTAAAGAAGCTATTACATGCATGATTCATCTAACTGATAGACTATCCAGAATGGGTATCAAACTTGGTACCTATTTCAAAACCTGACGAAAATATCAGAATCTGCACAGACTTCAGAGATTTGAACAAGGCATGTCCAAAATATGACTTCCCGCTTCCCAACATCAACATGATAGTAGACATGACATCAGGACATGAGATGTTGTCACTAATGGACGGATTCTCAGGGTATAATCAGATCATGATAGCTAAGGAGGACCAACATAAGATGACTTTCACTTGTCCATGGGGGACATACTATTGGAACATGATTCCATTCAGCTTAAAGAACGCAAGAGCAACATATCAAAGGGCCATGTTATTGATATTCCATGACATGATCCATAAGATAGTTGAAGACTATGTTGATGATATTCTAGCTAAATCCAGAAAGAGAAAAGATCACATAGCAACCCTAAGTGCCATCTTTGACAGACCAGAGGAGTACAAGGTCAGATTAAACCCAAAGAAGTGTGTCTTCGGCGTATAATCAGGAAAACTCCTAGGATATATAGTGTCAATGAGGGGTATCGAGGTAGATCCACCAAAGGTAAAAGCAATCCTTGAGATGGAAGCACCAAAAACATTAAAACAATTAAGAGGTCTCTAGGGCAGACTCCAATCCATTCAAAGATTCATAGCACAATTGGTGAACAAACAAAACCCATATTCTCACCTACTCCATAAGGGAGTAGTGTACAAATGGGATACCAAGTGTGAAGAGGCATTCAACAAAATCAAGGAATACCTATTGACACCACCGGTCTTAATGCCACCAATCCCAAGAAAACCATTGATTCTATACGTATCATCAACAACAACAACCCTTGGAGCTCTCCTAGCTTAGCATGACGAGAATGGAACAAAAAGGGCTATCTATTACATCAACATGACAATGGTTTGGCATGAGATAAACTATTCATTCATTGAAAAAGCATGCCTCACAGTAGTGTTTGCATCACAAAAATTCAGACATTACATGTTGGCACATAAAATAAAACTCATTGCCAAAATAGACCCTCTCAAGTATCTACTATCAATGGAAATGCTCATAGGAAGAATGGAAAAATGGGTGATGATACTGTTAGAATACAACATTGAATATGTGGAGCAGAAAATAATCAAAGGCCAAGTCATCGCAGATCAACTCGCAGAAGCACAAATCTATTCAGAGAACCCTCTTGTCTCAGAGTTTCCAGATGAATCCATTTTCAATCTCAATGTAGCTAACCACTAGAAACTATACTTCAATGGTTCATACACACAACATGGATCAGGAGCTGGTGTTTTCTTTATCACACCACAAGGGGATTGCATACCAAGGTCCTACAAACTAGCATTTTCTTGCACCAATAACATTGCAGAATACGAGGCTTTGACCATAAGTTTTAGAATAGCAGTGTAGTGGAACATCATAGCTCTCAAAGTATACAGAGACTCTCAATTGATCATAAATCAAGTGAATGATGAATACTAGACCAAGGATGACAAGCTCACTCCATTCAAGAAATTGGTGGAGACTCTCAAAGAATCCTTCATCAAAATTACATTTGAGTAGATTCCTAGAACCAACAATAGAGCAATAGACGCCATGGCAACAATTGGATCCTTGCTCGATATTCCCCATAACGTTCCAAAATATGAATTCCTGATTGAGCATCTTCTCATGCCTACATTTAAGGTACCAGAATTAGAATATGTGTGCGAAATCATTGGTCCCGACAATCCTTGGTATCACAAAATTTACACATACCTTCGTATAGGAGTCATACCCGCAGACTTTCCCTCAAACCTAAAACGAACCTTTGTAAAAAAGGAATCCAAATTTGTCATCCTAGGAGACACCCTATATTGTAGAAGCATAGAAGGAACCCTACTACACTGATTATATGTTGAGGAGGCATTAACCACTCTAACTGAAGTACATAATGGTATATGTGGTTCACACTCGAGTGGAATGACCATAGCCTAGAAATTGCTGAGGATGGGGTATTATTGGCCCACAATGGAAAGAGAAGCACATGATCATGCCATAAAGTGTCTACAATGTCAGCAACATGGGGACCTCATCCATGCTCCAACTCAAGAGCTTCATCACATCGTCACACCATGGCCCTTTTCGCAGTGGGGACTTGATCTCATTGGAAAAATCACACCCATTTCATCTAACAACCAAAATTAATCATAACCACAAAAAAGTACTTTACTAAGTGGGTGGAAGCCATACCCATGATGTACATAATTGGGAAGCAGATTTCTAAGTTTATCTTGAATTACCTCATTTTCTGTTACGGTGTCACACGAGCCATTATCTTAGATAATGGGACACCATTGAAGAATCAGGAGGTCCGTGACTTATGCGAGAAATTCAAAATCCAACATCGCTTCTCCACCCCATACTATCCCCAAGGCAATGGCCAAGCAGAAGCTACAAACAAAACCATTATGAAAATCCTCAAGAAAATAGTCAATGACGTAGGTCGTGACTGGCATTTATAGCTTAATCCCGCCCTCTGGGCCTATCGAACTAGCATCCGTACACCCACTAGCACCACCCCTTTCTCCCTGGTCTACGGATCAAAAGTAGTACTCCCCATTGAGATTAAGATCCCATCACTCAGGATATCACTACAGAACCTCATCATAGATGAAGAGTATCGAGTTTCAATATTGAATGAGTTGGAGTTACTGGATGAGCGACGGATAGATGCTTTGCATCATTTGCAAGTCTATCAAAATAGACTCAAAAGAAGCTACAATAAGATAATTAGATGCAAGATGTTCCAAGTCAACTAACTAGTATTAAAGGAGAACCAGAAGAATGTCCCAAACCCAAGCAACAAAGAAAAATTTGAACCTAATTGGTTGGGACCATTCGTCATCACAACAAGTTACAAGTCAGGGGCATATCAGTTATCAACACCCGAAGGGGAACCTCTGCAAGAGCCAATGAATAACTCTCATCTCAAAAAGTTTTATGCCTAAATATTTCAAGGTATAGAACCAAAAAAATCCAAAATAATAAAAAAAAGGATTGAAAATAGTAAAGAGAAAAAATTGTCCTATAGTGAAAACCACTTTGGTGGCACTTTGGGCAAGTACCTTGGTGAAAACCTAGAAAATAGGTGCCTTGCATAAATAAGCACTTTCCATCCACCAGGATCTCTACGGCTTATTCTGCATCATCCATCCATTTCGCTTCCATCATCCATCACATTCTATATCTACATCAATCACTCATCCACCTGCATCCGCACCATAGCTTGGTCCTATTTTCGTATCATGATTCCCCCCAGTACTACTCGGCATCCTCAAGGTCAGTTTGTCCTTCCTTTATCGGGGTAGTCTATTGCATCATGTCGGGGGCATGTTCTCATCGGATCGGATTTGTGTATATCCTAAAACATCAAAAAATTGTCAAAAAGCCAAAAAAACAAAGTCGTCTTGTCTAACTACGTCATCTCTAAGCTTGAACGTAGGCAAGGTTGATCTTTGATCATCCCCTTAGACACTTAGGTCAGTCCTTTAGGAGTCCATCATAATAAACTGACATCTCCTCATGTATATCATCATATGTAAATCAGTCAACTCGTCAGTTGAACTACGTGGTCTCTACGTGTATAACGTAGCCAAGGCTCATTTGTTGATCAGCCCCCAAGGCCCCTAGGATAGGTCTCTTGGTTAAAATATTGGAAAATCCCAAAAAAATTGAAAAATTGAAAATCAAAACATTTGAAAACCTTGAAAATACCAAAAATAGCCTCAAAACATTGCAAAATGTCAAAAGCATCCAAATATTTGAAAAAATTCATCCATCTCATCTCACTTTCACCCGTAATAACATCGCTCATAATAAACAATTGTCATCCTCAAATATTTGGTAAGAAAATCAGAAACAAGTCTAGCAGGTTGAAAGTGAAAACTCAAAATGTCAAGTCTTAGGTCTAGGTCAGTGCATAAGCAAGTTGGTCATCTCTTTGTATTAGTAACTCATCATCCAAATTGGTCCCATATCAATCATCATTTAGAATTCTTTGGATAAATGAAATGGCATGCCACCATCCACTAACATGTCCTAGGATGAATCCTTCCTATAATGGAAATTATCTTTTGGGAATAAGTTTCGGTTCTTATCCTTAGAAAAAACATCCTCTTTTGGTTAAGCGGTATTGAAGAACATCAACTTGTTTGTTTACTTTGTCTTTATTCTTTTGACTTATCTTATTGCGCTCATTCCAAGGACTTCTCGATGATATCCCAATATATGATTTAGAGAAATAGGAATGGGGCAACGATCATTATTTTTTTGTCTGCTATGCTTGTTGGACATACTTGTAATATAACCTTGGCAAATACTTGCTTTGTTAGGTATGTATAGAGGAGGTTTTGGACAACTTGTTAACTATTGCACGGATAGGTTTACCTTTCCATGTTTTGGTCTGAGGTGTTTGAAACTTCTAAAGTGCATCCTAGCAAGGTTTCCATATGTCAGGTGTGAACAAGGATACTCCTATCTGCTTGTCAAGTCAAAGTCCATCACACTAGGTACAATGCCATTCTGGTTTTCTATACCTTGATGCATCGTACCACGTGTGTTATCAAAACATAAGAAAACTTGGCCCCTTGAAAATCCCAATTCCTCAGCAAGTAATCATCATCATCATCATTTGCATTTGCATCATCTTGTGTCTTGTTGAAATGACTTCTTCTCTTCTTTCTCACCACACTAACAAGGTACTATGACAGTTGATCATCACTATCACCATTGCCATCGTCATGAACCTTGCATCCAAAAATCATTAGCATATTGCATCAACATATCATATAGGAGACATATACATTACATTTCCATCATCATATATAAACAGGTTATTACAAGCATCTTTATAGATAAACACATCCATTTTATTGAATCTCATCCATTACATTGCATAACATTGCATTTATTACATAAATCATCGCATAAACATTTACATAAGAATTTCATGATCATTTTTGCATAATCATAAACAATAGGTATATAAGCATTATAAATAATTCATTTGCCTACATACTTGCATAACATCATAACATCATCTCACCATGTTACGTTCATATTACATTATGCATCATCATACCACTTTGCATTAGCATATCATTGCATCATATTAAATACATCACATACACCATTTAATATGTTTAGGATAATAACATTTGTTATTCTAAGCATCTTAAAAAACCATCTCATTTGCATCATATCACTGCCATCGCATTACATCATTACATCATATCATAAATAGCATCATCAATCATTCATTGCATAAATAATTCCACATAAACATAAATAGAAAATAGTCCATCACATACAAAGCGTACACCCATCCATAATTTGTTCATATATATAAGCATAATTCACATAATATTTCACGTATATACCATATCATTTTGAGTATTGCATTCCATCACATATCACATCATCATTTGCATCAACATAAAATAGATCATCATATAGACAACATCATTACACATCACATAAACACATTTGTATATCATAGGTTAACATAATATAGATCTGTTAGTCATAATCATAATGCATACATCATCGAAAATAAATGCATCCATAAAAGCATCATTGCACAACATATAGGAGTAAAATCATCAATGCATAAATAAAGAGTACATGTCGCATCATATCAAAATCATCATCGGCTCATATATATATCATCAATAACATAATTGTCATAGTACAAAGAATAAATTGGATCACTGTACATGTATGTCAATCAGTACAAAAGGCCCATTGGGCTATCAAAAATGAGCCTATAAGGCACAAAAAGTATCATGTCATCTCGATCATGCTCTGTCCCCGTGAATACTGCCCTCGCCTCTGTTACCATGACCCTCTGTTGGTCTGTAGCTGGTCTACTGTGAGTACTTTGGGACTCATCCTTCTTTGGGCATGACCTCATGATAATGCCTCTGGTAGTACTCAGCCTCTCGAACGACATCCATGTATGATTGAACTGACACTGTACCCTAGGAGGAGGAGGCTGCCATGCTCTCTAGTTGTTGTCTCTTGCCTAGCTCTATGGCTACCTATAGCTTTGCAACCTGTCTTTGCTATACCACCTGATCCCTCTCAGCCTTGAGCTACTCTCTCTTGACCCTTGCTTGATCTCTCTTAGTTGTCATGGCCTGGACCTGAGCTTGTAATTGTGCAATCAGTACATCTCGAGGATCTACCTGTTCTGCTAGCTGCACCTGAGGCTAATCCTTGGCCAATGGTGGTACACCTGGTGGCACCTGCTACTAGTCTGGCATTGGAACATCTCCCTACCCTGGATGGACTGGAGGCACAACTGGCTGATCCTGTCGAACCTTAGCCCTCTGTCCTCATCCTCCCCCTCTACCTCTAACTCTCCACAGATCCAAAATTGCACTTGGAATAGTCAATCAAAGCGGAGGCCAGAGCCAATCCCTATAGGCCTATGTCATGCCTGGATCTTCGAGTCCTTGATCGTAGGCCCACAGTCAAACTACCAACTGCCTGAAGCTTTCCATGGCTTTTGATGCAGGAATATACCACCCCCATGAAACCTGTGTCATGGTGTGGGCGAAGAAGGCTATGTAATCATCATCGAGGCGATCCTATGGCTCACAGAATTGACGTTGCACGTGCCTGGGAAAGTACCTCTCAATCATGGTGTGCTCCTGCCCCTGCATAAAATGGTCATGGTGGCAATAGAATAACTGATCAGCATCGTCAGCCCATCCGGGCCGACCAAGGTATGGTTTCCATGTGAAAACTTGCATCTCGTCCAAGACCCTCCTCCAGTAGGGGATCCCGTGCTCACCGATGTGTGTAAAGGACACACCGCTACTGTATCGCCACACGAGGGGATCGTCTGGCATCTTCAGAATTGAAATGATGCATGGCTGTAGCACAATAATGTGCTCCCATGCCCAGATGTGAAGAAGAGTCACCCCTGCTCTGAGTGCTCTGCCCTCCATGTACATGTACTCATGGAGATCTCTGTATAAGGAAGCTAGAAGAATCGACCCCCAAGAAAAATGAACTAGCCTGTCTCGAACCATTCGCTCCTAGCAATATCCCCAGCTGGGACTGAAGTATTAGCCTCATCTGTCAGGGGCAACGAGACCCAAAATGATGGATGCAATCACCCAGCGATAGGGAGGTGCTAGGATCTTGTGCCGCTCGAGCTCTATCTGCCCCTTGCAAAAGACAATCTCATCTGTGGTGAGGACTCTATACCGTGAATCGACAATCTCAAAATACGCCAAACATCCTCTAAGGTGACGGTGGCCTCGCCAGTGGGAAAATGAAACAAAGAGGTCTCGCTATGCCATCTCTCGACCAGTGCTGACAACATCCCTAGGTGAGTGTGAATGGGTACTGCATATGTAATCTACCATAACCCCGCAATCCAGAGTCAATCATGGTCCCTATCGTTTAGGTCCTGCAAATAGCCAGCTAAATCCTGTAACCTGTGCTCTCGAGAGTAGAGCTCCCTCATCGCGTCCCGCATAAGGGAAGGTCACCATGTTAAATTTTTTGAAAAATTCTTCATCGCGCGTTCAAAATTTTTTTCCAGCGGTGCAACCCATGAAGGCATCACAATTTTATTTCTAATCAAACTTCAACACTAGGGCTTAAAAGAGAAAAATCACACCACCGCGGTGCATTTTCTCATCTAGCTGTGTACTTTAAGCAGAATTGGGACCGTTGCATCACACTTTCCAAATCCCCCCGCCAGCCCCAAGCTCAGTGTTAGAGTTTTTAAACTCTGAATAGCCCCACCACGGCGCTATTTAACATCAAGCGACGCAGTTTGACTTCTGAGCGGCGCTATATAGCACCGCTACAGACTGACCGACCTTTGAAAGCATTAAATGAAGCAATAAATGAAAAATGAAGCTCAAGTAATGATCACTTACTGGTGCCCTGATACCAGGTGGCCGCTGGTACATCCGAAATCAATCATAAATGTGCAGGGGAAGCTGTCATTGCACCATAGCATCAGGAGGTCAGAGCTCGAATCTCAAGGTTGCTATTGGAAGTGTATGAAAATGACTTGAAAGTGACCACTCAGGCCCCTTTTAAGCCTAAAAATTAGGGTTTTTCACCATGATTGGCTGTCCTGCTAGAGACTTGGGTCTCCAAAGCTATTTTTGTCCAGTTGAGGCTTTTTTTACATCATTTTATTGCGTTTAGACATGTTTTTAGTCTCCCGGAGCCTTTTCGGACCTTTCGGGTACTTTGTCCTCTTTTTTCGCGAGATCACCCAAAAATTGAAATTTTCGTCCAATCTCTCGAGGGGGCATTATAATGGCATGTTTTCTCTCGCCAGGCAGCAGTGGGGCAAGTTTTTAAATAATTTTTTTTTTTGGCTTTTATCAAGATCATTCATTCTTTAAACCAATGCAACAAGTGCATTGCTTAAAAATGGGGCAAAATGTAGACACGTAAAATATACCGACTGACATTGTGTATCTGATCCCAACTACTAACATCATTTCTTCCCAAATCATCCCTCGGTCTAACCATTTAATCAAATCCCCTTATCTGATTAAATTAATCAATTAACTTCCCTTAATTAAATAAATCATTTTATCTAATTAAGTCACTCTCGTTTGTTAATTAAATCAATCATCTGATCTAATTATCCCTATTTAATTAAATAATTAATTTTATTTGATTAAATCCTAAATTCTATCTATTAAATAAAATAAATTAAAACCTTATTTGATTTAATCTAACACCATCTCTTTTAATTAAATAAATCAAAATCTTTATTTAATTAATCTCTTATCATATTCCTCTCTTATTTGATTTAAATAAATCCATGAATTTGAGTCAAATAGGTCACATCATCTAATCTCCTATTAAATTAATTAACCCTTGATTAATTTAATCTCTTGTCATGTCCCATCCTCTAGATTTTGCAAGTTGCACATGAAAATAGATTTAATTCATTTATTAAATCTCTATTTTCCTCACAAGGCATCTTTTGGAATATTCTCCAAGTTTGAATTCAAAAATTCCAAGTCAACATGTACATCCAACAAGGCAATAACTTCATCTTACATGTCCTTTTCTTGAGCCAAGTGGAATTTATTGCATTTTCCCTTCCCTCTTACAAGTCATTTCAACAAATTTGAAATTCAAAAATATGCATTTAAGGCACAATCCCCAAATCTCGCACATCCTCCATCCACTCATAGATTGACAAGTGGCATCATGCCATTGGATGAATGTTAGTCCCACATTGCTCAAATTTGGACATTCATCCATATTGGCATTCTATTAATAAAGAGCTCATATCCTCATCTCATCATCCACAAATTATGCAAAGTTACCATGCTCAAATATCTATCAAATTTCATCCATCACCATTGAGTTCTTAGTTAGGTTTTTGCATATTTTTGGCTTGGATCTCTCATCCTTCATCAACAAAGTGGATCAATCATCATCAACATATCAAGTTTTCATCTTAGGAATTGGGAAAGGGCTAATTTTCACATCAAATTGGCACCAATTCCCCCATGGGATCATGTGTTTTCTATTCTAATTAGGATTGAATCTATATTTTCTTGTTTCACTGTGTTCTTCATTGTTTTCTTTCCTAATTCAAAGTTTGTAAATGGATTTCATGGGGAATCCTTGTTCATGCTTCTAATAACTAACTTAATGTGTTTATTCATTATGTTTCACAGGTATTAGGATTGGGGTTGACACAGTTAGATAACTGCACAGATCAATTCAAGAATGCTCGTATGTTTTATTGGTTGAGTAGAATGCATGTAGAGAGGGGTGTACCTCATATTTGGAGTCTTTTTGAAGCTAGGCATGGGAAAGGGGAGCATGATGGAGTAGATGCATGTGTAAAGAGAACTCTAGTTAAGGAGCAATTAAAGATTTCAGGAGCAAAATTCACTGATGCACGTTCTATTGTTGATTGGTGTAGTTCAACATTGTCACAGGGAGGGGCACTTGATTCAATAGTGCGCAGATTATTTTTATTGGTTGAGGAGAGTATAGTGGGAGGCAGATTGGATTATCATACAATCAAAGATTCTTCAAAGATGCATTCATTTCAAATCTGAAATTCAAGTACATGGACCATTTGGACATGGGAGTTGGCTTGTTTTGGTTAGAGTTGTATTCAATGCGAGTGGGATCAATGTGAGTCAAGTGAGTGGGTGGATACATGGGTTCCACAATATCTAACTCCTTTATCTCAAACTATATCCATGAAAAATGACACAATGGAAAGTTTAGTTGATTACAACTGACTTTCATATCTACTACAACCAGGACATGTTTTTGCAATTGTTGTACCACAGGGGAATGAAGAGAGATCAGACTATTGGTTGGCTCGATGTGTGTGGGTAAAGCATAAGCTAACACAACCGATGGAAGATGATGATGGGTTCATGTATCCTATAGGTTCAGTTTTGGTTGTAGGAACTTGGTTGTGAACATACATGATTAGAAAGAATGGCATACCTACATTTGAAGACTACGAGAAACACAAAACCATTCTCATGTATTCACACCTTGTTATAACAACAAATGTTAAGTTGTTGAATCATCATGCCAAATCAAAGACAAAACAACTATGGACACTTAGTAATGTTGATCATAAAGCAATATTGGATACTCTTAAGCAAAGAGATACACTTGAATAGCATATTCAAGAATGGAAGGTACAATGCTTAGGTTCATTATGCTTAAGTTCATTAGTGTTATTTATTTAATACTGATATTTTATATAATATTGCAATTCAGGTTTCTTTAATAGTGATATTTTGTATGTAATTTTGTGATATTTTTGGCACGATTGATCATGGACCTGCTACAACAATAGCTAGCTCTGATCCTTTCAGAGAGGTATGCGACAAATTGCAATAATATAGATTGGTTATTCAAAGTGTCTTTTATAGTTTGCATTACCATCTCATCATCAATTAGGTCATTTAGAATAATATAGATTGGTTATTCTAAGAATCTTTTATAGATTGCATTACCAATTCATCATCATTCAAGTTGTTTAGATTAATATAGATTTGGTAGTCTAAGCATCTTTTCTATTGTGACAATATAAATTTATCATTCGAAAACTTTTGCGATATTTTTGGCACGATTGATCATGGACCTACTGCAATAATAGTCAACTTTGATCCTTTTGGAGAGGTATGCGATATATTACAATAATATAGATTGGTTATTCAAAGCATCTTTTATAGTTTACATTACCATCTCATCATCAATTAGGTCATTTAGAATAATATAGATTGTTTATTCTAAGAATCTTTTATATTTTGAATTACCAACTCATCATCATTCAGGTTGTTTAGATTAATATAGATTTGTTAGTCTAAGCACCTTTTCTATTGTGACAATATAGATTTATCATTCAAAATTTTGTGATATTTTTGGCATGATTGATCGTGGACCAGTTGCAACAATATAAACTCTGATCCTTTTGGAGAGGTATTGCACAAATTATAATAATATAGATTGGTTATTCTAAGCATCTTTTATAGTTTACATTACCATCTCATCATCAATTAGGTCATTTAGAATAATATAGATTGGTTATTCTAAGCATCTTTTATAGCTTGCATTACCAACTCATCATCATTCAGGTTGTTTAGATTAATATAGATTTGTTAGTCTAAGCATTTTTTCTATTGTGACAATATAGATCTTTATCATTTGAAATTTTTTGCGATATTCCTAGCATGATTGATCATGGACCTGCTGCAACAATAGGTAGCTCTGATCCTTTCGGAGAGGTATGCAACAAATTACAATAATATAGATTGGTTATTCTAAGCATCTTTTTCTATTGTATGTAGTTTAACTGCTACCTTGATGGTTTTTACAGGTGCTTGTCACTCTAGAACGTCAACATACTACTCTTGTGGAAGATTGTGCCCTGAATGCCTCCAATAGGAAAATTTTGTAAAATTTGAATTTTCAAATGTGAAATAATGTAAAAAGGTCATAACTATGTATGGGAATAATCTATATCCAGTGATGCTTTTTGAAATATGGGTCAAATGTATGGCATTGTATAAAGGGTATGTTTAAAATTTAAAGGGGTCTATATTTTGGAAACTCATAGGTTGAAAAAGTCATACAGGTGTATGCTTTGTTACTATTATTGGGACAATTCTGTAAGAGATTTTTGTACTTAATTGAGCTACAACCATAGGTTTTCTTCCTAGTTCTTTCTTGTCGGTATGCTCGTTTGAACTAGGTTTTGTAATATCTCCTCTTTATATATAATAAATTACAGTGGCTTGCCACTTTTTCTAAAAAAAAATGTAAAAGGGTCATGTGAAGGTCATTTCCAATGTAATTGAGTCTTTGATCTAGCAAAGTGGAAACAAGGTATTTGGGTGTGTGCATGATGTTCAAGTTGATTGGGTAAGATTTTTTTGATGCAAGAGCTAGGTGGCTTTAAATAGCACAATTACAATTAAAGATGATTCAAACTCCAATTTGATCCTCAAACCCAAACTTGGGTGCAACTTCACTAAAATAGGCCCATTTTACAAAGAGACTCATATTTAAACACTTCCCAAACCTAAAATTTTGATGGCACAACATTAAACATCCTACCAAATTACCAAAACCACAATTATTTTTGGTGAGATATGCTTTCTAAAGCTCTATTTCAGCAAACCCTCATTTTTAGCAACTTTCAGGAGGTTTTTAGGGAAATCAATGTTTCCAACCTTTCCACACCCTATAAACTCATCAATCACGTCTATTAGGACCTGCATAAGCTTGATCCAACCTTAAATCTTGCTGCCCCCATGTTTTATTGACATTAACATGTTGTAACCACCATTTTTCACCTTATTTCACTCATTTTTGCCATGCATGGCAACTCACAAAATCAAATACAGACCTTTCTATCTCTTTAAACCCATATAGTCACCTTATACAGTCCTAATAACATCTACCATGGCCATACCATCAAGCTACAAACTGTACAATAGATGGTATGACCTTTTATCACTTTAGACTCTTAAGGGAAATCGCCAGTCCAATGTAGCTCAGAGTGATTCAATGTATTTGGGTGCAAAAGAGGACAATCTCTAGTGTAAATGTACCCATCCAGATGTGTTGGAATAGTCTGTTTGATCATACGATTTGTAGAATGAAAGTTGCACCACTTTGCAACTTTACACTCCTTACATTTGACAACTTTTCCCTCAACAAAAAAATTATCACCACAAGAAAATGCTGAGCTGAGATAGAAAAAAATGAGAGAGGTTATTGTAGATGGTCCCAACATGATCCCATAGCCTTAGATGAAGAGTCTGTAAGCATCATGATTTGTAAGAAATAACTCTTCAAAGATTGTTGCCTTTTAGCACTTTGGAATCTTAAGGGAAATCATCGATCCAATGTAGCTCAAAGTAATTCAACTTATTTGGGTGCAAAAAAGGACCATCCCTAATGTAAATGTACCCATCCAGATGTGTTGGAACAGTTCGTTTGGTCGTACGAGTTTCCAAATGAAAGTTGCACCACTTTGAAACTTTACATTGCTTGTATCTGACAACTTTTCCCTCAACTAAAAAGTCATCACCACGAGAAAATGCCTTTGAGATAGAAAAAATAGAGAGATGTTATTGTAGATGGTCCCAACATGATCCCATAGCCTCAGACGGAGAGTCTGTAAGCATCACAGTTTCTGAGAAATAGCCCTTCAAAGATTGTTGTCTTTTAGCACTTTGGACTCTTAAGGGAAATCGTCGGTCCAATGTAGCTGAGAGTGATTCGACATATTTGGGTACAAAAGAGGAACATCCATGGTGTAAACGTACCCATACGGATGTGTTGGAACAATTTGTTTGGTCGTACAAGTTGTAGAATGAAAGTTGCACCACTTTGTAACTTTACACTGATTGCATCTGACAACTTTTCCCTCAACTAAAAACTCATCACCATGGGAAAATGCCTTCGAGATAACAAAAACTGAGAGAGGTTATTATAGATTGTCCCAACACAATCTCATAGCCTTAGACAGAGAGTTTGTAAGTGTCACGGTTTCCAAGAAATATCCTTTCTAAGATTGTTGTCTTTTAGCACTTTGGACTCTTAAGGGAAATCGTTGGTCCAAAGTAGCTCAGAGTGATTCGTCATATTTGGGTACAAAATAGGACCATACCTAGCATAAATGTACCCATTTGGATGTGTTGGAATAGTCCGTTTGGTCGTATGAGTTGCAAAATGAAAGTTGCACAACTTTGCAACTTTACATTACTTGCTTCTGACAACTTTTCCCTTGACTGAAAACTTGTCACCATGGGAAAATTCCTTTGAGATAGCAAAAACTGAGAGATATTATTGTAAAGGGGCCCAACACGATCTCGTAGCCTTAGACACAAAGTTTTTAGGCATCACAATTTCTGAGTAATAGTTCGTCAAAGATTGTTGTCCTTCTACACTTTAGACTCTTAAGGGATTTCGCCAATTGAACGTAGCTCAGATTGTTTCGGCCTGTTTGGGTGTGAAAGGGGACCATAATTAACCTAAACATACCCATCTAGACATGATGGAATAGTTGGTTTGGTCATACGAGTTTTAGAACAAGATTTATTTATGCCCTTACAAGTAGTTTTTAGCCTCCAACTGAACTCCAACACTGATTTTCGTGTGAAAAAAATCCATGAGACCATAGCTTGTTCCTTTCTTTTTAATGGAAACTGGTGGGAAAAAAAGTTAACTTCTTCAAAAACTTTGTTTGAAGTAATTTCATTCATTTTTGTGCATTTAAGAAGTATTTTACTGGAGGTTAGTTTGTGAGCCTTGTTCCAAGGGTTTGAGTTTATTTAAAATGGACTTTTAAGCCTTCCACCCACTGTATGATGCTATAACTTGGTGTATAGGCTTATTTAGGATAGATAAACATGTTTGAATTGTTTCTTGTGTAGGGGAGGTTAGCATTATGGTTTTTGGTGATGCCCTAGATGGCATTTGGGGTGTTTTTGCATGAAAAAGTGAGGTTAGAGAGGGTAAAAGTGGGCATTGTTTGAGGGAAGTCACTTTTCTTGTTCTTTTAAGATTTTGCAAGGTTATTCAAGGGTGTTGGAGTTTGTGGTAAAGTTTGGGGAAGTCTGTAAGTAGGTTTTTCAATAAACCCTTGCCAAATTTGAGCAATTTAAGGGTTTTGTGGAATAGGGTCTTAGAGGGAAAGTTCAAGAGGATAAATGGGAAAATTTGAGGTTTTTTCATCTATTGAGTGTTTCCCCAACAAGTTTTAGGGTCTGTGAAGTGTTCTAAGGGTGGTTGCTTTGGAAATTTAGCCTATTTGGCTAGGTTGAGCAGTGTAGTTTGCATGATTTGTGAAAGTTGTTCCAAAGGATTCCTATGTGAGTTGGAAGTATGTTGAAGGGGACTAAAATGGGTGTCTAGAATGAAGATTAGTTGCAAGAGTTGTTGAAGAGATCTGAGAGTTAAGTTGAGAAAGGTGTTTAGGAATCCCTTGTATTGTGAAAGTGAGTGGTTTTCCATCCTTGGTTGCATCTACTAACCATCAAATAGTCCTCTATTTCCTGTTGGAATAGTGTGCCTCAATCTCACAGGCTGGAACCTCTAAAAGAGCCAAGTCGGTGTGACATCCTTATTGTCTGGCCGACTAACAGTTGTGCAACCTTGTGAAATGTTCAGGTCGCTGAGACCTTGATGATGTTTTACCGACTGGAGCTATCGCTGTGACTTGTTGTGTTCACTGTAACCCTCTATCGAGTGGGTTGGTCTTGCCGACAGTTTGGTTCCTAGCAGATGTCGGGGAGACTCATGGCGACTGTAGTTATCAGGGAGACTCTTGGCTGAAAGGTTTGCTTTCAGTATGAAGTATTAGCAATGTGAGATGTCTTACCGATAGTGTTGCACTCAGAGTCATTGGGGAGAGACTTGAACACTCGGTAAGAGCTCTTGGAGATGGTTGTTTATCTCACCGATGCTTTGGCTGTTTTCGGTATGACTCCTGGTGAAAGGTGGTCTCAGGGTAACTTGGAGGCTTCGGTAAGAACTCTTAGTGACGGATAAAGTCTCATCGGTGGTAGGAAATTTTGGTGTAGCATGAAGGTTTTGGTATGATCTCTTGGAAAATAGGGATTGTCTCACCGATGGGAATGCTGGTGTCTATGTGACCTTTTGAGCAGCGGAAGTTTGAGCGATTGCTTTTGAACTCAGTGTAACTTCTTTCCGAAGGTGATGAGTCTGGCCGATATCGATAGTTGGGTATTGTGGCATTGAGGAGACATAGTTAGTGTCTCACCAACATGCGACATAGGTTGAATGCTTTGACCAATTGGAAGACTATCCTATGTGGTGTGTCTTCGACCAATCAGGGAGAATAATGGGAACCACTAGCAGTTGAACTGTTATGGTTGTTTCTGTGAGGAATTTTGACAGACAGGAGTGACATGGATATACTCTGAGATCAATGATGGTGTTTAGTTGGACGATCAGTGAGATGAATAGTTCAATGTGTGATCAGTGAGAATTTGATTCTAAGAGCATTGTATCTTGAATGTTCTATACAAGGTTGATCAAGGATTATGCTGTTGTAAATTGACATCATAAAGATAAGTTTGATTTCTGTATGTAATTTCCATTATTGTAATACAAAGGGGTTTTTCTTGGTGTGGTGGGTTTTTCTCCTGTAAGGGTTTTCCCACGTAAATCTGGTGTTCATCTGTGTATGTTAATTTCTCTATTTCTGTTATTTCTTTCAAGTGTATCTTAATTGGACTGTAATTGAAAATTTAAAGTCACCTCTGCATTCTTCCCTGAGGTTTTGACGTTAGGAGAGTTGTTTCCACACCTTATCTTTCCTTACATTTCCAAGGTGCTTCTACACCATTTTCCAAGCATCCATATAGCTTGTTTGAAAGCACCTATTTTAGGCTTTTAGCCATAGCAGCAAGGCAGTGAACTGTTTGATAAAATGCTTTGGTAGACATACAAAAAATGTGGTACCATATACAAGGCAGTGAACTGTTTTGAAAAATGCCTCAAAAAAAGGTGGTCTCATGGTGATGAAATGCCATGACAATCTATAGCAATTTTCCTGTCATGGTATCCCATCACCATGAGACCACATTTCTTTGAGGCCTTTTGTTTAAACAGTTCATTACCTTGTCTATAATATTGCTTACCATTATTCTTTGTTAAATTCTTTCCAAAAATCCATAGCTTGTTTGAAAGCACTTGTTTTAGGATTTTAGCCATAGCAGCAAGGCAATTAAATGTTTGATAGAATTCTTTGATAGACATGTATGAAAAATTGGTAGCATAGACAAGGCAATGAACTATTTAAAAAAATGCTTCAATGAATTGAGGTCTCATGGTGATGGAATGCCATGACAATCAACAAGGCAGTCAACTGTTTGAAAAAATACCTCAAAGAAATGAGGTCTCATGGTGATGGTATGCCATGAGAATCAAAATTTCTTTGGGTTGTCATGGAATTTCATCACCATGAGACCTCATTTCTTTGAGGCATTTTTTCAAACAATTCATTTCCTTGTCTATGCTATTGCTTACTATTATGCTTTGATATAATTTTTCCAAGCATCCATAGCTTTTTTGAAAGCACTTGTTTTAGGCTTTTAGCCATACCAACAAGCTAGTGAACTGTTTGATAAAAGCTTTGGTAGACATATATGAAAAATGTGGTAGCATAGACAAGGCAATGGAATGTTTGAAAAAAAGCCTTAAAGAAATGTGGTCTCATAGAATTCCATGACAAGCAAATACAATTGACAGTTGCTTCTAGTTATTAGTTATGCAATGTGAAGTAATTGCATAAATGCTTAGGATGACTTTGTAAAAACTATATTGTAATTGAAATTTTTTCATCTATCGGCATCTAGTTGTTAGTTATGCAATGTGAATTAATGCTTTGAGTTTGAAACATGTGCAATGGAATGTAATCAGCGATATGAATATAAACTACATAATATAACCATTCTTTTTTATGCTATTGCACATTGATATTTAACCATTGCTTAAGATTAAATTTTCAAAGAGTTTAATCATGCACATGAGGAACAAATTAAATTTCGATTGTCAACTTCTATATATTAAATTATCCAATAATCAAGTGTATGTCCATATACAAAAATGGAATTGATGCCAACTCAAACAAAGTTTTACAAATTGTGGCATATGCCATCTCGATATCTATTCAAAATTTACATGCCAAAATGTCTATCTCATCCTAAACTATCGTGGATCATCAAAATGGAGCCTCTTTGAAGCACTCTTTGGCTCTAAAGGTAGCTGCACAAGAAAAATTCAAACCAAAATTGAGATTAGTTATACTATATAATTTAAAATTGAATAATTAACATCAAAATCAATATACATTGAATTTTAATTGAACTCTAAAATTGAAATCTTGATTACCTGAAATATACGTCTCTTCAAAGGGTCAAGAGTCCTAGAATATGCCCCTCTCAAAGAACCAACCAAACCAACTTTTGAAATATCAATCTATATATGTGAACAAGAACATAAAATTGATCCAAGTTAGCACATGATTGTCGGTAATAGGAACATATTTACCAAACACAAAATAAAATAAACACATACCTCTTTAGGTTGATCTTTTTCTTTATCTCCTTTAGGTGTTTTGACACCTCCTCCTTGAGGTGTTTCAACACCTACTCCTTGAGGTGTTCCAATACCTACTCCTTCAGGTGTTGTGACACTTGTCAACAACAATGTATAGCTCATAATTGCCTGAACATAAAAATGACAAGTACATATGAAACTACCAATCTATGTTGATGTATGTATAACCAATATAAGATCTTAAAAATATTAATTAATTTGAATTTGAGTTCAATTACCTTCCCCTTATCTAACATTGCACCTCCATAGTCTAGACAAGGCTGTACCTTGCTCGCACTAGGTATTTCCTACAAGAAGAAAATAAGATAAACATATAAGTTATTATATAATTTCATTAATGACAATTCAAATGACAAGCAATTATATAATAAAAAATGTAAACGAGTGAGTTCAAAAATATATATTGTGTGCATGTCGAGGCCAAATGAAATGGCCCTAAGGGTGCTATCAGTCACCTGTGTGAGCTCCTCCTCAAACATCAACTGTTAAATAGACCATGTAAATAAATATTAGTACTTGATACTATCTCTTATTAATATTCATATAAAAAACAAATGAAAGTTATGAATTTACAACTTAAATCTTACCTATGTCACTATTCCAATGTCCCCCTCTCTAACATGAGAGGACTCTATAGGGTGCGCTCCACTCCCCTGCATCTGATCTCCTATAATGTCCACATCATGGAGGTCATAATTAGAAGTGTCCAAGGGATGCTCAATAGGCTGTACAAGAGGACCCAAGCATATTTGGTGGCACATAGTGCAAGTATGTGGCACACAAATATGTGGACTTGAGGAGGATGCTACAACAACACTCTATCTATCACCAACATCACCAGAATGTGGCTAAGCTATTGTAGAAGTATGCAAAACCAAAAGACCACTCAAAGAGTGAATAGCCTGAATAGTGTGTGTGGTTGCATCCTCAATAATATCTAGATGATGTATTGGATATGGTGGAGGAAGGGGAGGAGGGGGAACATATGGGCGTTGGACTACTCTAACTGCCTCTAGTCTATCTTGGGGCATACCTCCACCAATGCCCTAGAAGGGTTTAATGTCAAAGTAATTGACATGATGCCCTAACACAAACTCAGTGTATAATTTTTTAATAAAGTAAAATGGTATATCACTATTGTTGTTGGGTGGTTTATCAAAAACCATACACCAATGATCCCAAAAGTTATCTATAATGTCCTTATTCATGCACCATTTTATAGAAAGTTTTGGTTTATTAAAATTAACTAGAAAATTGGTGCAGGGGTTAACAAATACATAGGCTATTTGGGATTTTGTTATTTGGATATCTTTCACATCATCACAAGACAATCCACATGAGTAATATTCCCTCATGGTTTCTCACCATGAAAGAAATGCATTATGTTGGGTGGAGAGGGTTTCTATATTTTTAATTATTTCCTACAATGTGTTTGTCAGCTGGGATAATCGAGGGATTGTCTTATAAACATCACAAATTCCCCTCAATTGCTCCAATTTTTCACTAATTAAGTCTTCAATTGATGGCCGTAGAGGTGGTGGAGCATTTGACATTTGTGCATTTTCATTCTCAGCCATAATACTTGATTAAAGTTAAAAACTAATTAATCTAATTGAAATTACACAATATAAATGAAATTATTGTAAAAAAATCCTAGCTTTTAATAATACAAAAAAAAACCCTACTTTTTAACAAAAATCTATAAAAAACTCTACTTTTTAACAAAAATCCATTTACAACACTAGTTTTTAATAAAAATCCATAATAATATTAATTTTTAATAAAAATCCATTATAAACTCCGGTTTTTAATAAAAATCAATAAAAACCCTACTTTTTAATAAAAATCCATAAAAAAGTATGTAAAATTATACAAAACTAATAGAAAAAATGATTAAAACAAAAATAAAACCAAAAACTTACCCTCAAAATCAAATATCTGATCTGCAAACATTTCTCTCACTATCCGCAGTCAACTTAAAAATGCTTCAAATGATTGTAAAAGCCTGCTTCAATATATATTTATACCTAATCCAAATTGGATTAGATATTTGATTCAAATCATATATCTGATTTGGATCAGATATACGATATCTAATTCTTTCCTTGGGCATTGCTTTGGAGCAATGTACTGAAACCCAGGCCAGAAAAAAGTCAACTCGAGATTTTTGCATTTTTTGGTTGATGCAAAATGCAACTTTTTTCACATCGCCACTTTTTGGCCCATCATGATCCTACACATACCCTTTAAAATTAACCCCTTATTTATACTAAATCAAGAGATTAACCCTAGAAATCAAACAATTCAAGCCAACACCAGTTTTGAAAACAAACATTATTAAATTCCTACTATATTGAAATTCAAAAAGGGGGTCCTCATTAAGGGAGGACCCATTTGCCATCTAGGGAAAATGGGTCCTAACATTTTTTCTAGGACCTTTCCTTCGGGGAATGAAATACCATTAAAAACATAAATGAAATATGCCAAAAAGGGGGGTCCTATAGAGGGAGGACCGATTCACCACCTAGGGAAAATGGGTCCTAGCAACAATTTCTAGGACCTTAATTTTTCCCAATTAAATGTTGTGCAATTTGAATTATGGGTGTTAGGATAGATCTTTGGAAGGTGTCACAAATAAGGCTTAAATTTGAATTAAGGGGGTTAAATACCCTCATCATACCTTGCATCAAACTTTCCTAAGTTTTCTTCATCCCTTTTGATATAAAATTTACTTCCTGTACCATAGAAAAATGGATCATTGACATTTTCATGGTCTTTTAGGTCTTTCTCTCATGATGCTTGGTCTATTTTTCTTTGATTTAATGTTTCAATGTAACTTATGCATTCACATTAGGTCCTAAATATTCAAATTATGGTGTCTTGTGAAGGTGTTGTGAAGTGTTGTAACACATTTCTACACTTTTCTAGACTCTTTCCATTACAATTCACCTAAAAGTCACATTTTCATCACTTATCAAGTCTTATTTTGAAGTGTTGTAAAGTCTTGTAACAAGATTTCACACTTTTCTAGGCTTAATTTCACTATTTATACCTTTCTTATGCTTTATTTGACCCCTTTATGCACTCATAAGGATTATTTAAGTGTATTTTTGAATGTAAACCCGGCAAATAATATTAAATGCAAGTTAATTCCTGACACCCACTTACAAGCCCAAGGTGGGACCCATTCACCATGGGTGGAAAATGAGTCCCTCTTGGCTCCAAAATCAAAATAATTCAATTTTTCTTTTAGGTTTTAATTCAAAATTACCTTATGTCAGCCTGTGATGAGGTATCATTGGGTTATTAGGGCACAAGAGTGTATAAATAAGTGTTTTTCTCCTCATTTTACATCTCCTACAATCTTCTCATTCACTTGCATTCACTAAACATAAATTAGAATTTGAGCACTTTTCATCATTCAATCAAGCATTTTGGAGCATTTTGGAGCAGCCAATGACATACCTTCAGAGTTCTTCAACAAGGTTGTGGCGAGTTTAAGATATTTTCATTTTGTTTATATTCATCTTTCCTTGTTCATTTCATTCCATTTATTCATTAAGGGTTTGATTACCAAAGTGGGATTTGACCAAGGCAAATCCCTATACTCTAACCTTTAACCATTTTCCCCCTTTTGCATGTGTGTTTTCCAGACTTTTGGGTAGGTGTAGGATCATGATAGGCCAAAAAGTGGTGGTATGATGGGTATGTGTAGGGTATGTGGCTGACGACTTTTTTTTACCCCAAATTGATGAAACAAAAAGGTTTTTAAAGGAGATTCTTAGCTTTCCACCAATATAAATTAAATGCTTTACTTTGAATTTAATAAATAATTATTATTCATTTTCTATTTGAATTATGACTAAAGTCCTGATTGATAGGCTAATGGAGAAACATCTATAACTTTCAAATGGTATCACATTTTTTGAATCCTAAACATGCATCACATTCTATACTTTGCATACTGTAGGATTTAAAATAAATTGAATTTAATGAAGTTTTGACCAAGTTAAGGTGGTCAGACATACAAGTTTTTATATTTTTAAAAGTTTTAATAAAAATTCATAATTAATTATTTACTTGGAAAAAAATTATAAAAAATTATGCATCACATCGGGACATGAGTCCTCTACTTATATCTAAAATCTTATAAAAAAATATTATCATTTTATTGTGGTTAGGGTGGTCATACATACACCTACTTATTTTTCCTTGAAATTTAAGTCCTATTGCATTGAAATTTCAAATTTTCACCAAATAGATTTTTTTTTAATAAACTAGTAGTTTAGAAACTACATTCAATTTTCTATATATTTTATTCTTACATATTTTTGAAATAATATAGATAACTTATTCAAATTTTTACATCAAGTTTCCTAACTCTATTTTTTTTGAATTTTTCACCACTTAAGGGCCTATTTTTTCCATGATGATCCTACACATACCCCTCACCCTTGTTGAGACCACAAAGATTTGTATGCACTAATTCTAGTAGTCTCATAGCAAAATGTTCCATTCCCTTAAAGCTACTCCTTGTTTGTTTTCCAAATTGACAACTCTCCCAAACACCATTGATATGTTTTATGATCTTAGGTAAACCTCTCACAACATGAACTGAACTAATTCTTTCCAAATTATTAAAATTCATGTGACACATCCTCTAATTCCATAACCAACTATGATTAACCTATTCCATAAAGTAATGATCATCAACACCCTTAAGCTAATAGATTTTTTCTTCTGTTCTCTTACCTACATCAATCACTATTTTGGATCCTTTCTGGATCTCACAATCTTCATATTAAGCACAAGATTATATCCTTTGCTACACATTTTTCCAACACTCTAGAGATTATGTAATATGCCCTTAACATAGTAAAAATTATTAGTATTATGCTTTCCATCAAAACTGATTGAACCTATTCCTAAAATATTAGCTCCTGAATCATCTCCAAATTTAACTAATCCTCCATCATATTTTTCAAGTTTAACTGAACTTACTTTTTTCTTTGGTAATGTGATTTGAATATCCACTGTCAACAACCCATAAATTCTTATCTTCTTTGACATGAAAAACAAATACCAAAGTACCTTCAACCTTATCCTTCTCTAGAATACTTTCCTTCACAATTTTTTTAAGGTTAGCAGAACTAGATTATTCTTTTATAGCCAAAAATAGACATTCATTATCATTAGAATCTCCATAATTCGATTCATCATTAGAAATACCAACATATTCTCTCGCATAGTAAGGTTTCCTAATCATTTTCCCTTTATTTTATTTTCCTTCTCTATGTTTATTTCTTTCAGCTCTTTTTGGATATCTAGAAGCATAATGACCAATATCACCACAATGAAAACATTTGAAAGGTAATTTACCTTGATATCGGTGCCCTTTTTCATCTTCCTCACAAATTTAGCTTTCAGATCATCAATATCTTCTTCACTTGATTCTCCAACCTTCTCTAATTTCACAGCCTTGAAAGTAGTCTCTACTTTTGTTCCTTTCTTAAATCTTATCATTTCAAATGTAGTTAGAGTACCAATCAATTGATCTCTATAGTATTTATCGAAGTCAACTATTTCCTCAATAGCAGATACCTTTTCACTATAACAATCCCAAAGAGATCTGATAATTTTCTTCACCACTTTAGATTCTTTAACTATTGCACCAAGACCTATCATATCACTTACCAGTTCATCAATTCTTTGAATGTAACCTTTAATTGTTTCATCCTTAGACATTTGCATCATTTCAAATTGTGTGTTCAAGTTCTACAACTTTTCTTGCTTGAACTTTAGATCTCCTTCATAAATATTTTCTAACTCATCCAAAACTTCTTTAGAAGTATTCAAACCTATAACTTTAACTAATTCAGTTTTTGAAAGGATATTTGTAATAATGTACCTTGCCTTAACATTTATCTCATGTACCTTGACCTCCGCACTTGTACTTGGACCATTATGAGGTGGATTGTATGGAGTCTAATAAGCCTTCTCAATTTCATATCCTTGAGTGTACAATTATCCTTTCATTTGTGTTTTCCAAAATGCATAATCCATGCCACCGAATCTGGGATACTCCAAAGGAATCTTATTCACCATCTCAGATCTACCTCAAGCAATTAAGCTCTTCATCAAGGAATCTTGCTCTGATACCAAATTTTGAAATGAACAAGACAACTGAGAGGGGGGGTGAATCAGTTGTAGCAAATTAAACCTTCAAAACCCTCAATAGTAAAAAAATCCACAAACATTCATTAAGTCCTTATTCTGTTAGATTGATTAAACATGAAATGTAGATAACTGAAACTAAAATCACAACACCACACCCATAAGAACACCAAATTTAAATGGAAAAACCAATGTGGAAAAAAAAATGGTGAGGATTAGCTCACAATATTAGTAATTGCAAAATTGATACAAAGAGGTTCACTGCCAGAATAGGATGCACTGTCTAGAAAGGCTCACAACCACATAAAGAATACAAGAAGATAGAAGAAGAAACACTTCTCAATGCAACAAAGAGTCCACCACAATTGCTCACACATGAAATATTTCAGATGCCTTGAGCTCACTTCCTTCAAGAACCCTAACATGAAATTCTCATTGCTCTGCTTAAATTCACATATGATCACACTTCACTCACAATAATCTCAAATCTATATTGCTTCTTACTATTTCCTTCACTTCTCTTGCTTCAAAACTATTCATATTTATATCAACCTCTACCTCAAAAATTTCAACAATGTTGTCCATTAGCCGCTATATATTCAAATTTGAAATAGGCCAACACCCAAACATTTCCGTGATGGATAGGAATGAAAGGAAACCTACATAAATCCTTAACTAGGACCCAAATAGATTCCTACACACTTCAACACACTTCCAAAAGCCTCACATGTAGTGTTAAGCATAAGGTCGGCCAAAACACATGCAAAACACCATAATAATTAAGTACACACTTCCTTAAATCAAGATGAAAGTTCCATATCATATCATAGTTTACTTGAATTAAATCCAAAATAATCCATAAAAATCTTAAGATTCATCGAACAAATCAATCAAGCTTTGCATCAAAAAATGCTTTAACTTAGGACATTTGATAACCCTAGTTTGCACACTTATAAATGAAACTCACACTATACTACATCAAATAAAGTACAAACTTGATCACAAAAAGACAGACATTATTACCAACTTTCCAAATCTGCACAACCTAAATCCAAACAACACAAAAATGTGGAGCTAATATTTTCTCCCATAACACAAAAAACATTACTAAACAATAGATTCACACACTATTTAAAATATCTTGCACTGTACAATTATCCAAAAACCCAAATTATGAATATAGCAACCTCTTTCATTCTTGAATAAACTATAATATCTACACAAGAATAACATCA
>VDFB02058242.1:310034844-310130670 GCA_007258455.2 Sequoia sempervirens | reverse complement strand
ATTCTGTTGTAGAAAAACTTCGTTAATAATACCATTTGCTATCTTCTACATATCATGATAATTGGGATTCAAATCCAGGATGTTGGAGACAAATATGGATACCAGATGAGATGGAAAAATGATTATCTATGTTGATGGTTGGAAAATATTCTATCTAATTATATCCTTGACACATTTGAAAATAGGGATACAATCTATCTAAAAAACATAAGACAATTGTTCTTTATCTAGCCCTTTAGAAAATGGAACTTCCCATTGTTGCATTTGGAAAGGTGCCCTGTGATTTCTTGGAAGAAATTCCATTAAAAATGCCTTGCTTCATAGTCAAAAACACCCAGAAATCACCCTAAAAATTGCAGTAGTAAGCCCCTAGAAATCACTCAAAAAATAGCAACAATATAAACCCAAAACTTGTTTGTATTTTGTTTTGAAGGAGGTCTTTTATACTTCTTTGTTACGTCCTAGCATAGAGTAAGGCATGAAATCACATAATACCCATAAATAATAAGCTAAAGCATTCAACATATACAAGTGAAAACCTTGAATTTCCTCCTAAAGAGCAATTTCCACATTGAAAGAAAACAAGATGGAATTGCACTTTACCCAATAAATTGCTCCTCCAAATTAGCACTGCTACGATGATTCTACTAAGATTAGATGCATTGTTGAATGAGTGCACCATCTTTCCAACTTAACAAAAGTCACATGACCATGAGTACTTCACCTTTCTGAGGAGCATTTTTTTCTATAGAAATTGCACTACTACGATGATTCTACTAAGCTTAGACGCATGGTTGAATGAGTGCACCATCTTTCCAACTTAACAATAGTCACATGACCATGAGTACTTCACCTTTCTGAGGAGCATTTTTTTCTATAGAACTTGCAATATGTTAAAAACATTTCAAATTGGTTCCTCATATAGCTATGTAATTTACTGTGTTATTCAATTTCAAAAAAATTACTATGAATTTTGCATGTCCTTGACAATGTTAAGGCACACTTGAAATTACATCTAGGTATGTTTTTCTGAAATTGTCTTCTTTTCCTTACATAAATTACCTACAAAATGTTGGCAAATGTTTTCAATCATCATAATATACCCATACAGTATAAAATATGTGAGATGTATTGAAGCAAGATGATGTCATTGGAATGATATCATATCACACTTGCAATTACAAGTGTTGGCTTTGGCATAGCTTCAAACTTGAAAAATATTTTGCATCTGAAAATTGGTTTACCGCACAGATAAATTTTTACATCCCACATACAATGAAACAAGAGTGATTTGACAACCACTAAATAAAATGATAACATCAGTCTTTTTTATTTCAGAATTAATATGTCATCTTGGTGTCCACGTCACATTTGGTATAGCCTCTTCTTTTATCTATTCTTTGATGAGCCAAGTCAAAATCAAAGCAATCAACCTTATTCCTACCAAACAAAAAACAAGTTAATATGAAAGGATACAACATACGACATATCACAAGAAGTACAGAGCAACCCATTGGTGATGCCACACAAATTGTTTCATTTGTACAAATTTAACCACAATTGATGTATTGTAATTCCCCACAGGATTTTCTTTTGTGATATGTTTCTCAGCTTAAATATGTAAAGAAAATTACCCATCTGCGAAGGTATCTTCTTTTATGTAGACTGTACACTACGTACCTTTACACCAGATGAATTTATAAGCTACCCACCTATCAATATTTTAATCAACCTTAAGCTTGTGATTCATCACTATATGGTAGTGTAATCCACCACATTTCCTATAATTAGCACTGATGTTAACAATCTTTGTAGTGTGCTATCAAAACTCCCTTTTATGAAGTAAGATAAATCAAAATCTAACTTTCATACTATATCAAAATTTCTTTTCATTAGCTCTATTTCATTTTCTTAGACTACAACCCTTTCTCGGTTAATAGCTTCATCCAATTCCTAAGTGATATTTTGTATATTACATCCATATATCTGCACATTTTGAATTTGTTCACACCCAATGGTTGCCAATTTATCTACAAGTTGGTTTCCTTCCCTATAAGTATGTTTAATTTGCACAAATTTTAACATAGGTAACAATTTCCATACTTGTTGCATCACATATCTTATTTTCCAATTAAAAACATTTCTTTCTTTACAGGAATTCACAATAATTAATGAGTCACCTTCAATTTCCAGGTCTTTAATTTTCATATCATATGCTAATTGCAACCCATGAAGCAAAGCTTTTTCTTTTGCCATATTATTTGTACCTCTTGGGAGTTTTATTGACTTAGCTAATATTAAGAGCCCTTCACGATCTCTTATTACAATCTCCACACTTGAAATACCTGGGTTTCCACAAGACACGCCATCAAAATTCAACTTGGAGAATCCTTTTGTAGGTGGAGTCCAAGAAATTTTGCTTCTATCTAATTTGTGGCTTGAATTTTGATGCAAGCTTCCTTTGAATGAAAGAAAAATATTATTCCACTTATGCATTACCTTAGAATCCCAATCCATGAACAAAGATCCAATATTTTTTATCTTTTGTATGTGTGCATTTGTTATCTCTTCTATTGATGATTCTAACTTCTCTAATACTTTCTCAATCTTCATTTTATCCTTCCTAAAAATCCTTCTATTATGTTCCCACCAAATAGTCCACAACACAATAGATGGTATCACTTTCCAAATGCATACAAACAATGTTGATTTATACAACACTAACCAACTCAAAAATAGATCCCACAAATTATTTGGCAATGGAACATACCAACATAATTTAGTTTTAATAAAAAGAAAACAACGAGATGCAAAGGGACAACAAATAAATAAATGATTACCTCTTCCATCTCATCTTCACATAAGACACATGTAAATTGAGCTGCTATCCCAAGTTTGGAAAGTCTATCACTTGTCAAAATTCTTCTTTTAATAGCCAGCCATGATAAACATCCTACCTTTGGTAGCACAATTGAGTCCCAACAAAAGGACAAATCTCTTTGAGGTTTGACTCTCTTCCCTTTACTCATTATTTCCTTATAGCCCATTTTGATTGAATAATTTTCATTTCTTGACAATGCCCATAATAGCTTATCCTCCCTTCTTGAAACATATACAATTCTCTCATTTAGTATGCTCTTAAGTTCCTCTTTCTGAACAACTAGACAATATACAGTAGTGACACCTTTCCACGTTACTTTCCCAATGCATTCTTCAATGCTCTCAAAATAATCACTTACTTCCTCCCCCCAGCTTATACTAAGAATATTTTGAATAAATTGTAGGTTAGTAGCTACATTTAGAGGAGCATATTGACCCCAAGAATCTTCCCAAAAAAATTCTTGTTATCCATCTTGAACTTCCCAAGTAAGATACGGGATGATTACCTTTTTACACGCTACAAAGAAATTCCACATTGTAGATCCTTGAGGTGGATTTGAAGCTGTAAAAATTCTCTTTGGATCTATGTTATCTAAATACTTAGCTTGCATGACTTTGCACCAGTTCACTTACAGTTTGGTGTACATGTATCACACTAGTTTAGCTCCTGATGCTAGATTTCTAGCTGGTAAATTGTGTATCCCAACTCCCCCTTTTAATTTATCTTCATAGAGATTTTCCAATGAAATAAGCAGAATCTTCTTTTTGTTGTCCATGTTCCCTTTCCATAGAAAATCCCTGATTATTTTTTCAATTATCAATATCACATATTTTGGATCTTTTAATATTTCCATGTAATAATTTGGGATGGTTGAAAGGACTGATTTGATCAATAATATCCTTCCTAAAAGTGACAACCACCTCCCCTTACATGTGGCTATCATTAATTGAATATTTTGAATGATCTTGTTCTAGTAAGAAATTTTATTTGAACCAATAAAAAAGGGATCCCAAGATAGTTATAGGGTAATTTTTCTATTTGAAAACCTAGAAGGTTAGCAATTTTCTTTTCTAGGCCTAATTTAATGTTAAAAGTGTATATCTTTGATTTTCTACATTTATTTTCTAACCTAAAGCCAGTGAATAACTTTGTAACATAGGCTTGATATTTTTGGCCTCTTGAAGCTAAGTTGCACCAAATAATAATATGTCATCCACAAACAAAGAATGTGTGACTGATACATCAGTGAAAGGTATTGAAATCCCTCTCTAAAATCCTCAAAGATGAGAGTGTTTGACTAACCCACTAAGTTCCTTTGCTAATATTATAACTAAGAAAGGTGATAGTGGGTCACCTTGTATCACTCCCTGGGTGGAGCTAAGAAAAATTGATGAGGTACCATTGATTAGCACTGAAAATTTTGTACCTTTTAAGCAAGAGAAGACTCATCTGCACCATTTGTTGCTAAAACAAAATTTCTTTAAAACTTGCATCAGAAATGCCCAATCGACTCTATCATAAGCTTTCATCATGTCCAGCTTAATGATGAATGAAGGGATTTTATGTGAAGAAATAGAGTGTAGAACTTCATGTGCCACCACAGTACCATCAACTATTTCCCTACCTAGAACAAATCCACCTTGTTCTTTGAAGATTAGTTTAGGTATGATGGGCAATAGACGAAGATAAATTGCTTTGGTAAAAATCTCGTAAATTATGTTACAAAGAGATATATGATGAAATTATGAAAAGGACTTTGGGTCCTTCACCTTTGGAATTAATACAATGTCTGTAACATCAAATTGTTTTAGCATGGAACAAGAAGTTCGAGATTCCTCCAAAGCCTTAAGCAAATCATTATCTATAAAGTTCCAGCATTTTTGGAAGAATATTGTTGTAAATCCATCAGGTCCTAGGGATTTATCTGGCTTGAGTGAGAAAACAGCCCCTTTCACTTCATCTAGAGTGAAAGGCTTATTAAGTTGCACATTATCTTGTTCAGTGACTAATGTAGGAATTGCTTGTAGCATGTTTTCTCTTTCAACTCCAATCTGATCTAATTGGTGTAATGGAGTAGACAATAAATTAGAGAAGAATTTTGTCCCTTCATTTTGTATCTCCACCTCACTAGTAAATAAATTTCCCAAGTCACTTTCCTGAATGAAAAACACTATATTCTTAGCTTTCTTTACCTAAGCTGATGTATGAAAAAATTTAGTGTTCTTGTCACCTTCTTTAAGCCACAATTCATGAGATTTATGACACCAATATAATTCCTTACACAACAATAATTCTTCCCATTCTAATTGTAAACTTTTCCAATTCTCAAAAGACTATGGCGTTAGCCCCTGACTTATAATATATTCATTAACTTCTACCAGTTGTTTTGAAATTAGAACATTTTGGTGGAAGATGTTTTTAAATACATGTATATTCCATTGTTTTGTTTTTCCTTTCAGAAACTGCATTTTCTTGCAAAATCCATACATAATGGATCCTGACTCATATGGTGCTTTCTCCCACCAATTTCTCAATAAAGGGAAGAAATCATTATTCCTAAACCACATTGACTCAAACTTAAATGATGCTTTCAACTTTTGAGGGGAATTAGTGGCTTTAATGCTTAAAGAAGTAGGAAAGTGATCAAACCCCGTCCAAGGTAAAAATTTTGACATTTGCACATACTTATCTACTACCCAATTGGATGACACTAGAAATATTTCTAACCGTGCAGTTATTTGTAGAAAATCATGTCTTTTTTTTTCCATGTATACATACCTTTCTCTGGTTGCACATCTACAAGTGCATTATTGTGAACAAAATTTCTAAAATCTTCAACTATCTTGTGAGGAGGTATAATGCCTCCTTTTTTTTCATTTGAAGATAATATTGCATTAAAATCTCCTACAAGCACCACTTTCTCTACCCCTGATTGTTCAAACATTAATTCAAGCTCCTTCCAAAGCTTTTGTTTACCTGTTGTTTAATTTGGAGCATAAACATTGACCAACAAGAAAGATAACTCAAAATGAGTAACACGTGACAATTGCCAATGAGAAATATTAGAAATGGGTTCCAACTATATTTTTCTAACATTCCATAACATTATCAAACCCATAAATTCTCCTTGGGAAGCAAATTGACACAAATTCCATAAAGTCCACTTGGAAATTATACTATCATAGCTTTCCTTAGATAATTTAGTTTCTTGTATTAATACTATATCAACCCCTAAAGAATTTATTTGCTGCTTGATTTGGGATCTTTTGTTAGGGGCATTAAAAATCCTACCATTCCAAGATATGATCTTCATGTTGATCGAGGAGAGCATCTTTCTCTCCTCAATATTTTCTTTATGTTACAATCTAAAGTCAACTGAATCTGTGAAGTAATCTCCTCTTGCAATTTTGTTGCATTGGATTTCCTATCTCCCTTCCCAAGTGATTTAATTGTAGGAGTCATGATATGTGTTTGGCTGATAGATAAGTGATTTGAAAAATCAAAGTCATTACTGTACACTTCAATGGAGTTCATATCCTTTGCATCTTGTTTTGTTTGAAACTGCTCATCATTTTCTTGTGTATCAACAACATTATGTGATTGAGATCTTATTAATGAACTATCACATGTACCTTTCAAAAAATCCCCTTCTTCCTTATTGAAACTTAATCTACAATTTCATCAATTATGTTTGATCCCACACTATTCACCATATTATCAACCCAACTTTCCAAACTGAAGTGTTCACCCAACTCATGTATGCCATATGAGTTCTTCCTAGTCTCCTCAGGATAAATGTATAAACAAAATCTTTTTTATCATGAGGTAACAAAAGTGGAAGGCATGATTCTAAGAATTCTCTTTGATCAAAGGGATTAGATATCAAAGGTTTCTCCCACATCAACTTTGTGATTATTCCATCCAACTGTTGCTCATGTTCTATAGTAAAATTTGGTGTATACAAAGACAAAGATTTACCTGAGTGAAATCTCTATTATGGTTTGCCATCCCTGTGGTAGATTCACTTTAAAAATTAGTGCATTGGCCTTTTTTGAAGTCTTATTAGACACAATCACAAGCTTCTGATGTAAAACATTAGATGAACATGGCAACAAACCCATTTCAGAAGGAGTATCTGCAAAGATGTCATTTCTCATCTTTTCAACATATAATGACAGATCTGATCCTACATTCAATAGTACTGGTGAAAGGGGATAAGATGAGTCTTTCTCAGTTTGACAATTTGTAGGAATTATATCACCTAAGACAGAAGCATCATCTTTCTCAACTATCTATACCACATTTGAAATTGCTTCTGTTTGATTTAGAGTAATGGGTGAATCTCCCAAATCCTCATTACACTAAACTTGTACACACTCTTGAGTAGAATGTCCTAGTAGGTGACAAAAAGTACAAACATTTTTTGGATTCTCAATTAATATTTCCTTCATTCAAGTTTCAAACTTGGATTGTATCCT
This sequence comes from Sequoia sempervirens, assembly GCA_007258455.2. Taxonomy (NCBI): domain Eukaryota; kingdom Viridiplantae; phylum Streptophyta; class Pinopsida; order Cupressales; family Cupressaceae; genus Sequoia; species Sequoia sempervirens. The sequence continues at coordinate 310,123,311 of VDFB02058242.1, read as the reverse complement.
TATTAAAGAAGGAAATTCCTTTAATTCATTTAGTAATACACAAACCCTAATTGGTTTATATGGATTTCTGAAGAAATCCATATCATGGCATAGAAAAATTCCCAAATTATTTGTGATGGTTTTCACAATACCCATTTCCCTATACTCTAGTGGAATTGTGGGCAACTAAATCCAAAAAGGAACAAAATTTGCTACAGTCAAATGAGGATCAAAATTTGTAACCCATGCCTACATGTACAACCCAGATCCCTTAAAGAACCATGATTTAACCTTAAGAATTAAATCCCTTTGCAATTTTGTTTCAAAAAGCACAATAAATTAACCATTACCCTAATCAATATAAAATATCTTATTAGCCCCAACCCGTTCAGAATAAAGTAAATCTTTTAAAGATTCCACAAGAGGTAAAAACCTCTAGAATTTACATATTAAGGCATGATCTTTAAGATCCTAAATTTGTGCACTCAGTACTTCCTCAGGAAAAGTCAGTTGAACTAAATATTTAAACCAAAACTCATTACATGAGATCTAAGGAGGGAATTCGTTAGGGACCCATTTCTTTTCTACTTTTGATTTCTTATTTTTCTTGAATAGAGAATCACTAGAAGGGGTTTTAACAGAAACAAACAAAAGCAGATGCGTTACCTCATTCTATTGTGCATTCCTTAGTTGTAAATGTAGAACCCAGTAACAATCTTCATGCTTTCGAGTTATGTTATTGGGAAAAGAAGTAGGTGTATCCTCCATAGAGAAATACTTTTCAAGCACAGGATTTGACCCAATGCGACCCACACTAGTATGAAGATGATTCACTACCTTTGGATTGAAGGAAGCTCTAGATTTGATTGGGATATTATTAGGAAAGGATGTAGGAATCTTTCGATTAGAAACCACATCCGCCCAAGAGAGAGAATCACTATCGGACTGAGAATCCAAAGCACAAATATCAAAAGGAATATGTTTTTCCTAATTAAGGGTTCTCCTAGCTTGGAAAATGGGTTGGCTCTTCCCACGAGGACATTGAGAAACATGATAGATGTAAGCTTGATCAGGAATTCACAGAAAACCCTTCAAGTAACCAGAAAAATCCCCTTTTTCCAAAGGGAAAGGAGTTCCCAATTCCCTAGGTTCCAATCTATGTGATGGTGCAACAAACGAAACCAATGGAGCACCCCTAATATGTTGATCTACTCCATGAAAAGCTAAAGAAATTCTAGAACAGTACAATTTTTTAGAAAATTTACCACTATCAAGAACTTCATTGCTCCATTTCATGCGGTCCATTTTCCCTCTCCTAATCTCTCATTTGAATGTAATGGATACACCTCAATTCATAGATATTTTAGAGAGATCATAACCACAATTTAATAAGTATCCTACTAAAACCCTAGAACTCGACCCCTTGGGTGCATTTTTGTAAGTTCCCTTGGTGTCATTCCAATTGAAGACATTGGGATATACATTCATAGAAAGTTGGAATAACCTTCATATGGAAAAGCACACATATTGTGGTTTGAAGAATTAATTAGAGAAAATTATACCCTGAAACCAGAACACAATGTACTAACAAAGATGAAATTATATGTGTGGAATCAATTTCCTAACTTTAGCAATGAAGAGAGATGCATTAGATTGGCACTAAGAAGGTTTCATGATTAGTTTGTGTGGCTTAACACCTCGAATATGATATCAAAAAAATTAATTTGAGATGTTACTAGTCTATCCTCCTAGGAACCTACTTTAGTTTGCAAACCTAACAAAGGAAAAGGATTGAGAAAGAATACAGGTACTGAAATCAATAATCTGGCAGTTCACTATGTGAGTATGGTTATTACACACTTGATATTTGGTGATAATGATGTCTTTGACATTGCAATTAACATAGCTTTAGAGATGGTTGAGAAAAGGACTAAATATTTTCTTTGTGAGTTGCTTCGGCAACAACTATTAGAGAATCTGAATGATATCAAGAAGATGTGCACATTTAGGTATGGAACACTGATACTAGTTGCACATCAAATTTAGGAGATATTGAGAAGTATTGGATATTTGGATGCACAAGGTGATGCCCTTGCTACATTCTTTGCAAAATTTTAGAGAAGAATGAATAGAATGCGAAGAATTCCAAGAGAGCTAGTGACAAGATATAAGAATGACATAACATTTATGGTATCTACTGATTACTATATTATCAAGGTGGTTGAACCAAAAACATATGGATTCCTAAACTAGGCTATGATATTGACAAGGATTATATTGTTGGTTGTATTGAAATATTAATTAATAGCCCTATAGATCCTAGTAGACCAAGATTCAAAAAGTATATAGAAGTGGCTCTAGAAATTCATGAAAAATAAAAAGGGATCTTCGATAAATGAATAAATATCTCTAGAGAAAAGAGAAAATCTACTGAGGTTCATGCATTAATTTCTCAAGAAAATCCTACTCCAAGAAAACTCAAGTAGCTAGCCAGAAGAAAGGTACACTCTGATTCTTCACAATCCATTATAGAAAGCACAAATACACTGATTGATAAATTCAAAGAACTAAAATTTCAAGAAGTGAAATGGTTACTTGGGTCAGGGAAAAAGGCTTGTTGGAAATTGGAGATAGATGTAAGTCTACATACAACAATGCACTTGAAAATTTGAAAGAAGTTCAATATTGTGAAAATGAAGCCAAAAATCTATTCTAATTTTGTTGGAAATGGCCTAATGTAGTTCAAAGATTCAAGGATGTTGAGGACACAATTGAGACACAAAAAAAATGCATATAACACTATTAATCCTACTCTAGATTGGGATGATCAAACTTGGTTTGGTCAGACAAAGCTTCATGAATAATATCTCATACTACACAAGGAAAAAGGAGAAATGATTGAACAATATGGAAAGCTTAGAGGCCTAATGAAAATTAAGCACACACCTATCTCTTATGCTCTTTCTCTTGCTGATAGAATCCTGAACTCAAATGTCACTCCCAAAACTTTGGTTGAAGGAAAAGATATCCTAGTTGAACTTGAGTATCTATGAAAATCCTTGGTAGAAGCAAATAAATTGTGGGATTAAAGAAAATATTCATGGACCAGTACTCTCCACAACTGCAAAGGACCACCACCTCCAATTAATCACTCATAGTTGTTGTTTTGGATGTACTCCTAAGGGGGAGTACCCAAGTATGTAAAGGAAATTTTTTAAAGTATTTTTGATAGTGGGAAGAACAATGTAATATCTTTTATTATTTTCCATTGATGTCAAAGGGGGAGAGATTACCATGTGAAAAGAAGAAATTTTGGGGGAGAGAGAGATAAAAAAAGAAATTGTGTTCTTGATGGTTTTCACATCATGTGTTGTCATCAATGACAAAGGAGGAGATTGTTGGAAATTGGAAGATTGTTACATCAGTGTTAGAAATTGGAATATTTTTATTGATGTCAACATTAAAATCTATATACCTTACTCACATCACTTGTATAGATCAATAGTTGATCTGGTAATAATGGTTTAGGCTATGCTTGTCAAGTATTGAAAGTTTGTTGATTTGGTATTTTTGTATGGATTATCTTATTCTATAAGATTCATTCATAAGTTGATAATATGTTCTATCGTGACATCATTTGCATCTACTAACAAGATTTCAGTTGGCTTGCTCTTACAGTTGAAAAGATATAGTTACCAGTAGTTTGGCAAACAATGTTCTTCTTATATTGGTTCAATGTGTCAGTTTTTTGGTCTAGATTCTACAACAAAAAATATATCACTACAAAATTTTGTACATAGATTTGTAACTATGAGATTCATATTACCTCAAATTTTTATGATGATATGTGAATGCATATAGAAGATATCAATAATAGTGTTTTTTTCTGAGGATTATAGTAAGTTTTTGTATAGCACATTGATGTGGGAGATTCCATGTTTTCTCATGATTAACTATTTTATCTTGCGGAGTTGAAGATAAGTTATTTGATGTCATCTAAAGGATAATTCAATGTGTTAACAAGTTTTGGAGTTACACATTTAGCGAATTGTATATATGATTGAAGTCCTTGATGTTTTATGTCTAACTCTGGCTGACCTAGTTATGAAGTTTTTTTAAGAAGATTAAATATGCATTGCAAATGCTAAAGGGATCTATGTTAGGTATATTTTGACTAACATCATACATTGCATGCTTGTGTTGAATGTAAATATGAATATGTTTCGAGGATAAAGCTGATAGAGTTAGTTATGATTTGAATAAGGCTACTCTAATTAGGCTGACCAAATTAGTGTTATGTAAATGTATATAGTATATATATAAAATATTTTTTTTAGAAGATGAATGTACAAATGATGAATAATGAAGATGTGGCATAGATAAAAATGATATATCATGAATGTACTCTTGCATGGTACAAATGTGTGAAATTATATGAATGAAGTAGATAGAATTATTGAGTACACTTTATAGTGAAGTGTTTTGTATTTTGTGCTTCATTGGAATTGAACTCCAACACAAGGAAGGTGCATTCTATCTTAGTTCACCTCTTAGCAGTGAGCCATACTCTTTTTTGTAATATACTCTAGGTTGTGAGCCTTCAAGGACAATGAGTCTTGGCAGTGAGCCTTTGTAATATTCTATATGAAAATATAGAATATTGTGAGTTAATACTCATTGTGGGTTTTTCCATTTTGGGTTTTCCACGTGAAAATCATGGTGTTCATGTGTGTTGTGATCTTGTGTCGATTCAATGCTTTTGCTTGTTATTATAGTTAGAATTGTGTTATTACTTGGATAGATATTATGTAAATGGTTTAATGGAATACTAATTCATCCCCCCTCTCAGTATTTTGGGTGTTCAACAACTTTTGCTCTTGTGGATAGGATGGAAGCTGTTAGAATGTTTTTGGTATTTCGAGCACATAAAGATTTTAAGGTCTATCAGATGGATGTGAAGTCTACTTTTTGAATGGAGAGTTGCAAGAAGAGGTTTATATGGAACAACTAAAAGGCTTTCAATTGTCATACCAACCATAGATGGTATGTAAGTTGAAGAAGGAACTATATGGTTTGAAGCAAGCTCCTAGAACCTGGTATGCAAGATTGGATAGGTACTTGATACAACAAGGTTTCAACAAGGGCTTCGTGAATAGTAATATTTACTTTAAAATTGAGGAGGACAAGATCTTGATAGTGGTTTTATATGTGGATGACAATATCTTTGGTGGACATGAGGCTATGTGCAAGAATTTTTTTGAAGATATGTTGAAATAATTTGAGATGTCAATGTTTCGGCAGATGAATTTCTTTCTTAGGCTACAGATCAATCAAACTAATAAAGGGATTTTCATTTCACATTCCAAGTATGTCAAAGAAATGTTGAATAATTTTGGAATGGATGGCTCCAAACCGGTATGTACTCCAATGGTGATTGGTTGTAAATTAAGAAAAAATGATTATTCACCTAAGGTTGATCAAAGCAAGTATAGATCTATGATTGGTGGATGACTATATTTAACTGCTACTAGATTGGATATCATGCATGCAGTTTATCTTATTTCTAGATTTCAAGAAGATCCTAAAGAAACACACGTTGTAGTTGTAAAGAGAATATTCATATATTTAAGAGGCACATGAGATTATGATTTGTGGTATCCTAAGGATACTAATTTCACATTACATTCTTATACAAATGTAGATTGGGTTGGTTGTGTTGATGACAAGAAAAGTACAAGTGGTGGTGCATTCTTTCTTGGATGTAGGTTGGTATCATGGCTAAGTAAGAATCAAGACTCAATTTCTTTATCCACTATAGAGGCCGAGTATATTGCAGTAGTATCATGTTATACACAGGTATTATGGATGAGCCAAACCTTGAAGGATATCAAAGATATATTTTATGAACATATATCTATCTTCTATTATAATACAAGTGCAATAAACATTTCAAGGAATCCAGTGATTCATTCAAGGACAAAGCATATATCTATCAGATATCACTTTTTGAGAGTAAAGGTCAAGGACAATGAAATGAAGCTTGAGTATGTTCCTACAAATGATCATATTGTTGACATATTTACTAAGGATCTTCCTAAGGATAATTTTGAGTATCTTCAAGAGAATTTGGGGGTTATTTCCCCTACTCTATTGAACTAGATGCATATATAGGTGCATCAATCTAGTGGATCTATGCATCTACATCTTTTCTAGACTAATGGTCAGTGGCTACCTCTCAGGGGGAGTAGGTAGTATCATGTGTTCTCATTGTGATTGCTGATTTTGTTAGGTGTGCTCCTAAGGGGGAGTATTCAGAGCAAGTAATTTTGGTTTAGTGTCAAATAGGGAGAACAATGCTAAATATTTTATCCTTTCCCATTGATGTCAAAGGGGGAGAGAATTTTGAATCATGTGAAAACAAAAACAACTTATCTACTTAGGGGGAGAAGATCATCAAAAGAAAGAGAGAGAGTGTGTTAAGAACTATTGTGTGGTCTTTGGTGGATTTTCACATCTTGTGTTGCCATCAATGACAAAGGGGGAGTTTGTTGCAAGAATGATGGTGTTTTCATTTATGTCAATAGGAATTCTACTAAATAGTGTTGTCATTGATGTCAACTATGGGATGAAGATGTAGAGGATATTGAGAAAATTGTGAAAAGAGGAAAATAGGTTATGCATGTGTAGTTGAGACTTGAGGAAGTGTTGTGAGTACATGGAGATATTCTTTTGTTCTAGAATTTGAAGATGAGTTGGATTAGAGAAATGAGCTGACATGTTGCTTCTGGTACTTGGTTTCCAAATGCTTTTGACAAAATTTTATAAACAGATTAAACTATGTTGTGCAAATGATCATAGTGTGCTTTGTATCATGCTCCATGTTAATTTTGTGTTGATGTTATTCTTGTGCAGATCTTATAGGTTATTCAAGGATGATAGAGGTTGCTATATTCAAAATCTAAGTTTCTAGATCATTGTATAGTGTGAGATATTTTCACCAGTGTGTGAATTATTTGTTTAGTAATATTTTTTGTGGTCTAGGTGAAATGTATTTGCTTCATGTTTCTCTGTTGTTTGGATTCAAATTGTGCATATTTGGGAAGTTGGTAATAATTTCATCTTTCTATGATCAAATTCTTACTTGATTTGGTATAGTACAGTGTGAGTTTCATTTATTAGTGTGCAAACCTGGGTTATTAGTTGTCATGAGTCAAAGTATTTATTGATGTGAATATTGATTGATGTGTTCAATGAATATTAATATGTTTGTGGATTGTTCTAGATTTAATTCAAGTAAATTATGTTGTCTGAAACTTTCAACTTGATCTTTAAGGAAGTGTGTACTTAATGCTTATGGTGTTTTGCACAGGTGTTGGCCGACCTTGTGTTTAACACTACATGTGAGGCTTTTGGAAGCATGTTGAAGTGTTTTGGGATCTATTAGGGTCCTAATTAACAATTTATTTAGGTCACCTTTCATTCATATCCATTGCAAGAATGTTTGGATGTTGACCTATTTCAAATTTGAATGTATAATGGCTAATGGCCGATATTAGAGAAATTTTTGAGGTAGAGGTTGATATAAATATGAATGGTGTTGATGCAAGAGAAGTGAAGGAAATAGTAAGAAGCAATATAGATGTGATATTGTTGTGAGTGAAGTGTGATTAGATACGAATTTGAGTAGAGCCTGGTGTGAATTTCATGTTAGAGTTCTTGAAGCCAGTGAACTAAGGCATCCAAATTATTTCATGTGTGGCTACAAAAGTGTGTGAGAAATTTTGGTGGGCTCTTTGTTGCATTGATAAGTGTTTCTCTATGTAACATTCTTCTTCTATCTTCTTGTATTCTTTTTATGGTAGTGAGCCCTGACTATGAGCCTTTTTGGACAGTGTGTCCTATTCTAACAGTGAGCCTCTTTGTACCAATTTTACAATTACTTATATTGTGATCTATTCCTCACTGTGGTTTTTCCCTCATTGAATTTTCCACATAAATTTGGTGTTCTTATGTGTCTAGTGTTGTGATTTCATTTTTTGTTATCTACATTTCATGTTTAATCAATCTAATAGAATAAGGAATTAATGAATGTTTGTGGATCTTTTTACTATTGAGGGATTTGAAGGTTTAATTTGCTACAACTGATTAACCCCCCCTCTAAATTGTCTTGTTCATTTCAACAATAATAGTCATAGTATTACCGCTAAAGGGAACATAATATGCATGAAAAGTCACAATTTTAGAGGATATCAAGCCTAATACCACACCAAAGGAGATACTAACATAGATTGAGAAGGCCACATTTTTTTTAAATATTCATATGATATCATTGTTAACAATATCACACTTTCTGGGAGATGTATGATATCATCACTAAAAAGTTACCATTTTTTATGCAAACAATGTGCAGGGTACTATATGCCCCCCCTTAAAATATTAGTGTACTCAATACACTAATATTTTAAGGAGATATAAATGGATCCATTATGGAAAGGAATGCACCTAACATAAGGCTACCTAATCCTTTCCCCCCAAGTGTAGGGAAAAACATGAGCCACATTCATTTCTCCTTACAAGATGAAATATAATTGCATAAAACCAAATATATATCCCCATGCATGGTAATGAGCATCATATGATGTTGGTATAAATAAATTATTATACCTAGTTAATTCATTAATAGGGGACTTATGGGACTTATTTACATGTTAAGTTTACTTACGTCCTATGAAGGAATCTTCCTAGAAGGTGTTAGTTGTCATTATTTGTTATCTTTTCATTTGACTTGTAACACATGTGACCTAGGTAGTTGTGATAAGTTGTCTCATGTCATATGATTAAGACACTTGGCATAATCTTATGACATCTTACTATCTCACCTTTTCTATATAACTAAGGGGTATCTCATACATTGTACACACAACATTAAATCATATTTGCATAATTGATAAGAATATAGTTTATTCTTGTCATATTCATATTCTCTTTTTGTGCTTTCCATTTTGCCTGTAGATCATGGTAGGCTATCTTCATAGCCAATTCTAACATGGTATCAGAGTAGGTTGGGTGCCATTGGATAGCCTTTTTTTGAGATATCTTGGTAAATCTTGAATAGTTGAGTATGCTCTTCTCTTGCATCATTAATGATCTAGAGAATCAGAAAAACTTGATAGAAATACCAGATTTTTGGGGTTTCCTCTTTGTGGATATTTCTTTTGGATTCAAATTGAAGCTTTTTGGTGTAAATTTGACCTCACCATTGAGTTTATAAGGTTTGAGAAAGACAGTTTTTCCTTTTGTTTCGTCCAAATCAAACATATGAGGCCAAATTTATGAGGGTTTGAAGTTGAAGAGTGGTTGCTAGATTTAGAAGGTAGTCTCATTTTTAGAGCATTTTGGGTCAAATTCAACCTTGTCATCGCATCCAGAAGGGCCAAAAATCCTAAGTCAACTATCAAATTGTCCAAATCAAAGAAGTTGTCCATCGAGGCAAAAAAAATCACAAGGACTCATACGGCCCCCCAGGTTGCCATCATTACTGTTGGAACGATTTTGAAAAAAGAGTTAATTATTATTTAGTTTTCTAAATATTTAAAAAAAAAAATCAAAAAAGGGGAAAAAGAATTTTTGCAATCTTTTTTTAATCTATAGCTACAAGGTGCAGTGGTACTTGCCTCAGTTGCAGCAACATGCTGCTAGCCATGTGGTAGATGACCATTGGCTCACCATGGCCTCACCTACCACACAGACCTTAAAAACTGAAAGGTAAAATTTAAATCAATGATCCATTCAAAAAATTCAATAGAATAATTAAATCGGGTGGAAAAAATCAAATCCAATGGGCATACTAGAATATTCTAGATTCCCTCAAGTAGAGAATTTTCTAAGAATATTTTGTCATCAACATATATCAGTTCCTAAGGAGAATATTCATTTTTTATGGGCTAAAGGAAATCAATTTTATTTCGGTGGAATGCTAACATCATCACAGTATCAGTAGTGATGTTGACATTTAAAAAAAAAAATCCCCCCTCACCGTTTGCATTTTGGTTTTGAAGGGTAAACTTTGAAGACTCATATCTCATCCATACAACCTCTTTTTTCAGAGAATTTTTTTTTATTTGGGATAATTTTTCATTCTCTTCATAGTGGTGCAATCATATTTTGGTTTTGATGTCTTTTTTTTCTAGAAATTACATATTCTCACAAGTGTTACTACTTCATCCTCATTTTAGGAACTTTAGGAGCTCATATCTTGTTCCTACGGTAACATTTTTGGGTGCATTTTTTTTTAAAGTGCATAAATTTTTGTTTATTTTTTAGAGGTATGATAAAATTGGTCTCATTTTATACCAAAAATTTGTACTTGATAATGTGGCCTATTTTGGCATTTATGAGCACTAAGATCAAATCTAGCTTGTTTTTTTTGGCATCTAGCAACTCCAAACATACTAAATATAAAGTGACAAATCATATATTTTCTATGGGGATTTCTTGATTGAGTGATTTGGAGGGGGGGGTCTCTTGGTGCATTCTTTTTTTTATTTCTTGTGCTCTCTCATTTTCATGGATCATTCTAATGTTCCTCTACTCAAATTTTTTGATTGAGTGATTTGGGGGGGGGAGGTCTCTTGGTGCATTTTTTTTAATTTCTTGTGCTCTCTCATTTTCATGGATCATTCTAATGTTCCTCTGCTCACATCATATAATTATTCAACATGGCATCAAAATGCACGGAGTATTCTAATGACTGAAGGTCGCTCTCTATATTTTGAAAATAAGGTACTTGAACCTACAGATGTAGATAAAAATATAAAATGAATGATTGAATATACCAAAGCTCTTGGATTTCTATGTAGACTAGTTTATCAATATTTGTTGTTTCAAATTGAATCATGTAAAAATTCTCATGAAGCTTGGGACAAATTGAAAACATTGCATGGTACTATAGATGAAGAAAGAGGCTATCAAATTGATAACGAACTGATGAGCCTTGATCCTAAGAACTTTGACAACATCCAATAGTACAGATCACTAAGGTTAATGATCTAAGAGAGCAATGTAAAGCATGTGGAATTGGTAAGAAGGACATTCAGTTGGTCTACAATACAATGAACAAACATGGTCCTAATTATGCTTCTTTTGTTTCTAACTTTCATACTCATAGATTGACTATGGGTTCTACATATACTACACCTTCATTTACATCATTTTCTAAGATTTTGATACATGAGCAACAAAAGCTTATCTCATTGGGTCTCATCAAGAATTCTAAATCTTAGGAATTATTGGTTAGTCAGGTGAAAGAATCAGAATTAGATAAGAAACAGAAAAAAGCAAAGAATAATCAACATTTAGATCAAGCAAATAAAAAATCCTCTTCTAAAGGTGAATCATCTAAGAAGGAGAGGCCTATTGTGCATATTGCAAGAAGGATGGACATGAAGAACACTATTTTTATAAGAAGGATATTGTTGAGTTGAAACATCTTCTCAAAAAAAAATCACATTGATTTTCCTTCTAGAATGTCTGAATCACCTCCTCATCCTTCTTCAAAATAGTTTAAAAAGGACAAAGATCAAGCTCCTACATTAGGAAATAAAGGAAATGCTCTTTGTTATTTTTCAAGTCATGGATCAAGGAGATGGCTTCTAGATTCAAGAGCATCTCATCATATGGCATCTTTGTAGTCTATATTCTCTTATTTTCATCCTTGTACTATGTCTCTTATTTTGATGGGAAATAATACATACATGAGTGTAATTGGGAAGGGGTCTATTAGTTTTGGGGACATCACTTTCCAAGATGTTTTGTGTGTTCCTCATTTGACGAACAATATTCTTTCCATATATCAGATTACACATGGTGGAGATGGGAGGACTATGGAGTTCACACCTAATTTAGTCATTATTTAAGACTTGAAGAGTAGAGAAATCATTGCTACTAGGATGGTTGATCATTCATCTTGGTTGTATACCTTTGCAGATTTTTCTTTTGATGGTGACATTGTTCCTTTGGTTGTTGATCACACATCTAGTATGAACCATGATTCAGAGGAGACATTTGGCCTCTTGAACTTAGGAGTTCTCACATTAGATCCAGTTCTTGATTCATGCATTTCATCTCCTCCATCTATTGTTGTAGTTGCTTATGCTTGTATTGCTATAGATATGGCTTATTGTGATTCAATGCAGTAGGATATTTATTTTCTTTAAGATTTAGCTACTTGTGATGGCTTCTTTAAAGGTATTTTAGACTTTTTTGTGGAGTCCCATATTGAAATTTTGGGATACATCATTGATGGCATTCATCTTGTCTTTGATGGAGAAGATCCTTCTTCAGTTGTTGCAAGGGAACATTTTGACCAGGTCTTTTTCAATCTCTACATGATCATTCTTTGTAGTTTGACATGGTTGTAGATCCTTTTGGAAAAAACTTGGAGGAGGCATCTATATCTTTAGAGGTGATATATTTCTCTTTGGATCATGTTCTACATTCATCTCTATGAGGTTCTCGATTGGCATTTTCAACAGTGTGGCCCAAAACACTTGTTTGGAGTGTGTCAGCTTTCGTCATCGACATGGAGATACTTGAGAAAGTTTCTAAGACATCACATACCATCTATCTTTGGGAATAAATCTTGCATACATTCATGGTTTTGTTTCTTCCTAAGGGGAGGAACATTGTTCGGTGAGATTCGATCATCTTTAGCATTCATTGTCAAGCTTCTACCATCATTGCAGGAGACTCATCATTGAGAGGGAGTTGCATTGTCTCTCTTATTCTTCTCTATTATCAGGGGGTCTTTTTCTTCACATGGGTTTTTTTCCTTCTCATTCTTCATTGAGAGCATTTCATTTTTTGTATTTCATCTATCTTTTTGGAAGGAGTGTTGTCCCACTAGGTTTTCTCCTTTTCTTTGTTTTTGAGAGATTTCATTTGTATTTATATATGGGTACCTAACATGGCCTTGTAGCTGGGAACCATCTTTGTGTCATTTTTATAATAATTTTCTACTCCCTAGGTTTCACTTAAGGGGGGGTGTTAGTGTAAATAAATTCTTGTGTCTAGTTAACTTATTACTAAGGGACTTAGGGGACTTATTTATATGTTAAGTTTACTTAGGTCCTAGGAAGGAATATTTCTAGAAGGTGTTAGTTGCCATTAGTTGTTATCTTATCTTTTGACTTGTAACACATGTGACCTAGATAGTTGTGATAAGTTGTCTCACGTCATATGATTAAGACACTTTTCATAATCTTATGACATCTTATTGTCTCACCTCTGCTAAATAACCAAGGGGTCTCTCATACATTGTACACACATAACATTGAATAATATTTGCATAATTGATATGAATATAGTTTATTCTTGTCATATTCATATTCTCTCTTTGTTCTTTCCATTTGGCCTCTAGATCTTGGTAGGCTATCTCCATATCTAATTCTAACATATGACACTATCACTACCACATGGAAAGTAAAATAGTGAATACAGTTTAATCTATTGTACTTTTAATTTTATCATTATAAGGGTTTAACTCTTCCAATTTATTCTTTAAAACATGACATTCATTAGTAATGTGTCAAAATGTTTTATGATATGTATAATAGGACATGTATTTAATCTTCCATTTAGTATCTCTTCTTTCATGTATGGGTGGTAGTGTAATGAATCCCAATTGTAAAAGTGTGCCTAAGCTACTTTCAGTCTCAGACAAAGGATGTGGAGAAGGTAACAAACCTTTTCTAATAGAACCATGTATCTTGCATGGTTTGGATGATAGATCAAATATTTGATGTAAAGGTGGAGGACCTTGATAACCTATGCCTTTTGTTTCTTGAGATGGTATTTGTTCCAAAAGGGAATGGATTTCATGTTCATTCTTTATACTGCATCCTTGTTTTGTCAAGATCCTAAAGCCTTGGCCATAGAATTTCTCCAAGCTAATGGGTGTGTTATTAACTTTTATTTCATAGGATGGAGGATCAGTAGGTGGAATGGGCTCATCATGGTTGTTATCAAAAGGTTATTCCATGTTTCTAGGTTGAGGTATGAATTATGATTCACTTTCCATATGGATGTGTAAAATATTTCAAGTGGTGGTATGGTGGGTGTTGTTGATTATTGATATAGGTTAGTAGGATATTACATTGAAGGATAAAGGACCATATTGTTCTCAAGGTTAGACAAGGTATTATTTATGAATTCATTCATAATTTCCTCTTTTTTCCTCAAGATATCTTCATTAAGGATATATACATTGGGAGGTTAAGGAATATAAATGCCATCATCTGAGGTAGGGTCATTTTCAAACATACAACATGAAACAACCACCAAGTATTTCAAAGAAGTTCATATTTTACCAAAAAAATAGCCATTATAATAATGATATGTATGTACCAGAGTTCAAACTGTTATAGCACAATGATCTAAAAATTGAAAGAAGATCTAAACAGAAGATCTTGAGAATGTATTTTCATATAAATTTGAGCCAAAACTAGCTGTACAAGGCTTCCTATGGCACCCTTATCTAGATTTTTTTTTCTAGTTTCAAAGTTTGAGTGTCTATAATACTGTTTAATGTTTCTGTTTTATGACTATGTAGGTCTCAAAGTGAATAATTTTTCAAGAATTTATCCAATTTAAATTATGCAATGAGAAATGCAAGTGTGTAATAATTTTCAAAAAAATTAAGTTATAAAATATAATTCCAAACATGAATTTCAAATATAAAATAAAACAATTGACTAATCCTAATGTGCAAAATAAAAAAAATGATGATCTTGATATCTATTTACAACAAAATAAAACAAATTTTCCCCTTTTTTACTATATGCAAGATGCCTAAATGAGTTCATATTTATAAATGCAATTAAGATATATATTTAACTTATGGTTACTAAAATTAACCCTATTGTAACCTATGATGCAATATGATATGAATTTTTTTGGATTTGTATGCTTTTTTATGCAATAAAGGATCCCTAAATGATGAATGCAAAACAATGCAATGCTAACCTTAGATCTAGGATAATATGCTTCAGAATCCAAAAGTTTTATAATGTTAATGCATCTAGTTCACCAAAATGATAAGTTGGAAAAGTGAAACCCTAGAGCTTCACTTTAGGATTTGGCACTTTCAACTAACTTATCATTTAGAATTTGGGTTGGCAAGGGTACAAGATTAACTTTCCAAGGTAAGTCAAATAGCCCTTGAATTTAAATTATAAAGGGGAGTTGGAATATAATTTTTATGAAATGTAATGATTAATATGATTAGCTAACAATGAAATGCACTATTCCAATATGAAAACAACAAATCTAGGAAATGACATACAAATTTAATGACCAAAAATAGATAGAGTAGACTTGTGTGCACCAGTGATTTGAATTTTGACTTGATTTGACTAGACAAGGCTGCCCAAGGAGCCCTCATTTGGATGATTGGAACTAAAATATTATTTCATAGTCCTTAGGTGTATGATTAGAGGCTTCTTCCTTTCATATCTTGTTGTTAGATCTTTGTGAGTTGTTGAGATAATTATGTTTTTTTATCTTGTCAAGTTGTAGAGTTTCAATGTATCAATAATCAAATGGTATTCAATATTCCCCCAATTTTATTTATATTTTCAGACTACACATTTGAAAAGAGAGGAAGGTTTGTACCATATAGGGTCTTGCTTCAGTCAAACCCCATGTTTGTGTTTCCACCTCCATAATGGAAATTTTGATAAAATAGAGCTTATCCTTTTGAGGGACAGAGACTATATGATAAATGAATGAATAATCAATAATTGCATGAAACTCAACACTCAAATATGATTCCTAGAAGGATTGAATTCATACACATCTCCTTAAGGCTTGATTACAATTTATCTTGAAAACCTACAAGTGTTAGTCCTCACAAATAAAATGTATGCATAAACATGAACAAACTCACATAAAATTTGACATGATTCTTTGACAATTAAATGTTGCAATAATCATGCTCTTGAATACTCTTGACTTGATCTTGAAGTATTATAATTACTCTCAAAAGTGCAGCTTGATCACCAAAATGCTTCTAGTTATATTTCAAATGATGAAATGATTAAGTATTTATATGTAATTAGTCTAATTTCCCACAAATTAAATCTTGATGGCTGGCATTTAGAATTTGAAATTTAAATAACAAATTCCCATCCTTGAGATATTGAAATTTGTGGCTAAATTAGGTGGACAAGAGCATCCAAGGCACCCTTTTCTAAGCCATATTTTTTGGGGTATTAAGCATTGGGGGAAAAATATTAAATGCCTACTTTGATTTTATACATTTGATTCCTTCATTAATAATTAAATGGGCCATAGAATGTATAATTTAGGAAACTAGGTGTAAAATTAGGTACATGCACATGGAAGGTACAAAAAATATAGTGTGAGATTGTCAAGGGTGACATTTTAAAATGCTACAAATTCTTCTCCAAGTGGAGAATTACTCTTGGAGCCAAACTCTTTATTATGAAGGTATCCCATTTTTATGCTAGAGGTGCTTCACTATGGGACGTTTGACATTATAGTTCCCATGCTATAAGGTCTTGATAACTTCATCTTGGTGAGAAACTCTATGATAACACCTACTATCAATACTATTCTTTAATATTATACATTAAATTCTCCTAAGCCTCTATTTGGTGTTAAGGTGGGGACCCTTGAAACAAGTTTTTTGGCTTTGTACTAAAAACTAATGATGTGTATTCCCACTTCAAATCCCACCCCCTCTCAGTGGATGGTTTTAGTAATATAACTAAAAATTTAGTAACATATCATTCAACAATCACCTTCTCTAACCAAGAATCTTTGGGTGATTCCCCTCCACTCTCTCCTCAATATGTGGATATGAAGAATGATGTATATTGGACCATTTTTCAATAAAGAAATAATTTTCTTCCTAAGTCAAGTTCTCAATCCCATACCTAGGCCAAGGGTTTGTGAATTGATAGGATAGGGCATGCCATTATCTAGGGTTCTAGTTATTTCTTGAATTTTATTTTGGTAGCTTAGATAGAGACCATTGACACCCTATTGAAGTTTTCACTTTCTTAGTGATTTTTGAGTGTCTCTTTTTCTATTTTTTTGTTAGTTTTTTTGTTGAACATTGGTTAGTATTTTTTTGTTGACATTTTTTTGTAACAAGGTTATAGGAGCCCCATAAACCTATATACCCTTTAATAAAAACCAATACAAAAGAGTCAAGAAAATATGTGGTGAATGAAATAAAATTTTCAATAAGAATATGAATGTACTAGAGGCTAGTAGAATGCCACATGTGGTAGAAAAAGCAAGAAAATCTTAGGAAATCACATATGGAGTGAGATAATTCAAGAAAATAATACTGAATTAAATAAATGTATTTAGAGCTTGAGGAAACTAAAGACTAGAAAGATGACTATAATAATGAGTAAAGGGACCCAATAAAAAATGCATGTGGTGTGCATGATAGAAATCAAAAAGAGAAAGTATAATATCAATTATTTATATTATGGGGAACACATTAGAGATAGATGGAGATATTAGATAGGATCTCCAAGACCTAGAGAATGCTAAAAAACCTAATTAGATACACAAGATAATGATGAAATATGATATTATTAATCTATTATGACTTTTTTCAAACTATGTTGTATATGATATAAATCTATGTTTAATTTCCCATACATTGTAATATTTGTTTATGCTAAATCTCTCCATGATGAAAATGTATTTAAACTAATTCAAATAACCTATAGTGCCCATCCATTCTCACCATGGATATGTAGGTATTTGGCTTTGGAACTCAGAGATGAAGGTAAAATAATAGGGATATTTAAAGGTATCGGCTAATGCTATTAAGTAGTTGATGTTGTATATTATGAGGACTAATCGGCATTATGTGACTGATCTTATTTTGATGTCTATGTAGCTAATTGTTTATGAGTTGATTCGATTGCTAGGTGATGTTCTGACTAATGTGTTTGGGTGAAAGGAGCAGTGTTGCATTACTCACTTGTGAGTACCCTGTGATGTTGTGATTCCCCTTTCATGGTGTGTTTGTTTATATGGATATGTATATGCATGACCATTTTGTGTGTTGTGGGTTGTAGGTACTAGGCATCAACTCCACCTGAATTGAAAGGTCTGATCATGTCATGAAACTCAATGGATAAGTTGATCGAAGATAAAACTTGGTCCCCTACCCTAGCCATCATCCTCGAAGAGGATGAGTATCCAGTTTGGTACCCAATCAATTTCATCAGTATTGTTAGTGGTCAGTCAATATTGCTTGAAGTTTTTCCTTGTTTGTTTGTGTTGCATGAAGTCTTGCTTTTTGACCCTAGATAGTGGACATGTAATCATCTTGGCATTCAATTCTATTTAATGTAAACTATTTGATAGATGTCATTTTTTGTTTTATGCATTAAAATAAATTATTAAGTGGAAAGTATACTTTGATAAATAAATAATAATAATAGGATTTAAATAAATATATAAATATAAATAAATATATATATATATATAAATGTATATATAATAATAATATTTAATAATAAAATAAATGTATAATGTAATATTAAAATGAATAAATAAATAACAATATGATAAATAAATAAAATGTTATAAGGTTGGAATTATATAATTACTGATAATGTGTAAGCAAAATAATGGTAAATGGTTTTACCGTTTGTGTGGAAAACGAGTATCTACTATATTGTTTTTGTAAATATTTCATATTCACCCAAATTAAAATTTTAAATGAAATATTTCAACTATTGATTTAATAAATTAAAAGTAACTAATTAGCTGGGATCATTTTGAATTTCAGTGCAACTCTCACTCTTCCTCTTCCTGAAAACATTTTGGACGGAATAGGCAGGGAAGGAATTTAAGAAGATGGTTTGTAAATGTTTTGGGGGGGACTGTTGTTTTGTTGGGCAATCAAATATAGTATTATAGGAGCTTTGGATATCGAAAGGATCGAGAAAAGTTGCATAGAAAAGAGGAGGAACCAAGGAGAATAGGGAAAAGAAGAAGAATGCAAGAAGAAAAGGAAGCAGGTGTGTACTGAGGAATGTCGAGGCAGATTTAGAAATTGAAAAAAAAATGGAAATCAAGGTATGCTTGTTCAATACCATTCGTAGCAACAAGGTTTTCTTTTGTGAATCTATATTTTCTTAATGTCTTTGTGTGCACATCCTTTGAGAAATTGAAAAGTCTTGTATTAAAGTAAATAGTAAAGAGTAAGGCTGCAAAAAAGTGCTTATCTCAGATTAGAAAACTTGGGTCTGTATATTCCTATGAGTGATGATTTTTAATCCTCTAGTTATATTTTTCATTCTGTCAAATAGCTTTCCCATCTATGAAGTATCTGAGTGAGTTTAGTAGTAGGGAACTTGAACCATGCTTTAGTGTCACTTTAATTTGTATCACTTCCCTTCTCTTTATTATGTAGCCTTTTCCATTCTCTTGGATCGATCATGTTGTTTGGTTGTCTATATTGATGTGTATTAGGAACGTTCTAAATCCTGTCTTTGAGTTTGAATGTTCCACCAAAAGCTCAACCAGATGTTCTTGTATTATTGCATGATTGGATTGATGCTAATCCATAATCCCTTCATCTCATCGACTGGTTATGCCCCTCCTAATTACCTTGTCTATAGAATCCCTAAACAATCTTTATAAACTTAAAACCTTAGGTTTTGCTTCTTAGAAGAATAATGGATGCTACTAGTCGGGTTTGAAGACCACTCTAGGATAAGTTTTTGATGCATTAACTAGGTTGTAGGTGTTGTTAAATCTTAGCCTCCCTCTGTGCTAAACCTCTTTGTGCCTATCCATTGATTCTCTTATTTTGATAGAAAGTTAGGCTACTCTTATTAAAACACCATATTTTGTAAGATGATAATGAACTAAATTGCTTCTGAGGATTGAGAATATTGTAGAATTAAATGCATGAGTATTTCTTTTGGGGTTCATATTACCGACTTTAGATGGAGTTAGACTGAGATAAATCACCCATCCTACAGAAAAAGTGTCTAGTTTTTAGTTGATGGAAAATGTGTCAAATGCAAGTAATGTAAAGTTGCAAAAGGGTGTAACTTTCATTTTGCAACTCGTGCAACCAAACCAACGATTCCAACTTGTCCAAAATGGTACATTGAGGCTAGGTATGGTTTTATTTCACACCCAAACATGCCAAAGTGGTCCAAGCTACATTACACCAGAAGAATGAAGCATACATGTGAACACATGAAGTATACACAAGAAGCATAAGGAATACACATGAATCCACATAATACATGAAGTATACACATGAAGCATGAAGCCTACACATGAATACACATAATGCATGAAGTATACACAAAAATAATGAAGCATACACATGAACACATGATGTATACATATAAAGCATGAAGCATACATGGCAATACACGTAATATTTGAAGTATACACAAGAAGCATGAAGCATACATGTGAATACATTAATTATACACATGAATTATATATTGGAAGAATGAACCATACACTTGAATACACATAATACGTAAAGTATACACAAGAAGCATGAATCATACACATGAATACACATGAATAAGTGAAGAATACATGTGAATAAGTGAAGCACAAGTACTCAAATACACGTAATTCATTATTTATACACATGAATACAAATTGTATGTATGAATACAAAGTATACACATGAAAACACGTAAGTCAAAAAGTATACATTGGAATACATGTAAATTGTAAATTAAACACTTGAATACATGTAACTCATAAGTTTCAAGTCATGAAGTATACATACGAATACACGTTACAAGTCACAAAGTATTCACAAAGTATTTGCATGTATACACGTAAGTCACAAAGTATGAATACACATAAGTCACCAGTATACACATGAAATGCACACTCATATAGAGATGTATTATTGGCATACTTAAGAAGAAGGCTAAATAGTTTATTAAAGAATCTAATAGGTTTATTAGCTTTTGTGTGAACCCCAATCTGAATACCTGCAAAACACAATGAATAAACACATTAGTTAGTCAATTGTAAGCATGAACAAGGATTCCCCATGAAATCCATTTACACAACTCAAATTAGGAAAGAAAACAATGAAGAACACAATGAAACAAGAAAATATAGATTCAATCCTAATTAGCATAGCAAACATATGATCCCATGGGGGAATTGGTGCCAATTTGATATGAAAATTGGCCCTTTCCCAATTCCTAAGATGCAAGCTTGATGTGTTGAAGAGATTTGATCCACTTTTTTGATGAAGAATGAGAGCTCCAAGACAAAAATCTGCAAAAACCTAGCTAAGAACTCAATGGAAATGGATGAAATTTGATAGATATTTGACCATGGTAACTTTGCATATTTTGTGTCTCATAAAATGAGGATATGAGATCTTTATTTATAGAATGCCAAGATAGATGAATGTCCAAATTTGAGCAGTGTGGGACTAACATTCATCCAATGGCAAGATGCCACTTGTCAATTTATGAGTGGATGGAGGATGTGCAAGATTTGAGAATTGTGCCAATAAATGCATATTTTTGAATTTCAAATTTGTTGAAATGACTTGTAAGAGGGAATGGAAAATGCAATAAATGCCACTTGGCTCAAGGAAAAGGACATGTAAGATGACATTATTGCCTTGTTGGATGTACATGTTGACTTAGAATTTTTGAATTCAAATTTGAGGGAATATTCCAAAAGATGCCTTGTGAGGAAAATAGAGATTTAATAAATGAATTAAATCTATTTTCATGTGCAACTTGAAAAATCTAGAGGATGGGACATGATAAGAGATTAAATTAATCAAGCATTAATTAATTTAATAGGAGATTAGATGATGTGACCTATTTGACTCAAATTCATGGATTTATTTAAATCAAATAAGAGAGGAATATGATAAGAGAATAATTAAATAAGGGTTTTGACTTATTTAATTAAAAGAGATGGTGTTAGATTAAATCAAATAAGGTTTTAATTTATTTAATTTAATAGATAGACTTTAGGGATTTAATCAAATAAAATTAATTATTTAATTAAATAGGGATAATTAGATCAGATGATTGATTTAATGAACAAACGAGAGTTACTTAATTAGATAGAATGATTTATTTAATTAAGAGAGGCATATTGATGAATTTAATCAGATAAGGGGATTTGATTAAATGGTTAGACCGAGTGATGATTCAAGATGAAACGATATTAGTAGTCAAGATCAGATGCACAATGTCAATCGATATATTTTGTATGTCTACATTTTTCCCCTCTTTGAAGCAATGCACTTGTTGCGTTGGTTCAAAGAATAGACGATCTCGACCAAAGTTGAAATTTTTTTCCTTATTAAAAAATATTTCCCCATTGCTACCTGGCGAGAGAAAACATGCCAATATAATGCCCCCTCAAGAGATTGGATGAAAATTTCAATTTTTGGGTGATCTCGCGAAAAAATAGGACAAAGCGCATGACAGGTCCGAAAAGGCTCCAGGAGGCCAAAAACGTGTCTAAATGCAATAAAATGATATAAAATAGGCCTCAACTAGATAGAAATAGGTTTGGGGGTCCAAAACCCTAGTAGGACAGCCAATCAGGGTGAAAAAAACCCTAATTTTCAAGCTTAAAAGGGGCCTGAGGGGTCACTTTCAAGTCATTTTCAAACACTTCCAATAGCAACCTTGAGATTTGAACTCTGACCTCCTGACGATATGGCGCAACAACAACTTCCCTTGCACATTTTTGATCGAGTTCGGATGTACCAGCGGCCACCTGGCATAGGGGCACCAGTAAGTGACCCTCACTTGACCTTTATTTCTCACTTTTCGCTCATATTTATTGCTTTAAAAGTCAGTCCTTCTACAACGGCGCTATATAGCGCCGCTCAAAAAATCAAACTGCATCGCTCAGTGTTAAATAGTGTTGCGGTGGTGTGGTTCAAAGTTTAAAAACTCTGACGTTGATCTCAGGGCTGGCGAGGGGATTTGAAAAGTGTGACGCGATGGTCCTAGATTTGCTCGAAGTACACCGTTGGAAGAGAAAGTGCACTGCGGCGGTGTCATTTTGGTCTTTTAGGCCCTAGCATCAGAGTTTGATTAGAAATCAAATTGTGAAGCCTTCATGGGTTGCACCACTGGAAAGGTTTTTCGAACATCCGGCGAAGAATTTTCAAAAAATTAACATGGTGACCTTCCTTGATGCAGGATGCGGTGAGGGAGCTCTACTCTCGAGAGCACAATTCGTGGGATTTGTCTGGCTATTTGCTGGACTTGAGCGATAGGGATCAAGATCGACTCTAAATTGCGGGATTATGGTACATTTCTTACACAGTGCCCATTCACACTCACTTAGGGATGATGTCGGCATTGGATGAGAGATGGCATAGCAAGACGTCTTCATTTCATCTTCCCACTAGTGAGGCCACCGTCACCTTAGAGGACATTTGGCATATTTTGATATTGCTGATTCACGGTCACCGGGTGATTTTTGACATGGACGAGGGATGTGAGGCTTGCCACAGAGTCCTCGCCACATATGAGATTATTTTTTGTGAGGGGAAAATAGTGATCGAGCGGCACAGGATCCTGGCACCTCCCTTCTGTTGGGTGATTGCATCCATCATTTCAGGTCTCGTTGCCCCTAACAGACGAGGGTGATACTTCAGTTTGGGCTGGGTATATTGCTTGGAGCGGATGGTTCGAGATAGGTTGGTTCATTTTTCTTGGGGGCCAGTGCTTCTAGCATTGTTATATAAAGATTTGCACGAGTACGTGTACATGGATGGAAGAGCACTCGGAGGAGGGGTGACCCTTCTTCACGTTTGGGCATGGGAGCACATTGTTGTGCTTTGGCCACATGTCATTTCAGTTCTGGTGCCAGATAATCCCCTCATCTGGCAATACAGAGGCAGTGTGTCATTTACACACACCGATGAGCATGGGATCCCCTACTGGAGGAGGGTCCTTGACGAGATGCAGGTGTTTATGTAGAGACCATACCTTGGTCAGCCCGGATGGGTTGACGATGCTGATCAGTTGTTCTATTCCTACTAGGACCGTTTTATGTAGGGGCGAGAGCACACCATGATTGAGAGGTACTTTCCCGGGTGTGTGTAGCATTAGTTTGGTGAGCCCTAGGATCACCCTAATGATGATTATGTAGCCATCTTTGCCCACACCATGACACAGGTTTCATGGGGGTGGTATATTCCTGCTTCAGAGGTCATGGACAGCTTCAGGCAGTTGGTAGCTCGACCATGGGCTTATGATCAAGGGCTCGCAGATCCAGGCATGACTCAGGCCTACAAGGATTGGTTCTGGCCTCCGCTTCGATTGACCATTCTAGGTGCAGTCCCAGATCAGTAGAGAGTTAGAGGCAAAGGGGGAGGACGAGGATGGAGGGGTGATGCTCGACAGGAGCAGCAGGTTGTGCCTCCAGTCTAGCCAGAGTAGGGCGATGTACCGATGCCAGACCAGCAGCATGTGCCACCAGGTGTACCACCACAGGGCGAGGATCAGCCTCAGGTGCAGCCTCAGGTACAGCCACGAGCACAGCCAATAGGGCAGGTGGATCTTCGGCATCTGCTAATTACGTAGTTGCAGGCCCAGGTGCAGACCTTGACAGGAGAGAGGGACCAGGCCCAAGCTGAGAGAGAGTAGATGAGGGCTAAGATGGACTAGGCCATTTAGCAGAGATAGGCTGTAGAGCTACAGGCAGCCACAGAGCTAGGCAGGAGACAACAGCTAGAGAGTATGGCAGCCTCCTCTTCCTAGGGTACAGTGTCTATTCGGTCCTACAAGGATGCTGTCCAAGAGGCTAAGTACTATCAGAGGCATTATCATGAGGCCACATCCAGAGGAGGACGAGTCCCAAAGTACTCATAGCAGACCAGCTATAGACTGGCAGAGGGTCATGGTGATAGGGGTGAGGGCAGCATACACGGGGATAGAGCTTGATCGAGATGACACTTTTGTGCCTTATGGGCTCATTTTTGATAGCCCGATGGGACTTTTGTACTGATTGACATACATGTATAGTGATCCAATTTACTTTTGTACTATGACAGTTATTTGATGATATATATGAGTCGATTATGATTTTGATGAGATGCGATGTGTACTCTTTATTCATGCATGTATGGTTCTACTTCTATATGTTGTGCAATGATGCTATATGATTCTTATATGATGATATTTGATGGTATATGATGGATTTATGGATGCATTTATTTCTGATGATGTATGCATTATGATTATGACTAAAAAATATATATTATGTCGCCTTATGATATGCAGATGTATTTATGTGATGTGCAATGATGTTGTCTATATGATGATCTATTTATGTTGATGCAAATGATGATGTGATATGTGATATGGATTGTAATATGCAAAATGATATGATCTATGGTGTACATACGAAATGATATGTGACTTATGTTTATAAATGAAATGATTATGGATGTATATACACTTTGTATGTAATGAATTTTGTACGTTTATGCTTATGTGGAATGATCAATGAATGATTTATGATGCTATTTATGAGATGAAATGGATGATGTAATTTGAATGTGATGGTCGTGATATGATGCAAATGAGATGGTTTTTTAAGATGCTTTGAATAACAAATATTATTATCCCAAACATATTAAATGGTGATGTAATGTATGTGATGCATTTAATATGATGTAATGATATGATGATGTTTTATACGAAATGAACATAATGTGTGAGATAGCTTTATGATGGCATGCAAGTATGTATGCAAATGAATTATTTATAATGCTTATATACCTATTGTGTATGATTATGCATTATGTGATAATGGTGAAATGATTATGAAATGCTTATGCAAATGAATGTTATGCGATGATTTATGTAATAAATGCAATGTTATGCAATGTAATGGAGGAGATTCAATTAAATGGATGTGCTTATCTATAAAGATGCTTGTAATAACATGTTTATATATGATGATGGAAATGTAATGTATATGTCTCCTATATGATAAGTTGATGCAATATGCTAATGATTTGTGGATGAAAGGTCGATGATGATGATGACTAACTATCATAGTACTTTTTTTAGCATGATAAGCAAGAAGGGATGAAAGAGAAGAAATCATTTCAACAAGACACAAGATGAATAATGCAAATGATGATGATGATGATGATCACTTGCCAAGGAATTGGGATTTTCAAAGGGCCAATTTCCTTATGTTTGATAACACACGTGGTACGATGCATCAAGGTATAGAAAACCAGGATGGCATAGTACCTAGTGTGATGGACTTTGACTTGTCAAACAGATAGGAGTATCCTTGTTCACACCTGAAATACAGAAACCTTACTAGGATGCACTTTAGAAGTTTCAAACACCTCAGACCAAAACACAGAAAGGTAAACCTATCAATGCAATAGTCAACAAGATGTCCAAAACCTCCTCCATACATACCTAACAAAGCAAGTATTAGCCAAGGTTATATTACAAGAACGTCCAACAAGCACAGCAGACAAAAGATAATGATCATTGCCCCATTCCTATTTCTCTAAATCCTCTTGTTCGGGTATCATCGAGAAGTCTTTGGAATGAGTGCAATAAGATAAGTCAAAAGATAAAGACAAAGTACACAAACAAGCTGATGTTCTTCAATACCGCTAACCAAGGGATGTGTTTTCTAAGGATAAGAACCGAAACTATTTCCAAAAGATAATGCCCATTGTAGGAAGGATTCATCCTAGGACATGTTAGTGGATGCCGACACATCATTTCGTTTATCCAAAGCGTTCTAAATGATGATTGATATGGGACCAATTTGGGTGATGAGTTATCGACACAAAGAGATGACCAACTTGCTTATGCACTGACTTAGACCTAAGACTTGACGATTTGAGTTTTCACTGTTGACCTAGAAGACTTGTTTCCGATTGTCCTACCAAAGATTGAGAATGATGATCGTTTATTATGATTGAGTTTATTGCGGGTGCAAGCGAGATGAGATGGGTGGATTTTTTCAAATATTTGGATGTTTTTGATCTTTTTGAGATGTTTTGAGGCTGTTTTTGGTATTTTCGAGATTTTCAAATGTTTTGATTTTTGATTTTTTGATGTTTTAGGATTTTCTGAGATTTTGACCAAGAGACTAACCTAAAGACCTATCCTAGGGGCCTCGAGGCCTAATCAACAGATGAGCCTTGCCTATGTTATGCACATAGAGACCACGTAGTTTGACTAACGAGTTGACCGATTTACAGATGATGATATACATGATGAGATGTTAGTTTATTATGACAGACTCCTATAGGACTGACCTAAATGTCTTGGGGGATTATCAAAGATCAACCATGCCTATGTTCAAGCTCAGAGACAGCATAGTTCGACAAGACGACCCTGTTTTTAACTTTTGATTTTTTTTTGTATGTTTTTGGGATTTTGATATGTTTTGATGTTTTTGGATTTTTTGATTTTTTTATGTTTTTGGATTTTTTGATGTTGAGGATTTTAAGAACATACATGAATCTGATCCAATGAGAACATGCCATGCCCCCAGCATGATGCAATAGGCTACTCCAATAAAGGCAAGACAAATTCACCTTAAGCACGGGCCAAGCTATGGTGCAAATGCAAGTGGATGAGTGATGGATGGAGATCTGGATACGATGGATGATGAATGGGTGATGCAGAATAAGTTGTAAAGATCCTGGTGAATGGAAAGTGCTTATTTACATGAGGTGCCTGTTTACCAAGTTTTCACCAAGGTACTTGCCCAAAGTGCCACCGAAGTGGTTTTCACTAGAGGACGGTTTTTTTCTTTACTTTTTTCAATCCTTTTTCTTTTTCTTTTTTTTTTTGGATTTTTTGTCACCAAGACGCCTGTTTGCTAGGTTTTCGCTGAAGTAACCATTTTTTCAGGACATTTTCTGATTTTTTTTTTTGGATTTTTTGGTTCCATACCTTGAAAGATTTAGGCATAAAACTTTTTTAGATGAGAGCTATTCATGGGCTCTTGCAGAGGTTCCCCTTCAGGTGTTGATAACTGATATGCCCCTAACTTGTAACTTGTTTTGATACGAATGGTCCCAACCAATTGGGTTCAAATTTTCCTTTGCTACTTGGGTTTGGGACATTCTTCTGATTTTCTTTTAAGACCAGTTCTCTGACTTGGAATTGCCTGCTTCTAATTTTCTTATTGTAGCTCCTTTTGAGTCTATTTTGATAGACTTGCAAATGATTCAAAGCATCTATACATCGATCATCCAATAGTTCTAGCTCATATAGTCTTGATACTCGGTACTCTTCATCTGTGATGAGGTTATGTAGTGATATCCTAAGTGATGGGATCTCGATCTTAATGGGGAGTACTGCTTCTGATCCATAGACCAGGGAGAAGGGGGTGGCACCTGTGGGTGTGCAGATACTGGTTTGATAGGCCCAGAGGGTGGGATTAGGCTATAAATGCTAGTCATTGACTATTTTCTTGAGGATTTTTAGAATGGTTTTATTTGTAGCTTCTGCTTGGCCATTGCCTTGGGGATAGTATGGGGTGGAGAAGCGATGTTGGATTTTGAATTTTTCGCATAAGTCACAAACCTCCTGATTCTTGAATGGTGTTCCATTATCTAAGATAATGGCTTGTGGAACACCATATCAGAAAATGAGATCATTCAGGATGAACTTTGAGATCTGATTCCCTATTATATACATCATGGGTATGGCTTCCACCCACTTAGTAAAGTACTATGTTGCAATTATGATGAATTTTTTGTCATTAGATGAAGTGGGTGTGATTTTTCCAATGAGATCTAGTCCCCACTGCGAAAAGGGCCATGGTGTGACGATAGGATGAAGCTTTTGAGCTAGAGCATGGATGAGGTCCCCCATGTTGTTGACATTGTAGACACCTTCTAGCATAATCATGTGCTTCTCATTCCATTGTGGGCCAATAATACCCCATCCTCAGCAGTTTCTTGGCTATGGTCATTCCACTCAAGTGCGAACCACAGATACCGTTATGTACTTCATTTAGAGTGGTTAAAGCCTCCTCAGCGTTTAAGTAGAGTAGTAGGGTTCCTTCTATGCTCCTATGATATAGGCTATCTCTTAGGATGACAAATTTGGATGCCTTTTTTACAAAGGTTTGTTTTAGGTTTGAGGTTAATTCGACAGGTATGACTCCTATACGAAGGTATGTGTAAATGTTGTGATACCAAGGATCACCGGGACCAACAATTTCGCACACATATTCTGATTCTAGTACCTCGAATGTAGGCACGAGAAGATGCTCAATCAGGAATTCATATTTTGGAACATTGTGGGGGATACCTAGCAAGGATCTAATTGTTTCCATGGCATATGCTACTCCGTCGTTGGTTCTAGGAATCTGCTCAAATGTAATTTCGATGAAAGATTCTCCCAGAGTCCACCAATTTCTTGTATCGAGTGAGCTTGTCATCCTTGGTCTGATATTCATCGTTCACTTGATTTATTATCAATTGAGAGTCTCTGTTTACTTTGAGAGTTATAATGTTCCACTGCACTGCTATTCTAAGACCTATGGTTAAAGCCCTGTATTCTGCAATATTATTGTTACAGGGAAATGCCAGTTTGTAGGACCTTGGTATACAATCTCCTTGTGGGCTGATAAAGAATACACTGGATCTTGATCCATGTTGTGTGTATGAGCCATTGAAGTACAGTTTCCAGTGGTAGGATATGTTGAGATTGAAAATAGATTCATCTGGAAACTCTGAGATGAGAGGATTCTCTGAATAGATTGGTGCTTTTACAAGTTGATCTGCTATGACTTGGCCTTTGATTGCTTTTCACTCCACATATTCGATGTCATATTCTAATAGTATCATTACCCATTTTTCCATTCTTCCTATGAGCATTGCCTTTGATAATAGATACTTGAGAGGGTCGATTTTGGCAATGAGTTTTATTTTATGTGCCATGTAATTTCTAAATTTATGTGATGCAAACACTACTGCGAGACATGCTTTTTTTATGAATGAATAGTTTAGCTCATGGCCAACCATTTTTATGCCAATGTAATAGATAGTCATTTATGTTCCATTTCCATCATGCTAAGCTAGGAGAGCTCCAAGGGCTATTGTTATTGCTGACACGTATAGAATCAATGGTTTTCTTGGGATTGGTGGCATTAAGATTGGTGGTGTCAGTAGATATTCTTTGATTTTATTGAATTCCTCTTCACACTTGGTATCCCATGTGTATGCTACTCCCTTGTGGAGTAGGTGAGAATATGGGTTATGTTTGTCCGCCAACTGTGCTATGAATCTGCAAATGGATTGGAGCCTGCCTTGGAGACCTCTTAGTTGCTTTAATGTTTTTGGCTCTTCCATTTCGAGGATTGATTTTACCTTTGCTATATCTACCTTGATACCCCTCATCGACACTATATATCCTAGGAGCTTTCCTGATTGTACGCCAAAGATGCGTTATTGAATGCCTCTTCACACTTGGTATATCATTTGTATGCTACTCCCTTGTGGAGTAGGTGAGAATATGGGTTCTATTTGTTTTCCAACTGTGCTATGAATCTGTGAATGGATTGGAGCCTACCTTGGAGACCTCTTAGTTTCTTTAATGTTTTTGGAGCTTCCATTTCGAGGATTGATTTTACCTTTGCTAGATCTACCCCGATACCCCTCATCGACACTATATATCCTAGGAGCTTTCCTGATTGTACACCAAAGATGCACTTCTTTGGGTTTAATCTGACTTTGTACTCCTCCAGTCTATCAAAGATGGCACTTAAGGTTGCTATGTGATCTTTTCTCTTTCTAGACTTGGCTAAAATGTCATCAACATAGTCTTCAACCGTCTTATGGATCATGTCATGGAGTATCAATGTCATGGCCCTTTGATATGTTGCTCCTATGTTCTTTAAGCCAAACAATATCATGTTCAAACAATAATAGCCCCATGGACAAGTGAAAGTCATCTTATGTTGGTCCTATTTAGCTATCATGATCTAATTGTACCCTGAGAATCCGTCCATTAGTGACAACATTTCATGTCCAGCCGTCATATCTACGATCATGTCAATGTTTGGAAGTGGGAAAATGTTCTTTGGACATGCCTTGTTCAAGTCTCTGAAGTCTATGCAGATTCTAATGCCCCCATCGGGTTTTGAAATAGGTACCAAGCTTGACACCTATTCTAGATAATCTATCGGTTAGATGAATCCTACATCTAATAGCTTTTTTAGCTCCATTTTGAATAGCAGGGCGATTTGAGGGTGCATTTTTCAAAGTTTTTGCTTAACAGACTTTGCTTCTGGATATACTGCTAAGTAGTGTACCACAACCTCTGGATCAAGCCCCAGCATGTCCACATAGCTCCATGCAAATTTTATCTCTCTTTCTCTTAGGAAGGCTGATAGGAGCTCTTGTTCTTCTGATAGTAGTGATTCCGCATAGAATGTGATGTGCAGGACTTCCTCTGTTCCTAGATTGACCATATTGCACTTTTTTGCTAGGACTACTGACTTCTCTTGATGAAGAGATCTAAAAGAAAGATTGAATCCCCCATCCTCAAGCACCTCAAAGAGGTTTTCACCATTGGATACATCCTTTCTTTTTACTTTTTTCTGGTTGGAGAGTGCCACAGTGTGGTTTTCACTCAAGGACTTAGATATGATTCTTAATTTTTCATTTTTGCGATTGAGGGATTCAATCATTTCCCCATAATAGGCCTGTGTGTCTAGCTCAATTATAAACCCTACTTTGTGATCCCCATCTGGTATGTTATCCCTTAGTCCCATGAATTGTGAGAGTTCCTCCTCATTTTTGAATGTATCAAGAATTGGTAGTCCTTGTTGGTCATAGTCGATGAGTTGGGGATATACTAGGCGAACCTCATAATTTTGGTGGTCGGATTCAAAACATAGGGTGCTAATCATGAAGAGAGTGGTATCCTCAAATAACCTAGGTAAGTTGGTTGGGGTATCCTCGTCATCACTACCACTATAGATGTCGGTTATATCGAATGTAAAGTTATCTATGACTCGACATGTAGATACTGGTAGGTGTAGTTCTATTGGGGTTGGTTGAGGAGGATTATTAACTATTCTAACTGGAAGACTTCGGCCACATATGGTTATACTCGAAGGGTACATCCAAGGCCAAGATTTTTTATTGGTCATGTCTCTAGCATGATAGGTATTATAATCCCATTGTCATTTTTTCCCAGTCTTTGATTTCTATTGTAGCCCATTGTGAGCATCATTTGTAGACCCTTGCTTTTGTCATCCATTGGTAAGTCTGGTACTGGTCTTTCATCTTGATATAGCATATGTGATGGATCTGCCTAAATAACCTCTTGGCCAAGGTCTCCCTAGCTTGTGAATTTGGGATAATTTTCAAGAGACGTTTGGGATGTGGAAGCTTCATTTATTTGTAGATGTCCCTATGATCTAGGAGATTTTGGTAACTGTCCTACCACAAAAGCATTATTAGGGAGGTTGTAATTTCCACAACCGTTATCTTGGATGATGACCTTGCTGTCAAAAATTATGGGGATGGTGATAGTGGCGGGTGTCTCTGTCACATAAGTGGATGTGAGGGTGGCGGGATCAATGTATGGTGTGGATGGGCCCTCATCATTTTTTGGTACTTGGGGGATTTTATAATACTTTGCTTCAAGGCTCTTGCAATAGGAGAAAGGTTCGAGATCTCCATGGATGGTTACTTCTTGTCCCTCATGTGTGAATTTCACACATTGATGGAAGGTTGACACTATTTCTTTCATCGCATGAATCCATGGGCGTCCTAAAAGGATGTTATATGGCAAGTCAAGGTCCAAGACCTGACAAGTGGTTTCCATGATTGTGGGCCCTACTTGAATAAGGGGTTTGATCATGCCTTGGGACACTCTTTCTTGATCATCATATGCTCTTATGGTGATACACTTTCCTTTGTCTATAGAATCCTTTGATATTTTCAATTCCTTAATGAGACTGAGAGAACATATATTCAAACATGCACCTCCATCCACCAAGACCCTTTTGACTTTGCTTTTGTGTACAATGGCCTCTAAGTGGAGCGCGCAATTATGAGATGGTTGAGTGGGGAAATCTTGGTCAAAGAATGTGAGGAGATTTTGCATAATGATATTTTTGACCATAGCTTGGAATTGTTCTGCATCAAGATTTGCGGGGACAGTGGATGATGCCAACGCTTCTTCTAGGATTTTCTTATGGGTAGACAATATTTTTAGCAACTCCATGATGGAGAATTGCATTGGCATTCTCTTGAGTTGATCTAGGATGTTGTAGCCATTGGGAACAGATCTAGATGCAGGGACTTTGTTTGGTTGAGATGGTCCTATGATGGTAACCTTTCTGCCTCTTGTGGTGACTCCACAATCTTCGGCATAGGCACCCTTGATGGTGATGACCATGTAGTTTTCATCTAGGGAGGTGATGACTATTTCATACACATGATTTACATTTGAGTGGGTTCCTTTCCCTGTATCTTTGTTATTGTTATTCCCTTTATTGCCATGATTAGGCATCAGATTCATGTATATTTTAAGATTTTGGTTTTTTGTTGGTTGTTCCACATTTATAATTCTTTTATCGATGAGATCTTGAATTATGTTTTTTAATCACATGCAACTATTCATGGTATGGCCTTTGATTTTGAGGAATTCACAAAGTTGATTCTCATTATACCAAGGAGGTTTCACATCTGGTTCTTGGTAATTCTCAAAGGTAGGAGCCTTGATGAGTTTTTCATCTATCAACTTCTTCATTATGTCTTCAAGTGGTTCCCCCAAAGTGGTGTATTTTCGCTTGGGATAACTCTTGTGTTCGGGTGGTCCTCTTTGATCATTGAGATTATTGATTGTTGGATTGTTGTTTGGTTGGTGTGTTGTGTGATGATTGTTTTGGTGTTGGATTTGGATTTGTGGTTCGGGTGTATGTTGGCGAGGGGCACTAATGACCACCTTGGCATCGACGACACCATCATTAGTAATGTTTTTGTTCCTTTCCCACATGTGAGGTTTATCATTGTAATTGGAGGGTGGGCAGTTGTTTTGTTGCTCAAAGTATGAAGTTGATCCCGCGGGTTGAGTCATAAGGGCTCGTTCGATGCTGAGCGCCTTGGAGATCAACTAATCATATGTATTGATCCCTTGAACCTTGAGATGAAATTCCAAGATGCCTTCATGGTTGGCTATGATTGTGCAAACTTATTGTTCTTTGGGCATGGTCTACTTGCTCCAATTGGCCTTGGATCACCATCACTGCAAGAATGAAGCGAATGATTCACCCTTTCCTTGTTTCAAAGCTAAGAGTTCTTCTAGACTGACATCCATGGAAATGTTGCATGCATAATTTTTAATGAATGCATATATAATCTCTTGGAATGTCCTAATGCCTGAAGGTAGGCAAGAGATCCATTCCATAGCGTAGCCCACCAAACTCCTAGGAAATAGCCACATCAGATAAGTATCCTCGTATGCGACTTCCATGAAATGAACCCAGAATTCCCTGATGTGGTCTTCAAGGTTTCCCATCCCACGATATTTGTCAAACTTGGGGATCTCAAATCCCTTGGAGAATGGTTTCATCACTAGGATCCTATCAAAAGGATAGGGGCACAAGTTGCTTGGTGTTTTTGTTGTTCACCCTGATTGTAGATCAAGCACTTGTTGCGAGAGCAACCCAATTTGTGTCGTTACATCATTTTACGGATCAAGGGGTGGGATGAAGGTGTTTTGGGGTGTTTCAATTGTGGGTTAGATGGGTAGGTTGTTTGATGTGTTGTTCGATGGTATCTATATGTTCTACTGAGCTAGGTAGGCTTCCACCTACTGTTGTATGAACAATGCTTGTTGTTGATCTTGTTGTTGTTGCACTAATATTTGTGCTTGTTGTTGTGCTTGTTTTTGTGTTTGTTGTTGTTCCAACAACGCTTGTTGTTGTGCTTGTTGTTGGGATGCCAATTGGGTTGTTTCTTACTGCTCTTGATATTGCTTTATTGCTCACTGATATGCTTGCAATTGCACTACTTGTCTCTATGCAAGAAGTTGTACCTGTTCTTGTACGTGTTTTGCTTGGTATTGGGTGTTTTCCTGAGCTTGAGCTTGTGCTTGCGCTATTTGTGCTTGGGCTTGTGCTTGGGCTTGTTCTTGTGCCTCTTTTTGTTGTAATAGAAGTTTTGCTTGAGTAGCCTTTTGTCCTTGCAATGTGACTTGGGCTGCTTGAGTGGCTTGTTGAGCTTGAGCGGCTTGTTGAGCTTGAGCGGCTTGTTGAGCTTGTTGCAATAAATCTTGGGCTTGTGCAACTTGTTGCACTTGTAATGCAGCTTGGGCTACTTGGGAAGCTTGTGCAGCTTGAGTGGCTTGCTGAGCGGCTATTTGTACAGCTTTTTATTTTTGTACTTGTTGGAATCCCCTTTGAAAAGTAGCTTGCAATGCTGCATTGTATTGGCTTGATGTGGTGGAAGTTGGTGGTGGTGGGGGTGGTGGTGGTGGATTCGAAATGGCGTTTGTGAAGGTGGTGAGTGGTGATGCCGTGTTGGTGATTTGAGTGGTGGATGGTGTTATTGATGTGATTGGCCCTTGAGAGACCATGCTTTGTGATGTTAGGGGAGTGGTTGATGATGTTGTGTTTGCTTGCGTCATTGTCATCTGTTGTTGCGATATTGATGACAAGTTTTGTGTGATGTTTTCATTGATATTTGGGATGTTTTTTTTATTGATACTTGGTAAAGGTGGGATCCCCAAACCAAGAAGTGATGTGGATGATGATGGCAATGGTGGAAGAGGTGGAAATGTGAGGGGTGTGAGTTCTTGCAAAAATTTTGTGGTGTCGAATATGCCCCCTGGTCTAAACATGTCTCCTTCCTCTTGTGAATTTGTGAGGTGAGAAGCTTGAGGTGTTGCATGAAAAAATGATGATGATGGATCATGATGGAAAGTGAGAGGAACATTCTTATGTAATGGGTTTTCAAGTATGTTTTGTTCCAAGATGGTATTTGCATCCAAGTTTTGATTATTAACAAGGGGGTGTGTTTGAATAGCATTGATAAATGCATTTCCCTTATTAACATTATGTTGGGTTGGAGCAAAAGATGTTGTGATTTGTGGAATGTTTTACATGATGCTTTGGGATGGGGGTGTAGATGAGATGGGAATGGTAGATGAGATTGGAGGAAAAGATGTCTCCACTATGGTACTCACATTGAAATCCGAAGGTAATTTGGCCCCTTGTTTTGCTAGCTCAAGCATGTATAATGAAGGGTTGAGCCTCATCGTGATGTTGATGATTTTATGGTTTTCTGGATTTTGGAGCATTTCAGTTATTTCTTCGTGAGACATTCCAAAGGTAAGATCCTCTTCTTGGTTTTCCTCTTGCAATTTTGTGATGATGAGATGTTCAAAGGATTGCTTGATTCGGCGGGATTCATTTCAACGTTTGTTTGACTAAGATCACTTGAAGCAGGTTTTTCTTTGTTGGTTTCCATGCTCACCTTCTATTGAGATCTAGTTTGAACCATAAAACAAGGATCAATTTTCAAGAATGGGAGATGAATCTCTTAATTCCTTGGATTGATCTTTGGTTTGTGCACAAAATAGAAATTTTTAGGATATCTTGATGATCAAAAGGTGATATGATGATGATGCAAGGGATGGATGATGTGAATTTTTTTGGTCTTTTGATAAAATCTTAAGGGAGATGCTAGGCTTTTTTAGGACTCTTGGATATGTTTTAGATTTTGATTTTGATTTTCCCTTGGGATTTGATTGATTTTGATTTGGATTTGGATTTTGAACAAATAGACCCTAATATGTTTGAATGATTATCTAAGGGTGGATTTTCTCAAAAGATGATAATCTTAGTATGTGTAGGGAGAAGGATGCATCTACCCACACCTATTCAAACAAGATGATAATTTAACTAGGCACATGACGAAGAATGCATCTACATATACCTAGCTAAATAAGATGGTTTGATAACTTTGACTAAGCATATGCAAAAGGATGCATCTACACATACCAAGCCAAAGGTGATTTTGATAAGGATTTCGAGGATTTTATCTCAAGGATTTGATGACTTTTTTATTTTTCCAAAAAGCCTAGGATTAAGGATGATTTCAAGATTTTCCAAAAGGTGATGGTGAAATGATGCTTGTTTTGATGTTTTGAAGGATGGGTGAAAAATATTTTGATTTGCTTTTGATCCTAAGATGAACCTAAAAAAGACACTTTATTTGCCTAGACCTAGGTATTGAAGAACATGCAATGCTTTCGATAGACCTTTATAACCAAAGAATGATTCAATTTGGACATACATTTTCGGATTTCCAACTAATGATTTTTTGCTTGGGATTTGAACTTCTTGAGAATCATGAGGCTTCAACACACATGAAAGTTTATTTTACTTAGCTTTTCTTAATGGCTTTATTTTACCACAAACACTTTCTTTGATTAGGTTTTCCAAACTAAGTGTCCAATGTCTTGATTTCTTCGCATCCCACAAAGTATGTTATGTGGAATTTTGATGAACTCAAGGCAAGGGTTTACCTATTGTTTACTTTAGTAGACAAATCGAGATGTAATCCAATGTTTAGAAACCTCTAAGGATGTGAATCCCAAGGGAAAGCAATAACATATGATCGAGTCAATTGTATTTGTCTTCAAAAGGGTTTGAAATTTTGGATGATGATGTTAAGTGTTTGTTTTCAATGTTTTTTCGTACAAGCCAAGTATTTTGAAACCAATTACAACCCTATGGATGTGTAAGACAATATTTGTTGGATTCCCACTTGGACAAGTCCAACTACACTTATCTTTAGCGAATGGTTAGATGCTTGACCCCATTGGCTCCCCTCCACGGCTCATTAACGTCAATCAGGGCAGCCAAGCATCAACACCCATGAAACTCCCATGGCATGATTTCCATTTCTACTAAAAGACCATAAAAGTGTGGGGTGGCTTCAGAATGATCGTTCTTGCACCAACAAATAGATCAAAGGATTTTTGAAAATTCTAGAACACGGGTTTTAATAAGGACTTTCCATTTGTGGAGATTGACCCATATGGAAAGAGTCCCCTTTCAGATCCATCTTGTTGGAATCAACCGCGTGATATTGGCGTTTACTCCAATACCCACATTTATATCCCTATTGAAAATACTTTTGGCTTTAGAGTGTTACCGGTTGAGTCATTCCCTTGGGTGAGTAATTTTTCCCCAAGGCAGACCCTCTAAGATTAACAAAAGTGAATAAAGACAATATCTGTAACTCGATCAATCTTTGTTGGCAACAAAGAGAGAGAATGTACGCAATAATGCCCCCACTCACACTCGCACAAGATTTTGTTCAATTTTAAAACCCAAAGATGAAGTGTGTAGGTGATTGCTTTATCTCAACCTAAAATCATGAAAAAGGCCTTTTGATTCTCAAGATCTTTATAAAGCGCGAGAGAAGCGCATATGTCCTTTTTCAATGAGGTTAGTTCAAGTAATCCTTCACAAGACAAGATAGTACATGTTCATTTTAGATCCCACAAAGCAATTATGAATTCTTTTTAAAGCACCAAAAGACAAATGATAGACATTTTGTTCAATTGTTAACCAAAGAAAGAAACTCTAGTATGTTGTGATCCTAATGTTCGTTTTAAACCCTTTGCAAAAATTGAAAAGATTCTTTTTAAACCCAAACGAAGTTAGTGTCCTAAGGAAGACGTGATAACAATTTCTTAATAGTGTTAAGCAAACACTAAAGTGTTTAGAAACACTTTGATCTTGTGAAATATCATCTTCATGCTTCTCCTTTCGTTTTCAATTCCAACCTACAAGATAAAAAAACTAGTTACATTTTGCAAAATACAGAGATTAAAAAGCAAAAAATAGAAGACAAATTGATCATTAATCAAAAAGCACATGCTAAAATTTAATTTCAACTTTTTACTCCCTCCCAGTGGTGCAACCTGTGACTAGGTCAGAGTTTGATTTCTCAGCGGTGCTCTTACAGCGCCACTTACCAGTTAGCGTCACTCTGTGTCGGGGCAGTGAGCTCAACTGTGTCACCCTTTTTCCTAGCATCACAGTTTAGTTTTTTTTTTAAATTCCTGCGAGTCAAATGGTCAAGCGACGGAGTTAGAAATTCAAATTTTTGGGCGGGAAGACTCCAGCATCATAGTTTGGGTTTCCAGCGGCACTATATGGCGACACTGAAGAGTCAACGGTGCTAAAACAATGATGCTAAGCTCTCAGCATTGGAATTTTTCTGTGTATGAACAAAAACGTGGAAATTTGTGAGAAAAGTGATAAAGAATGATATCTAGCCCTCCTTCTAGCGCCAAATGTGTGAACCCCAATCCAAATACCTGCAAAACACAATGAATAAACACATTAGTTAGTCAATTGCAAGCATGAACAAGGATTCCCCATGAAATCCATTTACACAACTCAAATTAGGAAAGAAAACAATGAAGAACACAATGAAACAAGAAAATATAGATTCAATCCTAATTAGCATAGAAAACATATGATCCCTTAGGGGAATTGGTGCCAATTTGATGTGAAAATGGGCCCTTTCCCAATTCCTAAGATGCAAGTTTGATGTGTTGAAGAGATTTGATCGACTTTTTTGATGAAGAATGAGAGCTCCAAGCCAAAAATCTGCAATAACCTAGCTAAGAACTCAATGGAAATGGATGAAATTTGATAGATATTTGACCATGGTAATTTTGCATATTTTGTGTCTCATAAAATGAGGATATGAGCTCTTTATTTATAGAATGCCAAGATGGATGAATGTCCAAATTTGAGCAATGTGGTACTAACATTCATCCAATGGCAAGATGCCACTTGTCAATCTATGAGTGGATGGAGGATGTGCAAGATTTGAGAATTGTGCCAATAAATGCATATTTTTGAATTTCAAATTTGTTGAAATGACTTGTAAGAGGGAAGGGAAAATGCAATAAATTCCACTTGGATCAAGGCAAAGGACATGTAAGATGAATTTATTGCCTTGTTGAATGTACATGTTGACTTGGAATTTTTGAATTCAAATTTGAGGGAATATTCCAAAAGATGCCTTGTGAGGAAAATAGAGATTTAATAAATGAATTAAATCTATTTTCATGTGAAACTTGCAAAATATAGAGGATGGGACATGATAAGAGATTAAATTAATCAAGGGTCAATTAATTTAATAGGAGATTAGATGATGTGACCTATTTGACTCAAATTCATGGATTTATTTAAATCAAATAAGAGAGGAATATCATAAGAGAATAATTAAATAAGGGTTTTGATTTATTTAATTAAAAGAGATGGTGTTAGATTAAATCAAATAAGGTTTTAATAAATTGGGTATGTGCAGGATCATCATGGAAAAAATAGGCCCTTAAGTGGCAAAAAATTCAGAAAAATAAAAGTTAGGCAACTTGACATAAAAAT
Organism: Sequoia sempervirens; assembly: GCA_007258455.2. Classification (NCBI taxonomy): domain Eukaryota; kingdom Viridiplantae; phylum Streptophyta; class Pinopsida; order Cupressales; family Cupressaceae; genus Sequoia; species Sequoia sempervirens. The sequence goes on along the minus strand of VDFB02058242.1, from coordinate 310,082,853 downwards.
TTGAATAAGTTATCTATATTATTTCCAAAATATGTAAGAATAGAATGTATAGAAAATTGAATGTAGTTTCTAAAATACTAGGTTTATTTTTTTGAGAAAAAATCTATTTGGTGAAAATTTGAAATTTCAATGCAGTAGTTCTTAAATTTCAGTGAAAAAATAAAAAGTTGGTGTCTGACTGACCACCCTAACCACAATAAAATGATAATATTTTTTTATAAGATTTTAGGCATAAGTAGAGGACTCATGTCTAGATGTGATGCATATTTTTTTGTAGATTTTTTCCAAGTAAATAATTAATTATGAATCTTTTATTACAACTTTTAAAAAATATAAAAACTCGTATGTCTGACCACCTTAACTTGGTCAAAACTTCATGAAATTCAATTTTTCTTTTTTTAATCCTATAGTATGTGAAGCATAGAATGTGATGTATGTTTTGGATTCAAAAAATGTAATACCGTTTGAAAGCTATAGATGTTTTTCAATCAGCCTGTCAATCAACACTTTAGTCGTAATTCAAATAGAAAAAGAATAATAAATATTTATTAAATTCAAAGTAAAGCATAATTTATATTGGTGGAAAGTTGAGAATCTCCTTTAAAAACCCTTTTCATTTCATCAATTTTGGGTAAAAAAATAGTCGTCAGCCACATACCCTACAAATACCCATTATATTGCCACTTTTTGGCCCATCATGATCCTGCACATACTAATTTATTTAATTTAATAGATAGACTTTAGGGATTTAATCAAATAAAATTAATTATTTAATTAAATAGGGATAATTAGATCAAATGATTGATTTAATTAACAAAGGAGAGTGACTTAATTAGATAGAATGATTTATTTAATTAACAGAGGCATATTGATGAATTTAATCAGATAAGGGGATTTGATTAAATGGTTAGACCAAGGGATGATTCAGGATGAAACGATGTTAGTAGTCAAGATCAGATGCACAATGTCAATCGGTATATTTTACGTGTCTACAGCTTTACTGTAGGAGTGTTTAGATAATTAAATGTCTACTTAGTAATATTTTTCATGAATAATAGAAAGCTATAGGCACTTGTGAAAATTTGAATGTAATAAAAATCTTCAGTAATTATTTTTAAAGCATCAAATGTAAAAAACACCCATGCCTACAACATTCAAGAATACAATTTACACAATACACATGATAACATCATTTAAGAATAGTAGTGGTAAAATAAGATTTGCATTGATCAAAAATCCGTAAGTCTATACAATGATATATGTCGATCAAAGTATGCAATATATCCAATAGAGTCATGCAGGATTACTACAAAAGAGTCATATGGACATAAAATGTCACATATATTGATAGTACAAAATATATGTTCAAAAATTCCACATACGCATACAACAAACGACCCTAATACATATTTACTTCCCTCTAGGGGAAGGGAAAAAAATCACGTGTTGCCTTCAACAATCAATTGGATGGAGTGTCTATTGGTTCTTTTATGTTTCAAATGTGCTCACTAGTCCTCCTCTCTTCACTCATCTGGAGTTGCAACTGATACAATAAGAAGTATAGATGTTAATATATAGAAATTAAATTATGGAATGGCATATAACAAAATAATCACTTACTGCAAACAAATAATCATCACACTCATTTACAACATTAGCACATCGATGATTTGGAGTGATAACCACCTATAGCAACCATCAAGATAGCAATTAAACTACATCTAAGTATCATGAAATTTTTTAATAAAAGACCATAGAAGAGAAAATATAATGTCAAATTGACTAATCTATCACATACCTCTCTCAAAGGATTAGAACTAGCTATTGTTGCAGAAACTCCATGGTCCATTGTTCCAATAACATTTCCAGGGTTTTTTGATGTCAACATCTAAAAATGAAACAATAAATATGAAGTTTTTTATCACTTTCATTAGTTTCTTTGTTTAATTAAAATCATAGACAAGGCAGTGAACTATTTTGAAAAATGCCACTAAGTAATGCGGTCTCATGGTGATGGTAAGAAATGATGAATTCCATGCCAAGAAATTTTATATGGATTTTCTTGATTTCTATTTTTGGAATGCTTATAAGGTAGTTCTCAGGATCTTTTTCAAGGTATATAACCACACATTTCCCATGGAATCCATAAAGAATAGAGAAATTTTTGATATTCATTGAGTGTTAGAAAAATTATTACTGATAGATCTCATGATGACAAATATATTTCACCTAATTTATACAAACTTGTAGGAGATAAGGACCTTTGGTCTCAATATGGACTTCTCATAGATAAGGACTTTATACAAACTTGTAGCGGATAAGGACATTGTAGAAAATGGAGGTAAGAGTTACCAATGTTGCCAAATTTGGAGAGTTTCAAGGAGGTCATCTTCATATCCCCATAATACAAACCTTGCATGTAATCTCATTATGACAGGTATGCCATAAGTTTGTTTCAAGTGTGAAAGCTATAATGAGAACATTTAGGTATCTTTCATATCCGTAGATTTCTTTAGGAAAGAAAATGCACTCGATGATGAGTGGTATTATGTGTTGACAAATTGTGTCTCAAACTCACTGGAATAACCCAAGTTTTGTCTCTTATCAGCTCAGAATTCATAATTGTTAAGTCCATGCTTGTACCATTGTACTATTGGATGATTGTGAGAGAGGTGCAGTAGCGCGGTATACCGCCATACTATGGGAGACTTCTTACTTCCTGGCGATAGTGTGATATACTGCCATGTTGCAGGAGCCTATTAGCTGTCTAGTGGTAGTGCAGTGTCTAGTGAACAAGAGCGGACTTGGTTGACTGCTAAGGTGTATGCCGATTAGTGGAGGTCACTTCTAACTTGGAGGTGACCGTTCGATGACTGTGAATTTTGATAGTTACTCAACAAAGGAAACTAAACTGAACCATCAGTACAAAGAACAAATCAATCATGGTTGTTGCTATACATTGCAATGTTTTGTAACTATTATGGTTTTGATGGTTAGATGGTTGAATGATAAGTGTGTTCTTCATTGTATGCTAGATATGCATTGTAACAATGAGGCATAATGAAGTGATCATAATTTATTCTGTACGAGGTTGATCAGGGAAATGTTGTTGTTGTGGGATTAATTATTTGAAAGGAGAGTCTATAACTTGTATGTAATTCAATTATTGTAATATAAGATATTTTTCTTTGGTGTGGTGGGTTTTTCTCCCATAAGGGTTTTCCCACGTAAATCTGGTGTTCAATTATGTATGTGTTTATTCTAGTATTCTTTTCATGTGCCTCTTAATGAAGTGTAATTGCAAAATTTAAAGACATATTTGTATTCTTCTCTGATGTTTGACATTAAGAGAGTTTGTTCTGCACCTTAAGCTTTCCTTTCAAGTGGTATTAGATCCTGGCCAGTTGTGTTATCCTTGTGGGTAGGTTGTATTTTTTGTGTCAATTATATTTAGTGGGAGTCTTGTAGAAGTCTAGTAATTTAAATTACAAATTGTGATGGCAATGGCAAGTACATCAAGAAAGTTTGAAATTGATAAATTCAATGGCAACAATTTTGAGTTATGGAAACTCAAAATGGAAGATCTGTTGGTTGATCATAATCTTTGGCTTGTTGTGTCTGGAACGAAACATTTTGGCATGAAACAAGAAGATTGGGATTTGGAAGATCAAAAAGCAAAAGGGTTTATAAGACTCTATTTGGCAGAATCTTTTCTTCTAAATGTTCATGAAGAGACTTGACTACATCTTCTTTATGGAAAAGATTGGGAGATATTTATCAAAGCAAGTCCTTGGTGAATAAGTTGTTCTTAAGGAAGAAGTTGTACTCTTTGAAAATGTAGGAAGGAGTTTTTGTTCCTAATCATTTGAATGCTTTTAACATGTTGATTGCTCAATTAGAATCTATGGGTGTGAAGATTAATGAACAAGATCGTTGTATGCTATTGTTATGTTCTTTGCCAAATTCTTGGGATCACTTGGTGATGGCTACTGGGAGTACAACATCCAATTTTAAGATGGAAGACATTGTTTCTTCTTTGTTATCAGAAGAGATGAGAAGGAAATATTTTGAGATGGCGAAGGAGGCTCTTGCTATTCGAGGCAAGTCGAAGGAAAAAGGCAAGAAGAAGGACAAGAATTCCAAATCGAAATCAGAGGGGAGATCAAAATCTCCTAGAAAGAAGTCCAAGGTGAAGTGTTGGAACTATGGGTAGCCTGGTCATGTCTGAAAGGATTGCAAACAAGAGAAAAAGAAGAAGAAGAATTATTTCGATAATTATTCTTCTCAAAGTGATGTAGATGCCTTCATTACAGCCTTGGCAACTCAGGCATCAGATGATGTCTAGTTGATTGGTACTGGTTTACAAAGTATGAAAAATATGATGGTGGAAAGGTGTATTTAGCAAGCAATTCATCTCTAGAAATTTTTGGTCGAGGAGGAGTCAGAATTCAGTTCCCTCGTGGAAGAGTGAAGGGAATCAATGATGTAATGCATATACCAAGTCTGGCTCGAAACTTACTTTTTTTTAGTAAGTTGAACGATGTTGGAGTGCAAGTCACATTCTCTAGAAATAGTTGTAAAATGACTAGAGGCTCAATAGTGCTAGCTAGGGGTGCTTAAATTGGTACTTTGTATAAGTTGGATGCAATTGTTGTTCAATGCAAAAATGTCTCCACAAAGTCACAAAAGGTTGCTCATGGAGAGAAGAAGGAAAATTTTCTTGATTGTGCAAACTCTATGGAAGTTAAACTTCTAGCATAAAAGACTATGCTCTGGCATCATAGGCTTGGCCACATTGGAGAAAAAATTTTAAAAACTTTGAAATATAAAAACCTCATTGAAGGGATTGATGACTGTAACCTTGAATTCAAATTTTGTGAACATTGTATATATGGAAAACAACACCGTGTTTCATTTTACTCAAGTCCTCACAAATCTTCTAGTATTCTGGATTATATTCACTCTGATGTTTTTAGTCCAATAAATGTTCCTTCATTTTCCAATTCAAAATATTATGTATCTTTTATTTATGGCTATTCGAGAAGGGCATTTGTGTACTTCTAAAAAAGTAAATCAGAAGTGTTCATCGTTTTAAGGAATTTAAAAACTTTGTGGAAAATCAAACTGGAAGAAAAATAAAGTGTTTAAGGACTGACAATGGTAGTGAGTTATGTTTTGATGAGTTTGAAAGGTACCATAAAAATCATGGAATTAAAAGACATAAAACTACACCCTACACACCACAGCAAAATAGAGTTGTTGAAAGGTTCAACAAGACAGTGATGGAAAGGGAAATAAGTATGTTGAGCAGTGTTGGCTTGGAGGAGAAATTTTGGGCTAAGGCAATTGCAACAACATGTTACTTAATAGATTGTTCTCCTAACTCTACTCTTGTTGATAAAACACCTTTGGAAGCATGGTTTGGAAAGAATCCTTCTCTAAGACATATTCTAGTCTTTGGTTGTGAGGCATATGCATATGTGCCGAATGAAAAAAGATCTAAATTGGAAAACAAGGTTATTAAATGTATTTTTATTGGCTATAGTGTTGGTATAAAAGGATACAAGCTTTGGAATCCTAAGACTGAGAAGGTTTTGTACAACATAAGTGTTATTTTTCATGAGCTGAAGCCTTCTACTTTCGATCTATAGTCAGAGACAAAATTAGAAAATAAAGAGGATGTAGTTGGAATTCTTCCCACAACAGATAAAGAGGAATTAAAAATTCAAAACGTACCTAAATTTGAGGAGAGCTCGAGCAGCTCTAAGAGTTCTGAAGAAGAACCACAACCTTAGCCTCAACCTTTGAGGAGGTCTACACGTAAGAAGAAACAACCTGATAGGTATGGGTTATCTATGTTTGATTCTACTTGTGCCAATTCTTTAATTAATAATATTGATGAGCCTAGGACTGTTAAAGAGGCAATTAGAATGCCTGATTCAAACTTTTGGTTGGAAGCCATGAATGAAGAAATGGAATTGTTAGAAAAGAATGACACTTGGAGTCTGGTGCCCTTGCCTAAACGCAGAAAATTTGTTGGCTGCAAATGGGTATTTAAAAAGAAAATAGGTATGGATGGCAATGTTGAAAATTATAAGGAAAGGTTGGTTGCAAAGAGATATTCCTGGGGGTAGAGAGAATTGATTATGGAGAAATTTTTTCTTTTGTAGCTAAGTTGACATCTATCAGATTTCTTTTGTCACTTGTGGCAGCATATGACTTGGAGATTGAATAGATGGGTGTGAAGACAACATTTCTTCATGGTGATATTGAAGAAGAAATTTATATGTCCCATCCTAATTACTTTGTAGAAAAATGTAAAGAAAACCTAGTTTGCAAGTTAAAGAAGTCTCTATATGGTTTGAAATAGTCACCTAGAATGTGGTACCAGAAGTTTGACACATTTGTTTTGTCACTAGGTTTTGTAAGATCTAAATCTTATCATTGTATGTATTACAAAGTTGAGAATGATCATATTTTAATTATTGCCCTGTATGTGGATGATATGTTATTTATTGGGAATAGTAAGTTTATGATTTATGATCTAAAATCTCAGTTGTCTACAAAGTTTGAAATGAAAGATCTTGGTGTAGCTAGGTATATTTTGGGGATGGAAATAACCAAGAATAGAAAGAGAAAAAAGCTTTGGCTTAGCCAGAGTAAGTATATTAACACTGTTATGGAGAGATTTAGTATGACTAATTACAAGCAGCTAGTTGTTCCAGTTTTATAGGGAACAAAGCTATATGTTGAAGATTTTCCAAAATCTCCTACTGAGATGGAGGACATGACCAGAGTGCCCTATGCTAGTGCAATTGGCAATTTAATGTATGCAATGGTTTGTACAAGGCCAGACATTGCCCAAGCAATTGGAGTACTTAGTCGTTTTATGGAAAATCCAGGAAGGACACATTGGGATGTTGTGAAAAGAGTGTTTAATATCTAAAGGGAACTTCAGAATATGCTTTGTGTTATGATGGAAATTTGGTTGAATCACAGAGGACTCTCAACATTCATGGATATGTGGATTCTAATTGGGTAGGGATATTGACAGTAGAAGGTCCACCAGTGGATATATTTTCATGGTGAATGGTGGTGTAGTTAGTTAGATGAGCAAGTGGCAGGCTGTAGTCACTTGGTCCACTACGAAGGTAGAATACATGGCAACTGCACATGCCTATAAGGAAGCAATCTGGTTAAAATGTTTGTTTTCTAACATTGAATTTAATGTAGGGCATATTATAATTTACTGTGACAGTCAGAGTGCCATTTGTCTGGCGAGAAATCCTACTTTCCATGCCAGGACAAAACATATTGATGTGTAGTATCTCTTTGTATGAGATATGGTGGAGGATGGAAAGGTTTGTTTAGAAAAAGTGGATAATCTGGAAAATGTTGCAAATGCATTAACAAAACCAGTGAGTATAGACAAGTATAGGTGGTGTGCTAGTTCAATGGACCTTGGGGCCCATCAATCTCAGTAGTTTTTGAATGCTCTGGAGGGTTTAGTGAGTTCTTCATCAAGTGGGAGATTGTTGAAAAATTGTGTCTCAAACTCACTGGTATAACCCTGGTTCTGTCACCTATCAGCTTAGAATTCATAAGTGTTAAGTTCATGCTTGTACCATTGTATCGTTGGATGATTGTGAGAGAGGTGCAGTAGCACAGTATACCGCCATACTGTAGGAGACTTCTTACTACCTACCGGTAGTGCAGTATACCGCCATGTCGTAGGAGCAGGTATTAGTTTTCTAGTGGTAGTGCAGTGTGTGTGAATAAGGGTATACTTGGTTGACTGTTGAGGTGCACGTCGATGAGTGGAGGTCATTGCTAACTTGGAGGTTACCGTTCGATGACTGGGAAGTTTGGCAGTTGCTCAACAGAGGAAACTAAATTGAACTATTGGTACAGAGAATGAATCAATCATGGTTGTTTCTATACATTGCAACGTGTTGTGCTATTATGGTTTTGATGGTTAGATGGTCAAATGATCAATTTTTTCTTCATTGTATGCTAGATATGCATTGTAACAATGAGGCATAATGAAGTGATCATAAATTTTTTTGTACGAGGTTGATCCGGGAAATGTTGTTGTTGTGGGATTAGTTATCTGAAAGGAGAGTCTATAACTTGTATGTATTTCAATTGTTGTAATACAAGATATTTTTCTTTGGTGTGGTGGTTTTTTCTCCCATAAGGGCTTTCCCACATAAATTTGGTGTTCAATTGTGTATGTGTTTATTCTGGTATTCTTTTCATGTGCATCTTAATGAACTATAATTGCAAAATTTAAAGACATATCTGCATTCTTCTTTGAGGTTTGACATTAGGAGATTTTTTTCCACACCTTAAGCTTTCCTTACATTATGCATAAAATATATACAAATAATGATGACTACATTAGCTATGAAGAGTTCATAAAAATGTTTAAAAAACTAGAACAAATTGGAACAAACACTATAGTGATTCTTGCAAACAGTTTTTAAAGGACATGTAACAAAAGATAGGGGTTTTGAAGCTTGTTGAAACCATGGCATAATGGTTGATTATCAATACAAGTATAAAGCTTATTAGAAAAGCTTAGTTTAGATCATAAATGGCCTCTTTTATTTTGAGGGTCATACAACCACATGGGAAACTTTTTGTTGATGATTCATTGATTAGGACTACCTTAAACCATTAATATACATGTATGAATCCCATTTTTGGCCACTTTCTCAATTCATAATGAAACACATGAATTTTATTAAACATAATTGTAATAGAGGTATTGGTGTGGATATAATGGTTGAAGTTTCATTTGAGACATACTTTCAAATATCATGCTTCATATAGGGCATCCAACTCAATATACATAAACATGCACCCTTACACCCCAATGTTAAAAAAAAATGGATACAAGGGCGGTGATCATGACCATAAGGGGTAGAGGCATAAGGGTAACTCATGAGTAAGATGCAAACAAAGGTTTTTGTCACCATGATAGCATAAGTATGATAGTGAGAAGCTATATTTGCATAATTCAAGTGAACTCATTATTCTTGATCACAAGAATAGTCCAAATCATGAATCGTCATGTAAGATCAATAATAGTTGTTGCTAGGATAGTACCCAGGATGGACAATCATATTTTGCTTGTCTAGAAATAGGGAATAGTGGATGTAAGTGTCCTAGCTTTTAAGGGAGATGATGTCAACAATTATGAAGATATAGATGAGAGAAAAGAAAATAATGCTTTTCAATGCTCAAACTATAGTTGCAAAAAAACACACATGGGGTAGTTATGAATGTAGTTGTAAAGATTACCTCCCATATATAAGAGGTCATGATACTTGCATAAGAAAGACAACAAGCAGAGGTTGGTTGGGCTACAATTTGGGTGTTTCTATTTGGCTTGATAGTTGTTGTTATTGGAGGTTATGTGTTTTTTAAATATAGACTTAGATCGTTTATGGACTTAGAAATTAGAGCCATCTTAGCACAATACAAGAATCTTAATATCCAAGGAGAAACTCTCAATCATGTACATCTCTAGGATAAGAGGCTTGTATTGGATTATAAAAGATAGTCAAAATGAGACATCTTCAAGGTTTTAAGAACATATTACTCTTAAAAGAGGGTGAGGAAGTGTTGTTTGCTGAAAATAAAAATGCATCCACAATCACCAAAGATAGAGAAAAAATAATTGCAAAGGAAATTGGAACAGGAAGAAGTTAAACTAATTGAGAATGAAGATTGAAGAAATGAAAAGAATGAAGAAGACAGAGGCTCAAATGCAACTCAAGAGTGAAGATAACATTAGGTTATTAAGAGTTGAATTCAAATAGAAGTTTTAAGATTATGAATATAAGGAAAATGAGTTTATGGAGGTTGGGCACATGAGGATGAAGAAAATTCCTTCTACAACACAAACAGGAGGTTGAAAGGCTAGGCAGAAAACTAGAGGAAAATGAATCTAAAGTTCAAAATATCAGAAATAATCTCCTGATAGAATCTCAGGAAGATAGAATTGAGAGTGTTAGTAAAGAAATCAAGATAATCCTTGAAACATGCTTGGTCAAGGCCAATGAAGAGGCTAGGGTAAAAGCAAGAAGTTGGGTACACGAAGAGAGGAAGTTTTGGCTAGAACAAAAAATTTCATATGAAACACATACGCATTTTCAAAAAACACATAAATGTTATGAATCAGGTACCTAAGCCTAAATCCAAATGCATATGTGTTATGAATCGAGTACGTGAGCCGCAAACACGTACACATTTCTTAGATGTATTATTTTTTAAATTAGCGATTGTGTGTTCAATTTAACTGCAAGTTTTGTTCGTGCCAGACAATAAGAGACAAAATCGCATACGCATTTCAAAGGCCCTAATCGAAGAAAATTTTCACCGCCACCTCCTCCCGTCGACACAACCGACCTCACCGACCTCCAGGTTGGTTGAATTCTACCTTTTTCTTGCTTTATATCTTGTGTTTTTGTTTTGTAATAGGTATTTAGTTTTGTTTGTTTAGTTTGTTTTTGTTCAATATTTTATAGTTTTTAAATTGCATTTAAAAAACCAAAAACATCAACGAAACAAAGAACGTTAAAATGTAAATTGAAAACCATAAAAACTAAACCTAAATTGGACACATTTTCAAAACTTAGAAATAAAAAACCTAGAAACCCTAGGTTCCAAAAAATGTAGGTCCCTAAAAACTAATTTACCCGGGTTAATCCTTAGACCTAAACCCTAAAACGTAAACCTAAAACCCTATTTACCCTAAACATAAACCTAAAACCCTAATAGTTCACATAATTTTAGAAGTATCTAGGGAATGTTACCTAGATTCAAGGTAGTTTTCATTGAGATTGAGATTGAGATTGAGGCTACAAATAATTCGCATTAGGATTTTTCAGTTATTGCTACACTTCAATGACCAATTTATAAAATATCCTTATCACATTTATGGTATCATAAATTAGGGCTCCTTGCAGGTTTCTTACACTTTTTATTTGACATATAGATATGTTGAAATCATGTCATAAAATCTCTAAATCTAAACCCTAAACCCCAAAGCATTCATTTTTTTGTAGGACCTTAAAATGAAATTTGGTTGCATTAGGTAACTCCACCAAATTTTATTCCCTTAAGCCATGGACCATTTTTTCCTAGGACCTTACTAGACATAGATCCCCTTAAGCCATCCTATCACCCTAAATCGTAAATTGATGTCTTAAGGGGTCCTAATATGACATTTCTTAAGGGGATCAAACAAGTTCTCAAAATTTGGTGAAAAGAGCTCAAGCTCATCTTTGTTTATTTTGTATATTGCAATTAGGTCACTAGCATATATCTATGTGTCCCTTTGAACATGTATTCTATTAATTTTTCATTATTGTATTTAGTATTCTTTGAAAACATTGAATGGGATTATGAATTAATGTTAACTTGTTAAAGTTATAATTTCTTCTTAACTACTTTGTCCAACTAAAGAGAAATTGTGTCTCTTATCATGAAATTTAAAATTTTATATAAATCAATTTATGTCCTCAGATTTAATTAAATTCTATGTCATACTTGATTAATACATGTATTCACAATTGATATACCTTAGCTCTATATATATATACTCTTGTTGGGAAACAAGAGCTATCTCAATCAACTATTCCACAAGAAAATGTTGCTCACTAACTTGCAAGTCCATTATTCCAATGGCCACCCTAACTTCATCCTAAGTTCACCAAACCCTAAACCATAAAGAATTCATTTTGTCGTAGGACCTTAAAATGAAATTTGGTTTCCTTAGGAAACTCCACCAAATTTTATTCCCTTAAGACATGGACCGTTTTGTCCTAGGACCTTACTAGAATTTATAGATCCCTTAAGCCATCCTATCACCCTAAATCATAAATTGATGTCTTAAGGGTTCCTAATATGACATTTCTTAAGGGGATCAAACAAGTTCTCAAAATTTGGTGAATAGAGCTCAAGCTCATCTTTGTTTATTTTGTACATTGCAATTAGGTCACTATCATATATCTATGTGTCCCTTTGAACATGTATTCTATTAATTTTTCATTCTTATCTTTAGTATTCTTTGACAAAAATGAATGGGATTATGAATTAATGTTAACTTGTTAAACTTATAATTTCTTCTTAACTACTTTGTCCCACTATAGAGAACTTGTGTCTCTTATCATGAAATTTGAAAATTTAGATAAATCGATTTATGTCATCGGATTTTTAAATTAAATTCTATGTCATACTTGATTAATTTACATGTATTCTTGTTCAATATACCTTAGCTCTATAGATATACTATTGTTGGGAAAAAATAACACCTATGAGTAAACTTCCCCTCACCCCAAAAGATAAAGCTCTAGACCCATAAAAACTTAGAAGAATAAATTACTTATTGATGAACTAGTTAATTAATGATAGGCTTGATATTAATGAGCTCCATTGAGCACCCTTGTCTAGAACAATAATCCTAATATATAAATAGAATCTAGTATAATTTTTACTTGAATTAAACTACATGGTTTTCATCATTTACCCATTTTGACACTCATTCTTGAGTTGTTCATAACCTAAATTAGCTTGGGGACCTTTCCTTCTCTTTTTCCACCTTTATATATGTAATAGACCTCAATAACCTCCTATTTTAACACCCAATTTGACAAATCAAAGTTATATATCTACATGTGTCTTATTTTTCATTATTTAGTCCTTTACCTTAATCTTAAGTCTTTACCTTGATGGTGATTTATTTAAATAAATCTTAATTCTTTACCTTAATCCATGTGGTTTTATTTATTTTTAAATAAATCAATTAATGTATAGATCATCAAATTTGGCTATAGTTTAATTATCAAGTAATATCTAGCTAAAAATAAGTTAATGGGGCCTTCTTTTAGGGGATTCACTTAATAAACCAATGACATAGTGCATGCATTTGAATAGGGTTCTAATAAAACCCCCTAATTTCATTTATACCCTTCATATTAACAACCACACACTAGACTCAATTTAATGTGTGTACATGCTATGGATTTTTAATGTTATGGATTTTTTAATGTTATAAATCGAATGGTCTTTAAATGAAATGAATTTTGAATTTGTGCACATTCAATGTGATTTTTGAATAACTTTGAAATTGTGTGCATTATTTAATTAGTTTGTTGATATATATATTAACATGCAGTTGTCATTGAATTGCTCTCATGGATCCAGAATTTAATTTAGAGGATTTTATGCCTGATCCACAAATTCATCTAGATCCACCACTAGAACAAAACCCCACACTTTCAAACTCTCCACCGCGTAACCCCCCACCCCCTGTAGTAGATGAGGATCAATTAAGAGAAAGAATCCAAGCAAACCTTAGTGTGATTCAAGAAAATATAGATCTACTAAAAAATGAGCCTAGAATCCCTCCCCATCTCACACGGTTTGCATCTACGATGCAAAATATTTTTTATTCTATTTGATCCATTGATGCAGACCTAGAAATGTTCCATCAATGGAGAGAAGAGAGGAGAAAATTCTATGTAGATGGATTGTCCTACAAAGAAATCAATGACCTTAAAATTGCCAAACAAGCCATGTGCCAATATTTTATTAACCCCCAAACAAACCAACCAATTCCTCCAACCAAAAAATGAATTTCAATTATATGGTGTAGGCACCCGCAAATAGCTGCATATTTTTGGGATAGATAGTGGATGGTGTTTGATAATCCACCACATGGAAACTATGAGGTGCCCCTATACTTTTTGAGAAAGTTATGGGCTGAGTTTGAGTTGGGTAGAAAACCCAACTATTTTAATATGAGGTCATTTCAGGGAGTTGGGTGTGGCATGCCCCAACATAGACTAGGAGCACATTTCGATCCTTAGCGATGTGCTCTAATTGCTCCTATTGTTCCTCCCCCTGGTATTTCACTGCATTTCAGCAACAGACCATGTTATCAACATTAGGAGCATTGAGTTCACTTTCAGAACATCTCACTCATCAGACTACACATGTGGTGACTATAGTGGCCAATAGAGAGCATGGAGGCTAGGGCTATAGGGATACTCAGGCATCCACTTTAGGTGACCCACATGCATCTAGGATGGATTCATACATGAATTTAGTATATGAGGATCATCCTACATAGGTATGTTAATCTTTTGAACTTAAATTTAATTCAAGTTTGAAATGTGAAAAAATCATATAAATAATAACATCAAATTATATATATAATATAATATTAATTCAATAAGTGTTTGGTGTAGACACATGATCACACGATGCCTGAAACTCAATATGATCATTGTTTCTATATGTCGAGTGTTGTAGATATGGGCTCACGTTTTGGATAGGTACTTGAACCAATATATATTAAATAATTTGTGTGGATATATCTAATTTTTAATTTGAATTTGTACACGTGTGAATTGATATAATATTATATTATATCTAGATGTAGGGAGGTCATATGGTACCTATTACTGACCAACCACATGTTGTGGTGAGCACTCCTAAGACATCATCAGCTCAGGTGTGTGCTTTCAAAAGTTTGTTAAGTTTAAATTAAATACACATCATAGATCTAATTTATTTTTTTCATTTACATACACATGTGTGAATGATCTATACAAACTATTGTACATCTGTACATGTAGGGATTTCATGAGATACCCATGGTGGGCACATCTGAGACGTCGTCAGCATTTATGCATGGGAAATCTCAGGTGTGTGATCATGAGGTCATAGCATTTGAGGTTGTAAACTTTACTAAATCTCCTATACAATTTTTACTGACCTTTTAAATATATATATTCGAGGTTTTAACATATTGTTTGCTTTATATGAATATGTAGGATATAGTAGATCAGGCATTTGAATCTTCTCAATTGACACTTATGCTACCCGTTGAACAAAATGTGCCAGTAGATTCACATGATCATATGGTAATTTATGCATACTAAAAATCATTTTTATTGTATTTACTAGATATATTTAATTGAATGTATTTTTATCTAAAATTTTATATTTTCAAGCTTAAATATGTTTAATTATATCAAAATTTATAAATAACTTTAAATCTAATTTCAAGTTTCTTGTACTCTTTTCCAGCATGATGCGGGTACATCTACTCGACATGGAACAAATAGGAGACTTGATATGACCGATTAGCCTGATAGTTAGATGGTTTTAAATTGTATGGACTATATATCTCTAGAGTTTTATTTAAATATATGTGTTGGACTTGACATATACATCTTTACATATAAATTTTATGGACTATCTATCTCTAGTTTTATTTTGAACATGTTATTATCATATTTGTGTTTATTTATATCAGTTGACTTTAATACATGATGATTATATATGCAATCAATTATGATCGTGTTATGTTCATTTTGATGATTATATGCACTCATGTATGTATAGATATAAATTATCTAATTTTCAAGTAATACATGCACTATATAAATTCTTATCTAGAATCAAATTTCATATATATAATTTATCACATGGTTAGGTGACAAATTAAAACATTCCTTAAATAGTTTAGATAATATGTACATAATAAATTAAGGACGGGTAATTTTAACTATTTTCCAATTCTAGCAAATATTTGAATCAATAAACAAAAATCTATCTCCTTGTATGTATAAAATGTATAATCTATACAATTTAACAATTATATACAATGTGGTAAATACAAGACATGAAATGTATAATCTATAAAATTGGAACAAGATATTTAAAAAGTGACTAATAAGCTCATTGAAGTTCATACATCGAACAAACATATATAATGTATATTGATGTTTAATACAACTATATAACATGATGAAACATATATGTGCATGTAGATACAATTAAAGCTTATCAACTTTTATGTGAAGACCAAAAATTGATATTCACATAGTCTCTTGATAAAATAATTTTTTCAGTGACAATCACATGGTAGACCGACTTGATGAGAACCTGCAAGAATAATTAATGTAAGTAAACTAACTATAATTTTTATGAGTCATTTAAGTAAAAAATTCAAGCAAGAAAAGAATAATATATAGTAAATTCCATTCAAATTCAAATGATGTTTGCCATAGGATGGATTAAGGGGACCTAAGAGGACATATAGCTTAGGGGGTCTTAAGAGAATGCCTTAAGTGGAGTTAAGAGGATGGCAAGTTAAGAGGATGCATGTCATTAACCCTAGGGGCTTAACGGGTCCTAAGAGGATGGCTTAAGAGGAATTATGAGAGTGACTTAAGGGATGCAAGATTGTGGATTAAGGGTATGTAAGAGGATATGACTTAAGGGTCCTTTAAGAGGATGGCTTAAGGGGATGCAAGAGGGTGGATTAAGGGGAGTTGATAGAATGAAGGGATGTAAGAGGGTGGATTAAGGGGAGTTGATAGAATGACTTAAAGGAATTCAAAGATAGTGGATTAAGGGGATGCAAGAGGGTGGATTAAGGGGAGTTGATAGAATGACTTGAAGGGATGTAAGAGGGTGGATTAAGGGGAGTTGATAGAATGACTTAAAGGGATGTAAGAGAGTGGATTAAAGGGATGCAAGAGGGTGGATTAAGGGGAGTTGATAGAATGACTTGAAGGGATGTAAGAGGGTGGATTAAGGGGAGCTGATAGAATGACATAAAGGGATGTAAGAGAGTGGATTAAGGGGATGCAAGAAGGTGGATTAAGGGGAGTTGATAGAATGACTTGAAGGGATGTAAGAGGGTGGATTAAGGGGAGTTGATAGAATGAATTGAAGGGATGTAAGAGGGTGGATTAAGGGGAGTTAATAGAATGACTTGAAGGGATGTAAGAGGGTGGATTAAGGAGAGTTGATAGAATGACTTGAAGGGATGTAAGAGGGTGGATTAAGGAGAGTTGATAGAATGACTTAAAGGGATGTAAAAGAGTGGATTAAGGGGACGCAAGAGGGTGGATTAAGGGGAGTTGATAGAATGACTTGAAGGGATGTAAGAGGATGGATTAAGGGGAGCTGATAGAATGACTTAAAAGGATGTAAGAGAGTGGATTAAGGGGATGCAAGAGGGTGGATTAAGGGGAGTTGAAAGAATTACATGAAGGGATGTAAGAGGGTGTATAAGGGGAGTTGATAAAATGACTTAAAGGGATGTAAGATAGTAGATTAACGAGATGCATGTCATGAACCTTACGATATGGCTTAATAGGCCCTAAGAGGATGGCTTCAAGGGAATTATGAGAGTGGCTTAAGGGATACAAGATTACGGATTAAGGAGAGTTGAGAGAATAAATTTAAACCCTAAACCCTAAACCATATGACCTAAATCCTAGGATATGAACCCTAAACCCTTAAAACCCATATAGATTTGTTATTCTAAGCATCTCATGAACCCTAGAAACCCTAAACCCTAAACCATATGACCTAGAGACTGGGATATGAACCCTAAACCATTAACCCATATAGATTTGTTATTCTAAGAATCTCATGAACCCTACAAACCCTAAACCCTAAAACATATGACCTAGAGACTAGGATATGAACCCTAAACCATTAATCCATATAGATTTGTTATTATAAGCATCTCATGAACTCTAGAGAGACTTAAGGGGATGCAATTGGATGGACTAAGGGTAGATATACGAGGATATGGATTAAGGGGTCCTAAGAGGATAGCTTAAGGGGTGTTGAGAGAGTGACTTAAGGGGATACAAGTGGATGAATTAAGGGTAGATATACAAGAATATGGATTAAGGGGTCCTAATAGAATGGCTTAAGGGGAATTAATAGAGAGACTTAAGGGGATGCAAGAGGATGGATTAATTGTACATAAGAGGATGGCTTAAGGGGTTTTAAGAGAAGGACTTAAGGGGATATGAAATCAATTATAAACTTTTTATGAAATGACAATGAATTAAATTTAGTTTTATATTTATACTATCAATTAAATGTATCTAGAACTATATATATAGTTACCTGACTCTAGATTCAAATTCCATTGTAATATATGTATCTCCTCTCTTTTTTGTAAAGCATCTAATTTTGGGAGACCTGAAACAAAAAATGATATAAAACTTTAATTAAAAAATGACTATTAAAGAAATATATATATATAAATTAAATATATATACAACTATATACTTACCAATATTTATTTACTCTATTGTACCGTTTGCATCCTCCCTTTTTTGTAATACATCTATGATTGTCTCATGATCATCCATTGAAAGTGTCCATAAAACTTTATTAGCAGGCCTCCCTTGATATCTAACTAGTTTTATATTGCTTGCCAAAATCAAATGTGAATAACGTATAATCTTCTTGTGTCTTTCATAATCTTCAAATGTAGGCAAGCCATTCTTTCTCATCAAATATTTTTGAAGTGAGGTGCCAACAACAACCACTGAACCAGTTGGATACTCAAAGTTGTCATCATCCACTCTAGGATGTACCAACTTATGCTTTCTCTCAACAGATCTAGCCAACCAGTACTCGATCTCCTCTTCATTCCCCTCGGGTGCAACAACAACATACACATGTCCTACAAAAATAAATAAAAAATTCAATAAAGAGTGACTTATATTTAATTCACATATATTAAACATGCATACATATAAAATTCAACTCAATAAATAATGTACCTTCTTGTACAAGATCCAAAACACAATCATAATCATCTAATGTGAACACTTGATTATCTTCAATTGTCATTTTGTGTTGAACATGTGTCGATGTAGGCATTAAGGTTCTTTGTTGCCATTGTTTGACCCATTTCATATTTTCACATGCGTCCCAATCACCTGCAATACAAAATTTACAAAAGCATGCCAGCTCCCTTGTCCATATTGTCCATGTGTTTGCATTCAAACTCTTAAACGAATGCCATTTTGCAGATCCATTAATTGTTTCACAATCTTGTCGAGAAAAAATATCACTTTCTTCAACTAACCAAAAGAAGTGTCGAATTATTGAGCTCTCACTTGTTCTTGTGGATAATTTGGTATTGCACCAATCTACAGATGCACGTGCATCTCTAAATTTTGCAACATCCTCAAATTTTAGTTGCTCTCTAGCAAGAGCTCTTTTCACACATGCACCTGCTCCATCGTGTTCTCCCTTACCATGACCAACTTCAAAAAAACTCCATATGTATTGGATATTATTTTCTTTATGAAGTCTACATAACCAATAAAATATTCTAGCATTTTTTAATTGACCCATGCAATTATCTTACCATATGAGATGTTCTAGCATTTGAATTCCTCTCTCTTTTAAATTTTTATAAAATATATCAAAACAATATTGAATAAACTTAGATGAATGTAATTGATTATTACTTACATAAAAATGGTACTCTCTCAGAAAATTTATATTATCTTTTGTACTATCATCTACATGTCTATAAACAATGTGAACAAATATAGCTACTTGCACTGAATTATAATATTGTGATTGATTTTTTTCTTGTGGAGCAAGAGTATAATTTTCAGCAAAATCAACAACTGGCAATATATAGTTCCAATTGGGAATGTGTTTTTACATAAACAAAATTGATTATCAAGCCAATGAGCATACTGAGAGTGTTGAACATATTTAGGTACAATCTTATCTTTAAATTCATTAATAAATGCATGCACACTAAATTTTTCCACAATTAGCTCACAATGTTTTCCAGCTTTTCCATCTTTCAAAGAATACTCAACATTTTTTATTTTTTTTACATCCACTAATTGTTTTCAATATTCATCTAAACTACTTTCATGCATACATTCTCCTAATAATGAAAAGTTACCACATCTATTGCATTCTCTAGAAATACATGCTTTTAA
Source organism: Sequoia sempervirens (assembly GCA_007258455.2). NCBI lineage: Eukaryota > Viridiplantae > Streptophyta > Pinopsida > Cupressales > Cupressaceae > Sequoia > Sequoia sempervirens. The sequence continues at coordinate 310,063,045 of VDFB02058242.1, read as the reverse complement.
ATAAAATAATTTTTCATTAGAGGGTTCACAAAACAACCCTGCAATAAAATATTTGATTCTTTCAGGTGGCATATGAATACCACAAATGTCCTGCATAATTTGGTTAGCATGCAAAGTGCATCGTATATATCAAAAACTATCATAATAATAACAAAATTGTACATGGGTCTTATAACAACAAGATATTCATTGCTTATTAATTCTAACATACCAAGGTTTACACTTTTTGAATGATCTTTGACTTATATTAATATTCAATGGTAAGATTGAAGCATCTAAATTTTTTTTATATAATTCAGTTTGAGTCATATCTAAGAGATGCTTTGGATGAGGTTCACGAATTTTGAAACCCACCCTTAATCTTAAGACATCTCTAATGTTAGGTGATACTCTTGTATTATCATGCCAAAAAAAATTGATTAAAGATTTAATTTCATTAGTTAATTTCATGTCTAATCTTGGGAGTCTACCACTAAAACTCCAACATTGATTAATTGGATCCTTTTCAATACTTTCTCTTCTTTTAGCAGCTCTTATCAAATTTCTAGGATTTACTCTTATACATTTACTAATCTTACTTAACATTCTTTTATTTGAAGTTGTTTTATCAACTAGAGCAATTGTTATTGCACGACAAGCCACATTCTTATCTTTTGATTGAATTTTCTTACCTATACAATAAATAGCATTAGCAACACTAGATATGACTTGTTCTACTAAATCATCTTTCTTTTTTGGTTTTACAAAAACACCTAATTTTTTCATCACTATTCTCATTTTCGACATTATCATCAATTGCACCATGAGTTGACATTGGAATCCTAATTTCTTTCTATAAACAATTTTTTTATATATTCTATTTCCATAAGTTCTAATTTGTCTCCAAGAAACTCTACCACAAAGTTTATCTAGCACATCTCTTTCAATTGTAAAAAAAAAAAATTCAGGTTTATCCATACAAGGGGTTTCATTTTCATTCACACAAGGGGTTTCATTTTTATTTTCAAATGTAAAAAGGATTTCATTCACATTTTCATCAGTATGAGGGATTTCATTCTCATAAGATATAATTTCATCATTTTTTTATTTTTGCATTGTTTCAACCCTAGAATTATTGATATTGATCATTAATGGTGTATCTAGCTTCATCTAAACAAGCAATATCAATACTATCAAAACTTGGGTTTGAACACATACCTGGATGGATTGTATGAATAGGTGCATTTTCCATATCATTGGGAGGTGGATTTGAAGACATACCCGAAGTTGTTTACATAGGTACTATTTCCACATCATTCAAAGTTGAAGTTGAAGGCATAGTTGGGTTTGTCTCCATAATTGCATTTTCTTCATATTCACCATCTCCACATTTGCATCATCTACATTAATTTCATCATTCATGGCTTCCTCTTCAACATTCTTGGAACTAGATGCTTGCAAATTTTTTATTTGACAAATCCTTTCTCTTCTATCCCTTTGTTTTTTTGCCTCCATATATCTATTTGCTTGAATTTCTTCGGGTGTCATTAACTATCTACATCTTTTTCTTTGTCTTTTCTTATCACCCATGGTTACCAAACCATCTTTGATGACAAAAAAAAGATTCAAATACAACCTATTTTCAAATTGCTATCTCCTTCAAATATTCAAATAAAACTATGTAGTATGAAGATCCTTTTTTCTTTAAACTCTGAAGTACAAAAACATCATGAATGCATCCAAAAATTCTCTTTTTCCAAATCTTCTTGTAAAAAGTTCTTGTACTTGATTCCACTTCAGAAAATTCAACCTGCACTTTGTCTCTTCCAACAATTTGAATAGAATATGCCCTGCACAAGACAAATTTGCAATAAAAAATGCAAAAAATGGCACTTTCGGTCCATACTGCAAAAAAGGAATGTTGCAAAAAAAACGTGTTTTATCAGTATTTACCAAATTAGGAAAAAATGGCTATATCAAAAATATGTACGTGTTATAAAATGCATACGCATTCTATTCTAGGAATATGTACGTGTTACATAATGCATATGTGTTACCTTTACCCAACTGGTAATTAGATAACATGTATGCGTTATGAAACGGTATGTGTTTCATTTAAATAATGCGTACGTGTTTTAGTAATGCATACGCATTATTTAAAAATTGAATTCCCAACCCACATGCAACCTTGGTTTTAGGCTTGGGAAAGGCTTGGAAATCCAAGCCTTAGCCTTTGACCTGCAACTAAAAGACTAAGGCGGATTGAAGAAGAATTTCCAACTTTGGCAATATGGTTGATGGACTTTTTTTTTAATCAATATATAAAATTAAAACCCATTAGAGAACACAATGTCTAATTTCCAAATATATAATTTTTATTAATAGTGGATTATGTTTATTATTTTTTAATTAATTTCTAAGCAAACTAGTCCATAAACTTGAAATATCAGGTTTTTTTTGTTTTTTAATAACTTTTTTAGGTTAAGTTTCTTGTAAAAATAATTATATGGCATCAAACATCAGACAATTCTCTAGATAATGGAAAAAAAAAGATTCAAAAAATGTTTAGTTTAGGTCCAATTATGTTGTCCGTGCACATTGATTTTTAAAAACAACAATTATGGCCAATAAAAATTTAATAAAAAACAAATATTCAACAAAAAATTACAAAAGAAATTCCACATCAATCTTCATGTTGTTAGCTTTCTTTTCCCAAAATTAATTAGCAAAATAATTTTATTTGGGTCAAAAAGTGGTGTTCGTACACGTGCTTGGTATGGTAAAAAAATAGGTACTTTTAAAAAGTGGTTTTTATAGATCCCTATCAAAATTTAATTTCTATAATCTAGGTATTTGAATAATTTACATATTTGGAAACTAGATTCAAAATGCTAAATTTCATATTACTGACTTTTTTTAAGATTCATCAAGTGTAAGTGCTTCAAATTTTTAGTCCAAGTGTGACAAATTCTGAAAAATAGCAAAAACACTTCCACTTTTTGAGCTTTCTATGTACCCAACTTCTTGCATCAGCCCGCTACAACCATGTCAATGGTATTAGAGAATGTGCAATCTTATGACATACCCTTAAGATCTGAAAACATAATCACATAACACAATGAATTATAATGTCTCTATAGATAGATTTCATTTGAATGAACTACATGGATTGATCTCAAACAATGAAAATGATAGTTTTCAATTGTAAAGAAGATATTGTCATCAAAGATAAAGCTATAAGATAGAAAAATGAATATGTGAAAGGGTTTGAGATTAAAAGGAAAAGTGAAAACGACAAGTTCAAAACCAAAATATATGATACATTATTTAAAAGACTAATGAATTATCCTATACTTATCACTTTAAATAACCTAGTTATCTAAGTTCATGTAGTTTCAAGCATTATTTTAGATTTGTACATGCAAAATCACCAAAACTAGCTAACATTGTTTTACAACACCATTAATGAATAAATTTTACCTGAGTGAAGGTTGTTTTAGGACGTGAATAGTGAGGTGTCAAGGTCAAAGGTCCACTAGCAAACTATTTGACATCTAAAGCATGTTATTAAACAAGCATTCAAATAACATTCAACTATTCACATGCAATAATTATTTCTTTAATTACTAGTTGCATACCTGTGAACTCAACATTGAAAAAAAATAAGGGTCTACAAGAATGATGCACGTATCATGAAAACTCCAATCCTAAATTTTCATCATATTGATTCTACTAATTTAGTTATTCTTATATTTCAAAATAGAATTTAATAAAAGAAATTAAATGAACTTGTTGAATTTTACCTAAGTATCAATGTTGAATGTTTCATTCAACAATGCATCTGTCATAACCATCTACTCTGCAGCTGATGTATTTTGTCTAGATGCATCTAGAGAACTCTCACCATCATACATGCAAACATCACTACAAGAGCAACAATAGTGGGGTGGAACTCTGGGCCTAGAAGTCTCATCTACATCAGGCTCTACTAGATTCCTTTCACACTATACAATGCTTTGAGTGAGTGAGCTAACCGACTCCAACGAATCCACCTTGATATTTTCTTTCACAATGGAAGGAACAAGGACATGCTCCACCATGGTTTTGTCCAAGGGTCTTGGTTCCAACTATGGATTACATCGTGCATCCAGTCTATCATGTGTGGAGCCACCACCTCTACCCTGAAAGTCTAAAATGTCAAAATAATTTGGCACCTTATTGAGGACAAACTCACAATAGAGTTTCCTCAAAAAATATTGTGGTACCTCATAGTTATTACATGGAGGTTGGTCAAAAACCATCAACCACCACTCTCAAAACTTATTTTTTATTAATTCATGGTGGCACCAATGGATGGGGAACATCTTGCATGCATGTGATAAAGGTGTGTTGGTTCTTAGGTCTGTAAAAAGGGCACACAAGTTGGCTTCGCTATTTTTTTCTTTTTTCACATCTGCATATGAAATTCCACTAGCTCATAAAATTGTTTTAATTCATCCCTCTTATTTGACCCAAAATTAATTTTCTCACTCATTTTTGGACTACATGTGATACAATCAACTTCAACGATTCACCAATTTCTCTTTTATAAGGGTTGGTTTCAGCATGCTTAGTTAATATTCCAATCAATTTTTAAATCTTTCTTTTGTTTTTTTCAATTTGATTTAAGATATTTCCTTGGGTTCCTTATGGATTCATACGAACTGACATAGGGGTTTGAGGTTCTTCTTGTTTGGGAAGCTCTTCATGAGGGGGTGATTTTGAATTGTCAATGTTTGGAGGTGGAGATTGATTTCCTAGAAATTAAAAGAAAGTTTAAAAAAAAACCTATTTCAATCTACATTATAATTAAAATTCAAAATTAAAACAATAGAAATGAATACCTCTTCGATCTCTTTGATGTATTGGTAAGATCCTTGCGAAGAATCAGAAGCAAAATTCGATCTCATTTTGGTGAGCATGAGTTGGAAGGACACAAAATGAGAGCTATGGTTGCGGGTTTACAAAAAATGAGTTTCTAATTATTGATTATTGTTTTTTAACAACTTTTACATTTGGTGAGTGCCAAATTTTGTGCTTTCCAAATGATAAAGTTGTTTGGCAAGCACAAACTACATTATTTCAAGTTTTTTGCACAATGTGGCATGTTTTTTGTGTCACATATTGGTGCACACACCCTAATGTGTAATATAACTATTTTTTACTAGTTTTACATGGACAATTGATAGTATTTTATATTAGATTAATTTATTGCAATAGGGTATATCACAAGTTTAAAATATCAAGTGGTTTGCATGTTGTGGATCCTAACATGTGTATGATATTTTTGGGGTAGCTACACAAGCTATCATGAAAATATTTTTGTTTCTTTTTAAATCCATCTCAACCAACACTTAAAATTATCTAAGTCAAGCTATGTAGCTATTTTTTGGTACCTATGTTTCCAATCATTTTACCTATGAATAATATAATATGATGGATAGATCTTGTTTTCAACACAAGGTTTTGATATCCTTACCATTGTTTATGGTATATATACATGAGAGAATAATATCTTAGACCATTGATCTAAATATAGTTAATAATTTAGGGGAAAATATACCAGTTCAAGAATGTAATATATTATATGTAGCAATTGAAAAGGAAAATAGAGTAAAAATGACAAAATAGATTTTTATGTCAACTAAGAGCATATAGAAAATGAGAAACCTTTGTAGGATAAATATATTCTTTTACATTTATTTTTTCCTTCAAAATTAGTTACAATATATCTTTTAATATAAAAATATCATTAGGTTTATGCCTCAGCAATGTCAATACAATGGTTACCACTAGGTTATAGGATCCAATCATGATTTACTCAATATGATGGGATGAGGTGACTTGTTAATTAGAATCTCACCATGTGTGATGTGATAGAGCCAAAAATAGGACTTGCAATCCTAAAATTGAATTATTAGGTTACTAATACCCCAAGAGTATCATATGTATGTGTGCTAGTAATCTAAGTATGAGCTTTGTTGTTGTAATTAAAAGTGTTGTACCTTTTCCTAGGTCATGATTACACCTTAGTTAAGTTTACTTAGGGACCACATAGGAGGTAGTTGGAGAATTTCCACTTTTGGTGGACTTATCATGTTATTACTTTATCACATCCACCTTTTGTGGACACATCATGTGATTACCTCTCCACCTTTTGTGGGTGATCCACCGTTTGTGGTGATTATCACATTATCACTTTTCCACTTTAGGTGGAGTAATAGCTTTTCATAGTTGTCTCATGTCATAAGATTATGACACTTGTCATAATCTTATGCCCTTCTATGTACTCACCTTGGCTATACAACCAAGGGGTCTCCTATGTACTTTTGCTCAGCACAACTCATTCTATTATATTTGCATCATTAGCAGAATATAATTTATTCTTGTCATATTGTTTCTATCTCTCTTATGCTTGTGATTTCTATTAGGCCTCTACATCTTGGGTGGCTACCTTCATAGCCAATTCTTACATGGTATCATAGCTATTGGAGTGCCTTTGGATTGTCATTTTGGAGAGATTTTGGGGGGTTTCCATTTTTGGACTTGTATTGCAGATACATTTTGGGAGCTTGTTGCATCAGATCTGAGCTCACTGTTGCATTCGGAGTGTCCAAGATAGTCATATTTTCCTTTTGTTTTGTCCCAGTTGGACATTGGAGGCCAAATCTACAAAGGTTTGAAGATTATAGGTGGTTGTCAGATCCAAGTGCTAGCTACCATTTCAGAGCATTTTCAACCAAAAAGGACATCGCCATCACATTCAAAATGGCCAAAAACCCCTAAATTGACTACCAAATTGTCAAATTTGGACAAAGTTGCTCTTGGAGGCAAAAAAATTTAGCAGGTGAGTCGTACGGCCCTACCTGTGCAGCGGTACAATTTTTCTCTTTTTTAAAAAAAATTAAATTTGAAAAGCAAAAAAAAAAAATTTAAAAATTGTTCGCTTTTTTTTGTTGTTTTAAAAATAAAGTTTTAAAAATATATATTAACCTGCAAATCGCAGTCTGACAATACTTGCGTCGCCGAATCTGCAGATACCTGTAGCCATAGGTCTGTGGCGATGATGGCGGGTCGTTCGCCACCTACACTGCCACTAGCCATTCGGGGGGCGTCTCTGCCAACCCCACTAGCCTTTTTTTAATTTTTTAAGTTTTTTAAAATAAAACTATTTTTTATTTGTTTTTTTCAAGTTTTTAATAAAACTTTTATTAAGTTTTAAAATATAAAACTTTTAATGTTTTTTCTTTAATAAATTTTATTAAAGTTTTTTAATAATTAAAAAAAAAACAAATCATGTTTTTCTTTATTAATTTTTAATAAAGTTTTTCAAAATTTAAAAAAATGTTTTCTTTATTATGTTTTAATCTTTAAAAATAATAATAATATTTTTCTTTATTAGAAGTTTTAATAAAGTTTTTTTCTAAAAATAAAAAGAATTATTTTTTTCTTTATTTTTAATAAAGTTTTTTTCTTAATAAATGTTTTTAAATTAAACTTTTGAATTAAGTTTTTCTAAAAAACAAATCATGCATTAATAAGCAAACCTGTAGAAATTATTTTGCCTACCGATCAAGCCTGTCTTGTACCACTCGTTCTTCCAACCGGTTGTCAAACAAGGGCCAATTGCTTCTACTGACATCCACCTGGAGGGTTTTCTTCATGGTCTTCTACTTCGAGGCACCTTTGGTTGGCTTCTTCATCAACATTTCCAAATTTGCATCATGGTTGTTGTAGTTCTCCTCTTTGTAATGTTGTAATCACACTAAAATAAAGTGCCACAATCCTACTATTTCAGTGTACTCTATCATACTATATGCTTCTTTGGATTGATCTATGTATCTAGCATTAGTTGGACTATATACTCAGCAAATGCAGTGGCTGGTTACCCATGCATTTCGGTGAGATGGACTAAACACCATATAGACATTCTTATTTTGGAAGCACTCTACCTATCTTCAAAAGTTTGATTCTACATCCAGAGACTTGGTGCATGGCTCCAATGAGACTTAGATTGTACAATTTGTGCATGGCTCCAGTGAGACTTAGATTGTGCCAATCTACCATTAACGAGCTTTCAATTTGATGCTCATGTAGTTGTCTTCTTGGTCCCGACCTTATTCATGTTGCTGTGTGGATTCATCTACAATTCTTCATCGACAAATTCTACAATTACTCTTGAGTTGACAAATTCAACTCAGTCACCAATTATGTGGCATCTTCTATAGTTCTACCTGATTCTTTCTATCAGTGCTTGTCACAGTTTGGCATTCTTCTAGAACAACATTTGGAGGACTCATCATCATCCTTGGTCCGCTCTACTTCATTCTTCACATTATTCTACATTATCTCCTTCTTCAATTAAGATTGGGGACTCTTGACATTGTGACATTTGAGCAATGACTCACCATTGTGGGGGGGTTGCATGAACTTCTTCATTCTCTCTTATGGAGGGGACTTTTTCCTCACTTGAGATTTTGTCCTTTCTAGAGCATTTTTATTGTTTTGTTTCTCTCTTTTGGGGAGGAGTTTTGTCCCACTTGGTTTTCTTATTTTCTCTAGTTGTGGGAGATTGCATTATGAGTGTACATGAGTACCTAACATGGCTTAGTAGCCAAGACCCATCTTGCATTGTTTTCTTTTGTGTACATTCTCCCTAAGTTGCACTTAAGGGGGTGTTGGTGTAATTAAAAGTGTTGTACCTTTTCCTAGGTCATGATTACACCTTAGTTAAGTTTACTTAGGGACCACATAGGAGCGAGTTGGAGAATTTCCACTTTTGGTGGACTTATCATGTTATTACTTTATCACATCCACCTTTCGTGGACACGTCATGTGATTACCTCTCCACCTTTTGTGGTGATTATCACATTATCACTTTTCCACTTTAGGTGGAGTGATAGCTTTTCATAGTTGTCTCATGTCATAAGATTATGACACTTGTCATAATCTTATGCCCTTCTATGTACTCACCTTGGCTATATAACCAAGGGGTCTCCTATGTACTTTTTCTCAACACAACTCATTCTATTCTATTTGCATCATTGGCAGAATATAGTTTATTCTTGTCATATTGTTTCTATCTCTCTTATGCTTATGATTTTTATTAGGCCTCTGGATCTTGGGTGGCTACCTTCATAGCCAATTCTTACAAGCTTATTTATATTCTCTTTGTGAGAATTTAAAATATTTTCTACAATTGGTAGTGACCTATTCCCTTGTAGGAAGTTAAAAGAATATTTAGACAAGTAAAAACTTATAGGAAAGCTAAAAATTACTATTAAGGTTATTTAAATTTTCAATACTTTCACTTACTAAAATCATAACTCCAACCTATTACTTAATGTTCAAATTTACATTTATTGAAACTAAGTTCATGTGTGTGGGCATGGTTTAAGATTATAGGTATCCAAACAAGATAAATTTAAGCTTATTTATATTCTCTTTGTGAAAATTTAAAAGAGTTTCTACAATGGGTAGTTAATAATTTCTTTGTAGGAAGTTGAAATGGAACTTAGATGATTAAAATAAATTACAAGAAAGAGAAAGATATGTGTTGGGGTTGTTTATTTTCTAACACTTTCATTTACCCAAACCATAACTCCAATACATAACTCAAAGTTCAAATTCATATATGTTTGAGAACTTAGGTCATGAAACAACTTGTGTGTGAAGGAATGCTAAAGAAACCCATCAAGGAAGCTTGGTAAAGTTTTAGGTTCTAATTCATCTACTTTGGGGGGCCCTAAAATTGTAAACTATAAAATTTAAAAAATAGATTTTAAAGTATTTTTTAAAATCCATTTGAACTATTAATTGGATGACATAATACATTCTTTAGATCAATGAACTTGAAAAAGAAAATATTCCTCAAATATGGCATACACAATAAATATTGACTAACCCAAAAAGTCCTTTGAGTGAGGGAGTTTATAAAAATATTATAAGATAAAATTGATTTCATGGAAAATACTTCCTTCTAAGTTAATTTTATCTTATTATGTGAAAAATATTTACCTAATTTCACATCGCAATTCATATTCAATAACTTATAAAGTAGTAGAATCGATATGATTTGGCTACCTTCATTTCAATTGACCTTTCAAATATAGAAATGAGATTATTTCTCGCCTTGTTGAATCTATTCCATTCATATATTTAGAAATGGCTATTATCTTAAATCTCTTTTTGTATTACATGACATTCTAGATGCATGGAATGGTGAATATGAACGAAGAAAGAAAGATGGAGAGAGACAAAAATTGTAATATTCATGCCAATTGGAATGATGACACCTTAATCTGTAAAGATTTTTGAAACATGAATGATTGAAGAGGTGGTGATAATAGTAAGGCCAAATCAATGAAATCTATTTAATATATAAATAAGATGATAAATTGTATAATTATACATTTCAAAGGTTATGCATGTACTAATATAATCTTTTAAAAAGTTTCTAATTTTTAAATTATATGAATTAAAACTAATATATAAATCTTAGGTATACTTTAATTTTCATCGTATACAATTATAAAAATAAAATTATAGAAAGTGTTTCCCTCATTATTATTGCAAACATGTATCCAACAATAATCACTATCTTATATCTCTTTTTAAATTATACAACATTCAAAAATACATATGAATATAAATAAGGAGAAAAAAATTAATATCTATCACTTTTTCTTTTTTTTTAGACTACAGGAATCGGTCAGGTATCCATCCCCCTATAAACTACAGTGTGCCTAGTAAACTTTTTCCACATGACCGGTGGCACTGGCGTGACATGCCCTCAGGTACCATGGGTTTGGGGGGAGACTAGACCTCGTGACCTCTTGCCTACAATAGGATGCTGTATTAATATATATCTCTTAAATCTATAAAGAATTTTAAAATATTAATTATTATATTATAATAATGGTTATTGTGATATAGATGAAACTCAATAATATTTATAAAAAATATATTGTTATATTATGTTAGTCTTTGAAAATTTATTAAAACTTACTATTTTATTAATAATCCTAGACTAATAAACAATCTTCAAAATGATGAAAGTAAAGAAGAAACTTGCTCCATTTAAACTATGATTAGTCACAACTTATTTTACCTTATATTCATAATATAAAAAAGATTGTCTTTTTTAACATGTAAAAAAAACAAAACTCTCTTTTACCCATTACCTATCCAACACATTAAATATTCATTTGACTATATTCATTTATTAATTGAAATTCAAAAAGAGGTGTCCTTCAGCCCACCTTAATCTTTGATCAATTCTAAAAAAAAATCTTCTGCCCACCTTATTCTTTGATCAATTCAAATAAAAATAAAAATAAAAAACACTTCTATTTATTATTATCTATATCTATCTAACATACTAAATACCCATTTGACAATATCCATTAATAAATTGAAATTCAAAGACATCATCCTTTACCCACCTTAATCTTTGACCAATTCTAGAAATATTGAAGTGCTAATTCCTTTACCCACCTTAATCTTTGACCAATTCTAGAAATATTGAAGTGCTACTTCTAATCTTCTCACAGGAAAGCATAAACAATACAACAAATATTAAAAAAAACAATTTCAAAGAGTTGAAAGAATACAGTGTTCAAATGTCGTAAACCAAACGAAGAGTCAAATGCACTGTAGAAAGACCATTTCCCTCTGGTATACCCACGTTTCAGACCAAAAGTTTATGCCTATGGTATACCAGAAATAATATAAGTACACAGTCCATATGAATGTTATACCATTGAGTCTCTCAAGAGCCGGTGAGGGAAGGCGAAACAGTGGAAGGATTACAAGTAGAAGGATTTTTATAGCAGGCATGGAGTGTGAATCAGATGTTGGTAGGAACAAAAATGGATTACAGAGGCGCGCACCTCCGCCCATTAACGTGGTTCTTCCTACTCCTTCAGCTTTTTCTGTTAGCAGGACTCCCATTCCTTTCTTATCTCCCATCTTCTTTCCAGACGTGGATCGTGAAAGTATCAAATCAGCCCGGGTGAATGAAATACCAGCAGAAAGAACAGTATCTTTGAATTTCAGCACAAACGGTTGGAAGCACCCCGCCATGCAAAGCTTCTGAATATATGTTTTGTTCTTTTCTTCTTTCACAGGAAGATTGATTCTGAAAGCTGCTTTGAGTGCCAATGTTAGGCGTTGTATGTATTGTTTTCGATCGAAAGTTGCCATTATTGAAAAATTTGAGGCGGTTGAATAGAAAAATCATTTCTTCTTTTTTTTTTGAAGAATCTGAGCACACTTGTTTGTAATTCTGGAAACTGTAATGGACAAACTTCGAGTTAGCCTGTTGTTTTTAATTGGGTTTGAGGCATTTAAAACATGTGAAAAAGTAAATTCTTGTAAATTCATAATTTAATTTAATATGGCAATCTTATCCTCGTTAACAGCCTGGAGCGGAATTAGATATTTACACAGACAAATGTTATATTTATATATATGTCTGTGAGAGAGATGATGCTTTTATGAATAAAATATTAGAAAATTAAGGTGAAATTTGATAAAATATTATTTCGCAAAACAGTTTTGGATTTGAGATTTGTTATAAAAAAATTATCAGTGAATTTGGTCTAGGGGCCACATCCATTGGATTAAATTCAAAAAGAACTATATTTTTTTAGGCCTCTCCATCATGAAGGACTTGTTTACAAAGACTTTATAGGATGCCTGCAATCTCCTATATTTGATATATAGGACATATCCTATATAGATTTTCTTAACTATATTGGGCTTATGTGTTCACACATTACGTATTATCAAGAATCTTAGTATTTCTTGTTTGTTATTCTAGTTGTAACTCCTCATTCTGTTTGTTTGCTTTTGTTTTGATTCTAGAGGTTAATCTCCAATGCAATGACCAATCTATGTTCTGTCAGAGGGCTGCCGCAATGACAGATTTCAGAAATTTAATGTCCATTTGCTTCGGTACTTATGTAGGGTTTTATTTTGGCCAACTACAAAAACTATGAATGGGCCACACTCTCACATCAAGGTAGAAGCCATAGGTAATCACAACATCATCAAGAATAAACCCCAAACCCCTCATCACCATTGTGGCTTAATTAAGAATTCTTAACATACCCTTAATTTTTTTTCTCTAACTTTAAGAAAAATCATGAGAAATATGGAAGATATGTCAGGAGTATTGTGAGTCACTATTAGAAAAAGCTAGCCAAGAGTGACCCTAATGGTATGTAGCATTATCACTCCTTTCACCTTGAATATCTTCCATAGTTTGAACTAAAAAGTCTCGCCTAAGATTGCTATCTTCCTTTTCTTCTCTATCAAACACACCATACTATCCATTATATAATCTTTCCAACCCCACCCTAAAAAATTTCACAAATGGAAGATTTCTACACTCTTTACCATCATGTTTCATATGTATAACATTCATTTTTGCTAAGAATCCTTACTCTAGCCTTGCTTGTGACTACCACAATCCCACCACTTCTAATGATGGTGCCTCACTACTTGTGCAAGGGGCATTATAAATTATATTCAATAGCATTTTTTTTCATTTGAGTTGGGAATCATCCACTATGGAATCTACCTCTGAGTCTTTTTCCAAATTGTCCAAAGCATTTGTGGCTCCATTGATCTCCATATAAGTATGAATGAACATGATTATATTAGAGATTCAAGGAGGGATCACCAAAGTTTTAGAATGTGTTTAATTTCCAATTCACAAAAGCTCTCCTTCTTATAGCATTTATGATACCCATTGAATCTCACTAAATGTGAATTTGTTTAACTCCATAATGGTAACAAGTTTAGAAGTGACATAGGAGGAGAGTCTGTTATTCTCCCTCATTATTTGTGTCAAGGGTAATTTTTTTTATGTTGTTATGATCAGCCTCCTTTCATAATCCATAATAATATAACTAGCTCTCAATAAGCTAGGCTTACCTCTTAATCCTCCATCAAATTTGAGCTTGGACCAGCCTTTCAGAGGGGGTGCTCCACTTTATTCTCTACTTGGTATTTGACATGAGATTAATGCCACCAACACCTTGAATGGGGGTAAAACCACAAAAGTGAGTCCCAAACTTGATACATTAGATTTTTCAAGTTGAATGAAGGAAAAAATATCATAATACCTTCATTTGAAGGTGAATCTAAATCACCTTTGAACAAACATGGTCTTTCATTTGAAGGTATATACTTCAAATGAAGGTTGTGGAAATGAACTTTCTACCTTAGGCATCATATTTTCCTCAAAAAATTTAATCTCAAACCTCTGGTTGGACCTTTAAATAGAATGAATTAGACAAGATATTTTATAGGATTGTAGAACTTGAAATAAGCTTTTCAACCAGTATAATTTTGAATATATTTAATTTGTTTATTATACTTATTTTATACTTTCTAGTGAAGATAGGCTTTTCAACATTTATTGTATACTTTCTAGTGAAAATAGTTAAGTAGGTAGAAAGAAATGAAAAATATATGTGCACTAGGTATTGATGTTCTTATTTTAACAAAAAAAGAAGTTAATTTGGATGCATACAAAAAAAATTATGCATTATTGTAGTAACTTGTGTCTACATTAAATAGTTAATCTCACTTCAAAAAGTTATAAAAAATTATGACAAAATATTTGTGCACTAGATGATGGTGTTACAAATCTATGTTTAAAAATTTATAATTTTATCCTTTCTACAAATAAAGTTATACTTTACCAAAGTAATGTCACTTTTTAAAAATAATGGTAACTATAAAAAATAAGTTATTAAAAGTTAGATAATCAAACTCACAAATTATTTTTTTAACTTTTTTAAAATATATATTTATAATCTAGAAACAAAATCTCAAAAATCACTAGTTCACATCATCTTCAAGCTCTTAACTATTTAGTTGGTATAGGTGTCAAAAAGCAAAAAAATAGTGAAAATTATTGATTTCAATGTCCCATTTTGACCAAAAAATAGAATAAACTATTGTGGGGTCACCCTAATAATATAAGTAGCTCTCAATATGCTAGGTACTTACCTCTTAATTCTCCATTGAAATTGAGCTTCAACCAGCCTTTGGGAGGGGTGGTCCACTTTATTCTCTACCTAAGATTTGACATGGGATTAATGCCACCAACCCCTTGAATGAAGGAGTTTTCTAAATACTTCTACTATTATACAATTAAGTTCTAAATAGAAAGTTGGAGGAACTGGAATTGAAGTTATCCACTCTTAGCAATGAAGAAGGAAAACGGAAAAAGAACAATACTGGAATGGAAGAAGATGACATTGAGGACAAGTATAAGACTCTCGAAGCTGAAATTGTTAAAATAAAAAATAACATGAAAACTGTTGTGGAACAAAACCATAAAATGGCTAGGCACAATGCCATTATCATCAATGTAATGTCTAAAAAGTTGGAGAAGTCGCAATAGGGCTCGCTAGTTGTTGATCTGGAAGAGGACAAGGATAAAAGCAAGAATGAGGACCAAGGTATATCGAAAAGGACCCATGCTAACCTTAAGAGGAAAGTGCCTCCTACTACCTAGATGGTCCAGATCTTAAAGAGGGGGGTTCAGGAAATGAATGACTTGGAAGCTGAGACTGCGGAAACATTAAAGTCCCAAGTTTAGTTGTTTTTGGCATTTTGTATGGTCTTTTTGGGTCTTTTCTATGGCCCTTGCTGGATTTTTTGGTGGTTGTGGCTTTGTCACTTTTTTGTCTTCTTTACAGCCTTTCTGCTAACGGTGAATTTGACAATCTAATCTTTTGTATGTAAACTTTGTGGTTTCGAGTACCTATAAAACCCATTTTTTCCTCTTTCAAAAACTATGAGTTATTATATTTTAGATATATAACTTATTGCATTTTTATTATACTTTTATAATAAATTATACTTTATTGTATTAAGTCCACAATATAAAGTGGTTATATTAAAGTTGTTATCATAATTTTGAGATTTGGAATTCTTACCATCCTTCAAAGTCAATCACAAACCTACATTCCACATAAACTACAATCAATCCACATACAAATTTTTATTCGACCAAGAGTAACAATGCCCATTGACTTACAAATAAAATTGGTTTAGTTCAAATTGCTTTCAATAAATCTATAACAAAATAATTTTAATTTAAAAAAGGTTGATGGTAAGCCTTTAAAATTCTAATGAATGTTTATGTAATGATGAAAATTGTATACCCTACACTTTTCCCATCCATTTTGGGCTCCCATTGACTTGATTTTGTCCTTTGTGCAATGATTAACATAAAAGTGACATGTTTTTTGCATAAAATTTGGCCAATTCTTTTTACCTTCACCAATGCCAACTTCCCACAACCCAAGAATCCATATTCAACCTGTGTATAAAATCATTCCCCATCCTAGTTTGAAATTAAAGTGTGAAATTGAATGTGATTCAATTTCATAGTGCAAAATTGACCCTTTGTATTTTTAAATTCAAATTTTATAAATGAGATTGTGTTGTACCTTCCAACTAATCACTATTCATTGATTTAAACATGAAATATTTAAAATTATATTATAAGGTGTTATAAAAGGATATGTCTTAATTCATGTGATTGTGTAGGAGTAATCTAGGGTAGAGTTGTCACTCACTACTTGTTGCATCATTTAAATAGCATATTTTAGCATTCATTATCAATGATAAATTTGTATATTGCATAGTTACTTGATGTCTTTGAAATTTTTTCCCTATTCATTTAATCAACTCACCCAAGGATTTGGCTAAGGAGAACACGACACTTGCTTAGTAAAATATCCAAAAGTGTTTACCAACACCATGAATCAATTATTGCATATTTAGATATTACAAAGCTGAAGCATGTGAATATATATTCCATTATAAGAAAAGATTGTGTACTCCTTGTATAAATATATATATGTTATAGAGTTATGGTCCATGTTTATATGAAGCTAAAAAATTTGCAAAAAGTCAATATTTTCCTAAGAGAGGTTGTACATGTGATATTGCAAATACAATTAATTTTAGTGGCACATTTAGGAAAATGTAAATTTAATAGTTGAGGTGTAAGATTCCAATATTTTGTGACCCTACTTTCATTCTTTATGCTTTACAACCTTACTATGTTTTACTAATTAAGGAACCCTGCATGTATTTCTCAACTTTTGGTTTAGGGATTATGTTGTGACTAAGTAGATTGATTGTTGTATATGGTTACACAACTTAGAAGATAATGTTAAATAATTTTCTTTACAATTGTTAAATTAGATGTGGATAAAGAGAGTATCCCTTATTCTAAGAGTTAATTTAGGTTTGGTCAATGAGGTTTAAAAACTTATGCATGGTTATTGCTTCTTCTAATCAATATGGATATACTTGTGTGGTTACTTTCCTTGAGAAGTAGATTGCCTAATTATGTTCATGACAATTGATTTTTGAGATGTCTTAGATGTTTAGCCTAGTGATGCTCAATTTCCATGTGGTGCTTGAATTAGTCTTGCATTTATAGAACATGCTTTTAAGGCTGATAGCACAATACTATATCCTACTTTTAGGTCCGACTAGGAACTCGAATCAACCATTTAAACCAAAATTTTACTCTATATCGCTTATAGCAAGCAAAATGTTAAGAATTTGAAGATGACATGAACATTTTAATGAGTGATATTATGACATAAAACAAAATTTAAAAATTTAAATAAAAATCATAATTTCTAAGACATATCATTAACATTGATATCTAGGGTATGAATATTTTTTGTGATTTTTTGTTGCATATTGTATTTATTATTAATTTTTAATTTATATTAATTCTAATTTAGAGAAATATTGTGTTATAATACATATTTTTTTTTGTATTATTCAATTTTATTTTATTTTGTCGAAATAAAGATATAAATACAAAGAATGCATGTATTTTTTATAAATAAAAAAATGTATATTTTTCTAGATGTGTTGAATAAAGATCTTTTGGTAAAAAAGATATGTTCATTAAAAAATAAAATAAAATATATTACAAATTTGGATGTGGGAACTTACTTTAAGAAAAAATCTCTTTTTTAAAGACTAGATGAATAAAAAGAAAAGAAAAATGTAATGAATATCCTTTGAATAAATCAACTTTGATAGAAGGCACCTTCATTTGAAAGTCTCTTTTCATATAAAAAAATAAAAAATTATTGAATCAAATCCTATTTACAAATAGTAATATTCCATCTTCGAATGAAAAATCCTTTCATCTGAAGGTGTTCAACAATTTTTACTTTTAAAAAACTCATTTTTTGTGACTCTTCCTCACAAATGGGACATGCTATTATAAAACTCATTTTGCCCTGTCAAAGAAGTCTGTCTAGCCGCCTGGTATTGTCAAGTGTTTATAATACTTTTTCCGTGCAGGTGAGGGGCGACCCGCCTGTCCTAGTCTCCACCGTTGAGGCCCTGACCTGTTCTAGGCACGGCCCACACACAGTGCCATGGCCCTTGATGGAGCACCCCCCCATCTTTGTCTGCTGCCTCCTCTCGAACCCCCTTCACAAAAATAACCGTCCCTCTTCTGTATAGGAATCTTTCATGTGCAAAGGAATCTGTCTTGGACAATCATCAATCCACCATTGCCCCTCATAATCTGCCTTAATCCGATTCGACTCCTCCAATCTTTTTAGCCGGCGCCATTTGTTGCAGACTGGGAAGCAAAGGTGAAAGTAGATATGAAATGGGTATATATATGGCTCTCTACTTGTTAATAAAATATTCTATTGAATTTAGGGTTCATATAGTTTGGGAATATAGGGCTCCATACTTTTGATATAGTATTCTATTGAATTTAGGATTCATATAGTTTATTGGTGATTTTTCGAGCTAATCCTGGAATTTTTTATAAGGATGCCAACCTTTATATTCAAAAATCATCAAGAACTAGTGGCCAACACAATGAATAGAGGTCTTTGAGGTCTCTATTCCTACACTTTAGGCTCTGTAGGATCAAGGAGGGTATTCTTTAATATGTTCATCTGGTGTATCAAGTTTTAAGAACATTTCATTATAGATTCATTCCTTCTAATACAATCGCACTAACCTTGTTAAAGAATTGGCAAATCTTTTAAAGAATTAATGCTTATGTTGCTAAGAATGTGAATATACATCAAAAAATTTATAAAAATTGTTCTGATTTTGAATCCATAGCTTAATATGGGATTCATTTGTTTTACTACAAAACAAGCAATAAATCACCAGTGCCTCATCAAATTGGGTGAATGGAGTCAAATAGGAAACAACCAGAAATGCACCGATTTTTTAACTTTGATATATTTAAACTATCTTCATAATGCTTTACATTGCAAAGACTTATGTTATCCAGACACTACTACTTACCAAATCCTTGTAAATTCTCACACACCCATGACTTTTCCTAAGCAATTTATTTAACCCTTTGAGTTAAAGCAAAGAAATCAAGCCATGCATCCACTTGATTTCATGGCCACCATCCAAAAGCCACATCATCTAAAAGCCACATCATCACATCACCCAAAACCCCACACCCCTAATAGGAGACACAGGTGTTACTTGGCTTTGTCAGCCATAAAGTAACCACCCTCACCAGGTCGCACCACAGAGAGTGGAGTTGCAATCACAATCTCATCCTTAGAGTCACTATAAGACACCAGGGAAGCAGGGCACTGGCTAGGGCCAAGGCCAACTCCTCCCTCATCACTCGACGAGCCATCAGAGACCAGAATTGGAGTGATGGGTTTCTCTGAAAAAACCCCAAGACCTGGACCAGACCTCGTTAATTCTTTTAGAAACAAAGGTCCCTTCTCTTTTCCTTCAGTTGGTTTCTATGAAACACTTCGACTCCTCAAAATATATGTGCTCCTGACGGCCACCTTCTCTGGTTTTCTGCGTACACTCCTCTTCTTCGGAACAATAGGAGCCTCGGTCGAGGGAAGTTTATCCTCAAGTATGTATGCAATTGATTCCTACATACTGAGTCTTTGGGACCTCTGTTCACTCATCTTCTCTAAATAGCACAATAACTAGTGCGGGTAATGAAAAAGGATGAAGACTGCAATTCCAGACAATCCCCACGTATATGCAGCAAAATTCTTCACAACCCAAGTTACAATGCACCACCACCCTAGCATCACTTACAACCTCCTACAACTCTCTCTCACCTGTAGTTATAGCAATTAATTCTAGACTCCAGCTATAACCTTGTGAATGACTTGATTCATCTATAGTAAATCTTGATTAAATAAGAGAGTGTAAGGCTTTCTGCAATTAATGTTCATCTTGGCTCGCTCGCGTGAACAAGAATTCCATTACTGCATGTCAAATCTTCATCGTTGATCACTGCAGATTTAAAACTCGGTCGACAAGGCAGATTAAGAATCACCACTTGCTTTATGGACCGTACCAGGAAACAACAAAGAAGTGTTTTAAAGAAACCACGTGTCTGTTCACATCTTTAACCCGATCGTCCTTGCCCTATCTGCTGTCGATTATTTGAATCATGGAAAAATCCCAACCATATCTCTGCAACATTGCCCGTCACCAATTTGAAATTCATCTCAAAACATCATCACGTGATGGCCAAAGAGCAAGTGATGAGCCACTAGCCGTCGATCTAACAATCTAAAGATTTTACCAAAAGATCTCCACTCTCCATCATTCATCGCAGGTCCTCTTCCCAGCATGCTACCTTAACTGGTGATAAACCATGTTCGGGCGATGGGAGAACACAACCCATTGGTGGTTGCAGGTTACTCTTTGAAAGGCAACATCCAACCGGCGATAATGTAAATACCGGCGATGAGTTAAAAAAAGGTAACCATGTCGTTGATCGTGAGTTACCCTCCAAACTTGAGGACACAACCCGCGATAAGAAATGATAGCTTGTAGTGATGAAAATCAAACATTGCTCATCGCCAGTTACCATCCCAAACGAGCAACAAATCACACGACGGGCGATGAACCAAGCTTGGAAAGCAAATACAACATCGCTCATCACCATCTTCTTTACAGTGGATGAAGCATGACCCGCGATGGGCGATGAGCTCATAATTGTAGATCTCCACAGTGCTAGTGAAAGGGCATCGCTCATTGCCAGTTGGATGTAAAATCCTAGAACAGAGCCCGCGATCAGCAATAGACCGTGAATAAAACTCTCATAAAGTATAAATCCACACATGCGTTCATAGGTCATTCATAAGGAAGATGCCATCCTCGGAACAACTGGTGACTTAAGAAATAGGGCCAGTAAAGGATGATGGTGAGGGGCACAAAAACCATTTAGCTCAATTGGTGATTTGGTTCAGCCAGTCAACGAGTAAACATAATCCAACAAAAAGCTTAGGGGAATGATATGAGTGAAATGAGTGGAAAAACCCTAAACTCCTATAATGTTGAAGGATCACAACTCACAGGATTAAACATAGTAGAAATGGAATGATACAATTAAAAGTTCCACCAGTGGCTCTGACTTGGGATGTATGTGTGAATAATTATTCACGCACCGCTCTCTTCCTTTGAATGGTTTTTCTTTCTCTACGACTTCACTTTTGAATAACACTCATAGTTTTCTAGCTACCGACACGTGTCGTGATATCAGATTTTTCCTTCAAGATGCATCTTTTTCTTTTGTCAGGCTCCAACTGTGTGACACATCGCCTCAGTTTGCTTTCCGTTCGAACTGGGACCTGCATAGTAACTTCATATTTTGGGAGTTTTCCACGTGGCGTTAGTTCGGGCACCAATTCTTTTTGTTTGATGCTTGTTGCAACGGATTCCTTTTTCTGCCACGTGTCCTTTCCTTTTTACTATCGTGTGGCCCGTATCTCCCCAGAATGTTCCTGTTGCCGTGTTGTTTTTCTATCCTTTCTGTTGCCGCCAGCACTAGAGAATCTTTCTATTATTGCTTGCACTGGGGAATCTTTATTGTTGATGGCTACACTGGAGCATCTTTTCTATTGGAACCTCCAAGCAATGGGCTAGCTAATTTAAGCAGTCATTTCTTCATTTGTGGGTTGTTGTTGGATGAGTAGAAAAACTATCCTGAGCATTAGGAATTAGCCTCTATCATGTTTTATTGTTAAAGTTGGATTTACAGACTGTGCCATTATCTCTCGGCCTCTCTGTTTTCAAGTATTTGATAGAACATTAGACTGTGCTAGCAATTCTAAGATATATGGACATCTATTTCAAGCTTTTGTAATCTTTATATATAGCTTAGCATAATATTAATCATGTTGCTGCTCTTTTGTGTTATTCTCATGTTGTAAGGGTTATATTATGCAAATATTTTGATGTTTTTATGTTTGTGGCATTGAGAGTTGTTCATTTGATATACGCTTATAATTGTTTGAGCCTTTTTTCCCGCAATGTGCTTGTTTATTTCATCATTGATCTGGCGCATCGCCTTAGTTTAGATTTGTTTGTTTCATGTTTAAATTATTTCCCTTTTCTCACCCCCCATTAAAAAATGAAGAGTTGGCTTCGATAAAATCCCATAGGTCACTTAGTTATGTGCACAAGTCCCCCCAATAGCTAATTTTCTCATAAGGCTGATGCCTGCAAACATTTGCGTCAATAGTTCTTTTTCTGGCATGCCCGGTGGGACAAACTAAAATGTTTGCAATCCAAAAGAGTGTATGAGCCATAGGCCCGTCACTAGATCTCAAACCGCAAAAACCCCTAGTCTACTCATACCACCACTAGTTTCAATCAAGGAGAAAGGTCAACAAGCTAATACATCCCCTCTGCCTCTTCCTCCACCCCTTGCGCAAATGGCTGGAAATTTTGTAGCCTAGGATGTTGGTAGCCCTTTAATACCCCCTTGTAGCACCTAAAGTGTGGGCTTTAATCCCAACCTCTGCTTTAAAGGCTGTCCCAAAATTCATTGGGGACGATTCGAAAACTCCAACAGAGCACTTGCAAGATGTGGCTGATGTTTGTCTGGTCCATGGCATTACGAACTAGAATGTGGCTTTTCAGTTGCTCACAATCTCTTTCAGAGGGAAGGCATTGGACTAGTATCGTACTCTTCCGGCTAATAAAATTGGAAATTGGGATCAGCTCAGAAATCCTTTCTACGAGCGCTTTTCAAAAAATGGCAACAGATCTTTGCTATATTTCCATTTGGCTCATATAAAGCAGACTCCTCATGAAGCTTTGGCCAATTTCAATGCTTGGTTTCATGCAACTTGGCAGAGGGTCCCTGTCAGCAGTCGGCCACCTCTAGATCTAGAATTTTTGTTTTATTTGAAGTCTATAAATGTTGATATTTTTGTGATGTTGCAATCTCTCAGCAAAAATACCTTACCTGATGCATATAGCCTTTCCATCACCGTGGAGAAAAATCTTATTTCCACTAGAAAGTTGGCACCACGACCTATTATTCCATTCTTCCTGAAATTGATTGCAGTAGAACCTAAGGTAGCTTCAACCAGCACCTCCGTAGCCCCCCAATCTATGTATGTGTACCCGAGAACGACATCGAGTGTGGCTCTAGTGCCTAATCTCCTAGCAGCTGAGATGAACGACATGAAGGAGCAGTTGTGAACCATGAAAAATGAGTTAACCAATATGAAGTGCCAACAATATTCCAACCAAAAGCTTGCTTATCAAAACTACCAAGGTGGAAAACCTCCTTATCAGTAGAATCAATGGTAGGATAGATTGTGCAATAATGCCCAAGCCCAACAACGCAATCAGGTCATTCCCATAACCATGTCAATGCAAACCGTCTATCCTAGTGTGAATAAAGAGCTGGTAGCAGGACAGAACAATCTTGCTGAGGAGATTAATCCATGGTGCTTCCCATGCAACGATGCACACATGCCCCAAAATTTCCCATGAGGGAATTTACAATAGATGATAGCAAAGCAACGTAGCCAAGGCATCATGCCTAATTCCAGAGGTCATACATATGCTTCTCAGCAAATGGAGAACACAGTTCTCACTGCTCAAATGCAAGGAATGTCTATAGAGCAGGAGCTAGATATAGCTCCAGACCAAGCACTTTTTTCTTAGATGGAGGAAGAGGATTTAGCATACCTGAATGACATCCCGGTGACTCAGGCGCCGCAAGTATAGTTAGATTATAATACCCGTTCCAAGAGGAGGCTCACTGGAGAATTCACAACCTCACAAACTAAAGGGGCACCTAATCCAACGCCTGATTTGTTGGCAGTTGTGTCATCAATTCCGCAATAGTCTAGGGCCCCTATTCTAGGTTCCAAAAATCCACTTCCTTCAAAAGAAAAAGCTCCCATGTTCCCCCCGACAGTTGCCAAACAGACAGATGTAATAGTTACAAAGCAGAAAGAGCCAACTACCATAGCTCATCAGTCATGTACACCATTCAACATGGTGGAACAAATAAAGGATTCTTCCACCAATATTTCCTTATGGGATATCCTAGCCATTCTAGAGCAAAAGCAGCTATTACAAAAGATATTATTGGAAGAAGGCAGGAAGATGCTTGAGCAGCCCCCAAAAGATAAGACAGCCAATCTAGGCCCAAACAAAGTTTTGGCGAATCAACCAGAGGAAAATAAGGTAGGAAAAGAGGGTAAGCCTAAACCCAAACATTTCTATCTAATAGTTATCATCAATAAAAAAACTACTGCATAATTGTTTGGTTGACTTTGGTGCTAACACCACCGTCATGCCCAAGCAAGTAGTTGAAGCCCTGGGACTCGAATATGAGCCTCTTAAGAGGGGAGTTATGAAACTCAATGAGAACAAAGTTGAAACCATCGAGGTAATCAAAGGATTTCCTATGACCTTGTTTTCCTACCCCAACATTATTGTGAATCAAGATATTGTGCTTATTAACGTCCCTCCTATGTTCAGGATATGTTTGTCCTGAGAATTTACTACAAATGTTGGAGGCTACCTCTCTTTGGAATAGCCACACCTGATCCTAAGAACCATACATGGAGCTAAGATGAAGATAGAAGCAGAACCTTTGCATTCCAAGCATGTGGCTAATGAGGCAACGCATACCTCAATTACCAAGGAAGAGATGCCCAATGTTGAACTTATTGAGGATGAAGAAGCAAGTAGTTCCCGGACTAAGCAGGAAGGGGCTCTTTTGAATGAATATATAGATTCTAACCCTTTTGGTAACTATCATGCAACTAGGCTAGGAACGTATGTCATACATGATGAGGATCAGATTATGCCCAGAGTGACTAAGGAGTCAGGAAGTGAAGGGACCTCAGAGTTATGGACCTTGCACTTTGATGGAGCAAGATGCAGAGTAGGAGCTGGTGCCGAAATATGTTTGGTATCTCCATCCAAAGAGAAGACCTTAAGGTCATATCATTTCCAGTTTTCATGCTCGAACAATGAAACAGAGTATGAAGGTCTTGTCCATGGCCTAAGTTGATGTCGTTTATATAAGTTTAAACATGAATTCATCTAAATTATGTCATGTTTTTCATTTTTTTTCTTCAAACTCATAACAATTAAACTTTTTTATGCAACTCCCATCTAATTCAATGTTGAATTCTATGTCCAATTGTTATGATTAATAAAATCATGAAAGGAATTTAGTTTATATTGTTAAAAACAAACAAATATACTAAATAAAAACATTTCAATATTACCAAAATGAATATATTACTTGAGATAATGTAAAATGGTGTAGAAACTTCAAATTTCCTTCTTATACATTGTCTAGCATACAAAATGGTGGTAAAAAGGTGATGGATCAAGCATAGATTGGTACAACAGGGAGTCAACTACATAAAAAAGGTGTTTCTGAGTCGGATAAAGCATTGAACTAGATAAATGCAAAAGCATGTGGACCTAAATCACGGGGTGAACCCCTATTTTACCATTTCAAGGTAAAAATAGATTTGGCACTTACCAAATTTAGAGAGCGCCAAATTTGGCGAGTGCCAAATGTGTTGCTTTGAAATGTTTTCCAAATATAGATAGGAAGGGAGTGAGACTTGAGATAGAGAGAGAGGGGATAGGAGTGAGAGAGATTATTCTAGGTAGTGTTGTAGGGAGTGAGACCTGAAAGAGAGACCTAAGAGAGAGACCTGAGAGAGAGAGATAGACTTGAGGGGAACAGAGAGTTATCTAGTTAGGGTGGGGGGAAATACCTAACAACAAGAGAGGGGTTGCGAGGGATGATACCTAAGAGATACAAAAAGAACAAAGGGAAAGAGAGAGAGGGAGTTTGGGAGAGGGGGTTGGAGTGAAATATATTTGTCTAGGTAGGGCGGGAGGTAAGTGAAACCTGACAGAGAAGGAGTGTGAGAGAGGGGATTGGAGTGACATAGATTAGTCTAGGTAGCATGGGAGGGAGTGAGACCTGAGAGAGAGAGAGAGAGACTTGAGAGCCCTGAGAGAGTTATTCAGTTAGGGTGGTGGGAATAACTAAGACCTAGACTAAGCCCTCAACCCTCTACCCTCTATCCTAAACCCTTAAACCCTAAACCCTTAAACCCTAAACCCTAAACCATCTACCCTTAACCCTAAAACCCTAAACCCTTAAACCCTCTACCCTTAAACCGTAAACCATAGATTGTAATCCCTAAACCCTAAACCCAATACCCTTAACCCTTAAACTGTCTACCCTCTACCCTCAACCTTACACCCTATACCCTCAAACCTCTCTCTCTCTCTACCCTCAACCCTCTACCCTCTACCCTCTACCCTCTACCCTTAAACCCTAAACCCTTAAACCCCCTACCCTTAAACCATAAACCCTAAACCCTAAAAGCTAAACCCTAAACCCTCTACCCTCTACCACTAACCCTCAACCCTTAAACCCTAAACCCTCAACCCCCAACCCCTCAGCCCCTCAACATAACCCCTTAAACCCTGACCAAACCCCCTCTACCCTCTACCCTTAACCCTTAAACCATCTACCCTCTACCCTCTACCCTCAACCCTAAACTCTCAACCCTCTCTCTCTCTCAACCCTACACCCTCTACCCTCAACCCTCAACCCTCTTTCTCTCCCCCCTCTCTCTCCCTCTCACTCCCTCACTCTCTCTCAAGTCTCTCCCTCCTACCCCCCTCTCTCTCTCTCAGTTATGTCTCTCTCTCTCCTCAACCCTATAGTCCCTCAACCCTATACCCTCAATTATCAACTCTCTACACTATACATTGGATCCTCAACCCTCATCTATCTTTTTCCCTTCCTCCTCTTCTCTCCTTCTATTTATCTCATGTCTTCCTCTATCTCTCCCTCCATACATTCCTCCCTCTCTACCCTAATCCCTCAACTCTATACCCTCAACCCTTAAACCCTTAAACACTCAACCCTAAACCCTCAACCCTCAACCCTCAACCCTTAAACCCTCTACCCTCTACCCTCAACCCTAATCCCTCAACCCTATACCCTCAACCATTAGGCCATAAATGACTAAAGCTTTCTCTGCCTAGTCCTCAGCCCTCGACCTTTAATCCCTCGACCCACCTTAAACCCTAAAAGCCCTCTACCCTCAACCTCAACCCTCTCTCTCCTCCCTCCCTCTGTTTCTCTCCCCTCTACCACCCTTAACCCTCTACCCTCTGCAGCAACCCCTTAAGCCTCTAGCCTCTACCTTAACCCTATACCGACCCCCTCCTCTACATAGCCTATACCCTCTACCCTAAATCCTCTTCCTCTCTCTCTACCCTAAACCATCAACCCTATAGGTCCTCAACCCTATTCCCTCAATTATCAACCATCTACCCTAAAAATTATATCCTCAACCCTCATCTATCTATGTCCCTCCCTCCTATTCTCTCCTTCTCTCTATCTCACTTCTCCCGTATCTCCCTCCATTCATTCCTCCCTCTCTACCCTAATCCCTCAACCCTTAAAGAATGAACCCTAAACCCTCAACCCTTAAACCCTCAACCCTCAACCCTCAGCCCTCTACCCTCTACCCTCTACTCTTAACCATTAAACCCTAAACCCTTAAACCATCTACCCTTAAACTTTAAACCCTAAACCCTAAACCCTTCAAATTTATACTCTCTACCCTTAAACTATCTACCCTCGGCCCTATTCCCTCAATTATCAACCCTCATCTATCTTTTTCCCTCCCTCCTCTTCTCTCCTTCTCTTTATCTCACTTCTCCCTTCATCTCTCCCTCCATCCATCCCTCCCTCTCTACCCTAATCCCTCAACCTTATACCCTCAACAATTAAATCCTTAAGCACTCAACCCTAAACCCTCAACCCTTAAACCCTCTACCCTCTACC
>VDFB02058242.1:309921277-310034744 GCA_007258455.2 Sequoia sempervirens | reverse complement strand
ATATATATATATATATGTACATATATACATATGTGTTTATGTTTATATATGTATATAAGTATATAAATAGGTATGTAAATAAATGTTTTCTACATTGAAGTGAAATGAAATGTTTTACAAACAACTTTTCAATTATAAGATAGGTTTATACAAATGTATACATGTACTTGTATTAAAGTAATAGAAAAAGAATAATTGATGCTTTATGATTATTTGGTTAAGTAGATAAGCATAATAGAAAGTTAAATAAAAGAAAAGAGTTAATTGTGTTATTAGGAGGTTCCTTAATGTGATTGAAACAAATATGGTATAGATAAAATAGATAATAATTATCTTCAGAGTTTTTGTTAAGTATAATTGTCATAGTGATTAAGGCCCCAGTTAAAGGAGTATTGTTGCATGGTTATAATGTTATATTTTGTTTGTCTGTATTGTGTTGTTAATTGGGATTGGGAGATTTAGGTAATTGTCTAACTTGGGTGAAACTTGGTTAATCAAAAGATTTGTTTGAATATATTAATTAGGTTTATTATTATATCCTTCATGGATATAGTGATTGATGTTTAGTTCTGTTGAATATGGTATTTGATCCATTATTATATGTGGATATTTTGATTACAGTGGTTTATTTATATTCCAATAACTGAAGGGGTTTATTATTTGTGAATTGAATAATTGAAATATTATTATCCTTGTTGTAATATTAATATTAGGGTTTCTTATTTTCTTGATAGAGATGATTGTTTTGATTATTGTGGTGTGCTTTCCTGGATTGTCATTATCGTCATTTTTCAAATCCTTGCATGAGTTTTGAATTAAGCGTGAGAAGTTTATCTTTGATTTCATATTGTTTATTTTTCACTCGTTTGATTTGAGGTGTTGAATTAGTGAAGATGAAAAGATTTTGATTTATTGGCTTGATTTTTGGTATTGAGTTGATTATGATAATTTTTATTGAGTATGAAGATCTCGTTGTGATATTGCCACTCATTATTTTATACTTGTTGACTCATAAATTGTGGATTGAAAATAGTTCTTTAAGATCTTGTTATTGTTGTTGCTTCAATGGGGAACTAGTGTGTTAATAATTTGTTAGTCTTCTAGAGGTTGGGGAAAGAGTTTTCTTAATGATTGGCTTTTTGTGCTGTTTTTTTTTTTTGTGAACACTTGATTCTATATTTGATTTATGATTATGTGGGTTTTAGCCTTGCACTGTGGAAAATGTTTCATTATGGAGATTTTGTGTGGGATGGTGCATACCTTGCTTTATGTGATAATTCATGTGGTTTTATATGTTGTGCAAGTTGGCTTACCCAGTTAGTGGACTGTTGAGTCTTTTTGTTGCTAATAGGGGGAGTGGATTTCAGTGAGGGTCCGACGCTAAAAGTGGTAGGTCTAGATAGGGTAACTCATGAGATTTTATTAATCTAGTGAAAACACTAATAATTAATTAGGGGGTTTGGGTAGTATCTCACACTAATAAAAGATAATGGATGCCTCGCTCATGGCTCAAGTGCTCGTTTAGACTTGAGATGAGACAGGAAGGCCTAGAATGGCAAGATCAACTGCCTTGTCTTCATGAGAGGTATGTTAGTTCCACATGAATTAGAATGGGGGCTAGGGATTGGTTGAGGTTACTAGGGTAACCCAGGATGGGGGCTAGTAACCTATGAAGATCCGCATTAGGTAACCCATATCAAGCTATGCGATGACACTCTTCCCTTAGCAACCTTGCTTGTCTTTTTTGTTTTCCCCTTGTTGTTCATGTGCCTCTAGAAGTGGTTGATATTTGTGTTTGTTATTGCATTTGTTGTGGAGTCTTGTTAGCCTTGTTTGCTTGATTTTTTTATGTTGTGGGTCCTTCTTGTCATCTCCTCACATGGGAGGTGGACCTTGGGGTCCATGTGGTCAGGTGGATCATTCTATGCACTCCATTGGGTTCCCAATCGAAGTTTGTGGTGTATGGATTTGTACTGTTGCAGTGATTCCAAAGCTTCACCAGATTTGGGGATAGCATTGATGATATGTATTATGTTCATTTCAGTTGTATTACTCTATGTAATTGATGTAT
This sequence comes from Sequoia sempervirens, assembly GCA_007258455.2. Classification (NCBI taxonomy): domain Eukaryota; kingdom Viridiplantae; phylum Streptophyta; class Pinopsida; order Cupressales; family Cupressaceae; genus Sequoia; species Sequoia sempervirens. The sequence goes on along the minus strand of VDFB02058242.1, from coordinate 310,032,673 downwards.
CATTCTCATTCATGTTAGGAAGCACTATTATACCTTTGTAATCTTTGAAAAGATGTAAACTCATATAATAAGTATAGTGTATATATTCTTGGTATTATCTTATGATCACAGATGAATGTTATGTATTGTTAGGGATGTATGTACATTGTTTATTGATTCCGTACTATGGTTTTAAAATGTGTACTCATGAGTAGGCATTCATCGTTATGGAATTGGGTTGTGTTGGGAATGTTCACAAAGCAATGCAATCATGTTACCCCAAGGGACTAGATAGATGAGGTGTATATACATGGTTTCTTTATTAGTGTAGTATGTTGCTTTACATTTCATATTAGTTTTACTTTAAAATAAATAAAAAATTGTGCTATAAATGTTAGATGTTGAATTTTCCTTTGGGGTTTGCGTGGTGGGGTGTTACAGGACCCATCTATTTACCTTATCTACCTAAAAATCATTTTGAACATGTCTCTACACCATGATGTCTCTATCATCTTTCATTATCCCTCTCTTTCTCCATATTTTCACATAATTCAACTCCCACCATTATGAACTATGAAATTCTAGAAAATTATAAGCATTAGCTTCCTCTTCTTCAATAAAATAATGAATCTTATGCATTACATCTTTCTCTATTATTGTTGTAATAATTTTTTCATCATCAACCTTAGTTTCAACATTATGCTCCTTTTTATCCTTTCCTTCTAAAAGATAACTTTCAGCTGCAATCTCTATGCCCTCTCCACTCAAATCAATGTTAGCAACACAATCAAAAGATTTATCTTTCCCATCTTGCAATAAACTATCAATCATAAGATCTTCATTTACGACAATCTCTTCATCAAATAACTAAACTTATACTTTCTCATCTACATCCAAATTTTCAACTATAGAAGGTCTTCATCTACCAATGCATTTATTTCTAAAATATCATCTTCTACACTAATCATTCTCAAATAAATTTTCTTGAACAAATTTTTCACAAACAATAGATTTTACCTCTTCTTCCTCCACTAAAAATTTCACTCTACCTATCTTGAATGCAATCAATACTATTGCAACTTGCATTATAAAATCATAATCTTCATCCTCATCCTATTTCACTAATTGTTTTTAGTGTCATTTTATATCTTTCCTTCTTTTTTCGAAGGCTTCAACTTGTGTTTGATTTCATCCTTCATCAAGGGGTATGTATTGGCATATCCATCACGTACTGATTTCTTATCAAACTGCCAAGGTCTTCCTAATAAAAAGTGAAAAACATCCATAGAAATTATATCACACGAAAATTCATCATGATAGTAACCAATCTTAAATCTGAACAAGCATTGTTCATTCACCAAAACTTTATGGTCATCCTACAACCAAGAAATCTTGTATGGATGTAGGTTTCTTCTCCTTTCCAATTGCAACTTATTCACCACTTCTACAAAAATAATATTTTTAGTACTTCCCACATCCAAAATTACATTAATATGCTTTACCTTCACAGTTACATCTTGTTTGGAATAATATTTTCCTTTGATTTGGTTATTTTCTCTCATTCATCAAATATTTTCTAGTCACTAGTGCTTCTCCTCTTTTTACTACTCATAATGTTATGACTCAACATCTTCCTCATTCACATTCACTACCCTTGCATTGTTTTCAATCCTTCTATAAGTTCTAAGTTCCTGATTATGAGGACAATTATAAGATTGATGAACCTTTTCTCCACACCTAAAATAGGTTCCTTGAAAGCCTCCTCTTTTGAATCCTCTACTCAATCTTCCCCTTCCTCTAATTTTTTTCTCACAAGACTTGTTTTAACTCTCACCTCTTTCATCATTTTTTTCCTTAGTATTTTTAATTTTGTATTCATCCTCATTTTTCTTCACATAAGCTCTACCCTTCCCTTTTTTTTTATTCTTAAATTTTCTATTCAACTTTTCCTCAACTTTCAAAGCAAATTGATAGACTTCTTCCAAATTAAAAATTCATACCAAACTTAGTTCTTCTTGAATGATTGGATTTAGTATTTTGATGTATCTTGCTACCTTCTCCTTGTTGGCTTCTCAATTCCCCATTCTAATCAATATTTTATGGAATTTTTAAATATACTCTTTCATAGTTTTTGTTCCTTATCTCAAACTACATTTTCTTGAATAGCTCAAGTTCATAATCCATAGGAATAAATTGCCTCTTCATAATTTTTAACTCATACATTGTTTAAATATTTTAATTCCATTGGTATGGTCTATGATTTTATGTAGAAACCCTATGAGATCCACTAGAAGGTAAAAAAGTATATGAACCTGGCTACATGCAGGTTAGTCACACTTATGGGATTCATTATGCAATAGGTATTCATATAAAATTCATTAGGTATATTGATATAGATTATACAAATTATTCTCAAGATCTCAACTCCACTTAAATCTACATCTTCTCACTTGGTTTAGGTCCTATATGTTATTCAAGAAAGAAAAAATATGCTATTTCTCCATATTTTACTAAGGTCTAATATTGAGGGATTGTGAATGCCACCATTGAGATTATTTGAATTCAACATATTCTCATCAAGTTTAGCATCTATTTTAGATGACTATTTATAATGTTTTATAATAATTAGATTATTAAAATATTTATATTTCATCAAAATTGGCCTACCATTAGTGGACCAAGCACATAAATATTTGTATGGACTATATAAAAGAACCAATTTATGGATAGGTCATTACTATCTAATACTTATTAAATACTAAGTAGATTACCAACATATTTATCAAATCATTTATAGAAATAAAGTTCCCTAACTTAAGAGCTTTATTAAGGGTGTGGAAGGATACTTCTAGTGGTCTCACTAGTCCTATATCTTTATCTTTCTACTTTTAGGGGAATTTTATCTCTCCATTTGGAGAGTTTATCTCTCTTTTCTTGAAGGGTTATTCTTTATGGGGATATTTATATGTAGAAGAATACCTCATTGAGCTTCATATTTTGGGGCCAATATTTCCACCCACATAAGTTGTATTTAAGGAGGTGCTAATGTAGGTTTTTATCTTCATTTATTTGGGTTTATTTATTTTTAATATGTACTTTACTTATCTTTCTTAGGTTGTTAGGGTTAGTTCATTTAGCATTGTAAATTATTGACCCTAACAATTTCACTGTATGTTTGGCTTCCATTCATGTGCTTGGACCTAATTATGCTTATTATTTTCCTATTTTATTATCACTTCTAGAAAATAAAAATAAATTTGAGAAATGATTTTAATAATTCATTTAATGATAAATTAAATTTTAAAATAGATCTGGTCTAGGGTTAATTTTCCATTGACCAACCTATTTTAGATTTTAATAATTTATTGTTAGCATTTTTTTATATTTAGAAATTCAATTTCATTTGTCAACTTTTCAAAATAATTATTGTGGGAGATCAAGAAATGCATATAATTTATATATGTCTTTTTCACTATTTAAAAATCTAAGCAATATGGAAAGCAATTTGAATATAAATTGAGCATCTTAAAAAGTAGTAAAGAGTAGAATTAGTAACACTTTTCATCAGCCAAAAAATTACATTTAGCAATACATCATCAAGTTCATGTGTAAGAATATTTTATATATTATGTTCAATTTTTTGTGAGTACTAACACTTCGAGGATATTCAATAAAAAATATGATTCTCCTTGTATGGGATGAGTACCATGACTTCAGTTCATCAAGGAAAGAATATTTGGGTGGTATGTTGCAACAATTATAATTTATCATTTATTTAATCTATTTTCCTCTACTCAACTTAGGGTAAGAACTCTTTATCCAAAATTATCATAGTTGTTGTGGAGTTGGAAAAATCAAAATAGGGTTTAACTTAGGTAATCCCCTATATGACACAACCCTTTCTTTCCTTTCAGGTTTTTAGGTGGTAGATCTGAAGTGTATTTGAAGAAGATTTAAGATTCAACATCAAGATCAAGAATTCAAGCATATTCATTTATGATATTAGGGAAACAAGAATTATTCATCAACAAGAAAAGTTTTGAAGATGAGTCTGATAGAACACCTACAAACTATAACCTGTTGATACTTGTTTAGAGATTCCAAAAAAATAAACTTCTTAGTCTAGGGCGAATTCACCCCTAACCAATCAAGTTTAGTCCAAATTTATATTCCATGTTCGTCTATATCTTCCTCCTACTTCTGTGCTATCACTTTTAGTGTTTTATTTCTTTACTATTCTAAAAGTGCACTCTAGTTCATTATAGTTTCATAGTTGACATAATGGTATAATCAAATCAAATCAATTCCTAATCCTAATCAACTCTCTCAAACCCCACAAAGAATATGATCAAAATCTTGATTGGACATTCTAGCTCTTCATTAAGGGAAGTAGTTTAGTGGTCTTATATGATCAATTTTGTTTCCTCATTTTGTTATGTGAGTGGAAAGGTGTTATTTAGACTCTAGATCCATTTTACCACAACACATTTTAGTTAGCTTGACACATTTTACATCTTCCAAGCTTCTTATTTGTTTAGATCTAAGAGAAATCTTAGGTTGTGTGAAAGTGTTATCAACCAAATTGCATTTCATGTTGGGTTAAACATTAAAAAAATAAAGATTCACATTCTATTTGTCATTTTAAAATCTCAAAATGTGTTATCTTTCAAAATTTTAGAGATAAATTTAGTTATTTATAATATCTTGCATTCTAGAAATTATCATTGAAACTTTTTGCACTCATTTTAATTGCATTAAAAAATAAAAAATAATGCATGCATGTGCCTCCTATAAAAAATACCTAGGGTTTCTTGCATTTCCAAAATTCTTCTCGATATTAGACATGAACCTATACAAGTTGAGATCCTTAAACATAGTATTGTATTTCTAGATCTTTAAACTTTCAAAAAAATCCATCCTAGATCTAGGGCACCTTCACCTTTGTCCTAGCTTATTTTGTCCATATTTCATGATAGTATTCTCTATGAGACCTCTATCCAAAATTGTTCAATATCTCTATTAAATTTTCTTATTGATAGCTATATTTTGTTCAAGTACCATTGAATTCAATATCTATATTTTTTTCACTTCTTACTTTCAATTTTTTTGATTGCTTTGGTAAAGTAATGTCTTCTTTGAATTCCTTGGTTGATGTGCCATTTTTTTCTTTTGGTAACACTCCAACAATAGATGAAGCTCATGTTTCATCCCCTCCCAACGTATCTCCTCCTAAAGAGTATATCTTGGAGAAAGTGGATGAGATCATTAATATATTCCTAAAAACTACTTTACCTACTCTTAATTTAAACTTTTCTATTGATAACATAATGACTATGCAAGAATCATTCATAAGCCTCCTCTACAAGATTTAAAAATAAGCTACAATCCACCTGACATAAATTACATTTCACACCTTTGCATATACATGACAAGCTTGAAAACCATGATGACCCACCTTCCCATAATAATGTTTCCTCTTCTAAAACCAATCATCGATCTCATGATAATGGAGCTAATAACACACATTTTGATTTAGAGACACTTTATGATAATGTGTTTAAAATACTTTCTAAACAAGGATTTGATACAAATAAAGAGCGAGGAAGAAAAAACCCAGTAGATCATATATACCACATCTTTCCACAAAAGGAATGGGATACCAATATCCTCTCCCTCCATCTTTGTTTAAGATGTTCATTCACACCTTTAGATCGCCATCAAATGATAATTTAAATAAATTTAGAATAATTTCTACTCCACACGCTTTATCTAAGATAGACTGTATGTTATGTACATTTCCTAATTTTTTCATAATCATCCTTCAACCTCCAAGTGAAAGAAACTTTATTAAACATCAAAATAACTCACCTTTCTGTGCATATCATCAATTTTTTTGCCATTATATTGATTCAAATTGTGATTTAAAAAGAAAAATATAAAAAATATTTCAACAATATGAAATCATGAAATTATCACCAACTAGGGAGATCCATAAATATTCGGATCCATATACAATGATAAATTAGTTGCTATTGTGTTGCTCCTTTCTATGTGGTATTTGTAGAATAATATTTTTCTCATTTCCACTCATGGAGGTATAATATTTTTTGCAACTATATTTCATCAATGGGGGCAATACGATAGTGTCTACAATGATTTTCCTTGTCCCTACACTTGGGGACCTCAAGGATAATAAATCTTGGGAGGTGTATATCCTTTTTAAGGATCCCCTCTTCATCTCTTATATCCTTGAAATATTAGCATAGCAAGTATGTTAAAATTTTAAGGGGGGGTGTATTCCCCATCCATTTTCATACATCAACATCTAATGAAGCTTCAACTCATTTCCCCTTTAGTGGTGGGTATGTTCAGGATCATCATGGAAAAAATAGGGCCTTAAGTGGCAATGAAAATTTAGAAAAATCAGAGTTAGGAAACTTCGCATAAAAATTTGAATAAGTTATCTATATTATTTCAAAAATATGTAAGATTAGAATATGTAGCAAATTGAATGTAGTTTCTAAACTACTAGGTTTATTTAAGAAAAAAAATAAAGTTGGTGAAATTTTGAAATTTCAATGTAGTAGCACTTAAATTTCAGGGAAAAAATAAGAAGTAGGTGTCTGTTTGATCACCCTATTCACAATAAAATGATACCATTGTTTTATAAGATTTTAGATATAAGTAGAGGACTCATGTCTTGACGTGATGCATATTTTTTTGTAAATTTTTTTCCAAGTAAATAATTAATTATAATTTTTTTATTAGAACTTAAAAAAAATATAAAAACTCGTATGTTTGACCACCTTAATTTGGTCAAAAATTCATGAAATTGATTTTTTTAAAATCCTATAGTATGTGAAGCATAGAATGTGACACATGTTTTAGATTCAAAAAATGTGATACCATTTGAAAGTTATAGATTTTTTTCAATCGGCCTATCAATTAGGACTTTAGTCGTAATTCAAATAGAAAATGAATAATAATTATTTATTAAATTCAAAATAAAGCATAATTTATATTGGTGGAAAGTTGAGAATGTCCTTTAAAAACCCTTTTCATTTCATCAAATTTGGGTAAGAAAAAAGTTGTTAGCCACATACCCTACACATACCCATCATATCGCCACTTTTTGGCCCATCATGATCCTGCGCATACCCTGATGGTATTATACATGATACCTCTTCAAGTATGACCTTTAAATTCATTCATGTGGCAATTTAGTGATGATATCATACATGATACCCCTAAGGTGTCGCCTTCAAATTAAATTGTGTTCCCCTTTATTAGTGGTATTATTCATGATACCCCTTAAGGCATGGCCCTTGTAATTCAATCACGTGTCTCTTTAGTGGTGGTGTTATAAATGATACCCCCTAAGGTGTGACCTTAAAATTTATTTAGGTCTCCCTTTGGTGGTGGTATTGTGCATAATATCCCCTTTGGTGTGACTTTCAATTTTCTCAAGTACCCCTTTTGTGATGGTGTTATTTAGAAACACCCCTTGATTCATGGTTATCAATTTTGTCCCCCATGACATTAAATGTTTAGGCATCCCTTGAGGTGTGATTGCCATTTTTTTCCCTTGATATATTAAACAATAATGTGTGTCATGGTGTGTGGCTATAAATTATTCCCCTATGATGTTAAATAGTCCCAATGATGTTAAACTATTATGCGCTTGCTATGGTGTGATTTACAAAATAGTCCATAGACCTAGCATAATGAAGCTTGTCGGCTTGTGAAAATGAGCACCTTTTACATATTCACCTATTATAAGACAACTTGCTTGTTGGTGGAGCCATGTTTCATGAGTAAACTAGCATAATATAACTTTCAAGCCTTGTGAGACTCATCATATTGCATGAAAACCTAGCATAATGAAACTTGCTAGCTAGTGGATCTATGTAGCTCATATGTGATCTAGTATAACTCAAATTTATTTCCTTATGAGAGAACCATCATGTCTACCATTTTTTTTTATGGATGATGTTTGGTATTAGAGACAATTTTTTAGACTGGGGTCTCTTTATCTTACTAGATCGAATCATTTTAGCATTCTAACCTTGTGTCTTTATGTTTTATATTTTATTTTATTCATTGAATTATGATTTAATGTGTTTTCCTTTTTCTTTTTGTATGTTTTCTTTGTATATTCTTTTTATTCCTTGTGTATTTTCTTATGTATGCTTTTATGTCTTCATTTTTTATCCTTCATGAACTTGTCATGTTGCATTGCAGCTCAATTGTGCATGTTCCTTTGTCTTTTCATTGATTTATAGGATCTTGAGGTTGGTGCCTACTGCATCCCCTAGATTTATTGTTGTCTTACTTCTCCAGTGTCTTGATGAAAGAACCCATTTAGGCTTTTCCTTTAGTGTGAGCATGAATGTAAATTCATATTCTCACTAAAGTGGTGGCTAAATGTAGCATCATAAATTATTGACCTTGATAATTTTACTCTAAGTTTGGATCCCCCTTATGTGATTGGACCTAATTATGCTTATCATTTTCTTGTTTTATTATCATTTTTGGAAAATTAAAATAAAATTGGAAATTAAAATAAATTATTTATTTAACAACTTAAATTTTAAAATAGGTCTAGTCTAGAGTGATTTTTCCCTTGACCAACCTATTTTGGCCTAGTTTTTAGTATTTTGTTGTTAACATTTTTATATTTAAAAATTCAAATTCATTTGTTGGCTTTTCAAAATAATTATTGTGGGAAATCAATAATTGCATATAAATGTAAAGTCTTTTTCACTATTTGAAAATCTAAGCAATATATAAATCAATTTGAATATAAATTGACCATTCTAAAAAGTGGTTAATAGTAGAATTAGCAATACTTTTCATTAGTCAATATTTTTTATTGGTAATGCATCATCAAGTTCATGCATATTATTATTTTATGTATTATGTTCATTATTTTGTGAGTACTAATTATGCTTGTAGGATATTCAATCAAATATTTTTTTCTCCTTGCATAAGATGGGTACCATGACTTCAATCCATCAAGGAAAGAATATAAGAGTGCTAAGTTGCAAAAAATATGATTTATCATTTGTTTTATCAATTTTCCTCAACTTGACCTAGGGTAAGCAATCTTTATCTAACAAATCATCATAGTCATTATGGAGGTGGAAACACCAAAACAAGGTTTGAATTAATCAATCCCCTATATGGCACAACCCTTTCTCTCCTTTCATGTTTGTAGGTGGAATATCTAAAGTGGATTTGAAGATATTGAAGATTCAACAACAAGATTAAGAATTCAAGCATACTAATTTGTCAAATTAGGAAAGAGGAATTATTTATTAACATATAAAGTTTTGAAGATGACTCTGACAAGAGGACACCTACAGACTATACATATTGATATATATTCAAAGATTCCATAAATTCAAACTTTTCAGTATAGGGTGAATTCACCCTTGACCATTAAAGCTCAACCCAAATTTATATGTCATGTTCCTCTATATCTACCTTTTGCTTCTTTATTATCACTTTTAGTGTTTTAGTTCTATACTTTTTAAAAATTACATAAGTTCATTGTAGTTGCATATTTGACCTAATTTATATAATGAAACTAATTTAATTCTTAATCCTAATCAACTCTCTCAACCACACCAAAGAAGAGGACCAAAACATTGATCAACCATTCTAGCTCTTTCTTGAGGAAATTGGCCAAGTGGTCTTATATGATCAATTTTATGTCCCAGTAATGTGATGTGAGTGGAAAGGTGTGATTTAGACCCTAGAGCCTGTTTCCCACAATACAATTCATTATGAGGGTGGAAAGCATCTCCCATGAGAGTAAATCCCACCAAATTTTTGTTAGTTGGAATTATTTCTAGAAGATTATTTATAGTTACCTCTACTTTTATCAATATATACTCACTCGGGTATGTGCAGGATCATCATGGAAAAAAAGGCCCTTAAATGGAATTTTTTTTAGAAAAATCAGAGTTAAGAAACTTGACATAAAAATTTGAATAAGTTATCTATATTATTTCAAAAATATGTAAGAATAAAATCTATAGCAAATTGAATGTAGTTTCTAAACTACTAGGTTTGTTTAAAAATATATATATATTTGGTGAAAATTTGAAATTTCAATGTAGTAGTACTTAAATCTCAGGGAAAAAATAAGAACTAGGCGTCTGTCCAACCACCCTAACCAAAATAAAATGATAATATTTTTTTCTAATATTTTAGATATAAGTAGAGGACTCATGTCCTGATGTGATGCATATTTTTTTGTAATTTTTTTCAAAGTAAATAATTAATTATGAATTTTTTATTACAACTTTTAAAAATATAAAAACTCATGTCTAACCACCTTAACTTGGTCAAAACTTCATGAAATTCAACTTTTCTATTTTTAATCCTATATTATGCAAAGCATAGAATGTGACACATGCTTTGAATTCAAAAAATATGATACCATTTGAAAACTATAGATGTTTTTCAATCAACCTATCAATCAGGACTTTAGTCGTAATTCAAATAGAAAATGAATAATAATTACTTATTAAATTCAAAGTAAAGCATATTTTATATTGGCGAAAAGCTAAGAATTTCCTTTAAAAACCCTTTTTGTTTCATTAATTTTGGGTAAAAGAAAAGTTGTCAGCCACATACGCATCATATTGCCACTTTTTGGCCCATCATGATCCTGCACATACCCACTCACATTACATTTGTTTATCATGTCATTGTGATGTTTCCTTTATGTATTCTTACTTATACCCATTCTTTTTTCATAAGTATTTTCCATGTTCTCTCTTTATTGAAATAATTTCTTTTCTACCATCTTGATTATTAGTTCAAATGCCAAACTAAGTCTCTATGACTATTCCTACACATGATCTAGGTTTTTTTGATTGCTCAACTTCTAACAATTCATATGTAAGTATATTGTGACACACTACAAATTTTGGCATAGAAGCAAATAAGAAATTACATAAGTATGAAAATTTCACCATGAGAAGTATATACTATTTTTTTAAACACTTAGTCTTACCTAATTTTGATATTTTCTAAGCTATTATATTTTTAAAATTAAACCATATGAAGTTGTATGAGCTCTACTAGGATTTTCTTGTGTCTGTGGTCATTCTTTGCCTCTCTTGTGTCATATTGCACTCTTTGCACATGATTTTTCTATTTTCATGTGTGTACGACCACATTTACTATAGTTTTTTTTTTTTAATATGCCTTCAACCAACTCTAACCCAATAGTTCATGCTAGTGTTGGCAATTTGATGGCTCTGCTCAATGGCTCCTCCTCTAAAATGAATTTAAAAATTTGTTCCAAAAGTGTTTCACAAGGTAAGCCTTTTGACTCCCCAGCTGATGTGGTTTTACCTTTGCCTAATTTTGATTCTTCTTGTCAATGAATTGAGCAACATACCCTTGTTGGGTATTTTGTTGGGAGGACTCCCCCTAAAAGTGTGCTTAAAGAATGGACCAACAAGGCTTGGGTCCCTCATGGAGTCCACCTTGATATGGTCCAAAATTTAACCAAGGGTTTTTTCATGTTTTGCTTCATGGAGGTTAGTCATGTTCAGGCAATCCTAAACCATGGTCCTTGGTATGTCAGGTCTTCTCTATTGGTTTTCTAGTCATGTACCTAAGACTTCACTATCTCAGATGACACCAAGTTGCGGGTTCTAGTCTAGATTGAGTTTCCAAGTTTTCCTTTTCCTTGTGTGTCTTTTCTGAGTCATATTGCATCCTCTCTAGGGAAGGTGATTTGCATTGAGCCAGATAGGTTTTTTCAAGCTCGACCTCAAAAATGGGACTGTATCGAAGTGGACCTTTCACAAGATTTGAAGCACTCCATTGACTTTCAAATTGGAGCTCTCTAGCATACCCAAAAAGTCACTTATTCTAATATGTCTAAAACATGTTATAGATGTCAGTTTGCAAACCACAAGATCAAGGATTGCCATTTGGTAGTGCCTCATACTCCTTCACTATGGGAGTTTGAAAAGCCTCATCAGGTGGATAATTTTGCTGCCAAACTTGACGAAAAATGGACTACAGTCACAAACCATAAAAATAAGTCTAGTGGCTTTGGGATGACTTCCAATGTTCCTGAGCCAACTAAAAATGTTTCAAACCCTTTAGTGAAGGGGAAAGAGGCTCCAATCAGGACTAATAATATTCCAGCATGGCCTAGGCTGAAGGCTATGCCTCAGCCTGCTGTCGTTATGATAGTGTAGCCGAATGCTTCTCCTCCCATGTCGGGAGCTCAAAGGTGGTCCCACAATCCTTCTCTTCCATTAGAAGAAGGTGAATTTGTGTAGGAGAAACACATATTTTCTTCTCTGAATATTCAAATTGGGTTAGTTCCACCAGATTTTTTGCAAAATCACAAGTTCTCTACTCTTAGAGAAGAGGAGCTAGACTCTGACGATATGGAGGAGTTTCACTCATGAATTTCCTCTCATGGAATGTTCGAGGTCTGATAGACCTCTCCAAAAAGTATTTTGTTAGGGATACTTTGTAGAAATATTTTGGTATTGAAGTGCTTTGTCTCCAAGAAGTTAAAATTACTAGTTTTTTGCTCGCGTTGGCTTGTCACTCTATTTGGCGAGTTACTCAAATGTTTTGTACCAATCATGATGTTGGTCATGGTGGAGCTGTCACCCTTTTGTCTCCATAGTGGCATGCTTGTGTGGTTGACCACAGGTCTGACCCCACACATTGGCTCATCTAAATCCTTCTCAACATTGATAACCATTCCTTTGGGACTATTAATCTTTATGTTTCTAATGATGCCATGGAATGCTCTATACTTTGGTGTTGGATTGCTAATTCATTTCCAGTTGCTACTCGGTTATTGTGTGGGGATTTCAATATGGTTGAGATGGTGTATGTTAATGATGGAACATTGCCATTTAGATGGACAAATAGCGAACAAGAGGCATGGTTTTACATGTGTAATAAATTAGGGATCTTTGATCCCAATATTGGTCATCGCCATTCTCATTCCCTCTGGCACACTTGGTGTAATTACTAGGCTGGTTCTGACAAGATATTTAAGTTCCTTGATTGTGCCATGATCTTGGCTCAATCATTCTTCTCTTTTGATAGCTCTTCACTCCCAGTTAAGGTATTAGTTGATGTGAATTTGTCAGATCATTTCCCCATTTATTTTCATATTGAATGGGAGACAAGACAACCTTAGGCCTGTAAGACATAGTTCTTTCTTAACACATCTCTACTTTCACATCAGCCCACATTGGTCCACATTCACAGGGTTTGGAATTTGGAGTGTAGGCCACCACATAATAAAGGTTGGATAAATTGGTGGAATGATGCTATCACTCACACAACTAGGTTTCTCTGTATTTATGGGTACCAGTTGGCCATTTTTTGCTGACAGTCTCATGAGACTGCCACTACTGACCTATGCTCAACTACCAAGGCTCTAACAACCAACCCTTTCTCTCCATCATTGCAAGTCAGGGTGTCAAAGTTAAGGCAAAAAAAAAGGTTGCAGATAATTATGTTGCCAGAGGTGTGCAAATAAAGCCAAAATACACTGGTTAAAAATTTGCAATCATGCCTCAAAGGAGCTTTTTCTGGCCTTGTGTGCTAGGAACTCTTCCTTGGGCTTAAAAAAATATAAAGAATGGAATTCAGGTGCTTTCTGAGCTACCTGATATTCTCCAGGCCTTTCTCAAGCATTATGAACAAGTTTTCACTACCTAAGATTACACGTCGGAGCGGTAGCAAGCCCTTCAAGATTGCCTTGTTGTTGTGCCAAATAGGCTATCTTCAGCCCAAAAAGCTTTTTGTGAGCAATTTCTCATTGTTGAAGACTTAAAGGAAGTCATTCATGCCATGGAAAATGACAAAGCCTTGGGTGTTGATGGCTTCCCTTATGAATTTTACAAGGCCCTTTGGGATTGTGTTGGGAAAGATTTACATAAATTCTATCTTAAGGTTTTTCATTCCAAAACTTTGGGTAATATAATCAATAAAGGAAACATTAAATTCATACCTAAGCCTAGAGATCCTGAGGACATTTACAACTGGTGGCCTATCACACTCCTCAATGTCTCATACAAAATCATTGCTAAAGCTTTGGCTCCAAAGATTTGCTATCTTTTGCCTCAAATTGTGAGCCCAAAGCAAACTAGTTTCATTAAATCTAAATTTATTCTAGACAACATTATTGTCATGTGGGAAGGTATGGAGTGGGCCATGCATTTAGGCTAGAAAGCCATTTTTCTTAAAATTGACTTTCCTAAATCCTATGATCACATTGAGTGGCCTTTCATTTTTTCCATGTTGAAAGCCTTGGGGTTTGGGCCTAACTTCATTCAGATCATCCAAATGCTTTTCTCAGACGCCTCTTCTTGTATTACCATTAATGGTCGCTAATCTTCTACTTTTAATATTTTTTGCTATATTCAGAAAGGATGTCAGCTTGCTCCTTCTCTTTATGTGCTTACTGTTGAAGGATTTCATTATTTACTGGCAAGTGCAATTTCTCAACATGTTAGAGGCATTTCCCTACCTAACTCCTAGGCTCAACTTGTTAATGGCCATTTTTCTAATGAATCTTTCCTCACTCTTTTAGAGGAATATAATAATATTAAGGCGGCTCTTGAATGCCTTCATATTTTTTGTCTTCATTTGGTTCTGCCATTCATTAGCATAAAACTCTTTGTTTCAAGTAGTCTATTCTGCCTACTCCTCATTGGCTTCAATAATACAGTTGGAAATGGATTGAGCCATGGGAAATCTTTTAGTTTCTAGGCATTCCCTTGGCCTTCCAGGCTTCTCCAGTGGATTTTTGGCAAGTTGTGCTCCCCAGGATTGAGTAAAAGTTGGCCTACTACATTACCAAGCCTCTTTCTTTGGCAAAATAATTTCAATTTTATTCTAATATTTTGGCTACTATGCATGTTTATTACTCTTGTTGGGCTCCTTCTAAGGTCGCTTATTCCAAGCTTGAAAAGCTTCTTTGAGACTTTCTTTGGGCCTCTATGGAGTCTCATAGAGGGTTTCACTGCATTGCCTAGGAGTTTTATTGCTTACCCAAAGACTCTAGAGGTCTTGGGCTGCTCTCCACTCAAATATAAGGGACTGCCTTATGTGTAAAATGGATTATTAGAGCCTTTACTGGAAATGAAGCCTAGAAAATTCTCCTCAGGCATTGCATCCAATTTGGCTTCTCTATTCACAGACCTGCTTGGAAGGAGATTAGCTTTCAAACCCTTCTGGTTATGAAGGAACCAGTCTAAATTGTGAGAACTTTCATGGCTAAGAGCATTTGGAGAGCCTGGGAAGTGGTTAAGCCTTGGCTCAGCTGGGTTGGATTTGGCTTATAAGATGGGATTTCACTCAACTAGCAAAGCATTTTATGGTCACCCCTTTTTGCCAGCAATGGTCAGTCGTTGGCCAAATCACCTCATCTTAAGGTGCTAAGGTTTCACAAGAAAGGCATTCAAACTTTACAGCATGATTTACACATACTCACAATGCGCATTATTCCATGGGAAGATTTTTGTGCTTGTTACAGTCTCCATAACTAGGACCATGATACTTATGATGGTCTGGTGAATGCTATTCCTGCAAATATACTGCATAAAGTGTGAATTTGTGGGACCAAGCCCTAGTGGAAGGACTAGAAGTGGTACCTAGACACCCCTTTCAAGAATTACAAGCCTAGGCTTGGCTATATGTGGCTTTCACTGCATTTTTCTATGATTGAAATTTTGAAATGAAGGTGGGTTCTTAAATCCTCCGCTCATGTCTAGCAAAAAAGATTCTCTTCCACTTGGTCTGCAAGTGTTGAGCCAAAACTTGCCCACTTTGCTTGGTGTATTCTTTTCCAAAGTGTGACTGTGGGGGCTCAACTTGTTCACTTGGGGGTCCAGGACCCTCAGTGCCCTTTTTGTGGGCAAGTTGAGTCTTTTAAGCATCTCTTCTGGTTTTGCACCAGATTTCAACAGTATTGTAATTAGATTCATGAATTCTTTCAGCCTTTCAGACTAGATCCCTTCTCTTGGCATATGGTTCTACTGGGAGATTCACCCAAGCTTCTTGCTAAGTATATCCAGCTTTGGCACACTTTCATGGTGGAAATCCTCTTCAATATTTGGAAAGATAGAAATACCTACATATTTTCTCACACTCAAATGGATAAACATGTTTCTTTGTATTATAAATCTATTATTTTCTCTAACGTGCTTTTGCAGATACAAGTTCAAGAAAACATAGTTGCACTTGAGGTGGCTCACCTTTAGGTGCTTTTGGATCATTAGGGAAATTCCTCGTGTATTGTGGCTCAAGTGGCCTCTTCTCCCACCTCCTCTCATGATCGTTCCCCCTCTCGGGGCCAGCAGCAGAGTGGCTCTGCTCGCCCCCACTCTCAGCCTCCTCTTCAACATTGTTCCCACCCTCCTTAAGAGTCTTGCTCTCCTCCTCTACAGGTTGGCTTTGGGTGGGCCTTTGGAGGAGTTGTGGGGAGTAGCGGTGGTGGTTCTAGGTGGCCCTCTGATACTACTCCTGGTAGCTACTCTGGTTGGCCAGACTCTGGTAAATGATTTCCACATTTGGTGCTTACAATCTCGCCCTAGCGCAAGGAAGATAGAGAGAAGGAAAAAGAAGTTGACGATGGTTGGGGTCCTCCTCCTAATGTCACTCTAGACCCCGCTAATGTACGGGGGAAAAAGATGGATGACAAAGACCCTCCTAGCTCTGCTAGCACTCCTTTGGCCACTTGATGGCCTTTTTATTTTACATGTTTGTAATGTTTATGGATTTCTAAGCTAGGCCCAAGTGACTCTGGTTTTTGGTTTTCTTGGCTTTGCCCATGTGACTCTCAAGGTGTGCCTTCTTAGGACCCACCCTTTTTTTGTGAATATGTAACTTTATCTTTATTATTAATATAGATAGTTTCCTATTCATAAAAATAAAATAAAATTAAACCATATCATATAAGTATCTAGTTAATTTATTTTTGAATTTAATTTCTAATAGACTTCACTTGTTCTATTTAAATTATTTGATCTAATTCATTTTTATCATTTTTTTTATATATCTTAGATGACATTTGTACATAGATAGTATTACCTCACTTTAGATTTATATTTTTTACATCATTTTTAGAATTCTTATTTTTCCACAAGGTTGAGATCAAGTAGTTAAGGTGGAATTCGAAGTGGTGACTCTGGTCTTCCACCATGTGATTTCTAGTAGTAATATCTAAGTTATTAATTTTTAATACTTCAAAGAAGATAAATATATATTATACACTCATAGGAAGCTAAGTACTAGCACTAGTTGACCCTAAATGATTCAATTAGTAAAATTATCATATATCACTAGTACAATAATAGAATATTAAATAATACCCCGCATATTGACATTTTATACTCTTTCCTAATAGAAAATTCTTTCTAAACTATTCCCTCCTACCATGTAACTTAAGTAACCATTTTTAATGACATTTTAAATAACTTGCCATGTAACTTAAGTAACCAGTCTTAATGACATTTTAAATACCCTTGTTTTGTATACTTCTTGTAATTTTAGCTAAACATGTCATTTTAACTACTATTGCACCCATCTCCAAATAAAATATCTTGAATATATAGGATATAAGATAATGAAATAAAATACACTAAAATATTATATACTGTAATAATTTAGTAATGATCTCAAACATAAATAGAATGGAAAAAAATGGTAATTATTTGATATGAATTCATGGCCATTCTTAATTTCATATATATATTTGAATTGAGAAAATAAATTAATACTTATGCAAGGTAAAAAAAAAGAAGAAACTAGACATAATTATTTGCTCATATTATATCTACCATGTTGCAATATTTTAAATAAGTTATCTATTAACTTCTAAATATACATATTTAAAAGTAGTAAAAGGAGTAAAGATATTTTTCCATCATTGTCAAGTGAGACACTAATTTGATGCATGAGAGTCATCTCTCATTTATCTTATGCATTGTCCTAAAAGTTGCACATATATTAAATCCCTCTTTTAACGTAAAATTGAATCTCTTATATACAAAATACAAACACCTTCATCATTTTACACACTTAGGACTAAAAAAAATTATATCTAATTCCTAAATGAATAGCATAATCAACTCCTCTTTGTGGCCTTAGGAAAGCTAAAAGTAAAGATAATTAATTTTTATATTAATTTTTTATCAAGTTTCTATCTGTTTGATCGAATCCCCAACCCCTTCCACTTCGGAACTCCCAACACCTAAGAAAAACTTAATATAATTACCTTGTTTACCCTTGATACTTACTAGTATATCTCTTTTCTTCTCAATATCGAATATCATAATACTTACTAGTATATCTCTTTTCTTCTCAATAACGAATATCCCATTATGACTTACTTGATATAATTTAAAAATTAAAATAGAAGACTCCGTTCTAAAGTTAAAAAATAATTAATTATTAAAACTAATTATATTTAAAGACATCTAATCATTCAATACACATCACATCAAGAACATATATATTGTGTCAATTGCAGGTTCAACTATCCAATTCTACTATATCTACTACAGCATCAAACATAACTGTTATTTCTCTATTTCCAGTACTAAACATTGAATCAATCCATATATTTAACGACTAGTAAGAAAGTTGACTGCTCTTCCTCATAATTTTTAAATCTATTAACAAATTTAGGACATTGCAAATTCCATCTCAATCTTAACCATTTCTTATCACATTTTTATCTCAATCTTATTTCTTAAACAACATGCAAATCTTACTTGTTTAAATCTTCGCAAATAAATAAACATGTCATCTTAGAAAATTGCACACGGTCAAATGCAGAAATATATATAACATTAAGTGCACGGAACTGCAACAAAATATAAAAATCTCGAATTGGGATGGATATGAGATACAACCAAGTATTTTTCAATGACGCGACCTATCATCATTTCCACTCCATGCGATTCACGATAACCTAAAATTGGGCTGCTCCTGAGTGCTCTCATACGATAAGCTGTGATTGCCATGGATACAAAAACTATTCGATCTGTGGGCAACCCACTAAAATTCAGTTTCATAAGATGAACTTTGCAGGAAACACTGATGTGGGTAAACTTGGCACTGCTGGATGCTGCCAACCCTTCTCAACACAAGCCTCCATACGCCCAGCTGCTGCTTCCAATCCCTGACTTTCCTTTTCATTTTCCTGTATTCCTACATTGCTGCGTTCCTTCAATTCCTCAGCTTGTAAGAGGGGTGATAACAAAGGGATCGGAACTCTCTTAGTGAACAAATCTGGAGATGGAGGCGGAGGCATCACTTTCAAAGGCGTAGGCGCACGCTTCTGCAATCGATTTCTTTTCTCTTCGTGTTTAACTGTGTCTGATGGAGTGCTCGAATCCATGGCCGCCGCTTCAACAGAAACAAAGAAGTTAACTTATTCTTTGGCTGTGTGAATTGGAGCTCCTCCCTCCCTGCTCTTTTATAGAGCTCGTGCATAAACAGATTGGATACAAATAGTAATATCCGGCGAATGAACGAAGTTAGCAAAGTTTGTTGGACTCTGACCAGTTCGATCGGTAATAAAATAGGAATCATTCTATTTTCAAAGACCGTGTATCGTGTTGATTATCTGTTCCCTAACTTAGCTGTGGACTCGGAATATTAAGGCTCTGGTCAATCAAAAGTAGTTAAAGCTACGCTCGGCTTATCGTTTTTCAGTTTTCACCGACTTCTGCGGAAAATCTTTACTTTTTATATATGCCATTACCACCTACATCAGAACCGGCCAAAGAAAATCGTACCAATTTGGAATGTTCGGATAGTTATGATCTTACGGAAAGTTCACGTGGTTAAGAATTGAATATCTTCACCGACCTTCACCGTCTTCAAAGATTCTCCGATTTGAATAGAGCTGGGTAATCAGAATAATCTGGTTAAATGGGCTTTTAATTAATTAATTAATAAATATAGTCAAATGTGAATGTTTAGAGATAATATTTAATAGATAATACTATTTTAGTGATCAATAATGGTAGTCTTAAATATAAACTGTTTACATGTGCATATTATAGAGATGGGTTTTAGGGTCTTCTAGGTAATATTGAGCGTCTAAATTTGAACGTCAACTTACAAATCTTCAATTGAATTTTGTCTTTAAAACATTAAGATGTATCTGGGCTCTATCAAAGATCTAAATTTGAAGGTCAACTTACAAATCTCCATTTGAATTTGTCTCTCAAATATTAAGATGTATAATTATAAGTAAAATGATAAATAAAATAATAATTTTATAAAATAAATTGACTTGATGTCTAAAACCTCCCCTTTCATATGATATAATCATCTTAAACATTAAATTATGTTTTATTGCAAAAATGTCAAATGCAACTCTATGACCCTCAAATTTCAGCCCTAGCTCTACCTGCCTAATGGTAGAGCACATTATAATTAATATGCTTTTGTTCTATAGAAATTGCACATTTTTCTATTCTCTACTCTTATATTGACTTAAATATCTCTTTCCTCTTTTTGATGTGTGATTCTATTTCTTAGATAGATTTTTTTTTAACCAATCCTCCAAATTTAAATATGATTTTTACTTATTTTAAATTTATTTTTGCGTAAAATTAAATTATTGTTTATTGTTTTGCACATTAAAATATTTAAATTGATTTAGAATGTTGTGTTTAAGGGCAAGTATTGTGATATTAATTATTCATTTATAGATCATTGGAAGATGATTAGAAATATTATAAAACATATCAAATCTCATTGAGAGCATTATCAAGTAGCAACTTTCAATATTTGAATCAGTTATTAATTATATACTACACTTAGGCATTCTTCATTACATACCTTTTGTATCTTCAACAACATGTAATTAACAAAATAGGATTTTACATAGAGTTAAGGAAGTTACAAATGTAAACCCACTCATAGCATATCATTAAAGACATTTCTTTGCTCCACATTAGTTCAAAAAATAGACATCTTCACAAGTACACAAATTTCATAGGTTCATAGCAATAGAGGATGAAATTATAAGACAATGGATTGACTCATGCCACCCTATTACTAAATCACGTGTAATTGTGTCTAGAAAAGAAGTAGATAGGGTAAGTAGGTCTATCATACAATCTATATAATTGAGATTTGATTCCAAATTCATATATGTAATTGTAAAAAATTTTACATAGCAACATCTTTCTCATGCAAAACTCTAATTTAATAGGAAAAAGATAATTAATTGTATTATTCTCCTTTACTTTATTGTTTGTCAATCTTGGCTCCAAACTATCTAACATTTAATTATTTTATCTAGTTTATTAATTAGATCATAGATATTTCATTGATATATTACCTTTATATCTACATTTTTCTAAACCTTGACCTTGCGAGCCCCTCTAGTTTTTCACCCTATGGTTTTTACCACCCTTTTTTTATTTTCTAATTTCTAGTCTAATTTTATTTTTTATTTTTCAATCTTTAGTCTAGTTTTGAAATTTGTGTGTTCCTTTTCTTTTCTTTCAATTTATCATATAGAAGTATATGTAATTTCATGTTAAAACATCACCATGATCACATCTTATGATAATAAGAAATATTCGTCTCAATCCTAGAATGAATATCGATACTCTCATATTGTGTAAAATTTGAATACATTTGTTTACTTAGGTGATAAAGAGTAATTTAATCACGAATCTTATCTTAATAATATGGAAAATTATAAGAAAATGGAGTTTTTCAATAAATTACAAATGCTTAGAAGGGTGTTAATAAGCTTGATGATGGAAAATCTATCTTAGATTTCAGGGATGATTTATATGGCATGATAATTTTCTGAATTATATGAAATAAATATTCTTACAAGAATAGGTCAACATATCAATAGATATACCATTATTAATGTTGTTCCCTACACTCACATTTTCAAGATTTCTATTTTATTCTTTCCTCCCAATCAAAATATTTAACCTCTTTTCTTCCACAATTTGTTTCACTGGTGTCACTCTTTTATTATTTACATCCCACACACCAATAATCTCATATATCTTTCAATAATTTCATCCTTAGTCGCATATCCTATATCTATAATTCAAACTTTCTAAATTACCCCAAAATACTAAAGAAGCAATTCATAATTTAGACCAATAAATGCATGTTGATCTACACAAATAAGGAAAAAGTCATGATTATATTATGTGAAATTATAGGCCAATTTATAGCAGCAAGAAACTCTATAATTTTAGCTTTATATGGTCAAGAATCATAGAGTTTTATAGAAAGGAAATGAGAAAAGAAAAGGATTAAGTAAGCCATATCGTATATATACAAACACCCAAAATATTTGTGACTAAACATATAGTAAATTAGGTCACTATTTACAAATCAAAAATATCATATTTAATAAAAATTAAAATAATATCTTACACATAATATAAGATGTGAAATTGGTTTATATTCCCAAAAGGTTAATATTATTATTTAAATGAACCTTTTTTTCTCATAAGTATAACTTTCTAAGAGTTTATTAGGTTAATATTCTCAAAAGATTTATCATTAAATTATAATATTGAGTTATTCAAGTAAGTGGCACATAAACTATAAGGAGGAAATTTAAGTATATATATATATATATATATATATATATATATATATATATATATATATCATTTAACTAAAGAGGATTGGCTCCTTAGGTCATTGGTGATAAATAAATAAATATGAAAACTATCGTGCCCTTCCCATTTGCATCTCATTAATGTGAGATCGTTGTTTTGGCTTCATTGTTTCCTTGTGATTCTTTTGGTGATTATATTATGGATTTGAATGTTGTGTATGAACTACTGGATGTTCAAGATGAGTTTTTTCAACATGTCAATTATTATAATTTTAAATATTTACATGCTCAATTTATCAATTTGCTTCAAATTAGTGATATGCATTATATATGTTGTGGTTAAATGT
This sequence comes from Sequoia sempervirens, assembly GCA_007258455.2. Classification (NCBI taxonomy): domain Eukaryota; kingdom Viridiplantae; phylum Streptophyta; class Pinopsida; order Cupressales; family Cupressaceae; genus Sequoia; species Sequoia sempervirens. The sequence continues at coordinate 310,009,714 of VDFB02058242.1, read as the reverse complement.
AATCCTGATTATTTATGTTTAGAAGGAATGGTTTATTTAATGATTTATATAATGGATTTTACTTTCATTAAATTATTGAACCTCATTGGGTGATTATGTTATGCTTCGACTATATATACATTGAGCATGTACCCTTGATGTGTGTTGAATGGTTATAGGTACAGGGTTATTTCTCCACTTGGCTACACAGTTCTAAGTTATTCCCCAATGATGGTTAATTCAAAGTGAATCGAACAAATTCACTGCCCACAATTCACCATTGGAAAATTCACTGCCAACAATTCATCGTAATGACAAATTCACCTCAAGGAAAATTAACCACAAACTTTTAATGTGATGAATTTTCCACAACGGTGAATTACTGGTGGTGAATTTTCCTTGAGGTGAATTTTTCATGGTGGTGAATTATCTCATGGTGAATTGTTGGTGGTGAATTTTTCATGGGAATTATTATAGGTTAGTGTCACCTATAATAATTCCCATGATTTTTCCTCTTACATAACTCAACTTTGCACAACCTCAAAACATTTAGGTCAATATCACATAGGAAAATTGGTGAAGTAAAACTAAATGAATCAACTATTCATCCACACCTAGACACGTGGACCACCAAAAAACTTGCCACATGGAATGTACACACCTTTGACACCTATAAACACTTCAAAAAATCTACATAACAAAATTTTCATCCACGGTGGAATATAGAGCATTCTAATATACACTTGTTGCCACTAACACTTCCATTACAAAGTCTAATACTCAGTCAAATCTAACTATAGGTGTGAAAGAAATCAAGTCATGAAACTTTGGATTTAGAATCTACCAACACACACCAATAGTACCTCAAAACTGCATAACCAAAAACTAGTTCTTTGAACCTTGAAACTATATTCTGGGACTTAAGTAATTATCCAACCATCTAGCCTTCTCTAGACCAATATTTCTACATTTTTGCCATGGATTGCCATCAATGACACCACCATATGCTCATTTCTCTTCAAAAATCTCTTTGTGTACTATCATGCTTATGTTGCCAATCCAACAATATTATCAATGATAAATAACCTTCCAACAATCTCCCGAACAAGTTAGGTTCCAAAAATATCCCCCTTTTTCATTGATGGCAACATGCTATCAAAACTCTTTAAGCTACTCAAACTTCTCCCCCTTTGACATCAAGGGAAAAGGGCTCTCAATGTAAAGCTTGTCAAACTGTTTCAACTGTTCTTCCCCTTTTTAGATATACATGTATATACATGCGAATGACTCCCCCTACTGCTTCACTCTACTAAAAAATTCTTGAGTCATTTACATTAGAGAGATTTCCCCTAACAAAGTTATCCAACAAAAATGTCAAACATTGTACTGCAACACTCTCTAATAATTTTGCATATGTACATTGCAATCAGGAAAGTTATCTATACAGAAAAAAATGTACAACTTAACTTGATCAAGGAAAATTTCCTTGATTAGACACACTTAATTTCACAAGGTGTGCCTCCCAATCCTTCTTTATTGTCTCCCACTCATTCTTAGTGAAGTGAAGTATACTAAACTGACTCTCAAGCTTCAGATGGATCTCCTTACCTTCATCCGAAGAACTAGGTACCCAATTCCTCTTTAAAATCTTCTCCACATCAACCAAGATTCTAGTCAGAGATGTAAGACTTCCACTTATCAATTCTTTAAGTTGACTATACTGCACAATTATTTTCTCTTTCTTTTCTTGTAGTTGGAAGAACTGACCATGTAATTTTTCAATAGCAGTCCTTGTTGCATCATCTGCATCACTAATTGGATCATAAACATTGGAAGCCTAAGAAATATGCAACTTTCAAGAATGAGTCCATTTGGTATTTTATACTCTTTGTAGAATTAGTCCATTTTAACGAAAAATTGAAACAAAAAATTTGCTTCCTCCACACAATTCTCGATATCTTTTAAGTGGCTCTACAACTTACCACATGGTGAAATAGCACATTTTTAGAGGCATCTATCAACCTCTTGTCATTGACCTTCTTAGTCATTTAATTTTCCTATCTTTCCTCTAAACAGGTAGAATATTCCTTAAAGGAATCAAGTAGTAGCCTTAGTTGTTGCACACCGAATAAAGAATTGTCAACATTTGCAATGGGAAAGCTATCTTAAAACACTTTTACCTCTTCATCAATCATCTCAGCACTCTTCTAGTGAGTTTTGCAATATATCCTTTCTCATCACGGAGGAATGAAATGTATCAATAAGTTGTAATTTATTTAGGCCTGAGATATTTTTTCCATGTCAACTTATCCTTTCTACATTGGAATTTTTGGTAACTTTGTTGACACCACCGATTAGAACTGAAGTTGTGTGTCTAGTAGAAATTTCAAAGAATCCCCAGGTTTTTTGAAGGATTCACCAATCGTTGAGTATGTCCTTCATTTTTCTCTTTCTCTCCACTGTTCGAGCATTCTTTTGCATTCTTCTCTTCCCCAGTAGATATTTCATTATCTGGAGGAGGAAAGTCTTCACTATTTTGTGACTGATTTCTTTGGGACTTCTTATTTATTAGCATCCTTCTTCATATTCAGATAGGGTAGATTATGTTCTTGTAATTCATCCTTCTTTATGATGTCCTATTTATCTTTCTCTTATTCCTTTACAACCATATTCTCCACATTCGAATGAATATTTTTTGTAATCACATATTCTTAAATATTCTCCTCTATAGGCTCATGTTCATGATGTTCAATATCAGGTTCATTGACCTTCAGGACAGAGGTGTCATGCCACATTTCAATTTCTTCATCAGGATACTTTCTTAATTCCTTTTCCAAATATGCAATCTTTTATAGTGTTTTATTCTTCAATCTATCTATGTCTTCATTGTCCCTACTCATTATAGTGTTGAATCTCTTTTTTTTTAACTCTTTTCTATATGGTTGAGCTAATTTAGCTCTATCTTCATCAGAAAGAGAAGAACCAATCTTCTCCAAGGTAAATGCCCTAATTTTTTCATCTTCTTCAATAACTTATTTCCTTCTAATACTCAATACATTCTTCAATTCATTAGGAAAATGATCTTCAATCTATCCTAAGCTAGAAGAAAATGTTACCATGTACTTTGAATAACTTCTTCTATAGTTTCCTTATCTATATTATCTGATCTCGAAATACATTTTAGAGATTTCTTCCAACATCCCATGCTTATAAATACCATTAAATAATGCATTTAATCTTAGAAGGCTATGCTTTCTCACTAGAGAGGTCTTCTCTTTCTTCATCCTCTTATCTTTAGGAGACTTTTCTTCTTTTTAGGACCTTAAATTCTTCTCCCTCACATGGATAGATTGAAATCTTGCTTCTACGTTTCAACTTCTTCTTCATTGTCAATATCAACTATGTCACTTTCCTTTTTTTTGAACTTGTCTGTACTTAAGAGACACTAGATTTCCTTTTTCAAATTAGCTAAGGTCTATCTTCTTCAATGTCCTCTTCATCCTCATAGCTGATATATCTTTCTAAATTGTATCTTTTTCTGTCTTTTTCCTTTGTGGAGGATTTTGTTGTGTTGTAGGGGCACTCAGTGTAGCTTTCCTCTTAACACCAATTGTAGGCATAGTTTCAGAGGACTTCAAAATAGTGGGAGATGGGGTAGAGGTCCTAACTGAACTTCTTGTGCTTTGTATCCTCTATAGAGCCACTGAAGGGGATTCGATTTTCTCCATAGAAACTTTTGAGGAACTAATAATCTCCTCCAATTCTGCCTTCATCTTTTCTACATTCTTCTTTATTTCTTTTTCCTTATGCTTTATATGCACTTCACTAGACTTCTTCTCATAGGTTCAAACCTTAGATATAGATAGGTCTCTTAGTTTTTCCAAAATTAGATTTTCAAGACCTATGATTACATCTTCTACCACTTCATATTCCATTTTAGGAATCTAGACTATTTTGGGTTCCACTACTTCCATAATGCATTCATCTCTGGTAACCATAAATGTAATATCATTCTTGTATTTTTCAACAATACTCTTAGGAATCCTCTCTTTCTTTCATCCAAGATTGAAAGGATTTTAAAATTTCCCACAAATCCTAATCCCTAGACTCATCATCCTAAAATATTCTCAAATGATCCCTTATTTGTATTACATTAGGAAAATTATCTAAATACATTGTGTTCTTTGTTCTTAGAAACTCCCTAAGAAAGTAGAATAACAAGCAAATTATACAAGTTCCATACCAAAAAGGATATTTTGATTATTTTGTCTTTTGTATGTTCTCCATCAATTGTTGTCTCAAGAGTGAAACAACAAAAACAGGGTGCTCTACCTTTTAGGAGATGAAGCACAACGAGGGGTTTTCCTATCTTTGAGTAGATAGGTTTCCTATTTCACATAATTATTTCACTCAAGGAAACCCTAGAAATCTCAATCCAAGGATGGAATGAAGGAAAGAGATCTACTAAAGGTTGTACTAAGGTGTGATTAAAGATAATAAGAGGGTTCACCACCAAGCTAGGGCTTGGAAAGACAAGAAATGAATGTAACATGCAAAGTACTATGAGAAACCTAACTGAATGAATTAGGAAATGAAACTAAAATGCAGAATAACAAACTAAGAATGAACAAAGGTGCACCTGGAAGAAGGATGAGGCCAGAACAAGCTTCAAAACCCTAAAAAACCTACTATTTAATTCCCACTGGGACTCATATGCTAGTCTAGGAAATTTAGTCCCAGACTAGGGTTTCAAGGTGGAAACAAAAATATGACAGTGGTGAGTCTGAATCTCATGAAATATAGAAAAAGCTTTGTGTTGGGACTCATACACCACAAGTGTTGTATTAGTCTCACTTTTCTCTTTCAGAGGGCTAAATCCTAAATCTGCATGCCAAACTTTGCTCTTCCTTCCATACTTTGTTTCTAGGTTTGAAACTCTAATTTGCAACCTGTAGGTAACTTTCTATGAAGATGAAAACCTTGTGACAACTTGATGACTTTCTTCAACCTGGAAACCTATTCTCCAAAGGATCTTCAAGCTCCAAGACACCTATAATTATAATCACACATGTAGAGAGAGAAAAAACTTATTGATTGTTAGGGAATAGGGGTTTGCCTTGGTCAAACATCATTTAGGTAATTAAACCTTATGATGAAACAATGAAATATGAACATGAAACATGAAATATGAAATATGAACAATGATACCTTGAATGATGTCTTGAGATATAAATCAACAATCTAACATGACGTGACCATGTAGAATGCAGACCTTGATCTCAAATTTTGATATGAAACAATGCTTGTAAGTGGATCTTCAATGCTACATCACCACACTGGATTAACAACATGGTTGATGCTTGATGATCTTGACATGATGATGGATCTTGAATTACTGCAACAAATGATGAAGATCAATTCTACCCTTGAATGCCTTAAAAGTTCTCTTGTAAACTCTCTTGATGCTCTTGTAAAGTCTTGGAATGCTTAACTCTTGATAGCTTATGATGATACCTTGTATGCTTATGTAAATAATGATTTGAGACCTTGTTTATATACGTAATCCATCCAATTTACCATGTATTAGATCCCAAAGGCCGAAATTCATGAAATTTGAACTTAAAACCATGATTTCCCACTCAAAACCCTACAAAGGGGTCAAATGGGTCTCATACACCACTTGTGGCATATAGGTCTCATCTGGATGGGACTTGTATTCCCAAGGTGGTGTATGGGTCCCACCAAGCCTTTTCAGGTGGAGGAAATATCAGGGAGTAATGAAATTAAGTATATTTATTGATCTTGTTGGGATTTCGATTGAAATAAGCCTCATGATGCATAATATAGGGTCCCAAAGGCCTGTTAATGATGATATAAAGGTAATAAATGCAAGAGGTCTAAAAAATTAATGTTAATGTGTAAATAAATACACTTTACAACATCAAATTAAGGAAAAATTAGGTCTATTTAGCTTAAAAGGGCCCTAAATCCACTATGAGTGTGTAAAACACATTACAACACTAGATCAAGGTGACATTAGGCCTATTTTAATGTTTACCATTCCTAAATTAAGTGAGGAAAATGGATACTTTTTCTATTTCCACATTTAGCCCCCACTTTAGTGAGAGGATGAACTTGCTTCAAACTCACACTAAAGTAGACATTCACGAGGGGTCCAAGTGTACCGATGCAGATGGTCTAGGACAACAAGGATCAAAGGTCCTACATCAAACTAAAATAAGCACAAAAGGACACGCACAAGGTGTATGATATGCATCAAAACAAGATACATAACACATGCAATGTCAATGACTAAAAGAAAAAGAAAAACAAGTGAAAGTAAGAAGAGGTTGATCAAGCCTCGATTGTTTGTCCAAGGCAATGTGGATCAGATCTAAGTTGTTTGTCCAAAGATTCAAACTCACTCTAAGGCAACATAACTTCAATTTGTTCATTGGGTGAGTATCTAAATGGTGGCTTATTGAGAAAATCATGCCTCTGTACCAACTTCTCACCGTATAATGAGAAATTAATGTTCACGTTTAGGCTTCTCATCATAGGTTTACCATACCAAATTTATACCTCCTGATAACTTTGACAAGGCACCAAAAAATAATGAACTTTGAGGTTCATGAGGCAAGCAAAGCTTCATATGCTTGAAACTCATGAACAAACTTGAGATGGCTCCATAAGTATGCAAAGTGTTTTATGCAACTTGGCCATATAATAATTGTTGTAAATTCAAAATAGTCTAAGGTATGTTCAAAGGGATTTTTCTTGGTTCATTTAAGGTCTCTTCTTAGGGAACATCATGCTTAATATCTCCAAGAGAGGACAAGTCAAAGGAATATCATGCTCTTGGAGGGAATCAAACCTAGTGACACCACAAAGAAAGGGACGCATCACAAGAATAAATGAAATTGCACAATGAAACATGAGTTTCAATGTATGCCCCCACTTTAAAGCAGTTGTTAACACCATTGCTATGACCAATTGATTTAAAGTAGAAGAATACATGAGAGCTTAGTCAAAAATCCCTATGCCAAGTCATATGTTTTTGAATTGAACTACATCATGGATAAGTATGTCACATGTGAGCCAACTTAAGGCATGTCATCCACATCCCAAGCTTTCTCTTATATTTATATGAAAGGAGGTCAACTATCCAAAAGAGACAATTACAAGTGATATATACGAGGATAAGGATACTTAACCCCTTGTCCCCAATTAGTGCAAGACAAGGATGATCCAAGATGTATGATGACAAACTTTCAAGTTAGTATCAACTAGAGTAGCTAGGTGCTTTAACACAAGGAAAAGCACCACAATCCTTAAGATGTTGAGTCTTTTTACCCAAAGCCTTACATTCTTTAGTAGAATGATCATGAACTCTATGATATTCAAAAAATGAATTCTTGTAGTAAAATTTCTTCCGTGTTCTTAGAGGGAGGGATATCAAACAATCTTGGAGGAGTCTCGATAGATACCTTCTTGATCAATAGCAAAAGATGTTCCTTTATTTTGCGACAAAGATATCTCTTGCTTAGTATAAGATGTCATACTTATAGAAGACTCTTTATATTGTGAGATTTTGTACTCTCTTTTATAGGAGGGTGTAAAATCTATGAAATTTGAACCATTAGTGTTTTGCATAATGAAATTTATGTTAAGTGAAGATTTATCTATTTATTTCATTTCTTTCAAAGGACAAAAACCAAGACCACTAGTGTCTATCAATTTAGGATGCACTAATGTTAAAGTTGGATTAGAGGAATCTTTTGTAAGAGTGTTGATATTGAGTGAAGGATTTTTTGTTTCTTTTGAGGGACACCAAGGCCACTAGTCTTTTCTTGCATGTTAGGATCTATAGGAACATGAATACCTTGTTCTCTAGCATCACACCATTTTCCACTATACCTAAGTTGCTTCATGAGTTCATTACCTTTTCCATGTAAATATTTTTCATTTATTTAGGATTTGGTGGTTGTTGATAGTCTATTTCGTCAAAGTTTGTTGTGTATGTTTTCTTTTCTTCTAAAGTGGTTGAGGTGGATGCTTTCGAAGGTTCTTCTGAATTTTGTGTTGACATTACCACTTTTTCTTTTCCTTTTTTAGAGTCCTTTTTTATGATTTTTTATCCTCCCATGAATGTTGGTTTGAATTCTAAGGAACCCCAATCATCTTCTAATAGCTTTGTGATTTCCTCAAAAAAAAAATCTTTTTCTTTATGTTGCATGTGTTCTACTTGTGTAGTTGGTGTCAATTTTTTCAAAGTATTTCCTTACCTTTCTCAATGTTCAAACAATTTTTTGGTTTAGGGTTAGCTTCGAGTGTGTACACTTTGTTATTGTAGATGTATTTCATTTTACGATGAACAACAGAAAGCACCCCATTCATTGCATGAATTCACAGTCTGTCTAAAAGAAGGTTGTATGAAATATCATGAGGCATAACATGGATCAATGTCTCTAATTTGTCCTTTCCAACTACAATAGGAAAAGTGATCACACCGAGCGGTTGTTTTCCTAAATTTTCAAATCCCTTAATAGATAAAGAGTTAGGTTGAATATTTGATTTATCCACACCAAGCTTATCCAAAAGGGCTACACTACACACATTAAGGGAAAATCCATTATCAATAAGGGTTCTTTTTATTCCCAACCTATTATAGATAGCTATTATCACAAAAGTTTCATTTTATTTTTGCACTTCCAAAGGAGGGAGCTCACTTTGGTGGAAAGCAATGTCATCATTCATTTCTTGAATCATGGTTGATATGCCATTTGGTTGCACATTATAATGGATAGGAACTTTTTGTAAGGAATTTTGAATCATGTTATGATAATGAGGGGGGTCTTAAATAAGGTCCAATAATGATATCTTAGCAGGAGTATTCTTTAGTTGTTTAATAAGATCATACTCCTTTCCACTTTTTGGAGGAAAAAGTGGAGGACCCTAAGGTAAGATAGGGTTAGGCAAGATAGGAAGGAAATGGAAGGGATGTTGAAGGTGTCTATTTTTGTTATGTATTGTTTCTAGTGTTATATATATGAGCAATGGTATTATAACTCAGTTGTTGTGAAACTTAGTCTTAGGTGGGTAAAGGATAAGTTCATGTTTTGTTTTGGGTTGGAGGTTTGTGTGAAGGTGGGTAAAGGATGAGTTGAGGTTGAATAATATTAATGTCCCTTAGTGAAGGAGAGTCTAATGTTACTTCATCATCTATATCTAAGGAAACTATATCACTATTTTCAATGTTATCATTTTCTTGCACCATGATATCCTCCCTAGGAGGATATTTTTAAGGAGAACTACAAACCAGATGTTCATGACATTCCAAGTTTGGTTCTTCTAAAATGAATTCGTTGCAAGTAGGGGAATGATCAATGGTTGTATTTTGTTGTTCAACAAGGGTTTCCCTAGGGGAAGAGATGCAACTAAGATTCTCATGAATCTTAATGCTTTGATCTTCTAACATCAAAGTTTCTTCTTTACCAATAGTAGAGATATTAGGAGAAGGTCCAATTTGATTATTATGATTGTCCATTATTTCATCCTTTTTTTCTAAGGTATCATTATCTTGTGCCCCAATATCTACCCAATTAGGAGAGCTTTTAGGGGAGTAACAAACAAGATCTTCATCACATTCCATGGTTAGGTTTTGTAAAGTAGCTTCATCACAAATAGGGGAGGCATCGAGAGAAGGAGAATCATGCTTTTTGATGATTAGATATTTATTTCAAATATATCTCTCCAAATGGTAGGAGCATTAGGAAAGGGAGAAATGATATTTTCATGAATTTCAAGTGTATCTTCTAACACTAAACTATCATCTTCATTACTAGGAAGGATATTAGGAGAAGAACCAATGTGATTATTGTGGTTATCTACAATTACATCCCTATGCTTTATAATGTCTTCCCAAGTGGGAGAGGTAGGATTTCCATAGTTATCAATCATTAGATCTCTTAACACAAACATTTCCTCACAAATGTAACTTTCATGGTCATTCATGATTGTATCCTTTTTCACTAAAGCATTCTCACAAGTAGGGGAGGTTTTGGGAGAGGAATGCAAACTAATTAAAGTAGTGGCAATGACTTCATATTTTAGTGTTATAATATCTTCCCAAGGGGGATGAGGAGAAGGACAAAGAATACCTTCATGATTCTCAAGATTGCATCTTATTTCACCAAGATACCTTCATCACTAGCAAGAGAGGTATCGAGAGAAAAGCAATTATGATTATCATGATTGTCTATACTTCCAATTTTTTCTATCACATAATTCCCACGAATAAGAGAGATAGGAGGGGTGTAGATTTAAGGAAAGCATCAACATTTTCACTTTCTTGCACTAAGGGACTCTCATAACTAGGAAGTGTATTGAATGAGTGACTAACATGCTTATTGAATAACTCTTTCTTTGCAAACTTGCAAAAGATAGATACTAACTATAATAATGGAAAGAGGTCCCCCATAAGATGGCCTTGATTTAGTGTTGCAATGTGTCTAACACATTCACATTAGGCCTTGGGCCCTTGTGAACTAAATGACCTCATTGGTGCCATGTTTGGAGTGTTGTAAAGTGTTGTAACACATTCACACTTTTCTAGGGTTTTATTTAATAATTAGGATTTTTAATGCATTAATTGGCTTTATTTTACATCCACAAGCCCCATTTAATGCATCTTTTCATGGATAATCCCAACACAAATCAATACCCAATCATAATTTAGGTGTTTTTAGCTTGTGTGGCCCAGATTTAGTGATCTAGGACTCATTCGCCACCTTGGGTTAATGAGTCCCACCTAGATTTTTGGGTCCTGAACCTAGTTTCACACCTTTCTAAGCATTTTTTAAAATGGCCCCAAAAATTATGCCTGGTGGGACTCATTTTTCACCTTGGGCGAAAGAGTCCCATGTGGCGGGTATGTGCAGGATCATGATGGGCCAAAAAGTGGCAATATGATGGGTATGTGGTTGACGACTATTTTTTTACCCAAAATTGATGAAACGAAAAGGGTTTTTAAAGGAGATTCTCATCTTTCCACCAATATAAATTATGCTTTACTTTGAATTTAGTAAGTAATTATTATTCATTTTCTATTCAAATTACGACTAAAGTCCTAATTGATAGGTGATTGAAAAAATCTATAGCTTTCAAACGGTATCACATTTTTTGAATCCAAAACATGTGTCACATTCTATGCTTCACATAATATAGGATTAAAAAAGAAAAAAATGAATTTCATGAAGTTTTGACCAAGTTAAGGTGGTCAAACATAGAGTTTTTATATTTTAAAAAATTGTAATAAAAATTCATAATTAATTATTTACGGAAAAAATTACAAAAGATATGCATCACATTGGGGCATGAGTCCTCTAATTATATCTAAAATATTATAAAAATATTATCATTTTATTGTGGTTAGGGTGGTCAAACAGACACCTACTTCTTATTTTTTCCCTAAAATTTAAGTACCACTGCATTGAAATTTCAAATTTTCACCAAATAGTTTAAAAAAAAAAAAAAACCTAGTAGTTTAGATACTACATTCAATTTTCTACAGACTTGATTCTTATATATTTTTGATATAATATGTATAACTTATTCAAATTTTTACGCCAACTTGCATAACTCTGATTTTTCTAATTTTTTTGCCACTTAAGGGCCTATTTTTTCCATGGTGATCCTGCACATACCCTAGCCCAAAATCAAAATTAATTAAAAGTTTTGGTAGGATTTTTTCCTCCTAGATCTGATTTTGGCCTATAGTGTTGTAATTTCGGGAATTATTGCATAGTTGAGTATAAATACAAGGTTCTTTCACTCATATTCACCTAAGACTTTTGTGAGAGAATTCCTTATAGAAATTTTGAGTTCACAAGATCATTCAAGAATTCACAAGAGAATTCAAGAGCATTCAAGGGAATATTATCAAGCATTTTAGACAAGCATTCAAGCATCAAGCATCATGTCAAAGTCTTCATGCATCATGTTTCTTTTGGAGCTAAAAATTGTGATGTAGTGGGTTTCATTATTCAAGCTAGCATTTCATTCAAAATCTATCACCTTCAAGAAAGAGTCGAGAACTACATCCATTGGAGCCATCTCATACATATTTGTAACACTTCATTGATAGGGTTTGGTGAGTTGCAACATCATATTTTTTTCATTCATCATTCTCCATTCCTATTTCATTCTTGTGAACCCCAATCCTAGACCTCCAGAAACACAAAGAACAAACACAATGTTAGTCACATATGCAAGTTAGAACTAAGATTCCCCATGCAATTCATTTACAATGTTTAAAATAGGAAATGGATGAAGGACACAACAAAGAAAGAAAATAAATCCTATTAAAGCATGCAAACTCTCAATCCCATGGGGGAATTGGTGCCATTTTGATGTGGAAAATGGCCCTTTCCCAATCCCTTATAAAATTTGTGATGACTTGATGTAGATTTGATGATTCCTTGGAGAAAATCCTGCATAACCTAGCTATAAAACTTGAAAATGGATGATGGTTGGATGAACACAATTCAGAATCTGAAGATTATGACTTTGCACGAAGTTGTCTCCCTAAAATGAGAAGAAAAGCCTCTTATTTATAGAAGAGATTGAGAGAAGAAGAGGAAAAATGGATGAATGTGGGATTAATCAATATCCAATGACCAAATGCCACTTGTCAAGATGTGAGTGGATGAAGGTTGAGCACATTTTGATTAATGTGCAAATTTGAAATTTGAATTTGATGAAGTGACATGTTTAGTGGGGATGAAAGAAGAGTTAATGCCAAGTTGACTTGTGTAAGAGACATGTAAGAGCTTTAAATGCTTTGTTGGACGGACAAGTCCTTTTAAGAGGGAGATTTGAAATTGATGGAATATTCCAAAGAGATGCCATTTTTTAATGGAAATAGATGAATTAATAAATCAGATAAATTGATTTAATGTGCAAGTTGCAAAATCTAGAGGATTTTGAGGATTAGAGTTAGAATTAATTAGGATTTAATTAACTTAGGTGGAAATAAGTTGATTTGACATTTGACTTACATTTTTGGATTTATGTAAATCAAATTGGAGGAAATTGATGCATTAGTAATTTAATTAAATAAAGTTTGATTTATTCAATTAAATGAAGAACATTAGGAGTTAATCAAATAAAATTGATTTATTTAATTAAAGAGAAGAATATGATTTAATCAAATAGAATGATATATTTTATTAAAAGAAGAATGTTAGATTTAATTAAATAAAGTTGATTTATTTAATTAAAAGGCGAAATATGATTTAATTAAATAAAGATTAATTTAATTAATTAAAAGAGGAAACATGATGAATTTTAATTAGATAAAGATTATTCGATTAAAATGGTTAGTAGAAGGATGATTAAGGATGAATCAAAGTTATTGAACCAAAATCAGGTATGTGATATCAATCAGGATAATTCTCGTGTTTATAATTCTATTTCAAGGTTTGATTACCAAAACGGGGTTTGACCAAGGCAAACCCCTATCCACTAACAACACAACATTTTTCCCCTCTTTTGTATGTAATTTGTAGGCTTAGGTTGAAGGAACGTCAAAGAGAAAGATTGGAAGAAGTTGTCAAAGTGTATAAAGTTTTCAAAGTTGTAATCAAGCCTTAGAGAACATTAAAGAACACCTATGGGTTGATTTACAAAGATTTAGATCCAAAAACCTAAAGAAGCATATTGAGAAGACTGAGGAGAACATATTCAGATTATGAAGTTTCAAAAAACCCTAACTGGACTAATTTTCCACTTCTGGCGAGTGAGTCCTAGTTTTGGTCAAAATTCATTTTTTTGTAGATTCAGATACCCATATAGAAACCTAGAGTTTGGACTGATTCACCCAGCTTGGTGAATGAGTCCCACTTAGCATTAAAACTAGAATTCCTATCATTTTATAATTCCATTAAGCCATCGCTATATTTCTAGGTGCATACATTCCATTATGTACTTTTTGTTTTGTTTTATTTGCATTTCTAGGTCATTTAGTGAAGGTTTGTGTTGAATTAGGGTTTAGTGCATTACATCTTACATTTCAAATTTCATTGCATTTGTCTTTCCAAGTTATTACTTGGTGGTGAACCCCTTATTAGCTTACAATCAGCTCATAGGATAACCCTATTGAAAGATCTCTTTCTCCTTTGCATTGAGATCTCTAGGGTTATCCTTGAATGAAATTGGAAAGTGGGTGTGTTCTATGTCCTAAAACCATATCATAGCACCGCATGACTTTTTCTACATTTCACTTTGGTGAACCTTCATTTAGAACATTATAATTTTGATTTGGAGTGCATCATCATCGTAGATTTGGCTTGTATAAACATTGCATTAATGTTTGCATTAGTTAATTGGCATTCTAGGGTTTTCAAATTTTGCATTAGTGAAAGATCATAAATCTTGCATTTTTTTATCTCATTTCACTAAAAATCTAACAAAATATGTATTTTCACTTATAATTTAGATCATACAACATGAAAAGCATAAAAATCAATTGAAAAGTTCTGAAAGTTTTGAAAAAAATCGCTATTGGGACTTATTTGCCACCTTGGGCTAATCAGTCCCTATGCACATACTGCACTACATTTTTTGGCATTTAAAACACCATTTTTTAGCTTCTGTTTTCTTTGTATAGCTTTTTGTTTTAGTTTATAGATTTTTTGTTATAGTCATTTCATTGCTGTTAGCTTGTATTGCATTTACATCCATTTTGCATTTAGAAGCACTTAAATGAGTATTTGGTGTCCTATTGCTAATACTATAGTGAGATGAAGTTTGAGACTCATGTCATCCCGTGATAGCACAATCATTGTGGATCTTGGGTTATCTAGCTCTTTCACTCCTAGTATTGGCATTAGTACACTAGGTATGGACCATACCCTTAACAACTCTTTACCTTCAACTAGTGTGATGCATGTTGAAACAATGGTTGCTAGTGTCCCACAAGAAAACATAAATCAAATTCATGAAGACTTAGCAAACCTAAAACATCAAATGCAAAATAATAACATTTCAACTAATGACATCCCTATTATAGAAAACATTCATTGCATGATTGAAAGTGAAGGTGGAAAGTTTGACCTTGTGAAAACCATAGTACAAATATTTGGAAAACACCTCACCTCAACCACTAGTTGTCCTTTACCTACAAGAAATGCCACAAGCCAAGGAGGAACTCAAATTCCTCCTCTTACAAAAATTTCCTCAATACCTACCTATACCAATTCTCAAGTCACAACAACAATGAAACCAAATAGTAATGTGATGCCTTCCTTAGGTATTTTTGCTAGCATCCCTAGTACCTTTATGGCATCCCATGTCATATCTCCTACCACTTTACCACCTATAATATTTCCATTCACTTGTCCTTTGAACACATACACCCCTTGACCTTTTTCAGCTCCATCTCATAACACAAGCAATGACCCTCTCATCAATCAAACTTTGAAAATTGTTTCATCAATTCAAAAGCAAGTATCCACCATCAACCAAAATCAAAATGGCCCACCTACATATTATTTCAAAAGTAGTCCATTATCCTTGGAGATATTGCAAACACCGATGCCACAAGGTGTAGAGGTGACTAGATTTAAGAAATATGGAGGAAGGGGATATCCTTATAACAATATTAATTATTATACCTATTGGACTTAGGGAACACTGAGAGGGGGAAGGTGAATCAGTGTTTAGCAATATTAAAACAATTAATTTTGATCATAAACTATTTGCAGCACATAAATAGAAATAAAGATGAAAGCACATGAACAAGATAATCAAAGCACCATAACACTGATATTTTTACATGGAAACCCTATTAGGGGAAAAACCACAGTGGAGATTAATCCATAATTTATACTCTATTAAAAGTATGAACAAAAGAGAATGTGCTTGCATTTAGGCACACTGCCTAGAGCTCACTAATCAAAATAAAGAAGGCTCACTTCCTTACAAGAAGTTTGTGATTACAAAAAAAATTGAACTAAGAGGATAGCATCTACAAATTCCTAGGTTTAGTTCCAATGAAGTACATAAAATAGATTATGGACCTTCTGTCCAGTTTGCACTTTTTCTCTACTTTGCTTTGCTCTACTACACAAAAACCTTTTGTTGCACAAATAAAAAGACACTCAATAGATCTTCTGATGTATGCTCATACAACTTCTCTACACCTTTTCAAACACACACACCTTCTCACCACACCATTCACTTACCAACATGAATTACCAATCTCATATATATCTGGTAACATAGATTTCATAGCTTCAAGTCGGCTTTTACAAAATATGAAATATTCTCCAATAGTCAGCTCAAATCATGAAAAATCTTTAATGCGCACCCACACAATTTGGCTAAGACATAGTTGGGACCCAAAACAATATTCTCAAACTTAGAAATAATTAAAAAACTACTCATACATCCATGACACGCTACATTCATCGAGTCAGCCATAATGAACAAATAAACAAAAAATCATTCTATTGAATCTCTTAACTTGTATACTGACTGTTGCAACACCATAAAACTTACCAATAAGGTAACTTACATTCTCAACAAACTTTCCTAGGGGTCCAAAACACCATATGATGATCCAGTGAAGCATACAAATTGACTATCTAACCAGATACCCTATTCTTCATGCTTTATGTCGATAACACACTGACTTCTACATTTCCTACCGGTATAAGTAGATCCTAATCTGTGGACCGAGATAATGACTTTAGTTGCCATCAATGAAAACACTAGAAGCTATAAACAGCCTTCCCAAGCCATATTCCAACAATCTCCCCCTTTGGAATTGATGGCAACACTTAGTGAAAAATGACAAGTGTCAGAATCAAAACTCAAAATTTCAAAACACAAAAAAACACTGCTCCCCCTTAGAATGATAAAGCATTTTTTACTAATCTCCTCCCCCTTTGACATCAATGAAAAATATATTCTTTACTAAGATCTTACTCCCCTTTTTCAAAATTTCAAAATTTGAAGTGCAACTGTTGCACAAATCAGAAAATTATTTTATACTTATCTTTTACTTCTGGAAGAAATTTCTTCCAAGCATCTACAACAATCCCAATAATGATTAACAAACTGTTATTTTCTGATGTTCGGTTAATGATTTGGATAAGGGATTTGGGAGTTGTAATTGCTTCTTCCAAATTTTCTCCTTTCTTTAGAATCTCAATTTGTTGCTCCAATTTGCATTTAGTTAGATCCTTCACTTTCCAGAAAGTGTCCATGAGAGTGTTTCTAGAAAAGTGAACTTTTGCATGCTCAACCTGCAACTCATGAATTTTGTTCTTTATTGCTCCATCCTGGTCCTAAAACATATTGTAATCTTGACCAATTTTTATCAACTCACTCTCAATCTTTTCCAGCTTGTCCTTGTATTTACCAACCACATGAGGCCACCAAAGACAATAATTGTAGACCTTATTTGTTGATTCAATGCATTTCCTTAACACATTCATTTTCTTTTTTATTTTAGCAAGAGACATCCTAAACTGCTCCTTTAGACATAAAATTACTTCTTCCTCTTTCCTATCTAGAGGCATAGAGGCCATAGCCTCCCTGGTGCATGGAATCAATTCTTCTAGAAGAACATTCTACAAACTTTCTAATTCAATGTTGTTATGCACAAAGTAACTACCTAGAGTATCCTCAATAACGTCCTATTCATATGATAGTCTTTTTAACCATATGTCAACAATCTTTTGCATTCCATCTTCCTCTTGAACAATTTGTAGTATCTTTGTCTTGAATAGAGCACCTTCTTCATTGCTTTCTTCTATTGTTATCGCATCTGGTTCATCTCTAGGAGTGTAATCATCAGAATCTTCATTTGGTATATCCACAATTACATGCTCTTTGCCTTTATCTTCAATTTTTGGAGATTTGAGTGTCGATGAAATGTTATTTACAAAATCTCGAGCCCTTTTCTACTTCTTTTTGACCTTACTGGAAGAGGACCCAAGTTCAACTACTCTTACCTAAAGGGAGATGCCAACTATTCCAAACTTTCCCAACAATTCTCTAAAGAAATTTTCATAAACTTTCTCACCATTTTTTTAGAATATTGAAATGTTTATAAATTTTCTTACAAATGGGTTCATTTTCCATTCACACCACATTATCATTCTGAGGCAAGCAATTCATAAAATTCATCATAATGCATATAACTATGGTACCAAACCTAAATGCATAGTCTACATCTTTCGTCAATTGCACATTTTGCATTAACTTATCTTTCAACAATCCACATAGATCAAAGTATCCATCTTCCATTATCATTTTGTGAGAAATATATAATGTGCCTACTGAGGTTGCACCTTCCCTGTTTCTAAAGAAAATTGTATATGAAATACCATGTGCAATATACCTCATTATTGGATCTCTGATCATTGAAATTACTAGAGCCCTTTGATCTCCTGTTACTCTTGTTAGGGTTTTGACTTCAATGTTCTGAATCAACTTATTTTTTAGCACAACACCAACATTGCATAATCCTATTAGATTTCTGATTACCTCTTTTAAAATTTGATAGGGTTTATCCAAAGTAAGGATATCATCATCCATTTTGTTCAAGATAAACCTAAGCACTTCCACATTGACAAAATAAGGAAACTCATTCCAAATGTCCAAATTCTTGTGTTTTTCACCTTCAAGCCACTTCAAATCACCAGAATGCAACAATTTTCTTACATCCTTGATCTTCCTACCACTATATTCATCCAAATTCATTGTTCCTTTGATTTTCTTCATTTTACCTTCTATATCAAACAAGGTTTTTCTTTCGAGCATAGGATTAGGAATTCAACAAGCAATCATAAATACCTGGAGAATTTGCTGCCAAATTTGCTTGACTTCTTTGAAATTTTTTTGCAGAGGCTCTCCTTCTCTTCTTCTTTAGTGCAAGGTGACAAATGAGTGTTCCAAACACCCATTTTTATAACTTTACGCCCCTAAATTTTAGCTACATTAAATACTTTTCCCTAGGAGTTCCGGTAACTCTGTTTTCTTAGATAGTAAGAGAAAAATTCATCTACACATCCTCTATTTTTCATATTTTTGCAAAAGTGATCATTGATGCATTTGCAAACTTCTATCACAGCTACTGACAATTTAATATATTCCGGTGCCAGCTATAGACAAGGGATCAAATGATTTTTCTTGGGAAAAATGGCCCCTAGCCCAAAGGCCTGAGATCAATTTCTAGAGGGATTACTGAAGGTTGCTTCCGGCATGGGCATGTTTCATTCATTAGATTCACTCTTCTTTACCCATTTTTTCTTCATCTGATCTCTTATCTTTTCCATAGACACTTTTATTTTTCCTTTGTCATCTTTCTGTGAAATTCTTCCTCTGTATACCAGACCTCTTCTATCCATGTTTTTGTTCCTGCAAAATCTTGCAATGTGACCAAATCTGTTGCAATTGTAACACACCAGATTTCTCTTTCTAGACCACTCATTCCACTAGTTTCCTCCTCATCTGCATTGATTAGCAACATGCCCAAATTTTCCATAGGTGTAGCATTTAACATTCCTTACACTGACAGACATGCTTCTGCATTCAATTGACTTGTGACCAAACTTATTACAACTACAACACTGACTGGGAAATGATGGACTGCTTAAATTTATTTTACTTCTACACCAGGAAGCCATATGACCAAATTTATTTCAAACAAAGTAGTAACCATTAAACTTCTGAGCATTGGGTTGTCTTACTGGATATCTTCTACCTTTTTTCATCTAATTTCCTTGTCTGGAATCCTTGTGTTCAAATCCAGAGCTTTCTCCTTTCTCATAACCAAGACCTCTCTTGTTATTTGAATTCTTCTATCCTTTAGTTAGCTCATCAATCTTAGCAGAAATGATCCTAAACTTCTCCTTGTACTCATTTTCAATAGTGAGTTCATCTTTGAGAATAACTATCTATCTTTCAAGCTCTTGTTCATTATTTCTAGATTGTTGCAATTCGATTTCAATTTAAATGAATCCACTGTTAACTCAGTTGCATTCCTTGGATTTTTCATTTAAGGACTGGGCTAGATTCTCCTGATTCTTCTTTCTTTCTTCAATTTCCTTCATTAGCTTCATTGCCACAGATTCCATTTCAAGCTTCAAAGTAGCATTGTCTCTAGCAATTTTTTCACATTCTTCAGTTATCTCTTTTAGGGTCTGATTTAGGTGAACATCTTCCAAACTTTTAATCTCTTTCTGCTTCAGCTGATCACAAAGATCCTTCCTCTTTTCTCTTGACTCATTTATTTTTTCCTTCAATGATTGAATGAATTTATTAGCATCCACAATATTTTCTTTTAATTCCATGACTTCTTCCTTAGACTAATCAAGATCATCAAGTGCCACCATAAGCTATTGTTGAATACCACTAGAATCCATTATAATTCAAGATCCACCTCAAGCTATTAAAATTCTAAAGAGAAACCTTGCTTTGATACCAATTTTTGGACTTAGGGAACACTAACAGGGGGGCGTGAATAAGTGTTCAACAATATTCAAAAAATTAATTTAGATCATAAACTATTTGTAGCACATAAACATAAATAAAGATGCAAGAACATGAACAAGATAATCGAAGCATTATAACTCTGATATTTTTATGTGGAAACCTTATTAGCGCAAAAACCACGATGGAGATTAATCCATAATTTATACTCTGTTAAAATTATGAACAAAAGAGAATGCACTTGCATTCAGGCACACTGCCTAGAGCTCATTGCCTTACAAGAAGTTTGTGATTACAAAAAAAATTGAACTAAGAGGATAGCATCTACAAATGCTTGGGTTTAGTTCCAATGAAGCACATAAAATAGATTCTGGACCTTCTGTCCAATTCACACTTTTGCTCTACTTTGCTCTACTCTACTACACAAAATCTTTCTGTTGCACAAGCAAAAATTCACTCAATAGATCTTTTGATGTATGCTCATACAAATAATCTGAATTTTTTCACACACACACACCTTCTCACCACACCATTCACTTACCAAAATGAATTACCAATCTCATATATATATTTGCTAACATAGATTTCATCGCTTCAAGTCGGCTTTTACAAAATATGAAATATTCTCCAATAGTTGGCTCAAATCATGAACAATCTTTAATGTGCACCCACACAAATCAGATAAGACATAGCTTGGACCCAAAAAAATATTATTAAAAGTTTATAAATAATTACACAACTACTCCTTATACATTTGTGACACGCTACATTCATTGAGTCGGCCATGATGAACAAATAAACAAAAAATCATTCTACCAAATCTCTTAACTTGTATAATGACTGCTGCAACACCATAAAACTTACCAATAAGGTAATGTAAATTCTCAACAAGATTTTGTAGGGGTCCACAACACAAAATGATGATCCAGTGAAGCATAAAAATCAACTATCTGACTAGATACCCTGTTCTTCATGCTTTCTATCAGTAACACACTGACTTCTACATTTCTTGCCAGTATAAGTAGATCCTAATCTATGGAACGAGATAATAACTTTAGTTACCATCAATGACAACACTAGAAGCCATAAAAAATATTCCCAATCCATATGCCAATAGTACCACCTTATGTAGTGACTTTGTCCTTGATGATAAACTCTTCACTAAGATTTTCCCTAGGTCCTTCAAGGATATTACCTTGGAGTGGTTTTCTTCTTCAGAAAACAACTCAATTTGTTCATTCAATGAACTTGTTGAGTCATTTTTTAACCATTTCCAAGTGCATATGAACCATAAGATGATCTTGGCTAACTTGATGAGATGTAAGAAAAAAGAAGAAAAGATAAATGACTTTATCTCACACTATCAATCACTTTATTCCCAAATCAATGTCAAGGTTCCTGACCCTCACCTTCACAATATGTTCATAGAAAATTTGCAAAGAAAGATACAAGATAAGCTTACCATGATGAAATTTCCCTCCTTTATGTACTTGTGTACTGCTCTCCATGATTATCAAAATTTGGTTAGTAGTCATGGTGCAAAGTCCTCTTCTAACCAAACTGAGAAGTCTAAATCCACAAACCAAAAACATTTCCCAACCTTTCAAAAAATAGAATAAAGGTTTCCTTCAATTCAATCCCCCTCAACACACAACTCATAATAACAATAACCAAATAGTTGCTATTAAATCCCCAATACCCTTTAGCTATGGAGACCCGAAAAGACAATTCACTTCCTTACCAAATACCCTTCACAATATAATGACATGATTTAAATTAGAATAGAAGATGATTACGTTGCCTCCCATTAAACAACCTGATCCTAGTAAACCATTACCCACAAGCTATAGGCTAAATTCTCACTACCATTATCATTGACAAAATGGACATGATACAGAACATTGTAAGCATCTTAAACATCTTGTTGAAGACCTCATTGATTTCGGTCTTCTCTTCATTGGAGGTGTTAGTGATCAAGGAAATAAGTTTGTTACCACTCCTAACCAAAAATTGCAAATCTTTACCAACCCTATTCCTAATAATAACATTTCATTTGTCAAAGATAGCAAAACTACAAAGAATGATGTGATGAATGTTGATACGGATGATGATAATAATGATAATGTTCAACACGATTCTATAGACAATGATCCTATGGATGACATGGTAGGAGTTATAGATGTCATTCCTCATAAGGGATGAACTAGAAATCCTCTTGACATTGCTTTCTCCTCTAAAGATATACTTAAACATTCACCTGACAGTCTTATTTGCATAGCTAGCCGAATCTATGACAAGCCCACTAATGGGATACTAATATATCTCATCTGGGGGGAGAATGTGATCACTGAGGAATTCTTACCTTCGTACAAGCTCTATCAAGATATATATGATAAACCAAAAGCATGGATCAAGATACATAATGGTTTTTCTTGCCCTACGATGGAATCGATTACCCTTCTTTTACAAATAGGACCAAAAAATTAGATATCTCATTCTCCACCATCCCGCAGTCAGACCAATTTCATGTGAAGCTAGGCTATCCATGGCTTCGCTCCATGAAAGCTATCCTTTCGGTTGTGCATAAATGCTTAATGTGTCTCTTTGAAAATGAAGGTTTCACCATCCATCATAGTGGCTTTAACCCATTGTCCTCCAAATGTAACTTTTCCTTAGGTTTCTTTTGGCCGAAGCCTATAGAACCTATAAAACTATGAGAAGACTTCTTTTTCCCACCCTATCAAAAGTTCAAGGCAAAGAAAATAGCAGAACTATCCCTTTGAAACATGTCCCCAGTCACCATTGAGCCTACCATCCTAGATGAAACCATGATTGATTCTAAAGAAATTCCAAACAACCAAGATCAACCTAAGAAAAAACCTTCACCTACTTCCTACAAAAGACTAAGAGAAATGAACACTATCCTATTACACTTGCTAGAATAAAGCAAGTTTACAAATTCAAAGAGAAAGTGGTCGAACAACCTTCTGTGGTTCCTTTTGTTCCTCCCCTTAGGGAAGAAAAGAAACTTGTGGTTGATCACCCACTCCTACACAAATGAAAATTGAAAATAGAACTAAAGGAAATAGAGGTGCTAGAGAGCATATGTTAGATGCCATGCCCTTGCTTGTGGGTTACATGAAGAAATAGACAAAGAAAATAAAAATCCAAACTTGACTGAAGCAATGCATATTGACTCTACCCCCACCCCAAAACAAAATAATCCAATACAAAAACCACAACAAGAGTTGAACCTTTCCTTGGATATTATCGTTCGACATCCTATTGTGATTAATTTAGATGATGATGCAGAAGTTGCTAAAATTGATGAAGAGGTGCACAATGAATTGAATACATTTGTTTTCCTCTTCCATGAGCTTAAACGACAATTCTCCTAAGAAGAGTGTTAAACTTGGTGATGGACCTAGTTCGACACTTGCTATTGTCCCTTTAGCTAGTTTCCTGCCTTCGATATACAATGAACATAATTTTGATGTAGACGACCTGATTTAGGTTGACTCACATGTGCCTTACTAGTCTTTTACATTATTTATTTTTCATTTTATTTTTTATGATTTCTTGTGTGTAATGTGATCCATGTAATTTTTTGTTTGATCTATCTCTCTCTCTTTGTGGCATTCCTCTATTTGTACTTTCATTCTTCTCTATGTTGTAAATCTCTCATCTTTTCACCTTTTATCTTTTCATTTGTCTTGTGTTTTCCATTTGGGGATGACGCAAGGCATCAAGAAATTTATGTCTCTTCTATGTTGACCCGAAAGGATTTTCCTTTGCTTTTTCCTTATCTTTTTCATTTTTCTTTGGTTTTCCTTTTGGGGATGATGCAAGGTGTTGAGACATTCATGTCTCTTCCATGTGGACCCAAAAGGTTTTTATTTGTTTTCACTCTCTTTGTGTCATTCTTTCAGTTCTATATGTATCTGGGGAATGATGATAGTTCCAAGCTCTATAAAAAAATTATAGCGAGAACATAGTGACCCTAAATCCATAGATCCCTTATGTGTGTTTGTTGTTTTCATTTTGGGGGAAACCCCTCTCTTTTCCTTTGCATGACGTAGCTTTATATGGAAACATATGACTTGGCATAGGGATTTCCAAGTTAGCTCTCATGTCCTCTTTATTGTTAGCATTTATCATTTTCTACTTTAAAGTAATTTCTCATAGCACAGTGTTTAGTAACTTATTTAAAGTGGGGGCATACATTGGTATTATTCTTTTGCATTTTTCTTTTCCATGTTTCATGGTGTAGTCTATTTACTTTATGTGAGGTGTTTTTCTCTTTGTGGATGACATCGGGTGTGATGTCTTTCAAGAGTGTGATCTCTCTTAGCATATTAAATTCCTCTTAGTGGCATGATGCGACAAACTACATCCCCTAAGTTGTTTTTTTTCATGAGCTCCAAGAATGCGAAGCTTTTCTTGCCTCATGAAGCTTGAAAATCACTTTTTCATGGGGCATTATTGTTAGAAACCAGGAATCAGTTGCTAGACCAAAATACTTCCACAAGAGAGAGATAATGGTGAGAATGCTTGCTATATCAAATGCAAGATTGATTGATTATTCAATTGATACAAATGTACAAGATGAGGCTTGCTTATAAAGGCAAGCATGCACAACCCTAAACCTGACTTGAGCTACAAGATAGCTCTATTAGATAAGGATAATAAAATGAAACCTAGGACTTAAATTAATGCCTAAGTAAACTTATGAAAGTGTAATTAAATAGTTAATTACACCAACACCCCCCCATAAGTGCAACTTAGGGAGAAGATTATAATGCAAACTACTATGGGTCCCGGCAACTAGGCCATGTTAGGTACCCATTTACATATGCAAATGAAATGCAATCTCTCATAAAGCAGAGAAAAGGGGAAAACCTAGTCGGAAGAAAACCCCTCTCTAAAAGAGAGAAAACAAAAACACAAGCATATGAATGTAAACATGATGTATGGAGGAATCAATGATACCCCCCAAGGACAAAGCTCCAAAGCCAATGGAGAATGCCTGAAAATAAAAGATGACCCATTGTCTGCAAGCAACACATATCCCCTTAGGAAGAAAAAAATCCATAAGCTGATGAAGAAGCCACTCCATATCCAACTGAAAGGAGGAAGAATGAACGCTCAACATGTATGCCTCTGAAAACTGAGTAGGAGCCTCCAAACTTGAATGAGCCACAACATAATCATGGTCAAACTAAACCAAGAAACATGACAAATCAAGTGATGGAGGAGACTTGTGAATATCAATCTCCAAAGTCAAAGAATATGGTGTAACAGTTGTGTTGAAACTACCATCAAAGAGGAGAGAAATCCCCTCAAGTATGTCCTCCAAATCTGTAGTATGAGACTCTAGGAACAAGGTAGAAATCCCTGTCAAATAATCATCCCACAAAGTAAGATCTGAAAAACTATGATTATCCTGATGAATAGAAGCAACAATGGCTGAAGAAGTAGGAGGTGGAGGTCTAGGAAGCTCAGCATATGTCTCTAAAATACCAAGGTGTAGATGACAAAACTTCTCCTCACTAATATGGGTCACACTCAATAGAGTGTGTGATGTAGTCAAAGGAACATTATCAAGTTCTAAAGAAAAATGTGAAAAAGAATATACTCAAGATGAATGATCAACCATCTCGATTGCAACAATATCCCTAGTCTCCAAGTCCCTTATATACACCCTATCAAGAGTGAACTCAACTGTTTTACCTTGACCCCCATGAGTAATTTGATAAATAGAAAGGAGATTATTGGTCAAAGAAGGAACACAAAGCACATCATTGAAATTCCCTTCCCCAATACCAATAGAACCCTTCCCACTTACCTTCATGAATGTATTGTTACCCATCAGAATGTGAGGTGAATTACAAGGCTCAAAAGAAGAGAACATTTCCTTTGAACATGCCATATGATGAGATGCCCCTGAATCAAGAAGCCATCCTTGAGAATTAGGACCTATAGAAGCCAAGAGTGCATGCCCTTTCATATTATGTAGCCTAGAAGTGGATGTTGTGTTCTCTGACTATGATGATGATGGGGCTACCAATTGTGATGGTGAAGATGAAGTACAAGGCACTGATGAGGGCAGCTAAATGTTATTCTTTTGAAGAAGGTGTGTTGTAATAACCCTCCTAGTTGCTAGTTGGACTCATTAGTTTTATGCTTTGATTTGATACTTTGATACATTGATACTATGATGGTACTGTTTTGTGTGATTGGTTAGTTAGACATTTGATGATGCTGTTACTCCTTTGTGGACATGATTATTTCATATGACATTGTGGTTGGTGATGTTAGTTGATTTTCATATTTACATTATATATTATGATGTGGTGGTTAATAGATTATGTCATGAGATGAATTGTTAGTCTAGAAATGTTATTTTATCAATCATGTTATAATTGTTAGGATAGATGTGATGAAGGATAGTGTAGCATCACTCATTGCGAGTGCTCCGTTACGCTGTGATTCCTTCTCACAATACAATGCTTTGATTTTATATATATATCTATGCACATGTACACGACTTCGTTTGTATGCAGGAATTGTAGGTACATAGTCTCGATTCCACCTGCTTCGGTAGGACAGGGCAAGCACAAATAACCCAACGGTATAAAGTTGAAACAGAGGTGACAATGAAGTTTTTCCATTCCATGATGTCAGACCGCCTTGTTGAATGGTATTGTATGTTCTGTAGTCGTCATGATTTGTGGTTGTGGTTGTGTTTTGTTGTATATAATTAATGTGGGTATTTTATGTGTTGTGGTGTTTTCAATTTTGAAATTGTTGATTAAAATATTAGATTAAATTGTATTTGGAATATTTAAATGTTTATTTATTTGAAAAGCCATGTATTTTATGAAATATTAAATGGTGTATTGTCAATGTAAATAAATTTCCGGGTGGAAGTTAATAATAAAATAAATAAAGTTAAATTCTGTGCATGAGCAAAGCTGGCAAAAATGGAGTTTTAAAAATAATAATAATAAGGAGAAAATGGGAAATGATGGGTGGCAGAAAATGCAAGGCTGAAAATAGAAAATGTTGGTTGGGTTGCATGGAGGAGAGAAAAATATAGTGAGTTTTTGAAAATGAATTGGGGGAGGGATTCTTTTGGCTTGAAAAAAAAAAAAGGGATGGCAGTATTTGAGAATTTTATTTTTTTTGAAAAGAGGGAGATTGTGCTGATTTAGTTTTGGGTGGAGAATTTATCAAAAAAGAAGAAGAAAGGAAGAAGAAGGAGAAGCTGGAAACGAGGTACAGAGGAAGGAGTGAAAGTTGTTCGAAGGGTTAATTGGAGCAGGAACTTCATCATATTTCTAGCAAGCAGGAGTCTAGGTTCCAATAAGATTTCTTCTCCTTTACTTGTTTAAAATTTCAATAAAAATCATATTGTTTTGGGTAAAGAAAGTAAATTAGAAAAATCTGGATTTTTAGACAAATTAGGAAAATCTAAGGTTTTTTTAAACAAAATAGGGAAAAATCTGGGTATCAAACAAAATAGGGAAAATCTGGGTTTAAAATAAAATAGGAAAAATAAAATCTAGGTTTTCAACAAATTAGGAAAAATCTGTATTCCTAAGTAAATTAAAAAAAAAAAAAAAATAATCTGGGTTATAAAACAATTTGGGTAAAATCTGTTGTTTTCTTAAAAGTCTGTTGTCCTTAAGAAATTGTATTCCTGCTCTGAAAATTTGTATATCTCTGTATAAATTTACTGAAGAAATTTTATTCCTTCATTGGAATTTTCAGTTTATTCAATGCCCTATCTAGTGATATATATATATATATATATATATATATATATATATATATATATTATATGAAATGTAAATTGCAATTCGTATTTCTAGTTGTGTTATAGTTTCTGGAAACTCTTAATTTTAGGGTCGAATCGGGTCGGAAGGCCCATCCCCTATGACCTAAATTGTTATTTAGAAACAAAATAATGAAAAATTTAAAAAAAAAAATATATATATATAAAAATATTTTTTTTGAAGGAAACAAAAAAATTTATAAAGGGTTTGGGATGGACTAGTCACTTCCACTGGTAAAGGTGGGGAGAGATCACAGACAAGAGTCCAGTGATCATAGCAGCCTTGGCTGCCATGCACAGTAGTCCCTAGGACTGCTGTGCGCAGTCCCTGCAGGGACTGCCGTGGGCAGTCCTTGCAAGGACTGCGCCAGCAGCCCTTTTGAATGGTTACTTTTCTTTTATTTTAGTTAAATTTAATTCATTGAAATATTTTTTATAATCTGTTTAAATTTTAATTTATGAAAATTTATAAATATATATATATATATGTGTGTGTGTTTTTAATTATATATATATATAAATATTTTATATATATAAATAGATGATAAATTATAATGCATTTAAAAAGTAAATAGTTTTTTTCTTAATAGCAATATAATTATCTTTGGAAATAAAATGTAATAATTTTATTATAATAAAAATTTAATATACTATTTGAATATATGAATTATTCTTTGTTTTTATGAATTTAATAATTGATCTTGAGAAAATTGTAATGCTCCCTGTCTTAACTACTTGAGTAAAGATGACATAGTGTTTTGAGTTCATCAAATTATGCGTAGTTTCATTCTGCTTTTGTGTTGGCTTTAATGTCGATGTGGGAACCCGGTTGTTGGTTTGAAACCTTGTTCCAGAGGTTGGTTTATTTTTGAATGTTATTCTCATCTTGAAATTTCTGCTTGGAGTTGAAAACTTATGATTCATGTTTGGAAGGGTTGAACGGTTGTTGAGACTTTTTGGTTCTGAGTTGTTGCGAGAGGGTTAATGCCTCGCTTGTTCTTGTTTTGGTATCATGCTTATTCGTTGAGGTTCAACCCTTGTCTTGTTCAATTTTTCTATTAGGAGTCTAGGGAGAGTGGCTCTTCATGGGGGCTGGCGCCTCGGTTAAGAGGAAGTGCACAGGAGAACCCACGTAAGAGTAGGTAAACAAGTGATAACCTAAAAATAGAATTAGGGGGAAAGGGTAGTAAAACACTCAAGATAAATAAAAAATTGGATTCATCATCTATGCATTAGGGCTATCATAGACTAATGATAGATTGAGAAGGTTGTGGTCGGCAAAGTCATAATCTCATCTTCATGAGAGGTTATTGGCTCCGCACGAGCTATGCTATGGTGTCGGCGCCTCAAGTAGGAGGAAGAGCTAGGAGATCCATAGATGGGTGTCGGCGCCTCAAGTTGGAGGAAGAGCCAGGAGATCCCATGAGAGCTGTGTGATGACACTCTCCACTAGACTTCCTGTATGCCTTGTTGCTTGTGCCTCTGGAAATGTATTTTGGACTTTGGATGTTGTACCAGTTTCCTTAGCTTTGTACTCTTATTGTTGATTCAGATTTTGTGAAAGTGATTATGAGTATACTTTGGTGACTTGATATTGTCATTGCTTGATTTAACTGTATTCTCGGTGTTTGTATTTGAGTCGTACCTTGTTGTCATGGAGTCAGTTTGTCAATCTTGGTCAGGTTAACTTCATTATCACCTCTGAGCACGGGGGGTGAGTTATCTTTAATTCACATGGTTGGGTGGAACGTGCTCCGCACCCGTTGGGTTCCCCATCAGCATCCTTTGTTCACATCTTTTCCACAGTTGGAGTTGCACCAGTGTTCACTTTGTTATTCAGCTTTCATTGTAAATTGTATCATCCCACTTGTTTGGGAAATTCATTGTAATTATTATATCAAAAGATTGTAATGTAACATTATAGCAATGATGTAATAGTTAGGATTCAATGTAATTTTATTTGATGAGATTCATATGATTGTATTATGTGGTATCTTAACATACTTGCTCTTGGTTCATGGATGTACAATTATTCATGGTTTTATATTATAATTGGTTACATGGTTTATCTTTATCTTTTATTTCCATTTGTGGTTGCAATGTAACCTCGCGTGCCCCAGAGAACTAAGTGTGATAATGTAATGTAATATGATTATGTGATTATGATTAATGTATTGTATGTTTAATCTAATTGTTTTAAAAAAAAAAATTATTTGCCTTTTGGGTTCTCTGGGGTTTTCACAACTGGGTGTTACAACTTGGTATCAGAGCCAGGTTTGCAAACGCTGGGGTCTCTGGGTAGTTAGGTCCATTAAGTAACCTCTCGTTTGAACTCTGGAGCTCATTTGTACCTTTATCTTGTTGTGCAGAAATATGCCTCGAGGTAGAGGACGTGGCCAAGCAAGAGGGCGCGGTGCTGGTCATGGAGCAAACCGGCGAAGTCCCTCATTTCCCAATTCTCATGGTTCTGAGCATGAGGAACAGCCGAGTCTTCACAATAATCCATCAGGTGGTCAGAACCCAGGGCAGCCTGGATTAGACGGTTCATTACATCATATTCTTGGAGAAATTCTGGCTCGTTTGGGACCCAGGCCAGAGGAGGAGCCACAGATTGAAAGAGAAAGAGAAAGGTCACCGAGGCGGAGAGAAATAACTTCTGATCAGGATGCAGTCTTAGCAGGCCATATGAGGGATTTGTTGAGAGCTCACCCACCAACATTTGATGGTTCAGGAGGTGGACTAGAAGTTGAAACTTGGCTAATTGACTTAGATCGTTGCTTCGCCATGCACCCTTACGGTAGCAATACCAAAGCTCGGTGCGCAGTTATGCATTTGCGAGGCTTCGCATCTACTTGGTGGAATCTTGAGGAACAAAAATTGCACCTTGATATCAGTATGGTCACTTGGGAATTATTCTTGGACAGGTTTAGGGCTCATTTTCTCTCAGACCATTGGAGGCAGTGCAGGGCTGACAAGTTTCATGATCTCAAGCAGATGTCTATGTTAGTGGAACAGTATGAGCAGCGCTACTATGAGTTGAAGCAGTATGCAGGGATTAGCCATGATGAGGGCATGTTGGTTCAACACTTTGTTTGGGGCCTTAATGCCCGCATCAGTGGTGGAGTGCGAGTCTTCGAGCCGAAGACAATGGAAATGGCAGTTGAGAAGGCTTGATTGGTGGAGGAGAATTTGGCCATGGCCTTGGGTGGTCACATTGGAGTGCAGATTGGCAGTGCACCTTCTCAGGGTTTTAGCACTCACGGAGGTCAGTCTCAGGGAGCAGGATCTTCCAAAAATAGGTTTCAACCCTCGAAAGGGGGTCATCAGCAGTAGCAGTCTAGACAGAAGAACTTCCAACCTCCTCAAAGTGGCAATTCACAGTTTCGCAAGGATCGGAACAGGAACAGAAACCAAGTTCGACAGGAACATTTCGCACAACCTACACCTAGTATCCAGTCAGCGCCGAGTCGAGGGAGCTTTCAGCAGTCAAATGCTCCATCAGGGGGCAGAGGTTTTGGCAGGGGTACTAGGTGTTACTCTTGTGGGCAGCAGGGGCACATTGCTAGATTGTGTCCTCAGAAGAGCATTTCAGGTTTTAATCAGAGGCCAGCTAGTTCAGAGCCAACAGTAGGTGATGTAGGGAGGTCTCAT
This sequence comes from Sequoia sempervirens, assembly GCA_007258455.2. Lineage (NCBI taxonomy): Eukaryota > Viridiplantae > Streptophyta > Pinopsida > Cupressales > Cupressaceae > Sequoia > Sequoia sempervirens. The sequence goes on along the minus strand of VDFB02058242.1, from coordinate 309,977,745 downwards.
CGTGTATTTGTTGTAGTAGATAATCAGCAGGCAGACCACCAGAGCACCGTCATTGAGACTTCAAGTGTGTTACATGATTCTAGCATTTCTATACTTTTTAATTCTGATGCATCTGATTCCTTTATATCTCCTTTAGTGGTTGAGCGATGTGGACTGGTGGCAACTAGTCAAGGCAAGAAATGGCAAGTTGAATTGGCTTCAGGGTCAAAGCTTGTTGTAGAGAAGCTTGTGCAGGATTGTAGCTTGAGTATAGGGGCTTTGTCAACTAAAGTAAATCTCAGAATCCTACCACTCGGCTCATATGATGTTGTCTTGGGCATGGACTGGTTGAGTGCACACCGTGCTATAATTGATTGTCGCCGTAAAGCGGTGCGGTGCTTTGATGATTCTGGAAAGGAGGTGGAAATCATGGGTGTTCAAAAACCCGTTTCTTTGCGAATGATCTCTGCCATGCAGCTCAAAAGGTACTTTCGACAGGGTTGTCAGCTCTTTGTTGTATCTTTGAGTGACTTGGAGTCAGAGGATAGTCAAGGGGTGTCTTGGAACAGTACCCTCTCCTTAAGGAGTTTTCTGATGTGTTTCCAGAAGAGATACCTGGTATGCCACCTAAGCGAGATATAGACTTTAGGATTGATCTGGTACCTGGAGCTGAGCCAATATCTCGAGCTCCATATCGGATGACAACGCAGGAACTTCAGGAACTCCGTTTGCAGTTGGAAGAGTTGTTGGCTAAGGGCTTTATCCGACCAAGTGTTTCTCCTTGGGGAGCACCTGTGATTTTTGTGAAGAAGAAGGATGGTTCTCTTCGCTTGTGTATTGACTACAGGCAGTTGAACAAGGTAACAGTGAAGAACCGATATCCATTACCTAGAATTGATGATCTTTTCGATCAGATAAAAGGGGCAAAGGTGTTCTCTAAGATTGATCTCAAATCAGGATATCATCAGTTGAGGATTGCTGATCCAGACATTCATAAAACAACATTTCGTACTCGATACGGACATTACGAGTTCACCGTGGTGCCATTCGGGTTGACGAATGCACCTTCAGTCTTTATGAGCCTAATGAATGGAGTGTTCAGAACATTCTTGGATAGATTCATCCTTGTGTTTCTCGATGACATTCTGATTTATTCTAGGTCTATGGAGGAACATGAGGAGCATCTAAGGCAGGTGTTGCAGTGCTTAAGGAGTAATCAGTTGTTTGCCAATCTCAAGAAATGTGAATTCTATAAGACTGAAGTTCAGTATTTGGGCCATGTGATTTCTGGTGAGGGAATTTCGGTTGATCCTACAAAGATCCAGGCTATTGTGGATTGGCCCGCACCCACAAATGTCTCAGAAATTTGCAGCTTCATGGGACTTGCAGGATACTATAGGCGTTTTGTCCAAGGGTTTTCTAGGTTGGCTCATCCTATCACCTCCTTGCAGAGGAAGGGAAAGAAGTTTCTTTGGTCTGAACAATGTCAGTTGGCTTTCCAGACTTTGAAGGACAAGCTAACTAGTGCTCCAATCTTAGCAGTTCCTGATCCGTTAGGTGATTTTGTTGTGTGTACTGATGCTTCGTTGGAAGGCTTAGGGGTTGTGTTGATGCAGGAGGGGCGAGTGATTGCTTATGAATCACAAAAGCTTAAGGATCATGAACTCAATTACCCCACTCATGACTTGGAGTTAGCCACAGTTATGCATGCCTTAGTAAGGTGGCGACACTTTCTCCTTGGTCATCAATTCGAGTTGCATACAGATCATCGTAGTCTGCAATACATCTTTACGCAACTGAACCTGAATGCAAGGCAGAGAAGGTGGATGGAGTTCTTGTGCGAATATGATTTTGAGGTGAAGTATATTCAGGGCAAAGAGAATGTGGTGGCAGATGCACTGAGTAGACGCAAGCATGAGATTTCTGCTATGGCTCTTGAGATTGATTTGAAAAGTCAGATCCTTGCGGCTCTTTCTTCAGATGATTGGTATCAAGCAGTGAAATCAGAGATTGAGTCGGGCAGATCTTTGGAAGGAAAATTTTCTGGTTACTCTATGGATTCAGATGGTGTTTTGCTTTATGGAGGCCGAATGTATGTACCTCCTGCAGAGGGTCTTCGTACCCTAATCTTGATTGAAGCTCATAGAGCTCCTTACTCGGCACACCCAGGAGTTAAGAAAATGTACGCTGATCTTCGCTCACTATATTTTTGGGCTGGGATGAAGCGTGACATTGCTGATTTTGTGGCTAGGTGTCTGGAATGTCAGAGAGTTAAGGCCGACCATCATCATCCGGCAGGTTTGTTGCAGCCTCATCTTGTTCCGGAGTGGAAGTGGGACATTATTTCTATGGATTTCATTGTCGGGTTGCCTATGTCTTCCAGGCGACATGACGCTATCATGGTCACTATTGACAGGCTGACCAAGGTAGCCCATTTCTCTCCCATTCGATCTTCCTATACTGCTTCTGTGGTGGCTAGAGTGTTCATGGAAGATATTGTTTGATCACATGGAATACCATGCAAGATTATTTCTGATAGAGATCCGATATTCACATATGCGTTATGGAAATCTTTGCAGCGGTCCTTAGGGACTAAGTTGAATTTTAGTTCTGCCTACCATCCTGAGACAGATGGTCAGACTGAGAGAGTTAATCAGGTGCTTGAGGATATGCTCCGCATGTATGTCATGGACCAACAATCTTGTTGGGAAGATTATCTGCATTTGGTTAAGTTTTCCTATAACAATGGTTATCATAGTTCGATTGGCATGGCTCCATTCCAGGATTTATATGGTTGTCCTTGTCATACCCCTTTGAGCTGGGATCGATTGGAGGATAGGGTTCTTCTTGGACCTGAGATGCTTCGTGATATGGAGCAGCAGGTAGCACGCATTCGAGAGCATCTTGTAGAGGCTCAGGACAGGCAGAAGAAGTTTGCTGATGCTCACAGAGTTGATCGGCAGTTTGCAGTAAGTGATCGAGTGTTTCTTCGAGTTCATCCTCGAAAGAGCCCCATTCGTTATGGAAAGGGTTCTAAGCTTGCACCCCGTTTTATGGGTCCGTTCGAGGTATTAGAGCGTATTGGTCTTGTTGCCTATCGCCTGGCCTTGCCACCCAGTCTGTCGCGGATTCACGATGTGTTTCATGTTTCTGTTCTTAGGCCTTATTTTCCTGATGTTACTCATGTACTTGATTGGAATGCTCTATAGGTCGAGGACGGGCAGCTAGCTCTAGAGCCTGTGGCCGTGGTGCAGCACAGGAGACTCGTTCTCAGAGGTAGGGATATTGAGCAAGTGAGGGTCTAGTGGGACCTCAATGATGAGACTTCAGCAACATGGGAGGATGCTTCCCGTATCAGAGAATCCTACCCTTACTTGTTTTCTGGCTTACAGGAGTAAGCCGGATTTAAGGGGGGGAGGATGTAATAACCCTCCTAGTTGCTAGTTGGACTCATTAGTTTTATGCTTTGATTTGATACTTTGATACATTGATACTATGATGGTACTGTTTTGTGTGATTGGTTAGTTAGACATTTGATGATGTTGTTACTCCTTTGTGGACATGATTATTTCATATGACATTGTGGTTGGTGATGTTAGTTGATTTTCATATTTACATTATATATTATGATGTGGTGGTTAATAGATTATGTCATGAGATGAATTGTTAGTCTAGAAATGTTATTTTATCAATCATGTTATAATTGTTAGGATAGATGTGATGAAAGATAGTGTAGCATCACTCATTGCGAGTGCTCTGTTACACTGCGATTCCTTCTCACAATACAATGCTTTGATTTTATATATATATCTATGCACATGTACACGACTTCGTTTGTATGCAGGAATTGTAGGTACATAGTCTCGATTCCACCTGCTTCGGCAGGACAGGGCGAGCACAAATAACCCAACGGTATAAAGTTGAAACAGAGGTGACAATGAAGTTTTTCCGTTCCATGATGTCAGACCACCTTGTTGAATGGTATTGTATGTTCTGTAGTCGTCATGATTTGTGGTTGTGGTTGTGTTTTGTTGTATATAATTAATGTGGGTATTTTATGTGTTGTGGTGTTTTCAATTTTGAAATTGTTGATTAAAATATTAGATTAAATTATATTTAGAATATTTAAATTTTTATTTATTTGAAAATCCATGTATTTTATGAAATATTAAATGGTGTATTGTCAATGTAAATAAATTGCCGGGTGGAAGTTAATAATAAAATAAATAAAGTTAAATTCTGTGCATGAGCAAAGCTGGCAAAAATGGAGTTTTAAAAATAATAATAATAAGGAGAAAATGGGAAATGATGGGGGGCAGAAAATGCAAGGCTGAAAATAGAAAATGTTGGTTGGGTTGCATGGAGGAGAGAAAAATATAGTGAGTTTTTGAAAATGAATTGGGGGAGGGATTCTTTTGGCTGGAAAAAAAAAAAAGGGATGGCAGTATTTGAGAATTTTATTTTTTTTGAAAAGAGGGAGATTGTGCTGATTTAGTTTTGGGTGGAGAATTTATCAAAAAGGAAGAAGAAAGGAAGAAGAAGGAGAAGCTGGAAATGAGGTACGGAGGAAGGAGCGAAAGTTTTTCGAAGGGATAATTGGAGCAGGAACTTCATCATATTTCCAGCAAGTAGGAGTCCAGGTTCCAATAAGATTTCTTCTCCTTGTTTAAAATTTCAATAAAAATCACATTGTTTTGGGTAAAGAAAGTAAATTAGAAAAATCTGGATTTTTAGACAAATTAGGAAAATCTGAGTGTTTTTTAAACAAAATAGGGAAAAATCTGGGTATCAAACAAAATAGGGAAAATCTGGGTTTCAAATAAAATAGGAAAAAGAAAATCTAGGTTTTCAACAAATTAGCAAAAATCTGTATTCCTAAGTAAATTAAAAAAAAAAAAAAATGGGTTATAAAACAATTTTTGGAAAATTTGTTGTTTTCTTAAAAGTCTATTGTCCTTAAGAAATTGTATTCCTACTCTGAAAATTTGTATATCTCTGTATAAATTTACTGAAGAAATTTTATTCCTTCATTGGAATTTTCAGTTTATTCAATGCCCTATCTAGTGATATATATATATATATATATATATATATATATATATATATATATATATATATATATATATATATATATATATTTTATATGAAATGTAAATTGCAATTCGTATTTCCAGTTGTGTTATAGTTTCTGGAAACTGGTTTTATTTTTTTTAATTTTAGGGCCGAACTGGTCGGCGTCCGTCCCTATTAAGGACGAAATTGTTATTTAAAACAAATGAAAATTAAAAAAAAATACATATAAAAAAAATATATATAATTTTTTTTTTTTTTAAGGAAACAAATTTTTTTTTAAAGGGTTTGGGGGACGGACTGGCCGCCGCCCCCGTACCCTAGTGCGGTGGCAGAGACTGCCACACAACAGTCCAAAGGACTACTGTGTGCAGTCCCTGCAGGGACTGCCGTGGGCAGTCCTTGCAAGGACTGCACCGGCAGCCCTTTTGAATGGTTGCTTTTCTTTTATTTTGGTTAAATTTAATTCATTGAAATATTTTTTATAATCCATTTAAATTTAATTATTATTTGGTTTAAATTTTAATTTATGAAAATTTATAAATATATATATATATATGTGTGTGTGTGTGTGTGTTTTTAATTATATATATATATATATATATATATATATATATATATATATATATATATATATATAAATATTTTATATATATAAATAGATGATAAATTATAATGCATTTAAAAAGTAAATAGTTTTTTTCTTAATAGCAATATAATTATCTTTGGAAATAAAATGAAATAATTTTATTATAATAAAAATTTAATATACTATTTGCATATACAAATTATTCTTTGTTTTTACGAATTTAATAATTGATCTTGAGAAAATTGTAATGCTCCCTGTCTTAACTACTTGAGTAAAGATGACATAGTGTTTTGAGTTCATCAAATTATGCGTAGTTTCATTCTGCTTTTGTGTTGGCTTTAATGTCGATGTGGGAACCCGGTTGTTGGTTTGAAACCTTGTTCCAGAGGTTGGTTTATTTTTGAATGTTATTCTCATCTTGAAATTTCTTCTTGGAGTTGAAAACTTATGATTCATGTTTGGAAGGGTTGAACGGTTGTTGAGACTTTTTGGTTCTGAGTTGTTGCGAGAGGGTTAATGCCTTGCTTGTTCTTTTTTTGGTATCATGCTTATTCGTTGAGGTTCAACCCTTGTCTTGTTCAATTTTTCTGTTAGGAGTCTAGGGAGAGTGGCTCTTTGTGGGGGCCGGCGCCTCGGTTAAGAGGAAGTGCACAGGAGAACCCACGTAAGAGAAGGTAAACAAGTGATAACCTAAAAATAGAATTAGGGGGAAAGGGTAGTAAAACACTCAAGATAAATAAAAAATTGGATTCCTCGTCTATGCATTAGGGCTATCATAGACTAATGATAGATTGAGAAGGCTATGGTCGGCAAAGTCATAATCTCATCTTCATGAGAGGTTATTGGCTCCGCACGAGCTACCCTATGGTGTCGGCGCCTCAAGTAGGAGGAAGAGCTAGGAGATCCATAGATGGGTGCTGGCGCCTCAAGTTGGAGGAAGAGCCAGGAGATCCCATGAGAGCTGTGTGATGACACTCTCCACTAGACTTCTTGTATGCCTTGTTGCTTGTGCCTCTGGAAATGTATTTTGGACTTTGGATGTTGTACCAGTTTCCTTAGCTTTGTACTCTTATTGTTGATTCAGATTTTGTGAAAGTGATTATGAGTATACTTTGGTGACTTGTTATTGTCATTGCTTGTTTTAACTATATTCTCGGTGTTTGTATTTGAGTTGTACCTTGTTGTCATGGAGTCAGTTTTTCAATCTTGGTCGGGTTAACTTCATTATCACCTCTGAGCACGGGGGGTGAGTTATCTTTAATTCACATGGTTGGGTGGAACGTGCTCCGCACCCGTTGGGTTCCCCATCAGCATCCTTTGTTCACATCTTTTTCGTAGTTGGAGTTGCACCAGTGTTCACTTTGTTATTCAGCTTTCATTGTAAATTGTATCATCCCACTTGTTTGGGAAATTCATTGTAATTATTATATCAAAAGATTGTAATGTAACATTATAGCAATGATGTAATAGTTAGGATTCAATGTAATTTTATTTGATGAGATTCATATGATTGTATTATGTGGTATCTTAACATACTTGCTCTTGGTTCATGGATGTACAATTATTCATGGTTTTATATTAGAATTGGTTACATGGTTTATCTTTATCTTTTATTTCCGTTTGTGGTTGCAATGTAACCTCATGTGCCCCAGAGAACTAAGTGTGATAATGTAATGTAATATGATTATGTGATTATGATTAATGTATTATATGTTTAATCTAATTGTTTTTAAAAAAAAAAATTATTTGCCTTTTGGGTTCTCTGGGGTTTGCACGACTGGGCGTTACATGTGTTATTTCATCAATCTTCTTATTATAACATCTATGATCATCATGTCCTAACCTTTTGCAATATGCACATTTGGACTTCTTCTTTTTTGATGATTCCTCTTTTGAAGAGGATGAGGACTCAAGAGTGCCATGTGAAGGAGAATTTTTACCTTGCTCATTTGACTTGGTTTCCTTTGTGTGCTTATTTCCTTTTCCACTTGAAGCCTTTGTATCATTCGCAATAAGAGCTTGAGATGTTGAAGACTTCAATGTACCCATGTGCATTAACTTTGCTTGTTCCCTTGTGAGCTGTGCAGCAAATTCATGAAGAGAAGGAATTTTATATGTATTTCCAAGAGCATCCATTGTAGCATAGAAAGTAGAAACAAACACAAAATATGAAGAACCAAGCTTAGTAAGAATAGAAAGTATCATCTATTCATCCTCTTTAACAACCCCACATTGTGATAACTTCAATCTGAGTTAGTTGAGCTTAGAGAAAAAGTCTTGGATATTGTCAAAATATGAAGGATTAAGACCCATCAGTTCATTTTCCAACTTAAATTTCCTTAGCTTGTCTAGTTTACCAAAGAGATTCTCAAAAGTAGTCCAAACTTCATGAGGATGTGTGCAAGATGCAACATGATATCAAAGATCTGGAGAAATGGACAGAAGAAGATTACCAAGAGCTTCATCCCTTCTATCAAACCATTTTATTTTCTCTTTTGCTCCTTAGGGTTTTGGATCTTGACCAAAAGTGATTTGTTGCAGCTTCGACTTTAACAATAGCAAATCCATTTGATATTTGCACTCATGATAATTAAATGCAGTTAGAACTACAACCTTTGGCAAATCCATAATGAGAGAAGAACAAATTCCTACACAAAATCAGAAACAACTCCTTTGTCGCAGCTTCGGAAGTGAAAAATCATTGCAAAATATCTTGGGGCTGAATGACCGTTGGCTTTTTCCTCTTTATTTGGAAATAAAAAGCTTTTAGAGAAATCTTTTTAAAAATCTCCAAAAACCCATCAGCCTTTTCAAAAAAATCAATAGAAGGCTTTTAAAAAGAACTTTCCCTCTTTTTTAAAAAACTAACCAAAAAGTAGGGAAAATATGGCTTGCAAAATCCATAAAAAGAACTTTCCCTCTAAACAAAGCTTTTAATATATAAAACCATGCAAAGTACCATCAGTCGATGTGAACCGATGTATGCTTGATCTAGCCTTTGTACCGTCGATGGAAGATATGATGCTAATCTAACCAGTGAATAAGATTTGAAAGCCGATGGTACCAGTTATGTACCCTTGATTTGACAACGACCTTGTATCACTTGGCAAATGAAGTCTGCAACCAAGCCTTGCACCCACCGGTAAGAAAAGATAGTCGGCCATCTAATATGCCATAGAATCAATACCATGCAACTGGGATGATGTGATGGAACCGGTGACCCACCGACTGATGATAGATGGTACCCGTGGATGCCGATTACAATGTGCAGACCCAACAATGGAGGATGGATAGTGATCAGTTCGAGGACAATGGTACCCACAAATTAAATGTATGACGCCGATGCATAGCCAGCCGATGGTGGAAATAACAATGCGAGCCAACAATGACCGTCGATGTAAATACAATTATATAGTCCGTAGAGACAAGGGACTTATGTGGTTGGCGTTAACAAGCCCAGGATGATGTGACAAGCCCCGAACGATGTGACAAGCCCCAGCCGATGTGACAAGCCCTTGACTGATATGACAAAGCCCACCAAGCAGACTTGATAGATGTACTGTCGAATATACTAGCGAAGTACCAACTGATAGCGCCGACCAAGATATGGGTGTGCATATCTGACATAGGGAATACGAAATATGCCCAAATCTTTTCCAAAAAAATTGCCCCAAATATTGAAATATATTTTTCCCGATTAACAAAAAATTTGCAATACAACTATAGCCTAAAATATTAAAAAATTTCCCCAAATTTGAAATCAAATACCGCAGAAAATATTTCTCAAAGTATTTTTTTGCGAAAAATGGAAAATCGTACCACACAGGCATTGTTCCAATAAAAAAAATTTCTTCAAAAACAATTTTACCCAAAATGGATGAATTTATAGTTAAAATTTGTCTGTGGAACCTTCTGAATTCAATCGTGAGGTTCTTGAAACATCAATCTCCACCCAGCAAAAATCTTCAAGCCAAAAAAAAACCCTCAGATCCGGGAAGGAGTCCACAACCTTGGAAGCTCTAATACCATGTTAGAAACCAAGAATCAGTTGCTAGACCAAAATACTTCCACAAGAGGGAGATAATGGTGAGAATGTTTGCTATATCAAATGCAAGATTGATTGATTATTCAATTGATACAAATGTACAAGATGAGGCTTGCTTATAAAGGCAAGCATGCACAACCCTAAACCTAACTTGAGCTACAAGATAGCTCAATTAGATAAGGATAATAAAATGCAACCTAGGACTTAAATTAATGCCTAAGTAAACTTATGAAAGTGTAATTAAATAGTTAATTACACCAACAATTATTAAAGTTATTAGGAGGTATAACTTTGGTATGGTTTGATAGGAAGCCGAATGAGGGCATGACTTTCCCTTAGCCACTTTTGTGTATGTGTGAGCACATACCGGCCATGAGTGTATGTGTCTCACCTTCTTGGACTTCTCTCCAAGTAGATAACCTAAATTTCTATTGCCTCAAAGTGAGTATGCATTTTCTTTTCGACAAACAGCCTAGATTTGATCCACATTGCATTGGAAAAATGTTCAAAGATTGATCTACCCCTTTTCCTTTCCCTTTTGTTTCATTTTCTTTATGTCTTTGATAGTGCATGCTTGTCCCTTGTTGTTTCTCCTATATAATTTTCACATGTGTCCTTTTGTTCCTATGTTGGTGTTCCATAGGACCTTGGTCTTGGGGGCTTGCACAACCCTCTTGATCATAGTCATCCTATCTTACCGAAATTGGTGCATTTGAACCCCTCTTAATCATGGTTGTCCTATATTACTAGTGTTGGTGCATTTGGTCTACCTTAGTGTGAGTTAGAATCAAGTTCTTCCTCTCATTAAAGTGGGGGCTAGATGTAATAAGAAAAAATGGTCCCCCTAACATGGCCTTGATTTAGTGTTGCAATGTGTCTAACATTGTCACATTAGGTCAAGGGCCCTTGTTACCTAAATGAGCTTATTGGTGCCTTGTTTGGAGTGTTTTAACACACTTTCACAATTTTCTAGGGTTTTATTTAATAATTGGGCATTCTTATGCTTTAATTGGTCTTATTTTGCATCCACAAGCCCCATTTAATGCATCTTTTCGAGGATAATCCAGACACAAATCAATACCAAATTATAATTTAGGTGTTTTCATTTTTTGTGGCCTAGGTTTAGTGATCTGGGACTCATTCACAACATAAGGGCAAAAAAATAAGAGGGGGGCAGTGAATCAGTTGTGACATAAATTTAAAACTTATTCAACTTATTAATCTTATTCTCAGATCTAAATAACAACCATGAAAGCATAAGTCATCAACACATTAGAAACATGCATAACACAAAGATTTTTACGGGGAAACCCTATTAGGGGGAAAACCATGATGGAGGTTAGTCCACAAGATTATACCCTATTAAAAGTATAAGAAATGAAAATATGGGGAATGCACTTCCATTCAGGCATATTGCCTAGAGCTCACTGCTCAATTACAACAAGGCTAATTGCCCAAAGGAAGACACATTTTATTACAGAAAGAGTCAAATTACATATGTAGGGATGTGAACTGATAAAGTAGCATTTGCTAAATCCTTATCACAATTCCACTTAAGCGAATGAACACTTCTTTACTCTTCTTCACTCTTCTTCTCACTCTGGTCTGCCTTCGAATGATTTACATCAATATTCACACATATACACACAAAAGAACACTCTGGCATCCTCTCACACACATCAATTTGAATAAAAAATCACTCTTATATATCCGTAACAAGAAATTTCATCCCTTCATGTCGACTTCAACAAAATAAGAAAATGAATATAAACTGTCAGCCCAAAATACTAAAGATTATTAATGCGAATCAACCAAGGTTGGGCACAACTTAGTGAAGACCCAAATCAACATCTCCAATGTGAAAACACTTCAATTAATTACTCCTCAAAGATCCACAATATGCTACAACCACCATGTCAACCAAGAACAAGAAAAACATGAACACGCAAGAGAAAATTGCCAACCACAAGCACAATTATCAATGTGGACGTGCAACAAAGATAAAGCATGGTCAAGAAGCATCCAAAAAAATCAAAAATCACCAACGAAGCATCTGAAGCAACTGAACTAATTGAAATTGCATCATCTTCAATTAGGAACACAAACTGAAGCAACAAAAAAACTATCAGAATGAAAAATTTCCTAACTCGGTCAAAGCTTCACGCAGATATCTAGAACTTGGCATGGATAAACTAGATACACTCAAAAAAAAACCCTTTAGTCCACAACCTTTGATCATCAACATATAGAACTTACCTACATACTGAACTTCACTTCACCACTGACAACCTACAACTCATCTCATTACAATTTTCTCAATATTCTCAACATATATAGCTTCTAATGAATTAATGTTAATAGTGTTGACATCAATGAAAAACAAATATCAACAACACAACCACAACATCCAATAATCTCCCCCTTTGTCATTTATGGCAACACATGATGTGAAAAAAACCATCAACACAACTAACTCTTGACACTTACCCCCCCTTAGATTCTGACTCATTAACTCTCTTCTCCCCACAAGGCTCTTCTTTCTAGATAATCACTAGTTTTTCACATGACTCTTATCCTTCTTTGACATCAATGACAAATATTTCTTCTATAAAAGATATGAACCACATATCTGAACATCGAAATCATTTGACTACTCCCCCTAAGTAGCAGCCACCACAACATCAATTTGAAACAAGATATGACTATGAAATGCATGGACTGATGCAATGTAATGCATCCTTAGTTCTGATTACGAGGGGTAATCACCCCTAACTTCCCTTTGAGATAATCAAAATTATCCTTAGTAAATGGCTTGGTAAATATGTCTGCAATCTACTCCTTAGTAGGCACATACTCTAGTCTGACTTCCTTCTCACTCACCTTTTCTCTCAAAAAGTGAAACTTAATAGGTATATGCTTTGTCTTTTAATGTAGCACCAGATTCATAGATATGTTAATAGCACTTGAATTATCATAAAATTTAGCAATAGGATCGCTATACACAACTATGATATCCTTCAACATCTGTTTCATCCACAAGACTTGAGTACAATTGTTAGCAATAGCAATGCATTTGACCTTTGAAGTAGATAAGGAAATGGCATTTTGCTTCTTACTTAACCATGAAATCAACTTCTTACCTAGGAAAAATGCTCCACCACTAGTACTTTTCATGTAATTTACATCTCTTGCCCAATCAACATCAATAAAGGCACTCAAGGTAAGATCATCATCTTTAGGATACCATAGGCCAATTTCAACTATTCCCTTCAAGTATCTAAAAATTCTCTTCATAGTAGTCACATGAGATTCCTTCGAATCAACTTGAAGTCTTGCAACTATACATACAACATTCATGATATCAGGCCTAGTTTAAGTTAAATACAACAATCCACCAATCATTGATCTGTATCTACTCTAATTTTTCTTTGGAGAATCATCTTCTATTGTCAACTTGCATCTAGTCACCATGGGTGTACCAACTGGCTTTGAATCTTCCATATCAAACTTTTTCAACAATTCCTTCACATACTTGGACTGAGATATAAAAATCCCTTTATCTAGCTAAGTAATTTGCATTCCCAAAAATAATTTCATCTCACCAATCATTGACATTTCAAATTCACTCTTCATCTCATTAGCAAACTTCATGCACAAACCATCATCTCCTCCAAAAATGATATCATCAACAAATACTTCAACAATCAAATATTTATTACCATTCTTGAAATACATATTACTATGAGCAATACCTTTGTTAAATCCAAGCTTCAACAAATACTTGTCTAATCTAGCATACCATGCTCTAGGGGCTTGGTTGAGTCCATACAATTTTTTCTTCAACCAACACACTATATCTCCTTTATCAGTCAACTAAAATCCATGAGGTTGCTCAACATACACCTCTTCTTCCAATTCACCATTTAGAAAAGCTGACTTGATATCCATCTAATAAACTTTGTAGTTCTTGTAAGCAGCATAGGCAAAAAATAATCTTACAACTTCAATTCTAGCAACAGGGGAAAAAGTCTCTTCAAAATCAATTCCTTCCATATGTGAATTTCCTTCGTATATCAACCTCGCTTTGTTTCTAACCACTTCTTGCTCATTCAGTTTGTTTCTAAAGACCCATTTAGTTCCAATGACATTTTCATCCTTAGATCTGGGAACAAGAATCCAAGTATCATTCTTCTCAATATTTTTTAGTTCCTCTTTCATTGCTTCAACCTAGTGCTCATCTTTACATGCTTCATTCACACTAGTAGGCTCAGTCTTTGAAATCAAGTAGTATTCTTCTGCAATCTTTCTCTTAGTCTAGACACCTTTTTTCTTATCACCTATAATCTTATCTTCTGAATGATTCAATCTTACGTACCTCAGACTCTTCTTGGGTTGTTCTTCAACTTCAGGCTCTTGTGTTCTCTCTTCTGCAACTTCACTGGTTTGTTCTTCCTCTTAATTTTCCCGATTCACTAGATTGATTTGCACTTGATTTGTAGTCTGAACTTTCTTTCCTTTGTTTGTACTGACATTCTGATCATCGAAATCATATCCACAGGTTTTGGATGGTGTACCTAAGTCTTCATCAACCTTGGCATTTGCACTTTCAACCATTTTCCTGAATCTTTTATTGTAACACTGGTAGGCCTTGCTATTAGTAGAATAACCAAGAAAGATACCTTCATCACTCCTAGCATTAAACTTTCCTATGTCTTCATCTCTCTTGATATAACATTTGCTTCCAAATCTATTGAAATATTTAATAGTAGGATTTTGACCAGTCCATAGCTCAAAAGGGGTCTTACCAGTATCACCTTTGATTTGCACCCAATTGAATGTGTAGACATTAGTACTCACAACTGCTCTCTAGTAGATATGAGGGACATTTCCTTCCAACATCATAGTTCTAGCAACATCTTCAATTGTTATGTTCTTCCTTTCCACAACTCCACTTTCCTAAGGGGTCCATGGTGTAGATAATTGTATCTTTATTCCATGCTCTTCACAAAAATAATTAGATTCACCAAAAGTGAATTCACCACCTCTATCTAATCTCAGAAATTTAATCTTCAGACCTGTCACTGTCTCAACCATAGCCTTAAAGGTCTTGAACTTTTCTAGTACTTCATATTTCTCCCTTAAGAAAGTAACCCATACCATTCTAGAATAATCATCAATGAGAAACATGAAATACCTATAACCTTGTAAACTTCTAACCTTGGAGGGACCACGCAGATCGGTATGAACAAGTTCCAATAATTCATTTGAACAATGTTGTTTGCTCTGAAATGAAAATCTAGTTTCCTTTCCTAACTGAAATTCCTGGCATATGGCATTAGTAGGTTTCACCAACTTAGGGAGATCTCTCACAACCTTAGTAGAACTTATCTTGACAATATTATCAAATTTAACATGACACATTCTCCTATTCCATAACTAACTTTCATCAACTTGAGCAATCAAACAACTTTTACTTGTAGAACTCAAGTGAAATATATTACCTTTTGTTTTTGTACCTGATGCAATTACATTTATGGAACTCAATATTCTGCACTTTCCATCCTTGAACTAAAGATTGTATCCCTTATCAACCATCCGATCAACACTTAAAAGATTATGCTTCAAGCCTTCCACATACAGGACATCATCAGTATTATGCTTACCATCAAGAGAAATGCATCCTCTGCCACATATCAAACCAACTGTATTATCACTAAATCTCACAACACCACCATCATACTTTTCCAAGCTTACAAACTTACTTTTATCTCTTGTCATATGATGTGAACATCCACTATCAATCACCCATTCATCTTTCTCTTCAACTCGAGCAGCTAGGGCTTTCTCCACATTTGTACAACTAGCAGATTCAGTAGATACATGATTGTTTTCCTTAATAGCAATAAATACCCATTCATCATCACTTCTATTTCCTTTATCATATTCATCATCTGTCACACCTTCATTAGTAGCATAGTAACACTTCTTTTGAGATTTAGGCTTGTTATGTTTTGGTTTAGGAGTTCTTTCTGGACAGCTTGATGCAAAATGACCTATCTTATTACAAGAAAAACATTTAAGAGGAAACTTTCCTTCGTACTTACCTTTTCCTCTCAATGCTCTTTTGACAATAAGTGCTTCCAGCTCTTCCATGTCTCTTTCTTCTTGTTCAATTTGTTTGATTTCATCCTCATACTTGAATGTCTTTCTAGATGAACTCCCACCCAGATCATATATTTTTCTATCTCTTCTAGAAGTATTAGACTTAAATGAAAATTCAACCTTAGGAAGGGCATCACCAAATTCACTCAACTCAAAAGCAATAAGATTACCAACCAACATGTCTCTAGTTACATGTGTTATAGTTTGGAGCTCTTCAATAGCACTAGCTTTGACTTTGTAAGAATCAGGCAAGGATCTAAGCACTTTAGCAACAATCTCTGATTCGTCTATCTATCCACTAGCACATCTGATACCACACACAAGTTCATTCACATTTTTCATTAAAATAGTAATGTTCTCATTGTCACCCATTCTCAACTTTTCATATTTTCCTTTAAGGCTCTACATCTTAGCAATCTTCACATTAGTATCACCTTCATACAAAGTTTCCAACTTTTTCCAGAACTCATAGCAGTTTTCAGATCCATAACATTTTTCATCTCATAATCAATCAAAACACTCAACAAAGCTTCCTTAGCCCAGATATTATACTCATCATATCTAATCTTAGAAGTAGTAGTAGGACCATTCTGAGAAATAACATACATATTACATGTAATGTTCCAGAAGGGTTCACCAATGCATCTCAGATGGCACTCCATTCAAGTCTTCCACAGAGAATAATTTCTTCCATCAAATCTCAGACTATCCTTCTTGTAAGTCACAATCCTGGATCACCTCAATCTATTAAACTTCTTCCAAGGAACATTCTCTAATACCAATTTTTGGCAACACAAGGGTAGACAACTGAGAGGGGGGGTGAATTATTTGTCACAAAAATTTAAAACTTATTCAACTTATTAACCTTATTCTCAGATATGATTAACAAACATGAAAGAATAAGTCATCAACAAATCAAAAACACACATAACACCAAGATTTTTATGTGGAAACCTTGTTAGGGGAAAAACCATGGTGGAGGTTAGTCCACAAGATTATTCCCTATTAAAAGTATAAGAAATGAAAATATGGGGAATGCACTTGCATTCAAGCACACTACCTCAAGCTCACTGCTCAATTATAACAAGGCTAACCGCCCAAAGGAAGACACATTATCTTGCAAAAAGAATCAAATTACATCTGTAGGGATTTGAACTAATAAAATAACATCTGCTAATGCTTGATCACAGTTCTGGTAAAGCGCATGAACACTTCTTTACTCTTCTTCACTCTTCTTCACACTTTGATTTTCCTTCGAATGATTTAGATCAATATTCACACATATACACATAGAATCACACTCTAGAATCCACTCCCACACATCAATTCGAATAAAAATTCCTTGTTATATATCCGCAACATGAAATTTCATCCCTTCATGTTAGCTTCAACAAAATAATAAAATTAATATAAACTGTAGGCCTAAAATAGTAAAGATTATTAATGTGAATCAAACAAGGTTGGCCACAACTTAATGAAGATCCAAATCAACATCTCCAACATGAAAACACTTCAATTAATAACTCCTCGAATATCCACAACACGCTACAACCACCATGTCGACCAAGAACAAGAAAAACATGAACACACAAGAGAAAATTGCCAACCATGAGCATAATGATCAATGCAAACATGCAACAAAGATAGAGAACAATCAAGAAGCATCCAAAAACATGAAAAATCACTAGAGAAGCATCTGCAGCAAATGAACTAACTCAAATCACACCATCTTCAATCAGGAACACAAACTGAAGCAACAAAAAAACTATTAGAATGAAAATCTTCATGACTCGATCAAAACTTCACGCGGATCTCTGAAACTTGACATGGATAAAATAGATACACTCAATAACAAACCCTTTAGTCCACAACCTCTGATCATCAATGTATAGAACTTACCAACATACTTAACTTCACTTCACCACTGAAAACCTACAACTCATCTCATTACAATTTTCTCAATATCCTCAACATATACAACTTCTAATGAATTAATGCTAATAGTGTTGAAATCAATGACAACCAGATATCAACAACACAACCACAAAATCCAACAAGAAAAATATTCAAAATCCTGAAAACTTGTTGTTTAATGCCCATTGGGACTTATATGCTAGTCTTGGTGATTTAGTCCAAGACTAGAGGTTTTTGGTGGAACCAAGAATTTGATAGTGGTGAGTGTGAATCTCCTGAAATCTGGAAAGATCCTTGTACTAGGACTCATATGCAACAAGTGGCATACTAGTCCCACTCTAATTTTTCAGAGGGTTAAGGCCCAAATCTACATTCCAATCTCTTCCTTCCACACTTTGTTTCTAGGTCTGAAACTATAATTTACAACCAATAGGTAACTTTCCATGAAGATGACAACCTTGTTTCAACTTGATGACTTTCTTCAATCTTGCAACCTAATCTTCAAATGATCTTCAAGCTCCAAGACACCTAGATCTACAATCACACATGTAGAGAGAGAAAAAACTTGTTGATTGTTACGCAAGAGCGGTTTTCCTTGGTCAAACCAAATTTGGGTAATTAAACCTTGTGATGAAACAATGAAATATGAACATGAAACATGAAATATGAAACATGAACAATGATATCTTGAATGATGTCTTGAGATATAAATCAGCAATCTAACATGAAGTGGCCATGTAGGATGTAGATCTTGATCTTGAATTTTGATATGAAACAATGCTTGTAACTGGATGTTCCATGCTACATCACAACACTAGCTCGAAAAAATGATTGATGCTTGATGATATTGACATCATGATGGATCTTGAATTGCTGCAACAAATGATAAATAATTCTTCCCTTGAATTCCTTAAAATTTCTCTTGTAAACTCTCTTAATGCTCTTGTAAAGTCTTGGAATGCTTAACTCTTGATAGATTATGATTATATCTTTAATGCTTATGTAAATAATTATTTGAGACATTTTTAATATATGCAATCCATCCAATTTACCATTTATTAGATCCCAGAGGCCGAAATTCATGAAATTTAAACTTAAAACCCTAATTTCCTACTCAAAAACATAAAAGGGGCCAAATGGTACTCATACACCACTTGTGGTGTATATATACCATCTGGATGGGACTCATATGCCCAAGGTGGCATATGGGTCCAGCCAAGCTTTTTTAGGTGTAGGAAATGTCAAGGAGTTAGGAAATTAAGTATATTTATTGATCTTGTGAGGATTTATGTCAAAATAATCCTTCAAATGCATAATATAGGGTCTTAGGGACCTATTAATGATGATATGAAGGTAATAAATGAAAGAGTTCCCAAAACTTAATGTGAAGGTGTAAATAAATACACTTTACAACATTAAATTAAGGAAAAATTAGGTCTATTTAGCTTAAAAGTGTTCTAAATCCACTGTGAATGTGTAGAAAACATTACAAAACTATATCAAGGTGAAATTAGGTCTATTTTAATGTTAACCATTCCCAAATAGGGTGAGGAAAAGGGATAATGTTTCTGTTTCCACAAGGAGCTCACACAAATCAATGTCCAAATCCCCTTTCACCATTTGGTGAGAAATGTTTATAGTTATGGCTGACACTAAATTCTCTTTATTGTTGTAATATATCTTGTAATCGATCATCATCAAAGAATATTCAACTATTTGATCATTTATGTCCTTTACTACTAGGGCACACTTGTCAAATTTAGCACCAGTTAGCTTTATTACCATTTCATTTTTCATAGACCTCATTGTAGGAATAGTTCCTTTAGAGCATAGCCTTGTAACCACCTTGATAGCTTGCTTGTTGATCAAATATGACATATCCAACCACAAATTTTTTTCATGAATTCTTCTCAATACATATCTAACCCACTCATCCACATAATAGAAAAGAAGGAAATTATTCCAAATATCCTATTTATTTTTGACCAAACCGGCTACTCTATTTTCAATTCAATGTTATCACCAGTTAACTTGTCTACCAAAAATTCTCCCAACTTTGCATGATTATACTCATCAATTTTTGTGTGGATGTACATCCTTACATCTTCTATATGCATCACTCCATATGGAACATTAAAAAATGCACCCTCAAGGTCTGTTTCCATAGATTTGAAAGGATGCTTTTTGAATTTATATCTTGGTCATGTTCAAGCACCCGGAAAATTTGAGGAGTTAACATCTTGAATAGCATTAGGGTTTCAAAAAATACAAATAAATACCTTTGATCTCTATTGGTAGGGTTTCATGCAACACTTGAATCACTTCATCTCTTTTTTGTTCTACTCTCCACTTTGATTTCTTGATCACAAATGAGTATAACATATTAAAAATGACATATAAACACTTTTTATGGTGACCTAATGCATATTAATTGCATTAATTTTAAGTTATGTTAAAAAAATTCAAACTTTGATAGAGTACTCATAGTCACCTTAAATCTCTCCATAAATTTCTACATCACAAAATTTTTCAATTGGTGATTTCTCCAATAGTTCGAGAATCTCGAGCTACATGTTGAAGGCATCAACACCACATCTTTGGTAGGGGCTTAAATATTTTCTATTAGAACTCCCTCTAAGCCAAAGCTCTTCATCTAGTTTTCAAAGGTAACATTTGCACCAGGGGTTGGCATAGACTCATTCTTCACTTTTCTCTCTTCTTTCTTCTTCCTGATCTTGTTAATTTCATTCTTCATCTCAAATAGATCTATTTTCTTTACCAAATTGGAATTTTGTTGTGAAACAAAGGGTTTCACATTCTTGCTTCTAAAAAACATAGTTATGTGTCCTAGTTTATTGCATTTGTAACAAGTGACACCTTTTTGAACAAGCTCACTTCTAGCCATTATAGATATGTATTTATTAACCTTATGCCTAAATCCATTACAAGTATAATAGTAGCCATTGAAAGATTGAAACATCATGTCATTATTTTAACCATCCATCATTTGATTTCTGCATTCACTAGCTCTATGACCAAATCTATTTCATGTATAGCACTGACCAAGAAATGATTGAACATTATGATTCATTCTCCTTCAATAATATAGAACTTTATGTCCAATCTTATTGCAAGAATAATAGTAACCATTAAACCATGGGTACCTTTATGCATTTGGTTTTCTGATAGGTGGTCTCTTGAAATATTTCTTCTAGTTATAGATCTATTTTCCATTTTTCTTCTTATCACTCTTCTCTTTAGCATTGTTTGGAGTTTTATTTTCCTTTGAACTCTCTTTAGCATTGTTGAACACCCAAAATATTGAGAGGGGGGTGATTTAGTATTCATTAAAAATCATTAACTTTATCAACTTTAAATATCCATTCAATGCATCACATTAAACTTGTATTAATGGAAAGGAACATAAAAATCATGCATCACATCAAAGAAAACAAGAACACCAGATTTACATGGAAAACCTAAAAAGGGAAAAACCACAATGAGGATTAGGTCACAATATTTATTGCAACTAGTTACAATGTTTGATACAAAATGGTGGACTCACTATCCAAAATAGAAAGGTTCACTGTGGTGGCTCACTTCCAAAGGGATCACTTCCAAAAATAGAAAGAGATAGAGAAAGGGGTGCTCACTACAAAATGTGAACTTCTAATAATACATCTGACCTATGCTTAAGATACAATTCAAATGAAGCTTAGAAAATTGACTTAACACACTTCATACTTCACCTTAGTCATAACTCACACCTCTCTACACCAAATATAGTACATAATATTAATTATCTCACATTACACCCATTCAAAAAAGGAATTAACCTTGTATATATAGGGCATCCACCAAAAATATAAATTTGGTTGGCCTAATACATGTACTATGCATCCTTGTAACTTGTCGGCCCAAAATACCAACACACACTCCTTGCAAAAAGAACCAAAGTGTATAACACATAGAGATAGGTTGGTGTGTCCTATAATTATTCCCATGATTTTTCCTCTTACATAACTCAACTTTGCACAACCTCAAAACATTTAGGTCAACATCACATAGAAAAACTAGTGAAGTAAAACTAAATGAACCAAATATTTATCCACACCTTGATAGGAAGATCACAAAAACACTTGCTATTTGGAATGTACACACCTTTGACACCTATAAACACTTCGACAAATCCATATAACAAAATGTTCATATGCGGTGGAATGTAGAGCATTCCAATATACACTCTAGACCATGAACATTTCCATTTTCAAAGTTTGATACTTTGTCAACTCTAACTTTAGTTGTGGAAGACATCAAGTCATGAAACTTTGGATTTAGACTCTACCAACACACACCAAGATTACATCAAAACCACATAACCAAATTCTTCATAGAGGAGTAATGGAAACCCAAAAACTAGTTCTTTGAATCCTAAAATTGCAATATGGGACTTAGGAAATTATCCAACCATCTAGTCTTCTCTGAACCAACATTTATGCATTTATACCATGGATTGCCATCAATAATGGGTCTCCATCAATGAAAAAATCATATGCTCATCAAAATTCATCAATCTCTCCATACTATCATGCTCATGTTCCCAATCCAACAATCTTCTCAATGACAAATAACCTTCTAACAATCTCCCCCAACAAGTCAAGTTTCCAACAATTTTAAGGAGAGTGTCCATGGGAATTTTCATATGCATTCATTTGGAATGTTAGAGGTATTATTAATTTTAAATTTGGTCATAATTTGAATTAAATTGTTAAATTATTCCCCCTTGCTCAGTTTTTCATTTCAAAAGGTTGAATTAGAATTTGGGGAGTGTAAAAACCTCCCAATGCATTTTGTTTAAGCAAAATCTATGATATTTATTTTATTTTATAAAATTTTGATAAATTTCAATAATATGGGGTATAATGCCCAAATTTTTGGGAAATGCATGAAAAGTGAAATTGATGTGAAAAGTGTATTGTTGGGAATACTTAGACTAAAATGGTAGATCTTTAAATTTTTGTAATTTAAAAAATAAAATTTCACAAAGTCTTAATGGGGTTTTAGGAAAATTTCTTGGTTTAAAGTGTATTGAAAATTGAGAAAATTTAAAATTTTGAATGAAATAGATGAAATTGAATATTTTAAAGAAAAATTCCTTCATGAATTATTGAAATAGTGCTTGTGGAAATTGTTAGAAAATTTTGATAAAATTGAATTTTATGCACTGTTTTTCATGTCACATTCATTGGAGGATGTGATGAGCTTATGAACCCACCTTTTCGTATCAATTCATCCTTCTACTTGCATAATTAAATAATTTTAATTATTTAATTATATTTTAAGGTCATATTCCTCTATTAATTAAATAATTCTTAATTATTTAATTAATTCATTTTTTACTTTATTCTTCACTTGATTAATTAAATAAATTTTGTTTCTTTAATTATGTCACTAATTAGCCCCTTCCTTTCTATAATTAAATAAATTCTTATTTATTTAATTATTGTCATTTTTCTACTATAATTAAATAATTATTTTAATTATTTAATTATTCATTATCCCCTTCTTCTATAATTAAATAAATTTTATATAATTATTTACTATTTTTTCATTTTCATCCACTTTTGAATTAAATTATTATTTAATTTAAAATTCAACGTCACATGTCTTTTATAATTAAATAATGCTTTCATTATTTAATTATTCACCTTCCCTCCCAAATTAAATAATTTTATAATTATTTAATTTTCTCCAACAACCTCTTTTTTTTGTGCCAACCTCATTATCCATGTCATTCTTATCTTCTCTTGTCTCATTCATTTTCCACCCTATGATTGAATTATTTTATGATTCAATCTTGGCCATTAATCCTTATCATTACCCTATTTCATACTAAAACTTTCAATCTTGGCCATTGATTAAGACATCTTATTGACATTCAATCTCAACCATCAATCCAAATTAGAGCTTTCCTATAAATCAACCCTCTCATAAGCCATTTGGGGGGTTGATTCTTCAAGTATCCTTATGCTGCCAAAATCATTCTTGAATCGTTCATCCATTTCTATCAATCATCATTCATCTATCATCTCCATGTCAATGTTATGATGTTGAATTGAGCAACCAACATATCAAGTCAATGGAATAATTCATCCATCATTGCGTCTATTTGAGGTATTTGAGGATTTGGATTAGGTAATGCATGTTATTGTTTTATCATTTTTATTTTATCCAAAATTTTCATATGTACATTTTGGTGAACCTGACATGAACCCCCTAACTAATTTTTTGCTCAATATTTTGAAAATTTTTGAGGAATTTTGAAGTTGGATCCTTTTTGTTGCAGGTTTTGTTAGCTTTTTGTTGTAGGTTTTGCAACATTTTGGGACAAAACCCTCATTTTCAAATATTCAAACATAACTTTCAAACGACTACATATTTTCTCACAAAAATATTTTTGTAGGATGGGGACAATATCAAGAGCTTTCAATCCAAAAATTAGATTTTTGGGAGCTGTTTTTAATTTTTTATAATTTTTATAATTAATTTTTCATGAAAAATCAATTTTGAGAGAAAATTAGGAATTTTTTTTTATATTTTTATATTTATGGAAAGCTCTCTAAATTTAAATAGGGGTATGTTGTTTATGTTTTTAATTTGGATGAAAAATAACTAGACAAAAAATAGATCTTTGAGAATTAAGGTTTTACAAAGATTTGCTTATATCTCACAAACGGTTGTAGATATTTAAAAAAAAAAAATTCTATAGATTTGAGATGATGTCAGGTGCCTTAACTCCTAAAATCATAATTTTTTGACATATTTTTAATTTTTTTATAAATTTTTTATGATTTTTCATAAAAAAATAATTTTGGATGCAAAACAACAATTTTTTTGGATTTCTTTACATTTTTGGAAAGCTCTTGAAATTTTAGTAAGGGTCTATTCTCTGCATTTTTATTTTTGATGAAAAAAATCTTTCCAAAAATCAAATTTATCTTGAATAGCTAACCCTCTGATATTAGTGATCAATTATCTTGTTAGGGTTTTGGTTTTACTGTTGGTTTTGCGAATGTGCAGAAAAATAAACACTTCAATGGAAAAATTGGATCAAGTGGAAAAAAATTTGGACCTAAAGAAAGTTTAGGTGCACACATTTCATCTTTCATCTCTTAATCATTGCTTGTCAACACACTTCAATTTGGGGCTTAAAAAAAAACAACTTGTTTGGTCACACATTTGGATTTGGGGCTTTAAAATGAACATCTTGTTTGCAATCACACTTTGTAATTGGGCTTAAAAAAAACCATTGTCTTCCATCACACATTTTGTATTTGGGTTAAAAAGAACAAGTGTTTCCATTGTTTGCTTACACACATTTCATTTCTAAAGGGAAATTAACAACTGCGAGTGTGAATCAAGTGTGTGTGTCCTCCAAAAAACCCCACTTGGTTCGATTTTGTCATACCCTTCTTAGGAGGCCTGCTTGGAGCACACACCCATCCAAGGGATGACCTCAATCTAGGTGTGAATCAAAAGACACATCTCTTTGGGAGTTGAAATCTTGTCACTCTTGGCCAAGCCCCAAAGAACTTTATACCTTTGGGAAGTGAAGGTGAAGTGTGGGTTACCCCTTCCTCCTAGTTGTGTGGAAGGATTTTGCTTTCAAATCATTCCTTAGTCAACCTTGTGTAAACTATCTTGATACCTAATTGGCCATACCCACTTGACTAACATTAGGCTTGTTGTTGTGTATTCAAGTGTTTGCTTAATCATAACATTTAATCTTGAAAGACAAATTTATCATTGTGTTTGGTGTGTGTGTTCATTCGTTTACATGTGAGATCTTGTGTTTGATATTTCCCAAGTCAAAATTCCAATAAAAAACATGCCACATCATCTAAATCATCTAATCTTTTCATTCCACATAATATCTTAACCATCATCATCTCTTTAATCAAATCAACATCATTTTACATCATTCCAATGTTAGAAGACCTAACATCCCAGCTTCAAAACCTCCTTTAAACACTTCACTAAATACCCCAACCCCTAGACCAGCAAACCATACAAAAACTTCAAACCCTCTTCCAAAATTTTCAACAAATTAAATCATCTCAAATCCAACACCTCCTAGCTCAAGCCAATAAATTCATTTCCACTTGTCAAATCCAACAACCACAACATCATCCCCTATCCATTCATTATCAACCAATGCTACCTCAACCTTAATTGTCATCCCCTTCTACCTCATACCAATCTAATCCATCCACTTCTTCACATTTCAATGCCACATCAACACATCCACCCATATCACAACAAGAACATAGGAGCCCAAGTCCACCTTGGCAACAGAATCAAGATCCTTTCAATTCTCATGTTCCATTTGACAATGGGAACAACAATCTAATTCATGCACCCTATAACTCTATCATACCACCATCCAATCAAATTCATATCCATAGGCCACCATGTCATAGTCCTAATACATTGGACTCTCCACCTTCAAACCCATCAAACTCTTTGTTACCCCCACCATCATCTCTATGCCCTAAATTCAAAAATTTCAAGACTAAATCTATGGCATTACCCAAATCCATCCATCCACCTACAAAGGATGTGACCCAAGGGCTACTATCAAGGAATCAAACATCGCCATGTCATCCAACTCATATGTTTGAACCTACCAAAGAGTCTTCAAGCACCATGCCCATTCTTCCAACCCCTTCATGTAGTCTCCCCCTTGATCCTATTCAAGAGTCTTCCCAATTGAGCCTAAGTCAACCTCCATCATGTCTCCATGTTGTTAACCATCTAGAACATTTTGAGCCCATTCAAGAGTCATCCCCTTCCACTTTCATTCAAGCAACACAAGAGTTATATCAAGAGTCTACTCCCAAACATGTGGAAAAATCAGGCCCTAGTCCTAATCAAGATCAAACCACTTTCATCCAACCTATCCATAATCTATATCATTTCTATGATCAAGATGATATCCATAATGATGAAGAGCCTATCCATGAGAAACTTGATCCTATACCCATCCATGAGAAAGATATTCCAAATACACCTTCTCCTAGTCCTATCCATGACCTTCAAACATCCACTTCCCTTTATGAGACATTTTCCTCCCAAACACATATAGAAGATCAAACAAATATATTGGAAATAAGTGAACACAGTGCTAATCAAGATCCTAATGATCCTCCATCACCCACTATCGACCCCATTACAAGTCCTCCATAATATCCTATTGGTCTTTCCACCCTCATTCATGAATGTTCCTCCTTAGAAAAAAAACAACCATTATCTTCCCTTGCTTCATTTTCTACATCCAATAAGGAACTCGTGTCTAGTGTTCCACCTACATCTAGTCCCATTATCCATTGCACACTCCAAAACATGAACTACCAAGGTAAAGTTTTATACCTTCATGAACAAGATATTTTGGAGCCCATCCATGTCAAAGTCCCTCCACACCCTTATGGACTTGGATATACACCCCAAGGACACCAATATCAAGATGTTGGTACTTCCTCCATGCATCCTAAGTCCACCTCCTTCCATCATAAATCCTATCATACGCCTAAAACATATGTTTCCATCCTTCCTCCATCATCCTAAAAATGTCAAAATCATGTGACCATACACCTTCCACCATTCACTTTACCACCATTACTTCCAACACCTAATATCCCTCCATCCACTTTACCACCATTACTCCCAACATCTAATATCCCCATTATCCATCCATCCATAACTCTTCTAAAAATCCTAATCATGACCAAGCAATGCGCACATTGTCTAAACATGAAGCTTTAACTCATTCCACCATACCCATGGGATTCAAAAGCAAAAAAATTAATTCCTCTACCTATAAAGTAAAAAACCCTAAGGGTCTTCATGCCTTAGGGAAAAAAAGAAAATAATCAAGAAAAATACATCTAAAAAGTTATATAAGCCCATACCTCCAAAAGTAAAATCCAAAACTAAAATGGTTTGGGTCCCTAAGAAAAAGGAAATAAAGTCTAATGAGGCATCCTCATCACAAAAATCCCAACCATCCACTTCCACTTCACATTCCCACTCAATTCAAGAATCTCATATTCCCTCCCACAAGAAAAATAAAAGTCATAAAAAATACTAATTCTATGTGGGCACCTAAATCACTTCATCACCAATCTCCTAATCAAACATCTCCATTGCTTCCTACACCCCATCCACAAAGCTTCAACATTTATCACAATGTGTGCAACTATTGGTCACAGTTCCTTTCCATTTCAAAAAAAATATAAATACCTCCATCTGCTCACCCTTCACTCATTATCATACATATCTCCCCCACCACCTTCCTATGTTCCATGCTTTTGGCTAAGCCTCCCCATTAATCTTTTGCATAAGTCCCATATAATCCCTATCATCTTCCCTATATAATCTGCATCATAATCCACCAACCCCTCCATAATCCACATCATAATCCATCATCTACCTACTCCATCTCCCTTTCATGTCATCCCTTACCAACATCTATGAGCATAATGACATTTGACATGGTCCATGCGATGACATCCATCTCTAGTGGGACTACCACCTTTCATGGAACTAGACACTTGATTCCTTCCTATCCATATTCCCCTTCTCCTATTCATAAAAATAAAATAAAAAAGTAAAGAAAAATCCCTTCGTCCAATGGTGAAAACCTAGTAAACAGGTGCCCTAGATAAGTACCATGATGAAAACCTAGAAAACAAGCGTCATGTGTAGGTTGATCTTCTATGTCACTTACACTTGGGGGCACAATTTCTTATCTATCCAACATATCATTTTCATGTCATATCATTTTATCTTACTATCCTACCATCTTTAGCCATCATACATACATATCATATTGAGTCCACTTATCCACCCTTCTCCTTTTGATCTTGATGAAGATATAGGGGAAAAGTGTTGAAACATGCTTTGTATATCTTTTGATGTACCCCATCCTTCCAAACGAGCCTATCATTATCCTATTGTCATAATCTTTGTAATGAAAAATCTTGAGTATTGTACCTAGAATGGGGCATGTTATTCCTATGTGACATAGCCTTTGGAGATCACATCCTTGCTCTCTTATGATGCGTACATCCATTCCATCCATCCATCTATCATGAGCCTTTTATCCCTTATCCTATCACCCACCCTTCCATCTATCTCCTTGCACCTATACTTGGTTTTCCCTTGTCATTGGTATCTAGCACAAAGGCTACCCAAATTTTCATCCATTGACACATCAAAACATTTCAAAAATTAAAAAAAATCATAAAACTTTCAAAAATCCAAAAAAAAATTCAAAATATCCCCAAAAATACAAAAAAAAAAAGGAAAAAGGTCCTAGAAAAAGACAAAAAAATCAAATATCCATAAAAAAAAAATCCAAGCAATAAAATCAAACCAAATAATTTCTTCCAATCAATTCTTTAAATCAATTACACACATCAATTCAACTCCTTCAATCAGTCTTTAAATTATCAACCAATCATTATCATCAAATCAAATCTTCATCAATCCAATCACATCAATTCTTCTATTCAATTCATCACATCCTTTCATCCAATGAAATCATCAAATAAATCATCATATCATTCCAAACCACTTCTTCAAATCAAATCAATCCAAGAAATAATCTAAATGCAAGGAAATCCTTAATCCATACCAATCAAGTCGATCAACCTTGCCAAGTTATCCAATCACATCCTTTGGTCTTAATCCTAATCTTGTTGTAAACCCAATCAATCAAATTCAGTCAATCAATTATCAATCATCCTTATGTTGATCTAGGGATATGTCTTTCCCCACAATGACAACACTATCATCATCTATAATCATCAATCAAATTCAATCAATCAATCAATCATCCTTGTGTTGATCTAGGTGGCTCGCACTCACAAAAGGATATGAATATCACAGTGAGACTTTCCTGGGAATTGGACATTCCGACAGGTGACTAATATCTTTCTGTGGACGTTCATTTACTTGTCAAACCAGGGGACGTAGACTTTAAATGGCGCAGCAAAGTATATGCACTAGGAATTTGTTTTAGTCAAATCTTAGCAAAAATACATACTAGAAAGAAATTCTATCTAAGCTACAGAATGGTAATGCAAAATTCTTTAACTCAACTATGCTTGATTAAAATAGAAACTATAACAGCTACAACTGAAGCACAAACCATGAACTGGCCTTATGTTGCAGGAACAGTCACAGGGATGGACTCTCTATGCTGCAGGAGCAGTGTAAGACTGAGCTTGCATAAAAACTTCAAAAGATGAAAGCTAACTGGATATCAGCAGAAAAGAACATCTAACTAATTAACTACAGATACTTACTAAGTGGGCCCCCTTAGCAAGCATCTACTGATTACACAGATGCTGAACTCAGAACTTCATCGATCTTTATTCATGAAGACAGAATGAAATACATTGTCTTGTTGGTGTGAAAACTAACAACAAACTCTGCTTCTGGTCAAACAGATTTTGTCTTTCATTATCATACTGATTCTTACATGATCTCTGCTACTCTGTTTCTATCTTACCTAAAAATCATCTATTACTCATTCTATTTCTCTTCATCCTCCACAGCAGGAGGATATCTTATTTTTAAATTAGAAGAACAACTAACTAACCAACTTCATCAAAGAAAGACGTGGAAGTAAAGTATATCCCTGAATCAAGGAACAAACTTCATAAATGAATTTATGTGTTCAACCCGATTCAGAGAGAATCTAGCGCTCCACTCTCTCCAGATTGACTTTTCATTAAAAATCTTTCCAAATCGGTTTTGGTCAAAGAGTCTTTGGGGAGCTTCCTCAAAGTCGTGCAGGAAATGGGCTTTACTGCAAGGCCGGGATCGGCTGCGCTTGACTCGATCATTCTTCAACAACCTGTGAAACAAAAGGTAACAGACGCGCAAGAAGAGGCATATGGTACATACACGATATCTATTCATTAATCACACATTTCAAATCTACTTCACCATTTAAAAACTGTATACGATATACCAGCCATTTTTGGGAGTCAACAGGGCAATAAATGCAATCAAGTCAACACAATAGGCTGCAGGAATATAAAAGTGTCTTGCTATAGGATATCCCCATAAAAGGTTTCATCAAAGTTTAAACAGCAATGAAATAACAAAAATGAAATCATTTAAAAGTTTATCATATCATCAAATTATGAGCATATTTTAGGCTCATCACTGCCCCCTACTTAGCCCAATGCTGGTCCTCTAGCATTAACTTTCCTGGTGATTTCTCTGAAGTCAGTAGTGGCTGCATGACTCTGGAATGGATGTCCAAACCTGTAATAGAATCCTCTGAAATCCTGGCACCTTTCATATCTGTGGTCTTCTAATTCACTGTTAAGATTTGTAGCCTGATGAGAATACAGGGGCCACATTAGCATAGGGGGTCTGAATGTCAGTGGCAGCCACAATTCAAATCTTGTTTGAAGTCTCAATTGAATATATCTGCTAGTTCATTTGAGTGTAGCTGTAAAGTTGAGGGGACCATGTGGTTCTGACTTTCTTAACCCAACAGTCAATTTTTCCCATCTTTTCTCAGTTCTGGTATATGCTAATCTCCAAAATGAATATTGTTGTGCCTGGAATTCATCATATACTTGCTTTCTAATGTCAAATATTTTTGCTTTGGCTGAAACATTATTAATACCATATGTCAATGCAAACCAATCTTTCAGCATTGCATGTGGGTTTGAACTTTGAGAGCGTAATGGGACAGGCTCTGTTTTCTCAATTTCCTCATACGTTTCCCACTGTCTGCCATAATTCACCTCATTTGCTGCCCATGACATGAATGCTCTCAAATGAATATCACCAATGTATGGAAGAGGATTCCATTCTGTTTCAAGTGGTATTAAAAAGCCATGCAAATAGAATTCACACAGAGAATTCCTTAACCAGTTAGGGGCTGCTTGATATGCTTCATAAAATTCTTTGGCAGAATGAATTATGGGGTCTTGGTTTCTGGAAATTCTCATCAATTGAAACCATAAAAACTGTTCTTTGAGGCACAGAGCATAAACTCTGGGTGGCGGTCTGCATTCCATAATTTGACCGGTTACCTTTAGCATTTCATCCATTTTTGCTTTCAATTCAGCAATTTCCTGTTTCTGATTTTCAATTTTCTTTTTCAATTTCTTCTTTTCTATTTGCCATAGACTTTGTTGCATATCAGTCTGGGCAATGTGTCGAAAAGTCACAGTTTGCAGTGTAACTGTTTCCCAATTATTTTTAACAAATTCCAGAAATTCAATTAAAAAGGTCCTCCTATACACAACAATGGCTTTACACATTGCAGGATGAAATATAACTTCATTAGGCACATTTAGTTGTTCAGCTTGTTCTTGTTCTTGCTGCAGGATAAATTCTTCTTGTTGCTGCGGTGAAGAAGTTTGAGCTTCCTCCGAGAATTGCATAGCAGCATTAACCAGATCATCAAGACTTGACAACTCATGCCCATTATGCCCTGCTTCTTTTGTCTCTACTTGTTCCTCTTCAAGAACGACCGAACTCTGAGCAGCATTCTCAGATTCAACAGATCCTTCTGAAATTACAATCACCTCAGGTTGCGGTGAAACAGGGGAGGCCCTAAATTGTTTCCATGTGGAAACCCTTCTTGGTATTGATGTGGCTGCAGGGGGTGTTCTGGTAGCTTTTCTTTTTCTTGTTTGTTCAGGGGGCTATGCCCTACCAGAGGATGATGGTGAACTAGTAATATCAACAGCTATTGCTGTAGGAGAATTTGCTACAGGGGAAGGTGCTACAGGAGAGGAGCATTGCCTTTTCTGAGAACGAGGGTCAGATTCTGGGAACCCTTCTGCCTTTGATTTTCCTTTCTCCTTCCTAGCGGCAGACCTAGTTTGTACCCTAGCAGAGGATTCAGCTGTGACAGCTACAGGATTGGGTGCTACAGGAGTAGATGACCCTTGCCCTGTTCCACTAGTAGATGCAATTTCTTTCTTCTTTCTTTGAGGTCGTGGGGTAATTACCCTAGGGGGTTGTAGAGGTTGTAAACTCTCTTGGGCAACAAATTGTTGCCAGGAGAGAGGTGAAACGTCTCTCAAAGAGCGCTCAATAAGCAATTTAATAAGGCCATGATGAGTGACAGAGTTATCTTTCCCCTGTTGAGTTCTATGGGCACTTTGCTCTAAAAACTTTAACAAGAAATTCGGAACATTCACAGCCCACCCATGCCTTATATGGCTTAATAATTTAAAATGATGCGAATGCAGATAAGAAAAATGGCCTTCACAGGTTAAATACCTCATTATATAAGTGGCATACTCTGAATATGGAAGAGGTAGTGACACTCGCTTGCATCCTTGCTTGGAGATGTCCAGCGGTCCATCAGCAGGCATCGCAAATTCAGCCCTTGCAGCTGCAGCATCTGAAGAAAAGTTTTCTCCAACGGCTAGGATCCCGGTTACCTCAGCAATTCTGTCTTCAGTTGCAACAACTGTTAGACCCCATACGGTGGCTTCCCCTTCAGAAAGTGTTCTCAAAAATTATGTCGCAGCCTCCTCATCAAAATCATTTAGACTCAGAAAATATTTTAACCATCCACAGAGGCTAAATACTTGGGCTGTCTGCGGGTTTTACAATAACAATTCATGAGCTACAGGCTCATGTCATACCAACTGACCACCCATGTCTGCAGTTTTTCTAGCTGAACTCAATTTCTTGCTGAAGATTCAAATTCTTTATTTCCTTTTCTGCTCTGGTTTTTCTCCATCAAGCCGCCACATTTCTTTCTTTTTTCCAAAAATGAACTTTCTTAAACAAGCAGTCTTAATCGTAGTTTGCAAGAAAAAGATGCATTAAAGAAGGTCATGCAATCATGTTTGGAAAGTACCAGAAATATATTAAAAAAAGATTATTTTGCAGTTATGGCAGCGGCGAAAAGATAGGCTTCAAACGATGAATTACCCCGCCCCCTACTTAAAAGATGACATGTGTCCTCACATGTACTAAAAAATAGGTAGAGATTCGGGTGATAATGACCGGTACATGCATAGCAGTAATTGAATGGAATGAAATAAATCAAATATGTGATATGAAAAGATATGGCGTACCTTTAGTAATTGCACGTACGTGTGAAGAAAGATGACAGCGCTACATGAATTGACAAGTTGGAAAGATATCTGAATTAAGGTTGATGCAGACGGATGAAGTGGACGGGTGACGTGGGTGGATGAAATGTACGAATGAAATGGATGGATGGAATGGATGGATGGAAGATAAAGAAATGAGGTGGGGGCGATAAATTTAAATGGAGAAAAGGAGTTTTCTTAAAAAGAAAACCTTTATTATGAGCATACTTTTTGAAAATTAGAGGAACGCTGCAAGAGAAAGGCCAGAGCCTTCAGCTGCAGGAAGAGTAGCGGGAGGAACCTGAATGAACTGCTTCATGAAGTCTTCCTTGGAAACTGGCTTATGGTACAGTCAGAGTCAGTGGCCATTGACGAGCAATTTGAAACGGACTGGATCAATTGTGACCAGCTACACAGCTCCATTTTCAAACACATTTTCAACTTCATAGGGGCCAAGCCAGCGTGTTGTGAGTTTACCCTAGTTTTCTTGGTACCTGGAATCATATAACAAAGCCCAATCTCCAGCAGAAAATTTTCTGGTTTTGATGTGCTGATCATGACATCTCTTTCTCTGCTGTTGGATTACTTTTGTATGCTACAGGGCGGCTTTTCTCATTTCGTCCAAAGTATTTAGCTGCAGGAGACGGTCCTTCTGTGCTTCGGATAAGTCTGTGTTGAGTTCAAGAGCTGTCCTCAAAGTTTTATGTTCAAATTCAATGGGTAACATAGTTGTTTTCTCATAGAGCAACTCAAAAGGTGTAAACCCAGTTGTTGTTTTCCATGTAGTTCTGTAAGCCCAAACTGCTTCAGGAAGTCTATTACCCCAGTCTTTCTTATGAATCTGCACTATCTTTGTGAGGATTGCTTCAATTTCTTTGTTTGTTACCTCCGCCTGACCATTGGTTTGAGGATGATAGGGGCTGGACTTCCTGTGTTTGATCTTATAGTCATTCATAAGTGCAGTGATTAGATTTGACGTAAACTGAGCTCCTTGATCAGTTACAAGCTCTCTGGAAACTCCAAATCTGGTGAAAATTTGTTCATACAAAAATTCAGCAACTTTGTTATCTCGGGCATTAGTCATAGCTTTTACCTCGACCCATTTTGTGACATAATCCGTGCAAACTAGAATAAATGACTTTCCATTTGATGGTGGATCAATTGGTCCCACAAAATCCATCCCCCATTTATCAAAAGGGGTGACTATTACCTGCAGATATAGTGGCATTTCATCTGACTTAGTTGGTCTTCCCATACGCTAGCATCTGTCACACTTCCTTGTATAGGCCACAACATCCTTATGTAATGTTGGCCAGTAATACCCTGTTGTAAGAATTTTCATTGCTGTTCTTTTTGCTGCAAAATTCCCTCCACATGGTTCATCATGGCAGGCATGCAAGATATCATAAGTCTCATCTTCTCTTACACATCTTCGCATTACTTGATCAGGGCCAGTATAAAACAGACAATTGGCAATCCAGGTAAAGTTGAAACTTTTCTCTGTCAACAACTTCTTTTCTTTTGGGGAAAAATGAGCTAGTATTCTGTTTGCTGCCAGATAATTAGCAATATCTGAATACCAGGGTGTATGTGCAATAATGGAAAATAAATGTTCATCTGGAAATCTATCATCAATGACCTCTTGTTCCTCAGATGCAGCTGATTGAAGTCTTGATAAAAAGTCAGCTACGACATTAGCTCTTCCTGGTTTGTCAATGATTGTGATATCAAATTCTTGTAACAACAGGAGTCATCGTGCAATCTACCAAATGGCAGGTTTGTTCATCGGTGCCGTTGCCACATGGTTAGTGTGGACAAATCGATAACCTATGACATAATGCCTAAATTTATTCAAAGCATATACTACTGCAAGCAATTCTTTTTCTGTAACAGTATAGTTGAGCTCGGACCTTGAAGGTTTTTGCTGATAAAGTAGATAGCATGCTCAATTGAATTTTCTTTTTGACTTAAAACTGCTCCTATACCAAAATCAGACGCATCAGCATGTATGTGAAAAGGTAGGTTCCATTTTGGACCTTGAAGAACAGGGGCTTTAGTAAGCAAGTCCTTTAGCTGCAGGAAGGATTTTTCACAGGCCTCGGTCCACTCAAATTGGGAATCCTTTGTTAACAAAGCATAAAGTGGACTGGCAATTTTACTAAAGTCTTTTATAAACCTTCTATAATACCCTGCATGACCATGAAAACTTCTAACATCTTTTTGTTTTGCAGGAGTTTGTAAATTCTCAATAACTTCAATTTTAGTAGGGTCAACCTGAATTCCATTTTTGAAATATGATGACCTAGAACAATACCTTCTTCCATCAAGAAAGCACCTTTCAATTTAGAGACAAATTTTTCTCTACACCTTTTTAATACTTTTTCTAAATTCACCAGTGCTTCTTCAAATGTGACTCCATATGTAGTGAAATCATCCATATAAATCTCCATACATTCATGAGATATATCAGCAAATATACTAATCACTGCTCTATGAAATGTTGCTGGTGCATTGCATAAGGCAAAAGGCAAGACTGAATAAGCAAATGTTCCCCATAGACAGTAAAAGTGGTCTTGTCTTGATCTTCAGGGGTAATTTTTATCTGATTATACCCACTGTAACCATCTAAGAAGGAAAAATATTTTTTACCAGACAGAGAATCTAGTACTTGGTCTACAAAAGGTAATGGAAAATGATCTTTCTTAGTGGCATTGTTCAACTCTCTGTAATCTACACATACTCTCCATTTTCCTCCTTTCTTGGGGACAATGACTAATGGAGAAACCCATTGGCTGTCAGAAATTGGGTAAATAAAACCAGCATCAAGCAACTTTTGAAGTTCATTTTTCACTATTTCTCTAAGTGCTTGGATTTACTCTTCTCTGAGGTTGTCTAACTGGTGAACAATCTTCTTTGATATATATCCTATGAGTACAGACTCGAGGATTGATTCCTTGCATGTCCCCATATTCCCATGCAAAAGCTTTATGCTGTTCTTGTAGCATTTTTAATAAGTCATCCTCTTGAGACTGAGACAACTTGCTATTAACATTCAAACAATGATCTAGAGACAATTCTATCTGCTTAATGAGATTACTCATAGAATCAACAAGTAATGTTTGTACCTCTTGTGGAAGCAAGTTATGAAAAATTGTCAGAAGTTTAGGCAATGAACTCTCAGAATCTAGCTGCTGCAGGAAACATTGATGCTGACTGTCACTTGGATCAGATAAATTATCTACATCAAGATTGAATTGCAGAATTTGAAAAAGCAAAGCATCTTCACTTTGAAGTTGAGAGAATGGATCATTTTGAAGCATCATCAATTGAGCCAAAGAATTGGCTTCTTCAGTTTCTTCTCCCACATCTGGCCAAACAGGTTGGGACAAAACTGGTTGAGGTTTAGCAGGTGGATACAAAGCCAATTTCTTTGTGGACTGCCCATCAGAAATGGTCATATCTCCAAAATGACATCCTATAAAAGCATCAGCAGTTGCTAACCATGGCCTACCAAGGATAACTGGATACCCTCCTAAAGTTGCCTTAACTGATAATATTGTAAAATCAGCAGGATACTCCCAAGATTCAAGAGTGACAATTACATCTTCTATCATCCCATCAGGTTTGACTGTGGAACTGTCTGCAAGCTGCAGAACTGTGGGTGTAGACCTAATGTTTGAAATATTCAAGGAGTCCAAAGTATGCTTTGTCATTACATTAATGGGAGCTCCTAAATCAATCAAAACATTTTTTACAACTTGGCCATTTATATGTATCTGTACTACAGGGCTTCCAGGGTCAATATACTTTGGAATGACTACATTTCCCAACATTATATCAGCCAATTTCCTTAAGACATGAATTGTTTGGGGATCCTTTTTCTTTCGTCCAGGCTTCTTCAAACAGGCTTCTTTAATAGCTTTTTTCAAAAATGGGAACATCTTTAATACCCTAAAACAAAGGGATTTGAATTTGCACATTCTTGAGCTGATATAGTATATCAAAAGTGGGTTCTTCCATGAGTTTAGATTCAGTACTTTGTAACCTCTGAGGAAAAGGTGGTTTATCTTGTCTCTGCAGAACAGGTTCCATAGAAACTGTATCGGGTATAGGCATATATTCAGTGGAAACAACAGGTGCATTAGATTCTTCAAAGGGTGAATCAGATATTTCTGTAATCAGAGGTGGTTTGGGAGCAGGTAAAGTAGTTCCAGACCTCAGATGGATGTCATTAACATTTAAGGCATAAGATTGATATTGGTTGGCTTCAGAAATATACACAGGCTATTGAGGCTGCTGCGGTTGCTTATTATTGGGATTAGGCAACGGCTGGGCAGGCATAGGCGTTTGCTTTGGAGGTCCAGGATTTGTGGTAGTTGCTGCAGGAGGCAGCATAAGGGCCTGTTGTTGTGGCTGTGGAGGCTGCAGGAACCCAGGAGACTGGTTTTGCCATTGTTGAGGACCTCTCCATTGAGGATTTTGTTGCCAATTTCCTGAAGGTGGGGTCCATTGACCTTGTGGCTGCTACCAACCTCCTTGAGGAGATTGCCACTGCGGGGTTTGATAATTAGGCCAACTTGGTTGAGGCGGATTCCATGGTGGTGGTGGTCCATATGCTTGTTGCCATTGGTTATTATAGCTAGAATAGGGATTACCAAAAGTTAAAGGGTCTTGAGGCATACCTTGCCTTTGGGCCCATGGTCTCCTTTGTGCAACAAAGAACACTTGATTATCATCACCTTCCACTGGTTTGAAGTCAGTAGGCAGTTGTCTGGCTTCCAGATTAGCCACCATCTTGCATCTGCAATCACACTTCTTTTGTCTACAGTAGGGACAGAACTCAGCCAAAGCTACCTCAGCTTTTGCATGTTTTTTTCGAGCTTGCATAGTATCCAATTGTGTAGCCATATTATTAATGATGTCCTGCTTGAAATCAGATAGCAGATTTGTGATCTCCATTCGGGAAACTCCACCAGAAGAAGACTTCCCCACTGAAGCATGATGACCTCGACCTTTCTTAACTATTGCTCGAGAGTAGTTAAGGCATATCTTCTGTATATCATCCCAAAACAGTTGAGTTATATCACCTCCTCCCATTAGGTCCAGGGCGTCAATACAGGCATCACTAATTTCCCTTAGAAAAGTAGTTTCTGAGAGTCCTCGTTAAGAGTATGGTTTGAGTTTCTTTTTAATGAAAACAAAAACCTTGAAATATAGTCTTCCAGACTTTCATCCTCCTTCTGCTGAATTCGGAATATGTCATCACCTTTGCTGGCACTCTTACAATATTCCTTATATTTTTTAAGAAATTTCGTCTGCATGGCTTCCCAACTATTTACAACGGCTCTTCCCATACTCATGAACCATCTGAGAGCTCCCTCCTTCAAAGTGGAAGGAAATAGCTTCAGTTTATGAGCGTCGGTGTTGTAGTCATAACTGCGATAGAGGACATCAAATTCAAACAGAAAGGTTTCTAGATCTTCTGTGACCAGGCCATAAAACTTTGGGAGCAAGGAAGAGGGAATTTTTTTAAGATTATCAGTATCTTATTGGGGAACAATGGGAAACTCAAATGCAGGAGGTGGATTATTAGGTGGATTATTTGCCATGTCTGGGTGCTGGAATAGCAGAGCAAATGGATTTTCTTCAGGTTCGTTATCAGCTGGGTCAAACGGTAGTTCAATAAACAAATTTTCAGGGAGGAACCTTCCCAGTGCGTCTCTCCTTCTTCTATGCATGCAATATGGTGAATAACGGCTTGAAATATTTTGAAAATTTTTGACTAACAGACTAAACTAATGCTGAAAATGACTTTGTCAGACTCCTAGTTAGACACCATCCCCGGCAACGGCGCCAAAAATGGCTCGCACTCACAAAAGGATATGAATATCATAGTGAAACTTTCCTAGGAATTGGACATTCCGACAGGTGACTAATATCTTTCTGTGGACGTTCATTTACTTGTCAAACCAGGGGACGTAGACTTTAAATGGCGCAGCAAAGTATATGCACTAGGAATTTGTTTTAGTCAAATCTTAGCAAAAATACATACTGGAAAGAAATTATATCTAAGCTACAGAATGGTAATGCAGAATTCTTTAACTCAACTATGCTTGATTAAAAAGAAACTGTAATAGCTACGTGAAGCACAAACCATGAACTGGCCTTATGTGCAGAAGTCCACGTTGATGGACTCTCTATCTGCGGGAGCAGTAAGATGAAGTTTGCATAAAAACTTCAAAAGATGAAAGCTAACTGGATATCAGCAGAAAAGAACATCTAACTAATTAACTACAGATACTTACTAAGTGGGCCCCCTTAGCAAGCATCTACTGATTACACAGATGCTGAACTCAGAACTTCATCGATCTTTATTCATGAAGATAGAATGAAATACATTGTCTTGTTGGTGTGAAAACTAACAACAAACTCTGCTTCTGGTCAAACAGATTATGTCTTTCATTATCATACTGATTCTTACATGATCTCTGCTACTCTGTTTCTATCTTACCTAAAAATCATCTATTACTCATTCTATTTCTCTTCTATCACCACCTCGCGCAGGAGGAGTATCTTATTTTTAAATTAGAAGAACAACTAACTAACCAACTTCATCAAAGAAAGACGTGGAAGTAAAGTATATCCCTGAATCAAGGAAACTTCATAAATGAATTTATGTGTTCAACCCGATTCAGAGAGAATCTAGCGCTCCACTCTCTCCAGATTGACTTTTCATTAAAATTTTTCCAAATCGGTTTCGGTCAAAGAGTCTTTGGCGGAGCTTCCTCAAAGTTGTGCAGGAAATGGGCTTTACTGCAAGGCCGAGATCGGTTGCGCTTGACTCGATCATTCTTCAACAACCTGTGAAACAAAAGGTAACAGATGCGCAAGAAGAGGCATATGGTACATACACGATATCTATTCATTAATCACACATTTCAAATCTACTTCACCATTTAAAAACTGTATATGACATACCAGCCATTTTCGGGAGTCAACAGGGCAATAAATGCAATCAAGTCAACACAATAGGCTGTAGGAATATAAAAGTGTCTTGCTACAGGATATCCCCATAAAAGGTTTCATCAAAGTTTAAACAACCATGAAATAACAAAAATGAAATCATTTAAAAGTTTATCATGTCATCAAATTATGAGCATATTTTAGGCTCATCACTAGGGATATGTCATTCCGCACAATGACAAAACTGTCATCATCAATCAAAATCAATTAATTAATCATTGGTTTACAACTTGACGGGGGCAATACCTTGTTTATTTTTGTATCATTTGTGCATGCTTTCTTGCTTTCTTGTGTGCATTATCATTTTTATCTTTCATTTGCATCCAATCCAAATTATTCCAACTAATATTCATATCTTATATCTATACAAGGTTGTATTATGCTGAGGCATGAGACACATCATCATCTTGGTCCTTATACCTTGCTGCATCATGTCTAGTGTTACATCAAACATCATGGTTGTTCACTTTCTTGTAGCATAACATATCATTCATCTCCTTCATCCACTTCCTAATAGCATATGGCTTTGAAGAGATTGTTTTTTTGCTACTTGTGTTGTCATTGATGGCAACTAGAGCCAGCAGTATGGTCCACAATGTTAGTACTACTCCTACCGGCAAGGGAAGTAAGATTATGTAATCTACTAGCAGAAAGAATAAAGAACAGGACATCTAGTTGACAAGCTGATCTGATCACTTCACCAAATCACTATTTTGTGGTGTGGATCTCTAGGGAAGTTTTCCTAGACCGTATACTATACTACTAGGGATTTTTTTGGTGTAGCATTATTCAGAGTTTGAATTAACAGGTTCAACAATATGATTCATGGTTTATTCTCTCATTATAGCTTAAATGTTTTATATGGCATATCATGGATGTATGTGGAGTATGTATTTAGTTATTTCTTATGTTTTCAACTTTGTTTCGGCTCCCTACTATAGTATATTTGACTTGTGTGGGTACACATGAATTCTAATTGATGATTTGGGCCAACATAAAGAAAATTATTATGCTTTGTTGTGAAGCCGACATGCAACAAATTCTTGTTAGCAGGTATATAAAGGAAATAGGAAAAACATTTTGTGTGTGGTGTTAAGAAGTTGTGTAGATAAAGAAGTATGTGTGCATCAAGTAGAGAGAAAAAAAAGGGCAGATTAGTTATATGAGGGAAGAGAAGTTTTATATGCTAAGTAGAGCAGAACAAAACATAGCAGAGCAGAACAAAAGTGAGAACTGGATAGAAAGATCCAGAATCTGATTGTACACTTAATTGGAACTAAATCCAAGCATTTGTAGATGCTACTTTCTCAGTTCAAAATTATGTTGTAATCTCAAATGTACTTTGTAGGTAGTGAGCCTTTCTCTCTTTAGTAGTGAGCTCTAGTTAGTGTGCCTAAATGCAAGTGCATTCCCTTTTATCATAATTTTAACAGAGTATACTTTGTGGAATAATCTACACTATGGCTTTTCCCCTATTAGGGTTTCCACATAAAAATATCTAGTGTTATGGTGTTCATTAATGTGATTACATGTTTCCATCTGTTTATGTGTTGTGGATGCTACTATAAGTTCAATTATTATTGTTGATAGTTTTAGATCTGATTTGAAAATCAAATATTATGTAACAACTCGATTCACCCCTCTTAGTGTTCCTAGTGTCCAACAATTGGTATCAAAGTAGGTTCCTCTCTTCGGAGTTTAACATCTTGAGGTGGATCTTGAATTACAATGGATCTTTGGTGGTCTTCAGCAACAACTTATGGTGGCACTTGATGATCTTGTCAGTTTAAAAGCAAAAGTCGTGGAACTAAAACAAATCTTGTGCCTACCGAAAAATTCATTCAATCATTGAAGGATAAGATAAATGAGTGAAGGGAAAGAGGAAGGAACTGCGGTGATCATTGAAGTAGAAAGACAACAAAAGTCGGATGATGTTCATATGAATCAAAATCTAAGGGAAAAAATAGAAGAATGAAAAGCTTGCTAAGGACAATACAACTCTAAAGCTTGAAATGGAATATGTGGTGATGAAGTTTACCAAAGAGATAGAAGAAAGAAAGAAGAATGAGGAGAATCTGCCCATCTTTGAAAAAAAAAATATGAAGAATGTAGTAGAGTTAATAGTGAATTCATTATGTTGGAAATTGAGCTACAACAATCTAGAAACAATGAACAAGAGCTTGAGGCAGTAGTTATTCTCATAAATGAGCTTACTCATGAAATGAATTCAAGGAGAATTTCGGGATAAGTTTTATTAGGCTTGATGAGATAACTAAACAAAAGCGCAACAAATGACAAGTGTGGTTTGGCTATGAGAAGGAAAGAGCTCGATCCAAATAGAAGAACCTTGAAAAGAAGAAAAAAGGCACAAGACATCGATAAGGCAACCCAATGCTCATAAATTTAATGGATATTGCTTTTTGCAATAAAGGTATGTGTAGGATCATCATGGAAAAATAGGCCCTTAAGTGGCAAAAAATTGAAAAATCAGATTTAGGCAACTTGACGTAAAAATTTGAATAAAGTTATCTACACTATTTCAAAATAATGTAAAAATAGAATTTGTAGCAAATTGAATTTAGTTTCTAAACTACTAGGTTTGTTTAGAAAAAAAAAAAATCTATTTGGTGAAAATTTGAAATTTCAATGTAGTAGTACTTGAGGAAAAAAAGTAGGTGTCTGACCACCTAACCACAATAAAATGATAATTTTTTTATAATATTTTAGAAATAAGTAGAGGAATCATGTCCTTGTGATGCATATTTTTTGTAATTTTTTCCAAGTAAATTAATTATGAAATTTTATTACAACTTTTAAAAAAATATTAAACTCATATGTCTGACCACCTTAACTTGGTCAAAACTTCATTTTTTTTTCTTTTTTTAATCCTATAGTACGCAAAACATAGAATCCGATGCATGTTTTTCATTCAAAAAATGTGATACTGCTTGAAATCTATAGATGTTTTTCAATCAGCCTATCAATTAGGACTTTAGTCGTAATTCAAATAGAAAATGAATAATAATAATTTATTAAATTCAAAGTAAAGCATAATTTATATTGGTGGAAAGCTGAGAATCTCCTTAAAAAACCCTTTTAATTTCATCAATTTTTGGGTAAAAAAAAATTCAGCCACATACCCTACAAATAACCAACATATCACCACTTTTTGGTCCATCATGATCTTGTACATACCCATAAATTTGGACATATGGCCCCTTAGTGTAGAAGAAAGATTTATGGTCAATGTTTTAAATGCAATAAGTTTTGTCATAAGGCATTAGAATGAAAAAGTATGTATGTCAATGCAAGTAACATTAAATGCTATACCTATGGAAGATTTGGACATGTTGCTAATCAATGCAAGTCAGGAGGAAATCAGTGGAATGGATGGTATAGACAAAAAAATCTAGTATGCTTCAATTGCAACAAACTTGGGCACATTGCAAGATTCTACAGGAACAAAAACATGAATAAAAGAGGTCCAACTTATCAAGGAAGAAACTCACAAAAAGATAACAAAGGAAAAGGAAAAGAATTTGTGGAAGAAA
The DNA here is from genome assembly GCA_007258455.2 of Sequoia sempervirens. Taxonomy (NCBI): domain Eukaryota; kingdom Viridiplantae; phylum Streptophyta; class Pinopsida; order Cupressales; family Cupressaceae; genus Sequoia; species Sequoia sempervirens. The sequence continues at coordinate 309,933,264 of VDFB02058242.1, read as the reverse complement.
TAAGAGATCAGATGAAGAAGACATGGGTAAAAAAAATTGAATCTAATGAAGGCAATAAGGTTGTACCAGAAACTCCCTCAGTAATTCTTCTGACAATTGATTTCAAAATAGAGGCCCAGGGGAAGTTTCTCATGAAAAATCATTTTCCCCCTAGTGTATAGTTGGATCTGAATCGTTGGATGCCATCAACCGTTGTATTATTCATTATTGAAAGTTTTTGCAAATATCTATTGAGTTGGATGAAATGACATAGGTCCACAATCGGATTCTTCACTTGTTGTCTGCATTCACAATGTAACCAAAACTTCTAGGGAAAAACATTTAATGCAACAAGAAGTTAAGTATGCAAAGTTATAAAAAGGGAACTTAGAACCCTAATTTGTCATACATATTGAAAGAGAACATTTGGAGAGCATTTTCTACAAAATTCCAAAGGTATGAAAGACCAATTTAGCGACAAATTTTCTAGGTATTTTTGTTGCTTATGTTGAGATTATGGATGCATAGTCCCTGAAGCTTTAGAGTCTTCAATGGAGGACCTTTTCCAAGAAAGATAATAAACCACACAAAAAGTGTTGCAACTTAGGCATGCACAATGGAGATTCTATATTGATCTACATTATGAGATGATTACAAATGTACAAATGCCCTGAATATATAGGAATGAATGAGATGCAAGATTCAATATGATGTTGCCATGTGTCACAATCTAACAACATGTGGCAACATGTGAACCCTACCTAGGAAATGATAAAAGATAAACATAAGTTCTAGAAGGACAACTCATCTTCTAGAAGGAATCTTATCCCTACAAACATGGAAGGGGGAATTACCCCATTAATAAATGATTTATTAAATGATGCAACCTAGGACTAAATGATGTATGACCTAAGTTAACTTATGCTAGTGTAATAATTGATTTAATTACACTAACACCCCCCCATAAGTTCAAAATAGGGAGGAAAATGCAATGATTATGCAGAGATGATGATCAATGATGGGTCTCAGCTACGAGGCCATGTCAGGTACTAATGTACATGATAAAAATTTAGAAAATCTCGCACAACCGAAGAAAAGGGGAAAATCTAGTGGGAACAAAACCCCTCTCTAAAGAGGAGATGAAAATTAAAAAATGTGAGATAGGATGGGAAGGATGGAGGACTTTAAAATACCCCCCAAGTACACCATTTGTCACATGGATACAATACAATAACCCCCCCATAGGGAGGAAATAAAGATACTATATAGCCCCCCAAAAGATGATATCACCTACAGAGATGGTAAGTGTCTGAAGACAAAACAAGATCCAATTTCAACAAACAACTTGTCTCCCTTTTGTAAGAAACATAATCAAGTGGAAGTGCGGAGATGCTTTCCATTATAGATAGGAATTGAAGGAAGGGTGTATGTTGATGATGATGTCTCTAAACTCTGCTCAAATGTCTCCTTGCTTGAAGATGAAGATGCCGCATTGAATGAAGAGGGTGACAAACCAAGACAATGTGGAAACTAATGCTGATCAATATCCAAAGATGGTGATGCAATGAAAGGGATGGATATGATGGATGTGATGGAGACTTGATATCCCCCCTAAATGAAGTGCCCTCAAAACCACTAAAAGACGTCTGAAGCAAATCCAGTGGTAGATGTTGAAAAAACCTCAAGTCTTGAATGGAATGACAAGGAAGAAGTCTCATATATGAAATATGTGAAGAGAAACCAAGTGCATCCAAGATAGTCTTTGGATTCCTAATCAAGGTCAAGACAAAGGGATGAGGAGACTCAAGAGAACTCTCCAAAGTGTGATCTGAATAGAGGAGTGATATCCCCTCAAGAATGTCCTCCAAACCTATAGAAGTAGCCAAGTCAGTGATACCTGAAACAAAGCCATCCTGTGATTTCAAGTCTGGAAAATTGAAGGTGTCCTAATGAATGATGATGGTGGAAGCCTCAATCAATGATTCTAGACAAGGAATCACTGAATGTGAATGGATACCAATAGTCTCTAATGGAGAATAAGCACCTAAAGTAATCTTGTCAACCTCTTCGGAAGATTCAAGGAAATCAACTTCCTGCACAACAATATCATCATGGGGTACTTGATCTGAGGAATGACATTCTGAATCTTGAACATCGAGGAAGGGTGGAGTATCTTGGTCTCCATATATCTCCCAAAGCTTAGTCCAAAGGATATGAGGACAATCACAATGATCAATAGAACTCAAAACATCGCAATCAACTTGCATAGCAATGATCTCCAAAATAGTGTACCTGTTGCAACTCCAAGCAAGTTCATCAATACCTTCACTTGGATGAGGAACTATACCATACATATGTGGTAATAGATCAAGTGATTGGAGATGGTGGCAGATCCCATCTCACCATTTCTTATAGTTACCCTTGTGCAACATAACTAGAGGAGTATATGCAAGCCCCATAATGAACTTTCTCCAAAAAATACAAAGAAACTAACCTTCAACAACAAATAGAAGCTTCCAAAGATGATGTACAACTGAAGTGATGCTAATTGGATCAAAAAAAAAATTCCCAAGCTTTAGGATATCCAAGTTATTGAATAAATGCACCAAACTGAAAAAATCAATGCAAGAGTACCTAGAGCTGAAACTGATCAAGGGGTCTAGACTGCTGAAAAAAACTCTCAAAAATCTTCCTGATGCCACTAGAATCAGTGAAATTTGATGAATGGTTGTGAAGTTATAAGCCTTTATGTCCAAATTAGGGTTTTGTCTTCAGTTGGCTATATAATTTTATGTGAGAAAAATTTCATAGAACTGATGTCACCACTAGAAAGTAGACAAAATTCCCTTTCCAGTGATATCTCTTTGTTGATTTTCGATACCCTGGTGAAAAGTTGTGATAAAATGAAAAAATGCCTAGATTAGGCACTTAGCAGGCTAATGAGGGGAAAAAATCTAGCCCCTGAGCGCTAAGAGTTGGTTGCTGATAGGACCAGCTAAAAAAAGAGGCAAGAAAAAATGCGCCCCCAGATAGGGTGGCGGGCAAGCAGAGCTGCTGGTGGGGCAGAGATATTTGGTGGCCTTGCTAGATGGAGAGACCACCGGTTGGGGCGGGAATGAATTGCCAACAAATAGGGATGGGAGTAGATAGGCCGACAAGGATATACTAGTGATGGAAGCCTCTAGTTGGACATCATCTTAGGTAGATGATTGACAGGAGGAAGAACACTGATAATGTTGGCAATAGATGAGCCTGGCTACAACAAAGTCGATGACTAGATGGGCCCAAGTAGCTGACAAAAAAAGTACTTTCCTGCACAAATGAATGCATCGACTGTCCTCTGCAAGAAATTAATGCTTCAATTTTTTCTATCTGCAAACCAAAATTTATGAAGGAGCTGACAATGCAATATATAGATTTTTAATATTGCAAAAAAATTGCAATTAAAAAATCAAAAAGGAATTCCAACTTTATATTTGAATATAAAAATACCGATAGAAATATATAATCTGAATATATGATGCCGACGGAGTTAAATAATTGCAGTCGCTCCAAAATATTTTTTCTGAAAACTATAGAAAAATATAGCCCACAATATATTTATATTTTTTGCCAAGATGATATGAAAATAAGCCCAAATTTTTTTTCTGAAAAAAGGTGCCTGCGACTAAAATTTTTTTCCTTAGAGGACAACTGACTGGGGTGATTTTTTAAACTGCAAATTGTACGGATAGTATGGTTGATTATGCAAACCCAAATACCTCTTATGGTTTTTGGGTTGATGTATCCGATTTTGATGATTGGACAGGCAATCCTAGGGTTTCGAGGCCTTCTGAAGATAATGGCGAGCTCAGATCTGACTCTATCTGCTTCAAAAATTACCTTGGTCCCTAGGTGGAGTCAAGTAGCCTTCAATGGAAACCTTCAAGCCTACAAATAATCTCGTACACCAACTTTCTTGATCGAGGGTTGACATTTCATTGGACAAGCTCTGATACCATGTTGAGATTATGGATGCACAGTCCCTGAAGCTCCAGAGTCTTCAATGGAGGACCTTTTGTAGGAAAGATAATCAACCACACAAAAAGTGTTTCAACTTAGGCATGCACAATGGAGATTCTATATTGATCTACATTATGAGATGATTACAAATGTACAAATGCCTTGAATATATAGGCATGAATGAGATGCAAGATGAAATATGATGTTTCCATGTGTCATGATCTAACATGTGACAACATGTGAACCCTACCTAGGAAATGATAAAAGATAAAGATAAGTTCTACAAAGACAACTCATCTTCTAGAAGGAATCTTATCCCTACAAACATGGAAGGGGGAATTACTCCTTTATTAAATGATTTATTAAATGATGCAACCTAGGACTAGATGATGTATGACCTAAGTTAACTTATACTAGTGTAATAATTGATTTAATTACACTAACTTCTTATTGATTTAATATCTATTTGGCGATCGGTAGAACCTTGTTCGGAGTGAAAAATGAAATGAATCCAAGGAATAATAACTCTGGATGAGTATAATAGTCAAAAACTTAGAGATGAAAGAAATTTGTTGTCTCCCGCTGAATTAAGGAAGCTTGGAGGATTGAAGCATACAAATTTGGACATATGGAATGAATTTCCTCATTTCGTCAATGCGGAAGTGATTCGGTTTATCTTAAATAAATTGGATGGTGATATCCTCACTTTGGATGAACCCTATCAAATCTCAGAGGATGTAATCAAGAATCTAACAAGTCTATGCAATGTTGGTAATATTCTAAAGAAGAAATTGATTCAAAATGTTGAGGTCAAAGCCCTAACTAGAATAAGGGGAGATCAAAGGGCTCTGCTAATTTCATCGATTAAAGATCCTTTGAAAAGGTATGTTGCACATGGAATCTCATATAAGATCTTTAGGAACTGAGAAGGATCAACCTCCCAGGTGTTGTATATATCACTCATAAAATGATAATAGAAAATGAAGAATTTGACCTATGTAGTCTATTGAAGGATCAACTTATGGAGAATGTACAATTAATGAAGGATATAGACTACTCCTTTAGGTTTGGAACCCTTACAATATACATTATGATGTATTTTCTAAATTGCTTGCCTCTGAATGACAATGTTATGTGGAAAGAAAACACATCGGTCTGCAAGAAAATATTTGAGCATTACAACTCTTTTGAAAATGGTGAAAGAGTTTATGAAAAATTATTTAGGAAGTTGTTAGAGAGGTTTGGTGCAAGTTTTATCCATCTTCTGGTAAAAATAATTGAAGTTGGGGGTATGTGCAAGATCATGATGGGCCAAAAACTAGTGAAATGATGGGTATGTGTAGGGTATGTAGCTGATGACTTTTTTTTACCCAAAATTGATGAAACGAAAAGGGTTTTTAAAGGAGATTCTCAGCTTTCCACGAATATAAATTATGCTTTACTTTGAATTTAATAAATAATTATTATTCATTTTCTATTTGAATTATGACTAAAGTTTTGATTGATAGGCTTATTGAAAAAATCTATAGCTTTCAAACCGTATCACATTTTTTGAATCTGAAACATGTGTCACATTCTATGCTTCACATACTATAGGATTAAAAAATAATTAATTTCATGAAGCTTTGACAAAATTAAGGTGGTCAGGCATACGGGTTTTTATGTTTTATAAAAGTTGTAATAAAAAATCCATAGTTAATTATTTACTTGGAAATAAATTACAAAAAAATATGCATCACATCGGGACATGAGTCCTCTACTTATATCTAAAATCTTATAAAAAAATTTAATTATCATTTTATTGAGGTTAGGGTGGTCAGATAGACACCTACTTCTTATTTTTTCCCTGAAATTTAAGTACTACTGCATTGAAATTTGAAATTTTCACCAAATAGATTTTTTTAAAAAATAAACCTAGTAGTTTAGAAACTACATTCAATTTGCTATAGATTCTATTCTTACATATTTTTCAAATAATATAGATAAATTATTCAAATTTTTACATCAAGTTTCCTAACTCTAATTTTTCTGATTTTTTTCCCACTTAAGGGCTTGTTTTTTCCATGATGATCCTACACATACCCTTGGATCATCCTCTAGAAAGGTAGAGAAAAAATAGAAGAGAGGAAAAGATTTGGTTGGTGTCACTCCTCTAGCACCCAAGTCAGCAAGAGTTGAAGAAAAAGGGAAAGGATAGTTGGTTGTGGATGTAGAGGATGAAGGCTTTGAGGAATATACTCCTAGAGATCAACCAAAACTAGGTGAACCAGAAATAATAATAGCTGAAGATAGTGATGAAGAAGGCACTCTGTTCAAATAAAAGATAATGAAAATTATTCAAGATGAAGATGGGATGCAAAAGATAACTGACATATGGTTGAATGGATCATCCTATGAGCATGATGTCATTGAGGATGCTTTGGGAAGATACTTTTTTGATAACAATATTGAATTGGAGAGTCTACAAGATGCTCTCCCAAAAGAACTGGCTGAGTGTGTTAAGGAGGCTATGAAATATGTGCCTCTGGATAGGAAAGAGGAGGAAATAATTTCCCATTTGAAGATGTAGTTTAGGCTATCTCTTGCTAAGCTAAAGAAGAAAGTGAATGTGCTAAGACAATGCATTGATTCGGCCAATAAAGTTTTCAATTACTGTCTAAGGTGGCCTCATGTGGTCGGCAAGTACACGGATAAGTTGAAGGAAATTGAAAAGGAGCTTGTCAGAATTGGACATGATTACAATATGTTTTTGGATGAGGATGGAAAAGTTAAGAAAAAGGTTCATGGTCTGCAGGCTGAGCATGCACAAGTTCACTTTGCTAGAAATACTCTCATGGACACATTTTGGAGAGTAAAAGACTTGATTGAAGGCAGACTAGAGCAAATGATTGAAATGCTAAAGATAGGAGAAAAGCTTGAAGAAGCTATCACCATTCTAGAATCCCTTGTCTAGATTATCAATAGGACATCAGAGAGTAACAACTTGATTATAGCTATTGGAATTGTGGTGAACTCTTGGAAGAAATTCCTTCCAAAAATTAAAACTAAGTATAAAATAATCTTTTGATTTTTGTAGCAGTTTCTCAAATTTTGATCCAACTCTCTATTTTGCAAATGGGAGAGAATAATTAAAGAAGTGTAGAGTGGAAGTATAGAAGCTTTGTCATTGATGTCAAAGGGGGAGAGAATGCAGTGAAAATTTTCTTTGACATCCAAGGGGGAGCAACAATTTTGGTTTTGTTGAGTTTTTAGTTTTGACACAGTCAAATTTTCACTGTGTTGCCATTAATGCCAAAGGGGGAGATTGTTGGCATATGGCTTTGAAGAGATTTTTTTTGGCTACTTGTGTTGTCATTGATGGAAAATAGAGTTAGCAGTATGGTCCATAGTGTTAATATTTCTCCTACCAGAAAGGGAAGTAAGATTTTGTAATCTACCAGTAGAAAGAATAAAGAATAGGAAATCTGGTTGACAAGATGATTTGATCACTTCACCAGATCACTATTTTGTGGTGTGGATCTCTAAGGAATTTTTCCCAGCACATATACTATCCTACTAGTGATTTTTGTGGTGTCGCATTAGTCAGAGTTTGAATTAAGAGGTTCAATATTATGATTCATGGTTTATTCTCTTATTATAGCCGACATGTTTTATATGGTGTATCACAGATGTATGTGGAGTATGTATTTAGTTATTTCTTATGTTTGCAACTTTGTTTCAGGTCCCTACTATAGTCCAATTGACTTGTGTGGGTATGCATCAATTCTAATTGATTATTTGGGCTGACATAAAGAAAAGTATTATGCTTTGTTGTGAAGTCGGCATACAAAAAATTCCTGTTAGTGGGTATATAAAGGAAATCAGAAAAACATTTTATGTGTGGTGTTAAGAAGTTGTGTAGATAAAGAAGTGTGTGTGCATCAAGAAGAGAGAGAAAAAAGGGCAGATTAGTTATATGAGGGTAGAGAAGTTTTATATACTAAATAGAGCAGAGTAGAACAAAAGTGTGAACTAGATAGAAAGATCTAGAATATGATTGTGCACTTAATTGGAACTAAATCCAAGCATTTGTAGATGCTACTTTCTCAGTTCAAAATTTTGTTGTAATCTCAAATGTATTTTGTAGGAAGCAAGCCTTTCTCTCTTGAGCAATGAGCTCTAGGTAGTGCACCTAAATGCAAGTGCATTCCCTTTCATCATAATTTTAACAGAGTATATTTTGTGGATTAATCTTCACCATGTTTTTTCCCCTAACAGGGTTTCCACGTAAAAATATTTGGTGTTATGGTGTTCATTAATGTGATTACATGTTTCCATTTGTTTATGTGTTGTGGATGCTACTATAAGTTCAATTACTATTGTTGATAGTTTTAGATCTGATTTGAAAATCAAATATTATGGAAGATTGATTCACCCCCCCTCTTAGTGTTCCTAGTATCCAACACTTTCTATCTTGCATCATTCATCTTGTCCCTCCCTATCATTTCATTTTGAGAGCATACCCGTGTTCTTTCAACCCACATATCCTCTCAAGGGGGCATCATCATCCCATCATCATCCTGTTCTTATATCATCATCATCCCACTCTTATTTCATGATCATCCTATCTTTCTATCATCATCCATTTTTCTCTATGCATACCTTAGCTTCTTTGAAATGATGTTACACGACACAAAGCTCATCATCTCGAACATCATCTAAAAGAGGGGAAAAATGTAGACACTGAAAATTGTCGTTCACCTATGAACCCTCCTTTTCATATCAATTCCTCCTTCTACTTGCATAATTAAATAATTTTAATTATTTAATTATCTTTTAACGTCATATTCCTCTATTAATTAAATAATTCTTAATTATTTAATTAATTCATTTTTTACGTTATTCTTCCCTTGATTAATTAAATAAATTTTGTTTATTTAATTATGTCACTAATTAGCCCCTTTCTTTCTATAGTTAAATAAATGCTTATTTATTTAATTATTGTCATTTTTATACTATAATTAAATAATTATTTTAATTATTTAATTATTCATTATCCTCTTCTTCTATAATTAAATAAATTTTAGTTAATTATTTACTAATTTGTCATTCTCATCCACTTTTGAATTAAATTATTATTTAGTTTAAAATTCAATATGTCACATGTCTTTTATAATTAAATAATTCTTTTATTATTTAATTATTCACCTTCCCTCCCAAATTAAATAGTTTTATAATTATTTAATTTTTTCCAACCTCTTTTTCTATGACAACCTCATTATCTGTGTCATTCTTATCTTCTCTTGTCTCATTCATCTTCCACCCTTGATTGAATTATTTTATGATTCAATCCTAGCCATTAATCCTTATCATTGCCCTAATTTTTCCCTAACCCTATTTCATACTAAAACTTCCAATCTTTCCCATTGATTAAGAAATCTCATTGACATTCAATCTCAACCATCAATCCAAATCAGAACTTTCCTAAAAATCAACCCTCTCATAAGCCATTTGGGGGGTTGATTGTTCAAGTATCCTTATGTTTCCAAAATCATTCTTGAATCATTCATCCATTTCTATCTATCATCATTCATCTATCATCTCCATCTCAATGTTATGATGTTGAATTGAGCAACAACATATCAAGTCAATGGAATAATTTATCCATCATTGTGTCTATTTGAGGATTTGGATTAGGTAATGCATGTTATTGTTTTATCATTTTTATTTTATCCAATTTTTTCATATACACATACATCAAACTTCAAAATAATACTTTGGTAAGGTAATTTTCTCATGTCTTCCATCTTTGATGGGGATCTTGGACAATCTAAAATAGATAACTCTATTCCATCTAAAGGGGAACACACAATGGTCTACAATCTTGCATGCTAGACTTTTGTAAATTGAATTGACATACTTGCTTTGTACAATCCATAGCTTTCTCTTCACTCTATCTCTTTTATTTCTCACCCCAAGAATGTGTGTATCTATAGAAAGATATTTAATTTCAAAATTAGCTACAAGTTTAGATTTTAGTTCTAAAATCGTACATTTCCCTTTACCAATAAATAACATATCATCAGAATATAATGCAATAATTAGGGAATGATCACCATCAGTTTTATAATAAACATAATGATCTAATTTAGAACACTCAAATCCAAAACTTGGCACATATGTATCACATTTTTAGTGCCACATCCTAGGACTCTATTTTAGGCCATACAAAGATTTCTTAAATTTTTAAACCAATTTACTTTTACATTTTACCACATAATGTTTTGGGTATGTCATATAAATATCCTCATCCATGTCACCATGAAGGAAAGTAGATTTTACATCCATTTTCTCAACCTCTAAATACTAAGCAACAACAATAGAAATAAAAAATCTAATGGATGTCATTTTTGTAACAAGAGAAAATGTCTCAACATAGTCAGCACCCTCAACTTGAGAGTAATATTTTGCAACCAACCTTGCTTTATAATCCCCAAAACCTCATCTAAATCAATATTTTTCTTGAATACCCATTTCCAACCAACATGTTTTCTTCTTCAGATAGTGGTACATGATCCCATGTACTATTCTTTTTTAAAGCTATCATTTCTTCATCCATTGCAATCTTTCAGGATTTTTCATCATCCATACCTAATGCATATTCTACCAATCTAGGTTCAACCATGTTAGCATTAAAAAAATTCATCTCCAATCATTAGGTGAAAACCTTTTAGGTGGTTATCTATGCCTTGTAGAACTACAAACAAGTTGAGTTGGAGGTTCTTCCTCCTCCTCTCAAGATTCAAAGATAGATGAGTTGTCCTCAACTTCTTCTCTATCTATGGGCCTCGATTCAACATTCTTAGGTGTAGAGAGAAATGAAATCACATCTTCCTATTTATTTTGTTTTGACTGCAATGCAATAGAAGAAGGCTTGGTTTATCTTTAAAAAACACTTCTACTATATATTACCTTCTATGTAATAGCATCCCAAAGCTTGTATCCTTTCACATCACAACTATATGTGATGGAGATAAGTTTTATATCCTTGTTCTCCAAGATTATTTACTTCTCCTTTGGCATATGTGCATATGCCTCACAACCAGAAAATATAAGATGTATTAATGAAGGCTTGTGACCTGACCATGCCTCTATAGGTGACTTATCAACAAGAGTTGATGTAGGATATATTCTAATCAGATTACAAGTCGTAGCAATAGCTTCATCCAAAAATATTTGTTCTGGACCAACACCACTCAACATACTCCTAGCCTTCTCCATCAATATATTGCTCATTCTTTTCTCAACTCCATTCTATTGTAGAGAATACATAGTTGTCTATTATCTATGAATAGAATAATCTTTACAGAATCTATCAAAATCATTAGAGAAAAATTCACTACCATTATTAGTCCTCAATCATTTTATTTTCTTTCCAATATAAAACTCAACCATTGTTTTAAATTCTTTAAATCAACTAAAAACTTCATATATACTCTTTAGAAAATACACACATGTCCTTTTACTAGAATAATCAATAAATAAAACATAATATGTGGATTTTCCAATTGAAGGAACATCTACAAGACCAAACACATCAAAATGAATAAGATCCAATACACCAAAATATTTATAAGAACTTGTGTAAAAATGAACACATTTTTATTTTCCATAAATGTAATGCTCACATAAATCAAATTCAAGATTATAATTAGATAACCCTTCAACAAGTTATTTAATTTTTCAAGGTCCTTATACCCTTTTATCCAATGTGGCCAAGTCTCTAGTGTCATAACATATAGTTTTCTCTATGGGTAACTTTGATTCAGAAGAAAAAGCACCCTTCAGTACCCAAAAGCCATGACCATCTACTGAAGATGAATCCCCCATCTCTTCAAAAGACTTGCTTCTCATAGAAGTACTATTTCACTCAACCATCTATGCGGGTATGTGCAGGATCATGATGGGCTAAAAAGTGGCAATATGATGGGTATGTGGCTAACGACATCTTTTTTACCCAAAATTGA
>VDFB02058242.1:309785463-309921177 GCA_007258455.2 Sequoia sempervirens | reverse complement strand
TCAACTCTAGAACTACAAGTCAAAATACTTCATCAAGGAGAAATCTGGACCAACAACTTTTCTCCCAGACCTCAACCAAAACATAGGAAAACATAGTTCACAACTGGTGAACACAACTCAAGCTTCACAATGAACCAACAACCAAATAATTGGATATAGAAACCTTCATCGACCATGACCAATGTATCTAAACCAAATGAACATAGGGGAAAATACTGGAGCAACAACTGAATACCTATAAACTTCCTTTAATACAATTTTCTCAATATCCTCAACATATTCAGCCAACAGTAACTAGGAAATGACCAATTGACAAGTTGACATCAATGGCAACACTTTCATTCCTTTCTTCATTAGCTTTTCCTCCTTTTCACATTTTTTCTCTCCCCCTTTGGCATCAATGACAAAGGAAAAGGATATGTTCATTGAATCTTCCTTTGACATGAAAACATAATACTCACAATCACAACACTTGAAACTACCTACTCCCCCTGAGAGGTAGCCACCAAAAAATTAGTCCAAAAAGATAGAATCATGAATCCACCAAACTGATGCATCTCCAAATGCATCTTAGTTTATGAAAGGAGGGGCAATAACTCCTAAATTCTCCTAGAGATACTCAAAATTCAAGATTGACTTCATTCTGCATGACCTTCTCTCTTAAGAAATGATATTTGATAGATATATGCTTTGTCCTTGAGTGCATCACATAATTCTTTGAAATGTTAACTGCAATTGTATTATCATAGAAAATAGAAATAGAATCATCATATAGCAATGTGATATCTTTTAATGTCTTTTTCATCCATATAAATTTTGTATAGCAAGGTGCAACAATAATATGCATGGCTTCAGAAGTAGACAAAGAAATTGAATCTTGCTTCTTACTCAACCATGCCACCCATCCGCATCCAAGAAAGAACGCACCACCACTTGTACTCTTTCTATTATCTACAAATCTAGCCCAATCTACATCTATATATGTACTAAGTGTAAATTTAGTATCTTTAGGATACCATAATCCATAATCCAGAGTGTCATTCAAATATCTAAATATTCTTTTAACTGCAGTAACATGTGTTTCCTTTAGATCTTCTTGAAATCTAGCTAGAAGACACACCACATGCATAATATCTGGTCTAGTAGTAGTCAAATATAGTAATCCACCAATCATGGATCTATACTTGCTCTAATCAACCTTAGGTGAATCACCATCTTTACCAAGTTTGAAACTAATCACCGTAGGAGTACTTACCAGTTTGGAACGATCCATTTCAAGTTTCTTCAACATCTCTCTTACATACTTAGACTATGAAATGAAAATTCCTTTCTCTATTTTATTAATCTATAGCCCAAGAAAGAAAGTCATCTCCCCAAACATAGACATTTAAAATTATTTTTGCATTTCTTCTACAAACATCTTGCACATATTTTCATTTCCTCCAAAGGTAATGTCATCAACATATACAACTATAATAAAGTTTTTTTTCATTTTCAATCTTATAGTACAAATTACTTTCTATCATACCTTTGTCAAATCCTTTCTGAATCAAATACTTGTCTAGCCTTGCATACCAAGCTCTAGAAGCTTGCTTCAATCCATAAAAAGCTTTCTTTAATTTACACACCATATCTAGTTGATCTATCAACCGAAATCCTTCTGGTTATTCATGTAAACTTCTTCTTCCAACTCACCATTCAGAAATGTTGACTTAACATCTATCTGATAGACTTTGAAATATTTATAAGCAACCAATGCCAAGAACATCCTTATAGCTTCCATTCTTGCTACCAGGGAAAAAGTCTCCTGAAAATATATGCCTTCTACTTGCAAGTAGCCTTTACACACAAGCCTCACTTTGTTTCTAATAACTTCTCCATTCTCATTTAACTTATTTTTGAATACCCATTTTGATCCAATGATATTTTTATCTATCAATCTTGGGACTAATTCCCAAGTCCGATTCTTCTCAAACTACAAAAGTTATTCTTTCATTGCTTCCTTCCAATTTTCATCTTTACAAGCTTCGCTTACTATCTTTGTCTCAATCTCAGAAAGTAAACACAAATTTACTTCAGCAACAACTTTGCTTTTGGTTAACACACATTTTGTCTTGTCTCCAATAATCTAATTCTCAGAATGATTCCTCTACACATATTTCAGTGTTCTAGGGGATATCACCAGAGCATCTTCTTCTCTTTGATTATGTTCATCCTACTTTTTTGCTCATATTTATCCTATTCTTCCATAATTTCTTCTATTCTTTCATGGTCATGTTCATCAAACACATATCCATCAACGTCAATAGAATTCTTCACTGTCTCATCAACCTTCACATTCGAGCTCTCTACAATCTTTTTTGGTCTTTTCTTGAAACATTTGTATGCCTTGATTTTAATAGAGTATCCAAGAAATATCCCTTCATCAGTTCTTGCATCAAACTTGCCCAAAGTTTCCTCATTTATTTTGATATAACATTTGCTTCCAAATACCTTGAAATATTTAACTGTAGGAATTCTTCCATGTCATATCTCATAGGGAGTCTTTGTACTATTTTCTCTTGCTTGAAATCGATTGAACACATGAACATAGTATGGATATCTTCTTTCCAGTAAACTTCTAGTAATCCAACTTCAATGATCATTGATCTAGTAGCCTTTTGAACTGCTCATTTTTTCCTTTCAACAACTCCATTCCACTGAGGAGTTATCAGAGTAGATAACTATCTCTTTATTCCATGCACTTCACAAAACATATTGAACTCATTGGAATTGATTTTTCTACCTCTATTAGATCTTAATTATTTTATCTTCAAATTCACTTCATTTTCAACCATAGCCTTGAATACCTTGAATCCATCTAATGCATCTCATTTCTCTCTAGGAAATGTAACCCATGTATATCTAGAATAATCATCAATTAAAAGCATAAAGTACCTTTCACCAAGTAGACTTCGCACTCTCATAGGACCATAGAGATCTGTATGAACTAAATCCAGTCGTCCAGTAGTAGATTTTTCTCTTGATCTATAATGATTTCTTGCTTGCTTCCCAAGCTGACAATTCCTAAAAATAGCATTAAGAAGATTTGTAATTCTTGGTAAATATCTCATGACCTGAAAAACACTAATCCTTTCCAAGTTATCAAAATTCATGTGACACATTCTCCTATTCCATAACCAACTATCATTTATCTGAGTCATAAAGAATCATCCATTAGTACCCTTAAGTCGATAAATATTCCCTTTAGATTTCTTTCCTGTAGCATTCAATGTTTTAGATCCTTTTTGGATCTCACATTTCTTATCCTTAAACACAAGATCATATCCTTTTCTACACATCTGACCAACACTCAACTAATTATTCCTTAAACCCTTAACATAGTAAACATCATCAGTATGATGCTTGGCATCAAAACATACTAAACCTATCCCACATATTTTAGCACCAGTATCATCTCCAAAAATAACCAAGCCTCCATCATATTTCTCAAGCTTAAGAAAATTACTCTTATCACCTGTCATGTGATGCGAGAAACCACTATCAACTACCCAAAAAATCTTTTCTTTTTAGCATGTAGAGTAGAGATAACCGTACCCTTATCTTTCTCCTCCTTCTTCAAAGGGCTTTCCTTTACCCTTTTTTTCTAAATTAGTAGAAGTAGGTTCATCCTTAATTGCCAAGAAAAAGCATTCATTGTTATTTGGATCTTCATATTCTGAGTCTTTACCTGAAATAATAACTTTTTCATTCACATAGTGAGCTATGTTCATCTTCTTTCCTTTCTTTTCTTTCTCATATCATTTTTATTCCTGTGCGAACCCCAATCCAAATACCTGCAAAACAATGATAACAAACACATTAAGTTAGAGATTTCAAGCAAGAACAAGGATTCCCCATGAAATCCATTTACAAAACTCAAATTAGGAAAATAAACAATGAAGAAGACAAAGAAAACAACAAAATAGATTGAATCCTAATTTAAATTTGCAAACTCATGATCCCATGGGGGAATTGGTGCCAATTTGATGTGAGAATTGGCCCTTCTCCAATTCCTATGATGCAAGATTGATATGTTAAAGATATGATGATGAGTGATCCACTTTGTTGATTAAGGATGAATGCTTCCAAGCTAAAAACCTGCATAACCTAGCTATGATTCAATGATATTTGATGGAAATGGCTAAATATTTTAGCATAATAACTTTGCATAATTTTTGGATGATGAAATGAGGATATGAGCTCTTTATTTATAGAATGACAAGATGGATGAATGCCCAAATTTGAACAATGTGGGACTAACATTCATCCAATGGCAAGATGCCACTTGTCAACATGTGAATGGAGGAAGCTTGGGCACATTTTGATCAATGTGCAAGTTTGAAATTTTAATTTGATGAGATGACATGTTTAGGGGGGATGAAAGACGAGTTAAGTGCCAAGTGGGAGACATGTAAGAGACAATGTAAGAGCTTTAAATGCTTTGTTGGATGGACAAGTCCTTTTGGGGGGAGATTTAAAATTTGATGAATATTCCATCTTTGATGCCTTTTTTGAATGAAAATAGATGATTTATAAATCAATTAAACTGATTTTCATGTGCAAGTTGCAAAATCTAGAGGATTTGATGGATTAAGACTAAGATTAATCAGGATTTGATTAATTTAAAGGAGATTTAGCTGATTTGACCATTTGATTTAGATTTTAGGATTGAAATAAATCAAAAAGAGATGAAAATGATTAAGACCTAGTTAAATAAATATTTTCATTTATTTAAACAAAAGGGGTGATGTTAGATTAAATTGGATAAATGTTTGATTTATTTAATTTAATTAGATGAACTTTAGAAATTTAATCAAATAATATGGATTATTTAATTAAATAAAGATAGGAAGATGAAATGACCTAGCTAATTACACAGCGACAATGATTAAATCGAGGGATTTATTTAATTAAAAGGGGAATTATGATGACTTTAATCAAATAAGGATATTTGATTAAATGGTTAGATAGAGGCATAATTCAGGATGAGACAATGTTAGTAGATCAGGATCGTGTGTGCGATATCAATCTGTATATTTTTGATGTCTACATCCTACCCCTCTTTGAAGCAATGCACTTGTTGCGTTGGTTCAAAGAATAACGTTGCCATGATCAAAATTCAAAAATTCTCTGATTTTTTCGGATATCCCACTATTGCCCCAGTGAAAAGAATTATGTTGGTATACTGCCCCCTTGAGAGATTGGGAAAGGAGGTTTGATTTAAGGGTCGATCTCTCGACAAAGAGGTTCAAGATTAGTTCAACTCGAATATTTGATGTAGATAGATTTGATGATGTATAGACAGTCATCGACCATGGGTAGCCTCATGCCCATTTTGATATATTACACCCACTTGATCCTGATCTGTACCATGACAATTATATTTTTGATGATATAAATGAGATGATTATGATGTTTATATGTAATGGATGATATGGATGCAGATGATATGATATGATGATGCATGGATGATTATGAAAATAGATGATAAATTTATGGTTTACGAGATGCCTAGAATAACCAATCTATATTATGCAATGATGAAATGCAATGCATGCGAGATGATCAATGTTTCTTATATGATATGATATGATATGCATATGGTCTATGGATGTAGGATGGATCCATTAGTGATGATTTATGATTAACTATGATGGTACCATGTTAGCGTGAAAAGCAAGAGATAGAAGAAAACAAGAGATTCCAACAAGACATGAGATGATGATGACGATGATTACTTTCCAAGGAGTTGGGATTTTCAAAGGGCCAATTACCTTATGTTTGATAACACATGTAGGCACGATCCATCAGGGTATAAAGAACCAGGATGGTGTTGTACCTAGTGCGATGGACTTTGACTCGACAAATAGATAGGAGTATTCTTGTTCACACTTGACATATGGAAACCTTGCTAGGATGTACCTAACAAAGCAAGTATTCGCCAAGTTATAGTACAAGAACGTCCAACAAGCACAATAGATAAAAAGGTAATGATCATTGCCCCATTTCTATCTCTCTAAATCCTTCGTTCAAATATCATCGAGATGTCCTTGGAATGAGCGCAATAAAGTAAATCAAAAGAAAAGATCAAGTACACAAACAAGCCAATGTTCTTCATACCTTCAGCCAAAGGGATTTGTTTTCATAGGATAAGAATCCAAAGTGATATCCAAAATGATGCCCATTCTCAAAATGATATATCCTAGGACATGTATTGTATAGGATGATGATGGGTTGATAAGTTGATTGATAGGCTGTTGATATAAGGTTGACTGACATGTCTGAAAATGATCAAGAGTTTGATTTTGTTTTAAAGGTTTGTTGTTTAGATTTAGATTTTACATTTGAAGCTTGCTTTTATTGATTGTTGTGGTTGTTTCTATATTTTTTGCTAAAGGATAAAGGTGATGATCAGTTTATTATGGATGATTGATTATCACGAGTGAAAGAGAAATGGGACAGATGGATTTTTTCAAATATTTGGATGTTTTTGATATTTTCAAGATGTTTTTGGATTTTTTTAGATTTTCCAATGTTTTTCTTTTGGGGTTTTTTGATATTTTATGGTTGTTTTTTGGATTTTGATGTCTCGGGGGTTGAACAAATATTATCCTTTCCTACATTTAAGATTAGAGATGACGTAGTTCGGATGCCATGTTTTTGATTTTTTGAATGTTTTTGTATTTTTCAATTTTCTTTATTTTTTTGGATTTTTGCATGATTTTGACGATTTGGATATGGATATGTGTGATGATATTAGTGCTCTGTTTAGGATTTTGTTGAAAAACAAACTAAGGTTTATTGATAAAATCTATGGATTGATGATGATAACATTGTTGTCGAGGATACACAACAATGCAAGGACAGTGTTAAGCAACACAAGGATTTAGGATGGACATCCCAAGATGATGTAGGATTGATGATGATAACATTGTCGAGGATACAAAAGGAGTGAATGATATGAGTGTTGAACATTCAGGGACTTTGGATCAATGCTAGACTTAGGGTTTCATTGGATTGGTTTGATTGGATAATGAACTTGTAAACCCTAAGATGTTGGATGTGACCTTAGGATGAAATTGTTCAAGGGATTTCTAATTCAATTAAATATATGAGAAAGGATGCATTCCCATACACCTAACTAAACAAGGTGATTTTTGATTTTGATGATTTAACCAAGTCTAGAATGATGTTTCCAAAGTTGCTTGTGGGATGGGATGATGATTTTTTTGAAATGGATGAAGTTTTTGATTTTGATCCTAAATTAACCTAAGAAGGACTTGTTTACAAGGCCAAGGTTTTGAAGAACATGCTTTTCCCTTCAAATCAAAAGATCAATGTTTGCTCAGAAGACCATATGACAATAGATAAGAAAGCACATGTGTGGGGTTCAATTGATTTCATCTTGATTAGTGAATTACTTTCACCACAAACACTTCTTTAATTAGGTTTTCCAAACTAGATGTCCAATGTCCTAATTTCTTCAAATCCCACAAAATATGTTATATGGAAATTCAATGAACTCAAGGCAAGGGTTTACCTATTGTTTACTTTAGTAGACAAATCAAGATGTAATCGAATGTTTAGAAACCTCTAAGGATGTAAATCCCAAGGGAAAAAAATAACATATGGATTGAGTCAATGGTATTTGTCTCCTAAAGGGTTTGAAATTTTGATGATGAAGTTTAGGTGTTTGTTTCCAAGATGTTTTCGTACAAGAAAAGAATTTTGAAACCATGAATAAGTACAACCCTATGGATGTGAAAGACAATATTTGTTGGATTCCCACTTGGACAAGTCTAGCTACACTTATTTTTAGCGAATGGTTAGATGCTTGACCCCACTGGCTCCCCTCCATGGCTCATTAATGTCAATCAGAACAGCTAAGCATCAACATCCATGAAAGTCCCATGGCATGCTTTCCATTTCTACTAAAAGACCGTAAAAGTGTGGGGTGGCTTCAGAATGACCATTCTTGCACCAACAAATAGATTAAGGATTTTAGAAAATTATAGAACATGGGTTTTAATAAGGACTTTATGTTCGTGGAGATTGACCCATAGGGTGAGAGTCCCCTTTCGGATCCATATCGTCGGAATCAACCACGTGATATTGGTGTTTCTTCCAATACCCACATTTATATCCCGACTGGAAATACTCTCGGGTTTAGAGTGTTACCAGTTGAGTTGTTCCCTTGGGTGAGTACTTTTTCCCCAAGGTAGGCCCTCTAAGATAACAAAAGCGAATAAAGACAATATTCATAACTCGATCAATCTTTGTTGGCAACAAAGAGAGAGAATGTATGCAATTATGCCCCACTCACATTTGTACAAGATTTTGTTCAATTTTAAACCCAAATTGAAGTGTGGAGGTGATTTCTTTATCTCAACCTAAAATAACAAAAAAGGCCTTTTGATTCTCAAGATCACTATAAAGTGTGAGAGAAGTGCATACGTCCTTTTCTAATGAAGTTAGTTCAAGTAAGCCCTCACAAAACAAGATAGCACATGTTCATTTTAGATCCCCAAAGAAATTGTGAGTTCTTTTTAAAGCACCAAAAGAAAAATGAGAGTTGCTTTGTTCAATTATTAACCCAAAAAAAAAACAAACTCTAGTAAGTTGTAGTCCTAATGTTCATTTTAGCCTTTGCAAGAAAAATTTGAAAAGGTTTTTTTTAAAGCCCAAGTGAAACTAGTGTCCTAAGAAAGAGGTGATAACAATTTCTTAAAAGTGTTAAGTAAACACTGAAGTGTTTAAAAACACTTTGATTTTGTGAAATATCCTCCTCATGCTTCTCCTTCTTTCGTTTTCAATTCCAACCTACAAGAGAGAAAACTAGTCAAATTCTGCAAAATACAGAGATTAAAAGCTAGAAAACAAAAGATAAACTCATTAATGGCCAAAAGCACATGCTAAAATTAAATTTCCACTTTTTACTCCCTGCCAACGGCGCAACCCGTGACCGCGTCAGAGTTTGATTTCTTAGTGGTGTTGTACAACGTCGCTTACTAGTCAACATCACTCTGTGTCGAGGACAATGAGCTCAACTACATTGCACTTTTGCACATCGTCGTAGTTTGATTCTTTTGAAAAATCCCGCATGTCAAAATGGTCAAGTAGTGCAGTTTGGATTTCAAATTTTTGGGCGGGAAGACTCCAACGTCACAGTTTTAGTTTCCAGCGGTGCTATATGGTGATGTTGAAGAATCAGCGGTGCTAAAATAGTGACGCTGACCTCTCAGTGTGGGAATTTTTCTGTGTATACACAAAAATGCAAAATTTTGTGAGAAATTTGATTGAAAATGAGATTTTTCCCTCCTTCTAGTGCCAAATGTGTGAACCCTAATCCAAATACCTGCGAAACAATGATAACACATTAAGTTAGAGATTGCAAGCAAGAACAAGGATTCCCCATGAAATCCATTTACAAAACTCAAATTAGGAAAATAAACAATGAAGAACACAAAGAAAACAACAAAATAGATTGAATCCTAATTTAAATTTGCAAACTCATGATCCCATGGGGGAATTGGTGCCAATTTGATGTGAAAATTGGCCCTTCTCCAATTCCTATGATGCAAGATTGATATATTGAAGATATTTTGATGAGTGATCCACTTTGTTGATTAAGGATGAATGCTTTCAAGCTAAAAACCTGCATAACCTAGCTATGATTCAATGATATTTGATGGAAATGGCTAAATATTTTAGCATAATAACTTTGCATATTTTTTGGATGATAAAATGAGGATATGAGCTCTTTATTTATAGAATGACAAGATGGATGAATGTCCAAATTTGAACAATGTGGGACTAACATTCATCCAATGGAAAGATGCCACTTGTCAACATGCGAATGGAGGAAGCTTGAGCACATTTTGATCAATGTGCAAGTTTGAAATTTTAATTTGATGAGATGACATGTTTAGGGGGGATGAAAGATGAGTTAAATGCCAAGTGGGAGACATGTAAGAGACAATGTAAGAGCTTTAAATGCTTTGTTGGATGGATAAGTCCTTTTGGGGGGAGATTTCAAATTTGAGGAATATTCCATCTTTCATGCCTTTTTTGAATGAAAATAGATGATTAATAAATCAATTAAATTGATTTTCATGTGCAAGTTGCAAAATCTAGAGGATTTGATGGATTAAGACTAAGATTAATCAGGATTTGATTAATTTAAAGGAGATTTAGCTGATTTGACCATTTGATTTAGATTTTAGGATTGAAATAAGTCAAAAAGAGATGAAAATGATTAAGACCTAGTTAAATAAATATTTTGATTTATTTAACCAAAAGGGGTGATGTTAGCTTAAATTAGATAAATGTTTGTTTTATTTAATTTAATTAGATGAATTTTAGAAATTTAATTAAATAATATGGATTATTTAATTAAATAAATATAGGAAGATGAAATGACCTAGATAATTACACAGAGACAATGATTAAATTGAGGAATTTATTTAATTAAAAGGGGAATTATGATGACTTTAATCAAATAAGGCTATTTGATTAAATGGCTAGATAGAGGCATAATTCAGGATGAGGTGATGTTAGTAGATCAGGATTGAGTGTGCGATATCAATCTATATATTTTCGATGTCTAGAATTCCTTTTAGCTCTTTCTAGAAACTTTGTAACATAATGACCTATTTCTCCACAACTAAAGCATTTAAAGGGAAACTTACCTTCATACTTCCTAGAACATTTTCTCATTCTTCTTACAAAGTTAGCTTCTATTTCATCAAAGCTTTCTTCATCTAAATCTTCAGCTTTTATAGCTTTAAAAGTAGTTTCTGATTTGTTTCCATTTCTTAGACTTGACTTCCTCATCACATAAGATGTCAAAAATCCTAACAACAGATCCTCAGTACAAGGCTTGTAATCTATATTCTATTCAATAGCACTCACCTTCTCACTATAAGCATCAGGAAGAGTTCTGAGAATCTTCTTTAAAATCCTGGTTTCATCTATAGTAGTGTCAAGTGATCGCATTCTAGCCACTACTTCATCTAGTCTCTATACATAAGCTTTAACATTTTCATCTTTAGACATATGTATAAGATCAAACCATGTTTGCAAATTCTATAATTTTTCCTCTTTAACTATTTCATCACCATCATGTGCTCTTTCCAAAGCATCCTGGACTTCCTTAGTTGTCACCAAATTTTGAACCTTAATTAACTTGGAATGTACCAGACTATTCTTCAAGATGAACTTCACCTTATTATTTTCTTCATGTGCTTTAATTTCTTCAGGTGTACTTGGACCATTAGTAGGAGTGTAAGGATTCTTGTAATCTTTCTCCACATCATATCCACAATACTCTAGATATTTTTCCATCAATAATTTTTATATACCATAATTAGTTCCATCAAACCTCGGATAATCAAAGACCATTTTTCTAGTCATCCCAGACCTTTCTCAAGTATTCAAGCTCTTCACCAAGGAACCAAGATCTAATACCAATTATTGAATAAGACAACTAAGAGAGGGGTGAATCATTTGTCATAGATTTTATCCTTTGATTCAATTACCAAAACTAATACTTAGATATGCTTAAATTATTAATCATCAAATGCCAATGCAAAAACTCAAATCCAACACATAAACACAATGAAAATAGATTTGTGTGGAAAATCCAATGAGGGAAAAAAATGGTGAGGATTAACTCACACTATAAAGAATATCAAAACTAATTACAAAAAGGCTCACTACTTGAAACAATGCTCACTACCTGAGATAAGGCTCACTACCTGAAATAAGGACTCACTGTCTGGACTCATTGTCTGGACTCATTGTCCATAGGGCTACAACTCAGAGGGCTCACTACCATAGAGATACAAAGAAGATAAAGAAGACTTTCTACAAAGAGACTATAATCTCAATGCAACAAAGGATTCCACCATAGTCACTTGATCAACTTGTATGAATGATACAGTTTTCCTTCTGCTCACTGCATCTAGTAACTTACCATCAAGCTTCGTACTAATCTGCCACACACAACTCATACACACTTTCTGAATAGCATCAAAGTCACATCTACTCTTTCACTTATCTTCCTTCTTTTCTTTAGTTTATTTTTCATTACTAGTTCATCATGTATTTATACTATCTCCAACCTTGAAAAAGATACAAAGTCAGCCATCCAAATTCAAATTAAAATTAGGTCGGTGCTAAACATCCTAGGGTGGAATTAGAATGAGGGAAACCAAAACACACACTTCATTAACTTTGAAGATAGTGCTTAACACATGTTCAGCCAAAACAGTGTAAAACATATAGAACAATTAAGCTCAAAACTTCTAGAAACCAAAAATATCTTCAATGTAATCAGAACATCTTAACTCTAGAACCGCAAGTCAAAATATTTCATCAAGGAGAAATATGGACCAAACAATTTTCTCCTCGACCTAAACTAAAAAATAGAAAAACGTAGTTCAAAATTGGTGAACATAGCTCAAGCTTCACAACAAACCAACACCCAAACATATGGATATAGCAACCTTCATCAACCACAACCAACATATCTGAATTGCATGAATATAGGGGGAAAATACTGGAGAAAAAAATAAATACCTGTAAACTTCCTTTAATAAAATTTTCTTAATATCTTCAACATATACAACCAAGAGTAACTAGTAGATAACAAGTTGACCAGTTGACATCAATGACAACACTTTCATTCCTTTCTTCATTCTTGCAACAACCTTATTTACATCTATATATTTTCTAAATACATACAAACATATTATAACGTACATCAAAGCTCATTTCATATATAGTACACAAATAATAAATATAAAAGGACCATATAGATAGTAACAAAATAGTAAAATATTTGAGCCACCCATCTAGAAATTGAAAATGGAGGCTTGAAAATAAAGGAAAAGTTAAATATAGTAGTATGGTCATTTGGATCACAACCTATATGGTAGGAACAATGGTTAATATTGTTGGATCTCTAGATGAAGCAATAAGAAAAAGTGAAAATAACATTATTCTACACTTAAATGTTGTCTTGACTTAATTCCACAATATTAATGGATAAGGAGCGAGAAAAATTCAACAATGCATAAGGAAGAATTTATAAAGCATGAAAAGGTTAAAGATATATTCTAAAAGAGGTCACCTTATAGGAAAATAAAGGATACAATCCAATAAAATTGAGGTATGATGGTATAATCATCATGTTAGTAAAATTAAAAGGGTAGATACATAATACAAATATGCATTTTATCAAATTTAAAATAAAATCATTAGTAATCAAGGGCATAAAATATTGAATGTGGTTGTCTATCCTTTCATTGTAGAACAATTCATTACCAAAGTATTGTGATTTGAAAAAATCATGTAATACATTAGCATGTAAGTGTAAACTACTATAATCTAGCTAATTTTATAGTAAAACTATGAATAATTTTTAACTATTGTAACAATGACATGAAGATAAATACTATATAGATCATAGTAAACCTCAAAATTCTACAAACTGTAAAGCCCTAAACTTGTTCTCAAAATTATCTATCACAACTACACCATAGAAGAAAACAAGAGTTGCACTCTAGACCAACCATTCACACTACAAACAAAAAAAGTAAAACCACAAATAGACAAAGTAAATGTTCACTCATATAGAGTTGAAAAGCATGGAAACTAATAATTTTTATTTTAAAATGTGAGTACAACCATTGATTTTGAATAAAATCCATCTTTTGTTGGAAGCCTTAGCTTATTGTGTGTCATTTCAACCTCTCACATGTATCTCTATGTTTATCAATCATCTATACCAATGCATTTTAAACTGTAGTAGAATATAAACTTAAGAGAAACATTAATTTCATAAAATCACCAAACAACATTAAATTGATGATTTGTCCTCTAGACAATTTGTACAATAATTTTTGTTTCCTTGCAATATGTTGTAACAACCCAAGTTTTCTACTAAGTAAAATTTTCAAAGTTTTCATATCAATTGAATGAACCATGATGTCATAATATAGCAATATTTTTTTTCTTTTCCATAATGTAAATTCCATGCACTTTTGAAATAAACACTATTCCAAACTTCCATTGCATTTCATAGTAATCTCACTAATCTTTCCAAGAAATAGATTTCATATTGAATAAACTCAGATTAATCATTCAAGATTACAACCTTCCAAATAAATTGGTACATAATACATACATAGCTCTTTTGAGCTTCATCTATCAATAGATATACTTGAACTGGTCCTGATGTTTCCGCATTGGTGCATACATTCTAGATGTCCTCGCTTCTTGGTGCATACACTCTAGTTGTCCCCAATACATGCACAAACATCTACAAACCTCAAATGCCAACTAATGAGGAGAACCATCACTTAAGCACTTTTTCACCAACCACGGACTCAAATGTGGTCCCCCGCACATCTGTCGCATATGAAAAGATGGCCCTACCCTTCAATGAAGAGATTGTTTGGTAAACCCCATAACAATAGCCTATCTGAGGTTAATGTTGCATCCTAAAAACCAAAACCTATTCATATGGTCATTTCCCCTACAAGTGTAGAAATCCTAAACCAAAATGCATAAAAGGAACATAGTGGACTAATAGTGTAACCGGTGGCAACTTACACTACTTTGGCAAAATTATTCTCACCCAGTGCTTTGAGTGATAGTCTTCCTATTCACATACACTTCTATAGCTCAGTTTGGATTATGACCATTCATATACAATGCTTAGGTAATTTCCTTCCATAGGTAATCCCTAACCTCAGAAATAACCTATTCCCTACTTCCCAAAACACAATGGTATCTCTACCAATAAAGTTTAAGCATAATTTACCCCCTTCAATGGATATTCCATTCCTAGGTATAACATATGAGCTTTTCTATTCTACAAATTAACTTTGCATAAACAAGCTATTCTCTTCAAAAGACAACCTAGTCCGAAGTATAACTTTATAATCTAAAGTAAAGCTAAAGAAGCTTCATCTAATCATAGATTAAATGTTCATAAATAATTGACTCCTTTTAGTAATATATCACATCAATAAGTAGTTGTATCAAAAATATAGCCACAAAAATGAATGAACTCATTGAAAGAGTAATCATATCAACGTACGATTCCATTCAAGAGTGTAATCTCCTTAGTAAAAAGAGTTATTAAAAAAAGTAGAATCTTGTCAACAATATGACTTCATATCTAGAGTATAAAGCAACTAATCAAGTAGAAACTCTAACTCAATAGGTAATCCCACCTATGTCTCCAAATATATAGTATCTCACAAACTCAATTGATCTACTTAACCACATAGG
The DNA here is from genome assembly GCA_007258455.2 of Sequoia sempervirens. Taxonomy (NCBI): domain Eukaryota; kingdom Viridiplantae; phylum Streptophyta; class Pinopsida; order Cupressales; family Cupressaceae; genus Sequoia; species Sequoia sempervirens. Next base: position 309,905,835 of record VDFB02058242.1, on the reverse strand, counting down.
TGAATCTCAACCTTATTATACCCTAATCCTAGATATAATATATAATCAACAATCAGTCTAATTATGTAGGTTCATCTAAACCTAAGTATTTAAAAAAAATATCAACTACATAATCCATCCAAGTAGGTTATTCTCAACCTATTGTTTCTAATGGGTAATCAAGTATTTACCCCAACCTAATGGTTAATTCTTAACTGAGGGTTTCAATCATTAATCAAATGTACTTCTAGACCCACATAGATTACTCTCAACCTAGGGTTTCATTCAATAGTCGAGTAATGATCAAGTGATCATTCAAGTACATATCATTGATGTGGTTTGTATGACATCACATACTAACATATCTTTCATACCATAATTGTTGATTTATTGTTAAACCTTATCATTCCTAAGGTTCCCTAGCATAATAAGCTAACAGTGTTAAGTCACTTCATGATATTAGTACATTTCACATTATACATGTAGTGTAGACTATCTATGCATAGAATCATTGTCAAAATCCCAATATAGGGTATCCCAAAGTAATAACCTAATAAATAAGTTTCTCAAGCATGTATCAAATGATATTATGAGAGCAACTATGTATCAAATAACTTCTCAAGCTATTCATGTTTATTAATCCTAGTGTGTAATACTGATGATAACATTCTCTCCTTAATATGGAGTATACAATGAAACTCATAAGGAAATCATAGCTACATGATTCTTTTCTTCTTTTCCTTCCATAAAGAAAATAGATCTTTTATCTATTCAACAATCTAATTTGATTCCCAAGCAAACAATCAAGACATTCAATCTTTCATGAAAACAAGTAAACATGAAGAGGATAGAATCCCATGCATTTTTATGCTATATTCTAGTTGAGATAACTAGTTCTCTACTTCATTCCTTTCCAAATATAGCTTTCCAATCTTCTCCTCAAAACACTTAAATCCACTCAATGCAATACCTCACAATAACCTCCTTCTTTGTGCTCAAAAAGTTACTTTATCTCTGGAAAATACAGCTACTGAATAAAAGCAACAGAATGAAACTACAAAATTGTGCATACCAAATAAGAGATTTGGCTCATCTATTTATACAAACTATTGAGACTTTGATTCATAAGGAAAAGTTATGCTAGTTGACACCACTCAAGCATGCAGGTTGACTCATCTCACATAGCAAAAAGTTGGTAGAATTCTAAGTAAATACTCAACTTGGTACTCTACAGATCGACCTTCTAGTATGATAACAATACAAGACCATTTAAAATATGCACATGCTCAAAAGATAATAATCAAATTGCAAATATAATAGACTTCTATAGGAATGAAATATTCATATAATGGCATCAATTTTCATCCATTTTACTATTCTTTTTGCATGGGTTAATCCAAATAAACCATCCATATTCAATAGGAAACACATATCTCTATCGACTTAGTCATAGACTATTCATTTGATAGGTAAAGGATGAATCAACTCCTCTAAAATAGCATTCAAACTATGCTTTGACCAAGCATGTTTATTGTTGTGGTTTATTTCCTTTTATCATGTGTTTAAATCACATTACACAACAGGCTTTGATGTTTAATATTTCCATTGCCTTTTATCCTTTTGGATAAATGTGTTCCAATGTATAAGTAATGCACTACTATAAAATAGCGATGCCTTTTGTATAATATTGACCATGTCTTATAAACTCCAAATCGACCTTTATTACTACCATATATATTTATAAATATATTCACCTATTTATGTAAATGAATAGCCTCAACACTATATATATATATATATATATATATATGTATGTGTATGTGTATATATTCATTTATATATATATATATATATATATATATTTATTTATTTATTTATATATGTATGTATATGTATACATACATACATACATACATACATACATACATACATACATACATACATACATATATATATATATATATATATATATATATATATATATATATATATATATATATATATATATATATATATATATATATATATATATATATATATATATATATATGTATGTATGTATTCCATGTCAACCAAATATGTATACATTTGATATTCAAATGAATAAGTCAAGTTAACATTTCACACATATGAAACTATGTTGAAGTTGTGACAACCTATCATGGTTTAAAATTGGAAAGGGAGAAGGGGGTGGCAAAAATTTGGTTGGAAGGGGACCCATTGAATATTATTAATTTCCTTAGGAAGCTTACTTCTCCTTCTTGGTCCATAGAAAAACTTATTGTTAATGCTCTTTCTTTGTTGAATAGCTTTGAAGAAGTCTATATATCCCATGTGTTTCGTGAGGCTAAGGGTGTTGTGGAACTCTTGGAAAACCTTGGTGTATCCTCGACTATGTCTTGGGATATTAATGACCATCTACTTGTTGATCTTATTGCATTACTTAATAATGATAGTCCCTAAGTTTTTGAAGGGGGCTGAAACTTTTGGTAGTTTTAAGGGATGGTAGTTTAATAATTATCCTCTAATTCTAATTATATATTTCATTTTCATCGCCCTTATTGGAATTTGTCGGAGGGTGGGTTGTAATCTCATGAGGGATCTAGCCTTTATTTTTATCTGTAGCTCAAAAGTTAAGTTTGCACGCTTTCTGGGTTCTATTTCCTCCTGTGTGTTTTTTATAATCTCCATTTATTTTCTGAGGGGTTTCATTTATGAGATTTTTTTGGAAATTTTGGAGATGGGGGGTGATAGGTGCAAAATTGAGCCCTTTTTGTGTGCTAAAACCAAAGCTAATGGAGAAGTTTGGAAGATCTTACAAAAAGGTGGGGTCACTCCTTTCATGGAGAAACTACATGGGTCTGATCCCAAGACCTCACAGGATTTTTTGGAGGCTTGGCACAACCATGTTCTTAGTATGTTTGGAATTGATATCACTGTCAATGAGGAGTTCATAACTGATGTTATAGAGCTATCGACTTAGGGGAGGAAATTTTTCAAATAAAAATACATGTCTGGGGTGGTGAGACTGAATTTCTTAAGGGATAAAGAGAGGGTTAAAAATTTTAAGCTTTAATGTGGTGGCTATGATCGTTTGTCAATTAAGCCAATATAGGGATGTAGTGCCTCTCATGATACTATTCTCCTATGATACTGTGTGTATATTGTTATGTTTGATGCATACTCGTGATTACGTTGGTGATTGTTTCACTTATTTGACTTATGTGTTTTTCTTGGATGCACATGATATTGTTTTACGGTGTTAATAATATAATGATGCATGGTGTCATCTTTATCTAGTTATGTGGTATTTTATGGTTATGTAAATTGATTACTAGTCATTTCATGATATTTATGATGATGTGCTATTCTTTGAGGTTCAGGTGAGAAGGACGGTGTTACATCACTCATCCATGAGTGCCCTGCCACACTGCAATTCTCTCTCACAATGTGTTTGACATTAAATATATATGTTGTTTTGACACTTGGTTTTATGTAGGCCTGCAGGTATCGGGCATTGACTCCACCTGCACCGTCGGGTCTGAGCATGCCCAACATACCCGATGGATATGATGCGGTTTAAGGATTTGACAAGAAAGTATCCCCGTCTGAGTCTGTCATCATGTCAATGTTTGACAATGTCATCTACCAATATTCCATTCTATTATGGCATTGTTCTGTTTTATTTCATTCATTTCAAGTCATAAATTTTAATGTGTTTATCATTTTATTTAGATGTGTGCTGTTATTGCTAATTGGTTAATTTAATTCAATAATGGTTAGTATTACAATTGAAATTAAACATTTAAATTTAATCATTAATGTGAGTTGCGGGAAAAATAAATGTCAAGATTTAATTAAATATTAAATTACTTGGAAATTTCAATGTTTAAATAAATAAATGAATAATTATTTTATTATTTATTATAATTAAATAAGGGAAAATTTTAAAAAATAAATATATTTTATTCCAATCGATAAAATGTTAAAATGGTGGAAGGTTTATGTTTAATTTAATTTAATAATGTGATTAATTGATCCTTAGGTAAAATATTAAAATGAAGGTGAAATTCATTATCGAAATTAAAAGGATAAATTTTTAAAAATATATATGTAAATATATATTTAAAAGAATTAAATGGTTGATTTAATTTAAATTCAGTAACACTATCTACCTATCACATAATGTTGGCCATCGAAAATTATTAAATCTAAAACTTAGTGGGGGTAGATATCTAAATTCCCTAAAAAGGAAGAATTTACCTCCAAGTGGTAAAATAGAGTAAAAGGAATGTGTTGGGTGTTAGTTTGGAAAACTGTGATTATGCCACCTGTTTTCCTTGTTTTATGGAGAAACTAATGAATTTTGCTAGATTTTATGTTGGTAATTCGGGGTGAAAAGGAGGATGCGAGAATTTGAAATAGGATAAAGTCTATAGTTTTGTATGCTTTGGTTAAAAAAAAAGGGGGTAAGAAAACTTTGCAGTCAGGACTCTAGGAAAATGAGAATTTGGGGAAATTGCAAAAGAAAGGATAGTCTAAATATTTCATCTTTAGATTGAAAATTGTAGGTATGGGAGTGTCTTAATTTCAATCATTGGGTAAGCAAACCATTGAAATTCTTTCTATGTTGCTATGGCATTTTTCCATTTGAGTTTATTCATGATTTTTTCCTTGTCTTGTGTTTCCATCGAGGTCTGGGTCATCTAGCAATTGTTGGGAGAAACTTGGTATCTAATCATTTTGTGTTGAGAGCTCTCTCCTTGATGCCATGCGTAGCCTTGTTATGAAGAGGCTTTCTTTATTTACCTTCATAATCTGGGTGCCTTGTTTGTAACTCACTTAATCTTCCTTTTAGGCTATAAGCATTGAACACCATCCAAGGAAATTATTTATAGTTTGATGTGTCCCTTGTGTTCCTCCAAGCTGTTGGATCAACCAAGCCACCACCTTATTGGATATGTGTCTGGTTTTTTTAGTTGTAAACTTTGTGTGCCCCTCCACTCTTTCTTCTCATTAGCACTGCTCCTATGCGCAACTGGTATGGCTATTGTGCGCACCTCCTTGCACAGCTATGATTTTGTTTCATTCTCTATAGAGGCATAAATAGCCTTCCTATTTCCATGGGAAACCTATCAAATCTCCAACACTTGAAAATAGAATGTTGTAGCAGTTTAAATAATCTCTCTAATTCCTTGGTCAACCTATCTCAGCTGCATCTCTTTAACATAATAGGAAGTTTAAAAGTTTAAACAACCTGCTGAATGCATTTAATTGAAAGTTTGTAAAGCCCTTTCAACAAACTTTTCTAGGTACGGCATGATATCTGAATGGGACCCTTAACAGGAACTCTTGCTCTATTTTCTTTGGAAGGCCTGGAATTATGTCCTCCATTCTTAGCTGCTCTCAATTCTTGTGCTCCTTTTATACCCACCTTTCCTTGTGTGATATGTTTTTTTCACAATTAATGAGACATTCCTGAATCTGTTTCGTCAATATTTATTTGTAGCCACTAATTAATATGAACAGAAAAATCTTAGCAGTCAAAAATGCACCTAAAAAGTAGGTCACACACCTCCATCTTAAAAGCACAACAATGGAGATTAGAGGGCTATGCATGGCAGCAACCTCCTTCCTTCACTGCGCCCATACTTGTTTCATTATGATGCACAGGCACCACAGTTTTGTCTTGCCCTTTTGTAATAGTTATTTTTTAGTTTTTTCTTTTAAGATAGCCCTTACAGGCATGCTGGTTAGCCACACCCTCCTAATGATCAACTATATTTACAATGCATAAAAATTGTAATTTATAATAATATTTATATATTGAGAATAATATAGGAATTAGGTAGCTATCAAATGCTAATTTCTCTTATCATTATTCTTTATTAGCTAGTTGAGAGAGTGAAATAATAAACACATGTAATATTTTAGTAAATGTAATTTCAAGAATAAGTTTAGGGTGAATAATATGTGAAGGGTGTATTCATTTATTGTTGCGGTGAAATTCGAAATAAATTAGTATCTTGCTATTAGGTAGTATTAGTATTTATGGGAATTTTTAAGTGAACGAGAATTCATTACTAAACTCAATGACTTATAATAAGTTAAAAGAAAATATTAGGTTTAATTAATTTTAAGTGATATTCTTATGTAAGTATAGAATTCTTACAACAAAAAAAAAAATACCATCTTACTGAAGTCTCAACTGGGTCTCAAAAATTAAAAGATTAGTTAGTAATTATATGAGAAATTTCTTTAAAAAATATATATCTTTTATATAACATTACCATGTAAGTAATTACTCTAAATAAAAGGGAATTAGTTAATTGGATAAAGTAATTAAGTTAAAAGTAAAATTTGAATCCTGCGCTCTTATAATTTATTATTTTTTCGTGGCAATTAAATTACTCCTTAAATTATTTTTAAATGATTTCTTTGAATCTTGTGCTTGTATAATTTACCTTTTTCCATGAGAATTAATTACTCAAGAATAATATGATTGTAGTAATTTTAATATTTTAATGATCTTTTATGAGTGAAAAGTTACAACAAAAATTAAAGTGTTGTGTTTACAATTCAGGTACATTAAAATTTGAGTTATTTTCAATACATTTCAAAGAAGATTTATTCCAATACATTTAAATTAGATCTATTTTAAAAGTGCATTCAAAATTAGATTTAACTGAAAGTTAGTTAAAGTTAATGTTATTTACGAATTCTTTTACTATTAGATTTGTGATTTGCGTAAATGTTATATTTTTTATTAAATTTATTTGCAATAAACAAACATGTTACATTTGAATTAAATTTATTATATTAAAGTAACAAATATATACAGGTTATATTTTAAATTTTAATTGATTTGAAGTAAACAAAAGTTCAGGCTAGGAATTTTAAATCAAAAGAAATATGATGTTTTGAAAACTATAGGTTTTCACAATGCTTATCTATTTAAAAGATGTTATAAATGAAATGCTTTTAAGTATAGTGAATTATTTAAATATTTATTACATTATCTTTAATAAGACTAGATAATATTCACGTTCAAATGAATGGGTATTTATAATCATCTTTGAACATGTTTAGATAGTTATTTTGTTTATATTCTAAGTGCTCTTTGGAATTAATTTCTTATGCATGCTAGTGGTTCCATGATTGATCATACTTCCCCCTTGTTTTATTTCGCTATTGAGGTAATCTTTATGTATAAACATGTTTTGGATGAGTTAGGAACCACTTAATGCTTAAGTCACTTCCTTTGATAAGTCATGGGTGGTAGGTTGTTAGGCTTCTAGATGCGATGGGGAACCTATTGTGTGTTGAATTTTCTCAAGATTAGAATTTTGTGTTCCAAAGGTCGTATTCTATTTCTTGAGCTCTCATGGGTGTACCTTGTTCCATGATTTTCTTTGCCTTTGGCTATGACTATGAGCGAGATGGTTCATGCCTCACACGTGCTTTCGTTTTGTGGCTTTTATGTCCGGTACACCCCTTGTTGTTGTGAGTCTTGTTTTAGATTTGTTGGGGAGGGTGGTTCTTCATGGGGGTTGGCACACAAAGGGGCTGTTAGGGTAACCCATGGAAGAGTTTCCTAAACAAGTGATAATATAATTAATGAACTAGTGGGTTTGGGTAGTTAAACATTATAAATTATTAACTATGTACCTCATGCATACTGTTAGTGCTTTCATAGGCTAAGGATGGGATGAGAAGAGCTGGTCAGTAAGATCACTTCCTTGTCCTCACGAAAGGTAAGTGGTCCCGCATGAGTCACCCTATGGGGTGGCGCCTTGAGATAGGTAGCCAAGATAACCATAGATGGATGCGGTACCTTATGATAGGTAGCCTAGATAATCCATGTAAGGCCATGTGATAACACTCTCCCATAGCACCCATTTATTTTCCTTTGGATGGTAGCCTCTGGAAGTGTTGTACTTGTTTGATGTTGTTATGTCGATGTTAAGTTAGTCTTGTCTGCTTGACCTAGTTTGGATGTGGATCATTTCTTGTCATCTCCTAGCACAGGGGGTGGACCTTCGAGTCCATGCGGTCAGGTGGAATGTGCTATGCACCCCATTGGGTTCACAGGATGTGTTTGCGATGCAGAAGTGGATGCAGAGTTCTAGGGCTTCACCTGGTTGAAGACTTTTTCTCAGTTCTATGGTACCATGTTCAATTATGTAACATTCTTGTATTTGGTGTATCTTATCCTCTATGCATTAGGATGCATATGTACTCCTGAAGTAATGTATTGTACTATTATACCATTGATGTGTTGTATCTGTGGAAATACACTCCACAATTGTAATATTGAATTATGAATCAAAATATAATCAATGATGTATATCTTTCATCTCTTTTTTCTCATGGATGATTATATGTTATCATTATGTGATCTTGGTTGTTTATTCGCTTTCGTTTGATAAAATTTTATGATTCGTAATGACTGTTCTATGTACCCTAGAGGACATGGATGATTTTGTAAATGCATAATTGTTTTTCATGTAATGTATGTACATATTCATCATATGCAATGTTTTGCTTTTAAAAATAAAAATTCATGTAGTGTTAGTTATCCTTTGGGGTTCACAGGGTGGGGTGTTACATCATTGATATTACAGCAATGGTTTAAAACTCTGGGTACTCTAGGTTAATTGTGCCCATTAGGCTAACCTTTGCACTTAACTCTTGATCTCACATGTTCCTCTCTAATGTCACGCAGAAGCATGCCTCAAGGTAGAGGTTGTGGCCATGGAAGACGTCAAGGAGGCAGTGGTCGTAGAGCCAACTATGAAAGTACTCCATCAAAAAGTTCCCACAAATCATAATGTGATGAACAATAAGGGTCTCAAAATCATTCGTATAGAGGAGGCACAAATTTAGAACAACTGGGAATGGATGGTTTGTAGTTACAACAGTTTTTAGAGGAGGTGCTTGGCCATTTAGGACCTAGGATAGAAGGGGAACAACAAGTAGAGAAGGAAAGGGAGAGGTCTCCAAGGAAGAAGGAAGTATCAGCAGAGTAGGATGGAGTGGTGGAAAGTCACATGAGGGATCTATTGAGAGCTCATCCTCCCACTTTCGATGGTGCTAGTAGAGGACTTGAGGCAGAAACATGGCTAATAGACTTGGATTGTTGCTTTGTGATGCATCCTTACAATAGTAATACTTGGGCTAGGTGCACTATTATGCACCTCAAAGGATTCACATCTACATGGTGGTATCTAGAAGAAAAAAACTGCACGTAGACATCAACATGGTGACTTGGGAGTTGTTTTTGGAAATATTTAGAGCTTGTTTCCTCTTAGATCACTGAAGATAGTGCCGAGTAGATTAATTTCATGAGTTAAGACAAATGGAAATGTCATTTGACCCATACAAGAGTCGATTCTATGAGCTCAAGCAGTATGCAAGAATTGACAATGATGAGGCAATGCTTGTACAACACTTTGTCAGGGGCTTAAATGCCTGAATTAGTGGAGGACTCTAGGTCTTCAAGCCAAGAACAATGGAGGTAGTTGTTGAGAAGGCTCGTCTAGTAGAGGAAAATTTTTCCATGGCTTGGGGAGGTCACATAGGTGTGCAGATTTTTAGTGCACTGACATCTGGTTTTGGATCTTGAGGTGGGAAGCCTCAAGCTACATGCTCTTCTAGGAGTCATCATGTGCCTTCTAAGGGCAGTCAACAGCAACAAAATTCGTAGCCTCAGCACAAAAACTCTCAATCTCAGTAGAGTAGTAGAACTTAGTTCAAAATAAATTGGAGTTGGCAACGAAATCACCATAACCATTTTGAGCAGCCTGCAAAGAGTTCATAGTCAACACCTAGTCAGAGTAGTTATTAGCAATCAAATGTACCATCAAGTGGTGAAGGTTTTGGTTGAGGTATAGGTTGTTTCTCCTATGGTCAACAGGGACATATTGCTAGACAATTTCCATAGAAGAAGACTTCAAGGTTTAGTCAGAGGCTAGCCACTTTAGAGTCGACGGTCGGTGATGCATGTAGATCTCATCGAGTTTTTGTGATAGTTGACAATTGTCAAGATGATCATCAAGGCACCATGGTTGAGACATCAGGTGTGTTACAAGGCACTATTATATCCATTATCTTTGATTCTGGTGCATCAAATTCATTTATTTACCCTTCAGTAGTAGAGCATTGTAGGCTGGTGGTAGCAAGGCAAGGCATTAAGTGGTAGGTTGAATTGGCCTCTAGGGAAAAGATAGCAGTTGAATCATTTGTTCAGGGTTGCGGTTTGAAAATTGGGTCATTGGTGACTTTGGTGGACCTTCGAATCCTACCTCTTGGGTCCTATGATGTCGTTTTGGGTATGGATTGGTTGAATGCTCACTAAGTGATAATAGATTGTTGGTGCAAGGCTATGCAGTGTGTAGATGATTCAGGAAATGAAGTGGGGATTGTTGGCATACAAAGACCCATCTCATTGCAGATGATTTCTTCTATGCAACTGAAGAGGTGTTTCCATCAGGGCTGCCAGTTGTTTGTTTTTTCAGTCAATGACTTGGATTTGGGAGAAATTCAATAGGTGTCATTGGATGACTACCCGCTCCTTTAGAAACTTACAGATGTTTTTTCGAGTTTAATTTTGGGAATGCCACCAAAGCATGACATTGACTTCAGGATTGATCTTGTACCTGGGGCTGAGCCTATATCTCGGGCTCCATATCAGATGACAACTCAGGAGCTTTAGGAGCTCCATTTGTATTTAGAAGAGCTATTAACAAAAGGGTTCATCCATCCTAGTGTTTCCCTATGGGGAGCACTAGTTATATTCGTAAAGAAGAAGGATGGTTCCCTTCATTTGTGCATCGACTGGAAGCAGCTAAACAAGGTGGAGGTGAAGAATCGATACCATTTACCAAGAATTGATGACCTTTTTGATTAGATAAAGGGGGATTAGGTATTTTTAAAGATAGATCTTAAGTCGGGATACCATCAATTGTGGATAGCCGAAGCTGATATTCACAAAACAACATTTCTCACTTGGTATGGGCATTATGAACTCACTGTTATGTCGTTTGGGTTGATGAATGCACCATCAATGTTCATGAGCTTGATGAATGGTGTCCTTTGAACCTATTTGGATAGATTTGTTCTCGTGTTCCTTGATGATATCTTGATCTACTCGAAAACTATGGAGGAGCATGAGGAACACTTGAGATAGGTGTTGCAGTGCCTAAGAGGCAACCAATTGTATGCTAATTTGGCTAATGCGAGTTTTATAAGACTAAAGTGAAATACTTGGGTCATGTAATCTCTGGTGAATTTATTTTCATGGATCCTTCAAAGATTCAAGCTATAGTTGATTTCCCTACACCCACAAATGTTCCTAAGATTCATAGTTTTATGGGTTTGGAAGGCTACTATTGATGGTTCATGGAGGGATTTTCAAGGATTGCACATCCCATCACTACCCTTCAAAGGAAAGGAAAGAATTTTTTTTGGTCAAAATAGTGCTAGTTAGCTTTTTAGATCCTTAAGGAAAATTTGATCAATGCACTGATCCTAACAGTTTCTGATCCCACTAGGGAATTTGTAGTATGTATAGATGCTTCCTTGGATGGCTTAGGAGTAATTTTGATGTAAGGTCATTTGATTACATTTGAGTCCTGTAAGCTCAAGGATCATGAACTGAATTACCCTAGACATGATTTGGAGTTAGCCGTGGTTGTTCATGCCCTTATTAGATGGAGGCACTTTTTATTAGGGCATCAATTTGAGCTACATAGCGATCATCACAACTTGTAGTATATCTTTACGTAGCCAAACCTGGATGCTAGGCAGAGGAGATGGATGGATTTTCTTTGTGAATATGATTTTGAGGTTAAGTACACCCAGGGAAAGGAAAATGTCATGGTGGATGCTCTGAGTCGACGAAGGCATGAGATATCTACAATAACTCTTAGTGTGGATTCGAGGAGCTAGATCCTCATAGTACTTCCTACAGATAGTTGGTATCAGGAAGTGAAGGTGTAAATTGAGTCAGATAGGGCTTTGGAGGGAAAGTTTGTTAGTTATGCTTTGGCATATTATGGGTTGATGTGATATTTGGGTTGTATGTATATACCTCCTATAGAGGGTATTTGTACCCTAATCATGACTGAGGCATATTGGGCTCTCTATTCTACTCATTCGAGAGTCAATAAGATGTATGCAAACCTTTGTTCACTATATTTTTGGGCTGACATGAAGAGAGATATTATGGACTTTGTGGAAAGATGTATAGAATGTCATAGAGTTAAGGCAGAACATCAACATCCCACAGGTCTTTTACAACCTCATCTCGTTCCTGAATGGAAGGGGGATTTCATATCAGTGGACTTTATTGTCATTTTACCTATGTCTTCTCGTTGGCATGATGCAATCATGGTAACTATCGACCGGTTAACCAAAGTGGCACATTTCAATCTTGTCTGATCTTCTTATACTACTTCCTCTGTAGCCAGAATATTCATGGAGGATATTGTTTGACTGCACATAATTCCATGAAGGATTATTTCTGACAGAGATCTGGTGTTCACTTCTACATTGTGGAATTCATTGCAATGTTCCTTAGGAACCCAACTGAACTTCAATTCTTCCTACCATCCTAAAACAAATGGTCAGATCGAGAGAGTAAACTAGGTTCTTGAGGACATGCTCCATATGTACGTAATGGATTAGCAGTCACGTTGGGAAGACTATTTGCATCTGGTAGAGCTTTCTTATAATAATGGTTATCATAGCTCAATTGGCATGGCACCCTTTCAGGAATTATATGGCCATCCTTGTCAGACCCCGTTGAGTTGGGATCATCTTGAGCACCAAGTTCTACTTGAACTTGAAATGCTTCAGGATATGGAGTAACAGGTTGCTCACATCAGAGAGCACTTAGTAGCAGCCCAGGACAAGCAAAAGAGGTATGTTGATGCACATAGGGTCGACGTTAGTTTTTGATTGGGGATTGGGTTTTTCTATGAGTGCATCCATGAAAGAGTCCAATCCGTTATGAAAAAGGCTCTAAGCTTGCACCTTGTTTTGTGGGACCATTTTAGGTATTGGAAAGAATTGGCCCCAATGCTTATCATCTATCATGCATACACAATTTGTTTCATGTTTTTGTACTCAGGCCCTATTATCCAGATGTTTCTCACGTGCTTGATTGGAATGTGTTGTAGGTTGAGGATGGGCAGCTGGCACTCGAGCCCATTTTTGTGCTCTAGCATAGGAGAATGATTCTCAGGGACAGAGAGATTGAGTAGGTGCGGGTCCAATGGGACCCTATTGATGAGTCATCAGTGACATGGGAGTATGCATCTCACATTCGAGATTTTTTTCCTTTTTTGTTTTTTGGCTTCTAGGAGTAAGCCTAGTTCTAGGGGGGAGGATGTAGTGCCTCTCATGATACTATTCTCTTATGATACTATGTGGATACTGTTATGTTTGATGCATACTCATGATTACGTTGGTGATTGTTTCACTTGTTTGACTTATGTGTTTTACTTGGATGCACATGATACTATTTTACAATGTTAATAATATAATGATGCATGGTTTCATCTTTATCTGGTTATGCGGTATTGTGTGGTTATGTAAATTGATTACTACTCATTTCATGATATTTATGATGATGTGCTATTGTTTGAGGTTCAAGTGAGAGGGATGGTGTTGCATTGCTCATCCGTGAGTGCCCTACCACACTGCAATTCTCTCTCACAATGTGTTTGACATTAAATATATATGTTGTTTCAACGCTTGGTTTTATGCAAGGCTGTATGTATTGGGCATTGACTCCACCTGCACCATCGGGTCTGAGTGTGCCCAACATACACAATGGATATGACGTGGTTTAGGGATTTGACAAGAAAGTATTCCCGTCCGAGTCTATCGTCCCATTAATGTCCAAGTCTGTCATCCCATTAATGTTTGACGATGTCATCCATCAATATTCTGTTCTATTATGGTATTATTATGTTTTATGTCATTTTTTTCAAGTCATAATTTTAGTGTTTTTATCGTTTTATTTAGATGTGTGTCGTTATTGCTAATTGGTTAATTTAATTAAATAATGGTTAGTATTACGATTGAAATTAAACATTTAAATTTAATCATTAATGTGAGTTGTGGAAAAACAAATGTCAAGATTTAATTAAATATTAAATTAGTTGTAAATTTTAATGTTTAAATAAATAAATAAATAAATATTTTTTTATTTATTATAATTAAATAGGGGAATATTTTTTAAAAATATATATTTTATTCCACCCGATAAAATGTTAAAATGGTGGAAGGTTTATGTTTAATTTAATTAATTTAATTTAATTTAATAATGTGATTAATTGATCCTCGAGTAAAATATTAAAATGAAGGTGAAATTCATTACCGAAATTAAAAGGGTAAATTTTAAAATATATATGTAAATATATATTTAAAAGAATTAAATGGTTGATTTAATTTAAATTCAGTAACACTATCTACCTATCACATAATGTTGGCCATCGAAAATTATTAAATCTAAAACTTAGTGGGGGTAGATATCTAAATTCCCTAAAAAGGAAGAATTTACCTCCAAGTGGTAAAACAAAGTAAAAGGAATGTGTGAGGTGTTAGTTTGGAAAACTATGATTATGCCACCTATTTTCCTTGTTTTATCGAGAAACTAATGAATTTTGCTAGATTTTATGTTGGTAATTTGGTGTGAAAAGGAGGATGCGGGAATTTGAAACAGGAAAAAGTTTATGGTTTTTTGTGCACTGGTAAAAACAAAAAGAGGTAAGAAAACTTTATAGCCAAGAGGACTCTAGGAAAATGAGAATTTGGGGAAATTGCGGAAGAAAGGATAGTCTAAATATTTCATCTTCAGATTGTGAATTCTAGGTATGGGAGTGCATTAATTTCCAACATTAGTTTGTCTAAAATCTGAGCTGTCATTGGGTAAGCAAACCATTAAAATTATTTATATGTTGTTGTGTCATTTTTCCATATGAGTTTATCCATGATTTTGTTCTTGTCTTGTGTTTCCATTGTGGTTTGGGTCATCTAGCGGCTGTTGGGGGAAACTTGGTTTCTAATTGTTTTGTGCTGAGAGCTTTCTCCTTGACGCTATGTGCAACCTTGTTGTGAGGAGGCTTTCTCTATTTACCTTCATAATCTAGGTGCCTTGTTTGTAACTCACTCAATCTACCTCTTAGGCTATAAGCATTGAACCCCATCCAAGGAAATTATTTATAGTTTGATGTGTCCCTTGTGTTCCTCCAAGCTGTTAGATCAATTAGGCCTCCAACTTGCTAGGGGGGAGGGTGATACTTGTGTTTGCTTTTAGATATGTGGCTGGTTTATGTAGTTGTAAACTCTGTGCACCCCTCCACTCTTTCTTCTCATTAGCACTTCTCTTGTTTGCAGCTGGTATGGCTACTGTGCGCGCCTCCTTGCATGGCTATGATTTTTTTTTGTTCTTTGTAGAGGTGTAAATAGCCTTCTTGTTTCCGTGGGAAACCTATCACATTTGTAGCTCTTGAAAATAGAATGTTGTAGGAGTTTAAATAATCTCTTTGATTCGTTGGTCAAACTATCTCAGCCACAACTCTTGAACATAATAGGAAATTTAAAAGTTTAAATAACCTACTGAATACATTTAATTGAAAGTTTCTAAAGCCCTTTCAACAAAATTTTATAGGTACGCCATGATATATGAATGGCACCCTTAACATGCACTCTTGCTATATTTTCTTTGGAAGGCCTAGAATTATGTCCTCCATTCCTAGCTGCTCTCTAAATTCATGCGCTCCTTTTATACCCACCTTGCCTTGCGTGATATGTTTTTCTCACAATTAATGAGACATTCCTAAATTTGTTTGGTCAATATTTATTTATAGCCACTAATTAATATGAACGGAAAAATCTCAACGGTCAAAAATGCACCTAAAAATAGGTCACATACCTCCATCTTAAAAGCACAACAATGGAGATTAGAGGATGTGCATGGCAGGAACCTCCTCCCTTCACCATGCCCAAACTTGTTTCATTATGATGCACAGGCACCACAATTTTGTCTGGCCCTTCTATAATAGTTTGTTTCTAGTTTTTTTTTAAGATAGCCCTTACAGGCATGCTAGTTAGCCACACTCTCCTAATAATCAACTATATTTACAATGCATAGAAATTTTAATTTATAATAATATTTATATATTGAGAATAATATAGGAATTAGGTAGCTGTCAAATGCTAATTTCTCTTATCACTATTTGTTGATGGTGTTTTTTGCATAACAACTCAGAAATAATATGGAAATCCTATCTCTCTTGAAAGGTAAATCTCTATTAGCAAGCCTCAAGAGATAACCCCAAGGTCTCTAATGTCAGGTCTTGACAATGCATAAAAAACTCAGTGATAAATGTGAAAATGATGGTAATCACAAGGGGCCTTACAAATGAACAATGTTGGAAGCATACTTTCATCAGATGCAACAATATGGCGATGCTTTTAATCCTAAAACTAACCAGATTCAACATAAATAACAAAAGAGATAAGGGTTAAGAGAGATTCAACTCTAAACTAGCTCTTGCGACCAATCACAACAATGATGAATGTTGCAAATGGACAAATCTCCAATAAAACCAATCTCTGCTTGATCAAGGACAAGCCCACAACTCTGCAAAAATGGTGCAATCTTCTAAGGAAACTGAAGATTTTCAAACTATGAATATTCATCCACATACACAATAACTAGTGCAATGTAAACAAGCATCCATAGTTGAACTTAGCACAAAATAAGGCCCAAACTAACTTTACATAGCAAATTACAATCAGTAAATTGCTAAAAGTATGGACTGGAGATCGATCAACATCATTAACATTTCACCATCATTGCAAAAGAACTGAAATCTAACATCTAACATCTGAGAATCAAGAGAAAGAAGCCATAAACTGTCAAAGTGTAACACAAAGCTTGCCAAATCAACAATCTAATTGCATTAACTTCTCAAACATTACATAAGAATTTCTAGTCTCTTTCCTTTCCTATAGCTACTATCTTGCAGAATCTAACTCCTAACTTAGCCAATTCTAGCTTCTAATCCGCTCTTCTAACCTAGTCTCACCCCTTACAAATGAGAAGGCACTGGCCTTTTATAGAAAATTACATTTTGAATTAAAGGCATAAATTACACTTCTAGAAGCATCCAACAGTTACATTTAATTTGGGAGCTCATGGTACATCATCATCCAATTTCTATAAAAGTAGTTACATCATGGAACAATGAGAAAACAATATTATGCCAGCTTTTCATGAATGAAAATTCTGATTGGATGATGAAATCAGCTTCACATGTCTTCCAGAAACTCCTTCCAGCTATAGACAGTTTGGGCACGGATTCATATGTAGGCCCCACTTTTAAAATTTGAATTGAACTCTTCCATATTTCCCTTTTGGCATGAATCCATATGCAAGTTCCCCTTTTGGATTTATTTAATCCTGAAAAATCCATTTTCAGAAATTTTCCATTTTTGAATTTTTTATTTTCAAAATTTGGAAAATTTCGGGTTTTTGAAGGGTATTGGAATTTTCCAAAAATGGAAATTTCAAGATTTTCCATCAGAGACGGAAATTCCCAAATTCCTTATAGGGTCAAAATCTCCTAAACCTCATAACTTTTTTTCTAGAAGGAATTTTCAAAAAATTCAAAAAGCAACCCTGCCTAATTTTGTCCTCTATCCATGGGTGCAAAAAATAAAAACTTCCATTTTTGAAAAATTTTGGGTTTTTGAGGGGGTATTGGAATTATCCAAAAATGGAAATGTCAGGATTTTCCATCAGGGACATAAATTCTTGAATTCCCTGTAGGGTCAAAATCCCCTAAACCTCATAACTTTTTTTCTAGAAGGAATTTTCAAAAAGTTCAAAAAGCAACTCAACCTAATTTTTCATCCTCTATCCACGGGTGTAAAAAATATTTATATATAACATTGAAAATTCACTTCAAAATCCAAATTTTCAAATTCCAAGACAAGCGAATTTCTCCTATAGCCTCAAAATATTGTCCTCATCAAGCCCAATCTAGACTTAATCCCAAAATAACCTCCCAAGAAGGGAAAAACCAAAATTTGACCAAGCCAAGAGGCAGAGATGCAAAAGAAAAAAGAGGGTCCCTGCCTCCGGTGGGTTGTGTGTGTGAAAATTGCACAACACTATTCTTTATTAGTTAGTTGAGAGAGTGAAATAATAAACATATGTAATATTTTAGTAAATGTAATTTCAAGAATAAGTTTAGGGTGAATAATATGTGAAGGGTGTATTTGTTTATTGTTGCAGTGAAATTCAAAATAAATTAGTATCTTGCTATTAGGTAGTATTAGTATTTATGGGAATTTTAAAGTGAATGAGAATTAATTATTGAAGTCAATGAACTAGAATATGTTAAAAGAAAATATTAGGTTTAATTAATTTTAAGTGATATTCTTATGTAAGTATAGAATTCTTAAAACAAAAAAAGAAAAAAAAAATACCATCTTAGTGAAGTCCTAACTGGGTCAAAAAAATTAAAAGATTAGTTAGTAATTATATGAGAAATTCAAAGAATAAATATGTATCTTTTATATAACATTAGCATGTAATTAATTACTCTAAATAAAAGGGAATTAGTTAATTGGATAAAGTAATTAAGTTAAAAGTAAAATTTGAATCCTGTGCTCTTATAATTTACTATTTTGTTGTGGGAATTAAATTACTCCTTAAATTAGTTTTAAATGATTTCATTGAATCTTGTGCTTGTATAATTTACCTTTTTCTATGAGAATTAATTACTAAAGAATACTATGATCTTAGTTCTTTTAATATTTTAATGATCTTTTATGAGCGAAAAGTTACAATGAAAATTAAAGTGTTGTGTTTACAATTTAGGTACATTAAAATTTGATTTATTTTCAGATACATTTAAATTAGATCTATTTCCAAAGTGGATTCAAAATTAGATTTAACTGCAAGTTAGTTAAAGTTAAAGTTATTTATGAATTACATTACTAGGGTATGTGCAGGATCATCATGGAAAAAATAGGCCATTAAGTGGCAAAAAATTCAGAAAAATCAGAGTTAGGCAACTTGACATTAAAATTTGAATAAGTTATCTATATTATTTCAAAAATATGTAACAATAGAATTTGTAGCAAATTGAATGTAGTTTGTAAACTACTAGGTTTGTTTTAAAAAAAAATACTATTTGATGAAAATTTGAAATTTCAATGCAGTAGTATTTAAATTTCAGGGAAAAAATAAGTAGGTGTCTATCTGACCACCCTAACCACAATAAAATGATAATATTTTTTATAAGATTTCATATATAAGTAGAGGACTCATGTCCCAATGTGATGCATAATTTTTTGTAATTTTTTTCAAAGTAAATAATTAATTATGAATTTTTTATTACAACTTTTTAAAAATATAAAAAATCATATGTCTGACCACCTTAACTTGGTCAAAACTTAATGAAATTAAATTTTTCTATTTTTAATCGTATAGTATGGAAGCATAGAATGACGCATGTTTTGGAATCAAAAATGTGATACCATTTGAAAGCTATAGATTTTTTTTAATCAACCTATTAATCACGACTTTAGTTGTAATTCAAATAGAAAATGAATAATAATTACTTATTAAATTCAAACTAAAGCATAATTTATATTGGTGGAAAGCTGAGAATATCCTTTAAAAACCCTTTTTGTTTTATCAATTTTGGGTAAGAAAAAGGTTGTCAACCACATACCCATCATATTGTCACTTTTTGGCCCATCATGATCTACACATACCCACTATTAGATTTGTGATTTGCGTAAATGTTATATTTTTTATTAAATTTATTTGCAGTAAACAAACATGTTACATTCAAATTAAATTTATTATATTAAAGTAACAAATATTTATAGGTTATATTTTAAATTTTAATTGATCTAAAGTAAACAAAAGTTCAGGCTAGGAATTTTAAATCAAAAGAAATTTGATGTTTTGAATGCTATAGGTTTTCATAGTGCTTATCTATTTAAAAGATATCATAAATAAAATGCTTTTAATTATAGTGGATTATTTAAATATTTATTACCTTATATGTAATAAGATTGGATAATGTTCACGTTCAAATGAATGGGTATTTATAATTGTCTTTGAACATGTTTATATAGTTACTTTGTTTATATTTTGAGTGCTCTTTGGAATTGATTTCTTTTGCACGCTAGTGGTTCCATGATTGTTCATACTCCCCCCTTGTTTTATTTCGTTATTGAGGTAATCTTTATGTATAGACATGTTTTGGATGAGTTGGGAACCCATTAATGATTAAGTCACTTCCTTTGATAAGTCATGGGTGGGTATGTGTAGGATCATGATGGGCCAAAAAGTGGCGATATGATGGGTATGTGTAGGGTATGTGGCTGATGACTTTTTTTTACCCAAAATTGATGAAATGAAAAGGGTTTTTAAAAGAGATTTTCATCTTTCCACCAATATAAATTATGCTTTACTTTGAATTTAATAAATAATTACTATTCATTTTCTACTTGAATTATGACTAAAGTTCTGATTGATAGGTTGATTGAAAAACATCTATAGCTTTCAAATGGTATCACATTTTTTGAATCTGAAATATGTATCACATTCTATGCTTCACATACTATAGGATTAAAAAAAAAAAAAATCGTGAAGTTTTGACCAAGTTAAGGTGGTCAAACATATGAGTTTTTATATTTTTTAAAAGTTGTAATAAAAAAATCATAATTAATTATTTACACGGAAAAAAATTACAAAAAAATATGCATCACATCTGGACATGAGTCCTCTACTTATATCTAAAATATTATAATTTTTTTTATCATTTTATTGTGGTTAGGGTGGTCAGATAGACATCTACTTCTTATTTTTTCCCTGGCATTTAAGTACTACTGCATTGAAATTTGAAATTTTCACCAAACAGATTTTAAAAAAATAAACCTAGTAGTTTAGAAACTACATTCAATTTTCTAAAAATTCTATTCTTACATATTTTTGAAATAATATAGATAACTTATTGAAATTTTTATGTCAAGTTGCCTAACTTTGATTTTTCTCTTTTTTTGCCACTTAAGGGCTTGTTTTTTCCATGATGATCTTGCACATACCTGGGTGGTAGGTTGTTAGGCTTGTAGAGGCGATGGGGAGCCTATTATGTGTTGAATTTTCTCATGATTATACTTTTGTGTTCCATTGATCGTATTCTATTTCTTGAGCTCTCATGGGTGTACCTTGTTTCATGATTTTCTTTTCCTTTGGCTATGACTATGAGCGAGATGGTTCATGCCTCGCACGTGCTTTCATTTTGTGGCTTTTATGTATGGTACAACCCTTGTTGTTGTGAGTCTTATTTCAGAACTATTCGGGAGGGTGGCTTTTCATGGGGGCTGGTGCACAAAGGGGTTGTTAGGGTAACCCATGGAAGAGTTTCCTAAAAAAGTGATAATATAATAAATGAACTAGTGGGTTTGGGTAGTTAAACATTAAACAAGATTAATTGTGTGCCTCACCCATACCATTAGTTCTTTCAGAGGCTAAGGATGGGATGAGAATACCTGGTCGGTAAGATCATTGCCTTGTCCTCACAAAAGGTAAGTGGTCCTGCATGAGTCACCCTATGGGGCAATGCCCTGAGATAGGTAGCTAGGATAACCATATATGGAGGTGGTACCTTGTGATAGGTTGCCTAGATAATCCATGTAAGGCCATGTGATGACACTCTCCCATAGTACCCATTTATTTTCCTTTGGTTGGTAGCCTTTGGAAGTGTTGTTGTACTTGTTTGATGTTATTATGTCAGTGTTGAGTTAGTCTTGTATTATTGACCTAGTTTGGATGTGGATCCTTTATTGTCATCTCCTAGCACGGGGGGTGGACCTTCGGGTCCACATGATCAGGTGGAATGTGCTACACACCTGATTGGGTTCCTAGGATATGTTCATGATGTAGAAGAAGATGCAGAGTTCTAGAGGTTCACCTAGTTGAAGACTTTTCCTCAGTTCTATGGTACCATGTTCAATTATGTAACATTCTTGTATTTGATGTATCTTATCCTCTATGCATTAGGATGCATATGTACTCTTGAAGTAATGTAATGTACTATTATATCCTTGATGTGTTGTATCTATGGAAATATGCTCCAAAATTGTAATATTGAATTATGAGTCAAAATATAATCAATGAGGTATATCTTTCATCTATTTTTCTCATGGATGATTATATGTTATCATTATGTAAACTTGGTTGTTTATTCGCTTTCATTTGATAAAATTTTATGATTCGTAATGACCGTTATGTGTACCCTAGAGGACATGGATAATTTTGTAAATGCATAATTTATTTTCATGTAATGTATATACATATTCATCGTATGCAATTTTTTGCTTTAAAAAAAAAAAATTGTGCGGTGTTAATTGTCCTTTGGGGTTCACATGGCAGGGCATTACAAGGGAGATGTGTCTATGGATCTTGTGTGGTACTTTTCCATGGATAGGAGATACTCAGCTCTTTATGGGAACCACTTTATGTTGCTAAACCATTTTTTCCATGGTAAGTTGGTCTCCTTCCCATTTTATCTTCTTTCATCTCTAGAGAATGGGATTATGGATTTTAGGAAGGATCCCAACAACCCCTTTTTACATGAGGGGTTGATGCTTTTAATTATGGAGCACATTAAAGCTAGATATGTAATTGCAGCCCTAATTACTAGTATAGCTTGCAAGGCCAAGAAGAAGGATAAGCTGAAGGGGAAGTTTCAATTGGAGGAGGAAGGTTAAGGTGAGATCGAGTTTGGACATGATTCCCTGGATTGGTCTGTTGGCTACCAAACAAATTTCAACTATGATAACCCTAGTGCGAGGGTTAGGAAAAGTTTTGTGAAGAATGTTGAACCCTCTTCCTCATGTGTAAAGCAAATGATCTTGGGATCTTGTGAAGGGACTGATGTGGAGGGGAAAGGTAGTGGTAAGAAGGTTCCTAAATGGGGGATAGTGAGTGCAGCTACTTCCCATGCTACAGAGGAGCATTTTTAGTAGATTTTTGGGAAGACTAAGGTGTGTGGGGTGGCAAAAAAATTTCTTGATGATAAAATTTTGGATTGTGGAGGAATGGGATAGTCCCAGCTGAAGTGGAGGGGAATCCAAAAAAAATTGTTTACTTGGAAGCATCCCCTACAGTGTCATTTTCCAAAGGAAAAGGCAAAGAAAAGTTCATCCCAAATGCCAGTTTTTAGGAAGAGGATCCTTCAATGAGTTCTCATCAGGGGAGGGGTCTATATTGGGGATCATTGGATTTTAATTAGACCTCAAGTTTGGTAAAGGAAGGGTTGGATGTTTTCTTCAACCTGTTCATGTGGCTCATTCAAGTGGTCTAGGAATTGCAATGGTAAGTGTGATACTATAGCCCACTATAACATATCCACTCTGAGAATTTTTAGGGAGCAGGATTCTATTTTTTGCTTGGTTAGATCATCAAAATTTTCTCTCAACCAAGTGGCGGAGGATTTTTCTAAAATGAAAAAATATTTTGATCCAAGGATTAATGTTATGGAAAGGAACTTTTTGTAGATTTGTAAGGATCTTAATTTCTTGATTAATCTCAACAAGGATTTGCTTGAAACCATAGCTTAAGGATTGGTTCTTATAAATAAGAGAGAAGAAGAATGGAATGGTAAGTCCCTCTTCCTTGACCCCTTGAAGAAAAATATTGGTAAGGGCTCTAAGATTGGGAAGTAGGCTACTAAGTTGGGGACTGGTCTGAGTGTTTGCACTCACAACAAAACAAAGAAATACAATGTGGTTCTTATGCAGGATGTTAAAGAAATCATTGATATGCATGAAAAGGTGATAACAAAGGATGTGGAAGTGGTGAGGATGTTAAAATAGCTTCTTTGGTTACTATTTTATGGTCGTATTTTGTTTGTTTTTGTTGACAGTTGACTGATTATGGCTTAATCAGCCTATTGGTTTTTGTGGTAGCATTACTACTTTATCCTTTTTGTTGCCTTCTCTTTTGTATAGGATTTCAAGAACCCTTCAAAACTTATTTTACGTTAATAAAAAACATTTCACACATATAAATAATATCATTTATATATATAAATATAATTATATATAATTATATATTGTGATAGGTCGAATGTGAGCATTAGGAAACAAGCAACAAGTAAAAGAGTGCAAATAAACACCAAAACAACATACACCTCGAGATTAGCCTAAGTTGGAAACAACACAAGATGAAAGCAACAAAATGGAACTCTATACCTTGCGTCGAATCGATCCTTTGGTTGGCCCTTCGATCTTTGATGTGTATGCTCCTTGGATGGCAAGTAGATGCAAGCTAAGTGATGTTGTGAGGATGAGTGCAAGTGGATGAAAACAAGAAAATAGCTAAGTATAAGATGAAAAATAAAATTGCAAGAGTTTGGCTAGCAAAATGATCTCTCCCCAAATGAGAGAAAAGAGGGGGTATTTATAGGAATTTTGAGAATTCCTAGGGGAAATGGATGGCCAAGATTGAGCCACCAAATATCAAGATGTAGGGCTAAGGTGAGTTGAGAACTCACAAGCCCTCACATCTTGACATGTGGCATGTGATGTAGCCCTAAAAAGTGAAGTGGACATGAGGTGGAAGGAGAAGGACATGACATGGAGGGGGGTACAAAGTACCTTGGGATTGGACAAGATCTCCTCATAAAGGAGGCCCTTGTCCCCATGTGGGTGAGAGGACATGTTAGGAATAAAAAATTCCTCAAATATGCTCATGGGGAGATGGGAAAGAATAAAGAATAGGTGAAGGACATGTGGGGAGAAGTGAAGGAATTAAAAATTCCTTTTGGGTGCCTTGGGGGATTAAAAGGTGAATTAAAAATTCACATGGGGAAGTGGAGTGCCTTGTCCAAAAGGAGAAAGCCTTTAATAAGGTTGACTTAAGGACACATGCCATAAGTGGGAGGAGGATTAGGTTAGGTTAACCAAATGATTAAGGTTGTGCAAGTACTCAGTTAGATGGACTAATGACTCATTAGAAGCAAGTGGGAGATTATGGAGGATGTGACCCTAATGATGATTAAGGGTGTGCACATGCTAACCCTAGTTAATTAGAAGAAGATGAAGTAATTAAGATGGATTAAGGACCAACTTGCAAAAGTTGGAGGATGTGACTATGAGAGAGAAAAGAGGAATTAAAAAATAAATTTTAATTCCAAAAGGGGAATATGACTAAATTAAATAAAATGGTAAATTTATTTAATTTAGAGGAGGCAAAGGGGTAAAGTATTTATTAAATTAAATACTTTAGGACCCTTATGTAAGATGCAAGGTATTAATTAAACAAATGGTTTAATTAATATTGACAGAGGGGATGAGCAATTGGATAAATAGGAGACACGCTTGATCATATGGAAGTGATCAAATTGACATCTACATATATATATATATATATATATATATATATATATATATATATATATATATATATATATATATATATATATATATATATATATATATATATATATATATATATTCCTCTATGTACATGTATATGTATGTATACATATATTGATATCTCTATATGGAAATTTCCATTTTTTACTCATACCTATATATCGACACATGTATACATATGTATATGTATCTATCTTATATATATATACATCTAATTACATAATCAAATACACATACAATTACCATCTTATTGATAGGAAATATGCATTTGATCTATATATACATATATGCATACATGTTATATTGTCCCTTCAATAACAACATGCTCATAAGCAACCCATTCATTAGTGTGCATATGTACATCTACCTATGTACTCTCATATACATTCTCCTCCATATGTATAGTATATCATTGACATGCATATGCATACATATATATACATTCAACGTATGTTAACTTCATCAATCGAGAATAGTAACATAAGAAAGAACTCATAAGCTACAAAAATATAAACATCATCCAAGAATTCACTCAACAATAATCAAGACCCTTACTAATGCAAACACAACATACTTAGGGATTACTTACCAATTCCCAACACTATGAATAGACTCAACCATTCTACTGTGAGTGTGTGTGTAAGCCCAATTAGGTTTCATAAGGGGTTTCCTAACCAATCACTTTTCTTGAGTGATACTTCCCCTCCCTTCTATAGGATTGAACATTTCCATGCAACTAGCTTAGTACAACACCAAGGTAGTTAGACGTTCACAATAATCCACATGCATCTTAAAACTTTAACATATTCATATATCAATACATTTCTTCATCAATGTAAAGATAACTACTCTTCCAAAGCAATAATATCTTAATACATATTTTGTATTCCATTCCTTTATCAAACATATCAAAATCATAATTGCATTTATCATCCTATTTGCCCATGAAGGTAAAAGTAACTCAGTAAAAACAAGAAGGGGTGTGACATACTTTACCCCTTATGAATCATCATCCATGATGACTTAAAGCAATTTAACATATATATAAAGTCAAATAAAGGTTTTAACTTACCATTTTAAATTCATGTAAGAATTATTAAATAATCCTCCCTTGTAACACCACCACTTCTCACAATCTTTTCCTTTCTAGAACTTGCATTGTGTGACTCTTTGTTAATGCATAGAGGAAACTTGTGTGCTTCACACACTTTTTCTCTCTTAAGATCTTGTGCATTGTAATCACAATACCTCAAATGTACATCCCAAGTACATTAATAATAATATAATGCAAGACACCTATACCACAATGACTAGAAGACACCTTCTCATTGGCTAATGAATTTATCCTTAGTGTAATCCAAGTAGAAAAGGAATACCGGTGCATTGCACATTACATCGTGGGTCCCATCCTACCCTTTGGTATTTAAACCTTTAGATAATTTATAATCCAAGTCCTTCCATCACTTACACATCCATTTTCCTTAATCATAAAATTAATTCTCTTGACTACTTTCCATTTTGAGCATAACATTTCTCTAGGACACCTATCAGTTCCAATTATAATGATACTTCTTCATATTTCAAGCTTTGTATCAACAAATTTTCTCATTGATATTTTAATCTCCTATTCCATTTGACAATATTTTTGGTCTAAGGTTAACCCTATTTCTTAGCCTATTCCAACTTAATAGAGATTCAACCCTTATTACATATAATGAATCAAACCTCAATGATAGAATTTTAAGAGTATTCTACAAATCATTCAAGATTTGGTTTATCATTTTTTCCCATCTGACTATAATATATTGAGTATTTGTTCAATTGAATTTCTCATAACATGATCATGGTTTACAAAACCTTATCATTATTTACTTTTTCTCATCTGTGATAACCTTCTTAGCAATACTAAGCAACTACTTCACACAATATATTGTTTAGGATTGACATCCTATTAATCAAAATTTCCAACCAACATTGGTTACCTTGGTGATTTTTTTGTCCATATCATTGTATTAGTTCTATTGACATAAAAAATTTAAACCATTCCATTGGTATACTAGTTCCTCACTAGATTCTTTAAGAGAGTATATACATCCTACCGATGACAGCATCAGATCTTCATCTCCTGGCACACTGGACAATAACTTGCTACATTCCTTGCACCATCTTACTCTATATTTTCTAGATTATAATGGTTCCTCATCAAACAAATAATTTTGTCATTTCAATGTCCTGAATATGACATAAATTCCCTCTTATCATTCCTTAATCTCCCAAAATTTTGGGTACATAGGTTCTTTCCATCTCATATTAGCCTACTTTGACTAAATGAAAACCTATTTCATGGACTCATGCCACATAAGTATAATGGTTAGACCTTTTGTAGAGATAAATATCCATCCTCCTAGGACATCCATACATTGGATTTCTTTTGTCCATTGATCACTTCCAAAGATGTAATCTGATCTTCATCCCAATCTAACTTTTCTTGATAAGCATCTGGACTATTCTAAGTAGCAAGTATCATTCCAATATGTTGGTTCCCAAAAGATATCAAATTTAATTGTATATGATGCAAAATACCCCACATTATGCCAAACGAAGACCAAAATAATTCTTCAATAACAAAGACCTCAAAAATCATGACACTTTGTCGAAACATTCAAAGTATGCCCTAAAAAGTTGACAAGAACAAAATTATATGCAAAAGAACCTTAGAATTCCCAAGTAACAGGATACATAAGAGATGTTAATGCAAAAACCCTTTTCAAGACATTAGGGACAACAATGTATTTGACAAAAACCTATGCCCTAGTAGCACCAAAGACAATACGTAGCTCTCACAAATGCTTTTGAAACAACACTACATTTGAGACCTTGTGCCCTAGTAATGAGCAATGCATAAACCAATGCCATAGAAATATGTGTGATAACAAACCCATGTCAAAATTTCATACAATAGACACATGTGTGATTTGACAAAACAAAAAAACTTTGTTGACCAACTGTAACTCAACCATTACAAATGAAATGATAGTATAGACCAAAAACAACAAGATCTCAACCTTTTGACTTTGAAACAAAAAGCATTTCTACCTTATGCAAATGAATGAATGAACCATACTAGGTTTTGAATATATAAATGAGTTACCACTTGAATGTAGAAAATGAGATCGAAGTAACCTTGTTGAAGCTAAAACCAAACTATCTAGAAACCTTTACCCTACATTTCTAGTAGCAATACCACTTCTAGCTACTACCATAACCACCATTCTCCATATCTCTTTCGAGCCCCTTCCCCAGCTATGAAACAATTCCTCCCCCTTTTGTTACCAAATGTCTCCCTTTTAGGGAAAAAATGATAACCAACTATTGTATCAGCATTCTTCATCATAGCCTTTCTTATTTTGCATGATTTTTTTTAATAAAACATCATAATGACAATGCTTTATGTTGGTTTAAACATCAAGTGCACCTAATGTTAATTCAAGGTCTCATAAATTAATGTTGTCTGAATAATTTAACAATGCTAATTTATATTCACCAAATATCAAACCAATGATGTCTCATGCCTTTCATAAATGTACCAAGGTAAAGATCCCAAACTTGATATCAATGCACACCAAGGAAACAATATCTTATACCCTGTATGGAAAAACCAAGAACCAAGAAATTTTTTGCCATAGCGAACAATAAATCACTGTTAGATCATAATATAAAAGTCATAGACAAAGCACTACCAAAATGAGTCATGTTGACTACCATAATATAGTAAACTATGAAAACATATATTCCCACCATGAATATCACTGCCATATCAGAAAAAGATGGAATATTCACTATTATCTAACTCAATCATAGTCTCAAATTCACATTGCATTACAATATATTTCATCTAATCATTCAACTTGTCAATCATTTTAACCTCATAAATTCACATTCCATTCAAGTTAAAGTTAATAGTAAATAGTAATTCAGGGATGGGATGTAATATATTTCCCCCTTAAGAAGCATCGTCCATGATGATCTAAAGTATCTTTTCACATATCAAATCAAATAATACAAAAAAGTCTAATTTTTGTTTTCATTTTCAAGATATAGAATAATTTGTTTAATCTCATAATAATTTTCTTTCATAGCACTTGTCCCTTGCAATCTATTCTCACTAGACCTTGCACTAAGTTACCTTGCTAATGCACAGGTGGATCTTGCATAACTTGAGAATTCTTTATCTTACTAAGAATTGTCTAGGTATCCATTTAACAATAGCATATCCTTTTATCCCATCAATGGTTCGTACTAGCATATCTTTTTTTTTTTGTCAACTTGATCTATTTCATCCATTTTGATAGCATTTACAAAAACTATCTAATCCTATTTTCCAATTTCCACAACTTATAGGATTTTCAACACTTCTTCCATAAATTGCTTCAAATAGATCCACTTAATTTTAAAATGATATGAATTATTGTAATAAAATTCTACAGTCGGAAACAATCCTCCCACCAACATTGATATTCTATGTAATATACTCAGAAAAGGTTCTCTATTACCTAGTTTACTTTCTCTGTATGACCATATGTCTTTGGAGAATATGTTGAGCTTATGTTCAACTGAATTTCAAGTGAGGTGAATAATGTTTGAATAACCTTTAAGTCATACGCTTGTCCCTATTTGAGATATTCTTCTCCAGAGCATCATGAAATCTGAATAGCTTTCTGTAAACCTAGAGCTATGACTAGTACTTGATCTGTCAAATTCCCAAGTATGAGATGCTTACCTTGATGTGTTCTTACACCACTACTAATATTGCATTAATTATATTCTTAGAAACATTATTTTTTTCACAAATTCCATACTAATGGTATGGCATTCTCATTCTAGGATCTCATGAGGGTATAAAATCCTACTAGGTGATGATGTTATGCCTTCACCCTTTGGCATTCTAAGCATTCTTCCACAAACCTTGCAGCATCCATCTTCATCCTTTTCTAGAAATATGGTGGCTCAACTTTGGCCAACAACTTGGTCACTCCTAGACATGTCGAATAGGGTTCGATATGTACCTCTTTCCATACCATGTCCCTTAGCTCTTGTGAATTTGGAACATACATTCTTCCCTTAAATCTTAACAATCCATCATATCTTGTATCTCGAGGGTTTGAATTTTAACCCAAGGGTTTCCTAAGCAATTAATATTGCTACATTCTTATTGAATGGACATTTTTTGCTAGTTCATTATCATGGGAAGCATGATCTTTCTCACATATCTTCAAGTTTCTAGTCTCATAGGTGATATCCCACCCTTCTTACAAAATTACATTTCCTATCCTCTCTCCTGAGGCATCAGTTTTGGTCTCAATTGACCCTCAAAATTAGGGTCTTTTGAAATTGGTGTCAAAATTGACTCCAAACACTTAGTTATTTGCACACAATGAAGCCACTTCCAAGCTAGGAAGCATATGCATACAAGCACTAGGATTTTTTTAATAAAATTCAACATTTTATTCCATTTCATTGAGAACAAAAATGGAAGATTATTATTATATCTAATCATAAACATTAGTACTTAACACACTCTCTGCCATCTGCTCCCTTGTACATTCTATCAGAGGTTCATTTTGAACATGATAGGGAAACAAACACATAATATGATCAACAATTTCAAACACTTGGAATAGCCACCACAAGAATAAAGTACAACCCAAAGGAGGATTACCAATTCCAACAATAAATCAGAAAATGCCTGTATTGAAACAATAAGTCAAGTGTTACCAATGCGATAAAATTAATGGAAAATTTGGTGACTATTCCATTCATGAAGAAAATTTAAAAATAATCAATAGTGACCCTTGATTAACAATGGAAAGTTCATCAATAACCAAATAAAGCTTCAAGTTGTGGAAACATGATCACATGAACCATGTGACTATGGTTAGTCTCATCAAAGGGAGTGACAAGTACATGACACCTTGGGGTACTCCATCCAAGTGTGTTAGGGAGAGTGTGCTCAAGCATAACAAAAAAATAGTCAATCAGCTTTATTCAACCCTACCTTATGGAAACTACACTAACTCATAAACTATAGCATGATAAAACCATATTAAAATACAAGAGTACATACTCAAGGTTCACTAAGACATCCACCATCTCTATCCAAAGATGGATAATGTTTCTCCCAAGTTCCCACTTATCAAGGAGCTAAATAGTTACGTGCAAAATCCAAAAAAAATCTTCATAGAGAAAACATTTCCATGAGTGTTCTTTCCCTTCATGGTAAATTGTTAATCAAAGGTTTATTTCCATTCCTATCAAATGCATTAGGGTCTAGGAGGTACTTTCTCACATTAAATACACTACAAAATTGGTTCAAATTAAACTACACTAAAAGCCACCCAAGTCATCTAACACTTTTAGCATTTCAATTCAATGATCCAATTTAGTAAACTATAATCAAATACTAAAAGAGAGTTAGGTCGAAGATCCTTACCTAGATTCTTTTTTTCTGCCAAGATTCAACATGTAATCTACAGGAGGGAGGGCATCACTTGGGTGCTTTACCTCCAACCTTGGACTTAAGCAATTCCCTACACACCTTCCAAACTAGAAGTGGCCCTGCCCTTCAATGAAGGGATTAGTTGAGAACCCTCTTAGTTCTTCCATCTAAACTCTGGTGTTGTTCCCTACCTAAATAATAATTTGGCACAACTACGGATACCTTCCAACTATGTATGATATCTTTGACTAGCTAAGTATTTGGGTCACGGTGAATAGACAAGTGCATGTAGAGACAACTACACTCACTATGGCCATAGTTGTTTTGTGTTTAATGAGAACATTCACTACTTTGAGAAAAGTCATATGTTCACCCACCCTACTCGACTTGGAGACTTATTTGACCTTGTGATAATTTAGACTTACTATTTTATTGTTGGATAATACTTTATACTAGTTTCATCTTATAAGGAAATGTCTTTATTTACGTCATACTCCTAGACACATGTCAATCTTGAGCATAGTTATGATCCTTGTTAAATCATAATTCATCTACTTTTGTTAAGTCTTTTAGACTTTATTTCACCCATGTTACATCCATGTAACAAATTGGGTCATTGCAACTACCACATGTTCAAGTTCTACTTACTAAGTTGATAAACGACTTAACTGGTTATACTTTATTGACCAAGCATACCCAAGTTACATTCCCATAACTTCTTGGGACTTAGCATCTACCACTTATTCCACTCTTTCGTATTAACCACAAGAGTATCTACTCTCCCATGCTAAGCATAATTAACTGATACTAATGACCCATTTTCTTTGACTAGACTCCCTTGGTAACAACTAAACATATTGACAAGACATTCATTGAGCCAAACTCTCACTCATCTCATGGTCTATGACTTTGGTTACCACCTCCTTTCACTTATTTTCTTGTTTATTGTGTTTTACAACATCATTAATGTTTTCCTAATCTCCAAACCATATCTTCTCATTAGGATTGTCTTTTCATAGTTTTGATTAGAGCCTCACGCTATTTCTTAGTTTTAAATTTTTTCTCATTACTAGGTACAAACTTCTCGGCCATCATCTTTTAACCTTTCCATTTGGCTTAAGGATATCCAAACATTAACCATTCTAATTTGGAAGTCTTAGCTATGTAGTGAGCCCATAGGCCCAAAGTGTGGAACCTAGTGCTCTAATACCACATGTAACAATCTACATCTTCTTACAAGGAGTTACCATGAATTATTCACCCAACAATAAATAACTGAAAACATAGATGAAAGGAGATACATTTTTTTTTCTTTAAATATGGAACATGCTCTACATATTTGTTATCATATGAATATAAAAAACATTCAACATAGAAAAACTAATAAATATTATTCTTGAACTGATGACACCTTCCTCATAATATAATCTCAGATATCCAGTGTTTAGTTCCACTATAGAATTATTTTTGAAGAATGTGAAGACTCACTAAAAAAAAATTATCAGAGTTGTTAAAAATTTGTGACTCAAACACCTAAGTTACTTTGATGTAACTACCTTGGTCTTGTTTATTAAGGATTAACATTTATAGACCAATTGGTTCTTCTAGCATAAGGTTAATATTCATAAGAACTTACCGAAAAAGGTGGTCATAAATAACTAAGTTGATATAATCATTCATGGATAATGAATCCTTATGTTCATTCTTGAAACGTTAGGGATCTGGGCTACTTCCTTTAATTCATGCCCTAACATAACCCTTAAGTTTCCATTACACTTGTTCTCAGGCTTCTTAAATAGATAATGATGACACTATGCCATCCTCTTAACATTCACATGGTCATATAGTAAATAGAGGAATTACATCATACTAGCATGATAATAATATCATTTGAGACATATAGAGGATTACTTCCTCTTTCCCAAGTTTAAAAACTCCAATCACAAAGTTATAAGGTTGGGTTCACAAAATATTATACGAGATAATGGGGTATATGATATATAATATCATCAATAATTCGAGCAACAAAATTTCATGTTCAATCCCCAAATTTCCCTTAAATACTCAACATATTATGTTATTTAATCTTATTTGACTCTATAATGAAATTACCTATTCCTCCTTGTCATATCTCTAGCTTTTGAACCATATTCTCTGCTATGAGTTTTTATATAATAGATTATATTAAAGATTACATAAAACTATCCTTTCACTCTTATCTTCATAAATGATAACAATAGAATTCTATTATAGAACTTCTATTTCAATTTGAACTTATTTTCATCATCTGATACAAAAAAATTAAACCCTTTTCTTCCAAGGAATTAACAAGATAAATCAGAGAAGAACATGCCTATGCAAGCGATGCTAATTTGTACTCTTCACCCAAATGTTGACACCAAGCTTCTGGGAAGGAAATAAATTAATAATATCCTCTATTATTATAATGGCTTCCCTTTCTAAGATTGAAATCTTTTCCAATATGAAACATAGAAGGAATAATACTCCACTACTGAACTCCTATCCAATAAGACATAAGATAGCCAATAGCAGATTTCTTAAACAACGCGAAATTTCAAAAGTTGCAAAGTAGATAGAGAAAATAGTAGAACCAAATTATAAGAAATATAATCATCACATGGACCAGAAAAGTATCATAACACAGTATTTTTCATGAGTGGAAAACCCTCATAGGGATAAAAAACACTTGGTAAATTGCCTCACTGGCTTAATCAAAATTTCATTGATTATAGAGCCTCACTAGCTACTACTTGTGCCTCACAAGCATAATACAACCTCACTGGATTTTTCATGTTACTACATCCTCACTGGCATTCATGGTAGTAACTGCCTCACTAGAAAAAAACAACATTTCTCATCAAATAATATTGTAAACAAAAATATAGAGTATCACCTCTATCTCACTGAATAACACTTCTTGTTTGTCCCATTTATAACTGGAGACGCAAGAACTTGAATGTATAAACAAGTGCAATCTACACTTAAAGTGAACACTAATTACTCATTGGAAATTTCTCATCAATTACTTAAAGCATGATAATAACAGTAATTGCAATTCATATACTCTAGCTATGTGATTTCAATATTATGATCAACCAACCAACAAGCTACCTAAGAACAATGTATATATGGTAAATCTGCTCATAACTGAAAATATCACCAGATGGTTGTAACCACCATAAAGATAGTTGTCACCAAAGATCATGTCCTTTGCAAGACACACTTCCATCTTTGCTAGGTCTAGATACAAAACATAACGATGAACCAACAAAACTTTGAAATCTAGTTTACAAAACCCTTCAAAACTTTTGGAATAGTAAAGACAATAGTATAAGAAAGGAAGGTCAAGATACACACAACCATAGTTGACTACCATAAAACATAAAATCCTAACAACAGTGAATGATAAGTTTTAAAATACATTTGTATAAACCCTAAACTTTTTAAACACAATAATAATGTACAATTTCTAGGTCAAAATAAAATTTGAGCTAGGGTAACAATGATGCACAATACCCCACATTATTCCATTTGAACAAAGACCAAAACAATTCTTCCATAAAAAAGACCTCAACAATCATGACACTTTGTTGAAACATTCAAAGTATGCCCTAGAAAGTTGATGTGAACAAAATGATATG
Organism: Sequoia sempervirens; assembly: GCA_007258455.2. Classification (NCBI taxonomy): domain Eukaryota; kingdom Viridiplantae; phylum Streptophyta; class Pinopsida; order Cupressales; family Cupressaceae; genus Sequoia; species Sequoia sempervirens. The sequence continues at coordinate 309,870,216 of VDFB02058242.1, read as the reverse complement.
CAAAAGAATCTTGAAATTCCCAAGTAATAGGATACACAAGAGATGTTAATGCAAAATCCCTTTTCAAGACATTAGGGACAACAATGTATTTGACAAAAACCTGTGCCCTCGTAGCACCAAATACAATAAATAGCTCATACAAATGCTTTAGAAACAATACTACATTTGAGACCTTGTGCCCTGGTAATCAGCCATCCATAAACCAATTCCATAGACATATGTGTGACAACAAACCTATTTTGACATTGCATAGAATAGACACGTGTGATTTGATGAAACATAAAACTTTGTTGACCAACTATAACTCAACCATTACAAATGCAATGATATTATATACCAAAAGCAACAAGATCTCAATCTTTTGACTTTGAAACAGAAAGCATTTCCAACTTATGAAACTAAATGAAAGAACCATACTAGGGTTTGAATACAAAAATGAGTTACCACTTGAATGTAGCAAATGAGATCGAAGTAACCTTGTTGAAGCTGAAACCAAACTTTTTGGAAACCTTTCCCCTACATTTCCAACCACAATACCACTTCTGGCTATCACCATAACCACTATTCTCCATGTCTCTTTCTAGCCCCTTCCCTGGCTGTGAAACAATGTCTCCCCCTTTTGTTACCAAAATGTCTCCCTTTTAGGGAAAAAATTGTAACCAACTATTGTATATACATTCTTCATCACAGCCTTGCTTATTTTGCATGATTTTTTTTAATAAAACATCATAATAACCAATGCTTTATGTCAGTCTAAACCTCTTGAGTGCACCAAATGTTAATTCAAGGTCTCATAATTTAATGTTGTCTCAATAATTAAAGAATGTTAATTCATAGTCACCAAATATCAAACCAATGATTTCTCATTCCTTTCATAAATGTACCAAGGTAAAGAACCCAAACTTGATATCAATGCACACCAAGGCAACAATATCTTATACCCTGTATGGAAAAACCAAGCACCAAGAAATCTATTGTCATAGTAAACACTGAACCACTATTAGATTAGAATATAAAATTCATAGACAAAGCACTACCAAAATGAGTCATGATGACTGCCATAATATATTAAACTATGAAAACATATATGCCCACCATGTATATCACTGCCATATCAAAACAAGATGCAATATTCACTATATATCTAACTCAATCATAGTCTCAAATTCACATTTCATTACAATATATTTCATCTAATCATTCAAATTGTCAATCATTTTAACATCAAAAATTCACATTGCATTCAAATTAAAATGAATAGTAAATAGTAATTCAGGGATGGGATGTAACACTTTGCAACTATAGATGGGTATGTAAAGGATCATGATGGGCCAAAAAGTGGTGATATGATGGGTATGTGTAGGGTATGTGGCTGATGACTTTTTTTTACCCAAAATTGATGAAACAAAAAGTGTTTTTAAAGGAGATTCTCAAATTTCCACCAATATAAATTATGATTTACTTTGGATTTAATAAATAATTATTATTCATTTTCTATTTGAATTATGACTAATGTCTTGATTGATAGGCTAATTGAAAAACATCTATAGCTTTCAAATGGCATCATATTTTTTGAATCAAAAACGTGTGTCACATTTTATGCTTCACATACTATAGGATTAAAAAATAAATAAAAATTCATGAAGTTTTGACCAAGTTAAGGTGGTCAAACATATGAGTTTTTATATTTTTAAAAGTTGTAATAAAAATTCATAATTATTTATTTACTTGGAAAAAAATTATAAAAAATATGCATCACATCGAGACATGAGTCCTCTTCTTATATCTAAAATCTTACAAAAATATTATCATTTTATTGTGGTTAGGGTGGTTAGAGAGACACCTACTTCTTTTTTCCCCTGAAATTTAAGTACTACTACATTGAAATTTCAAATTTTCACCAAATAGATTTAAAAAAAACTAGTAGTTTAGAAACTACATTCAATTTGCTACAGATTCTATTCTTACATATTTTTGAAATAATATAGATAACTTATTCAAATTTTTACGTCAAGTTGCCTAACTTTGATTTTTCTAAATTTTCTTTGCCACTTAAGGGCCTATTTTTTCCATGATGATCCTACACAACCAAATCACTACCAATAAGGGGGTTATTTCAATTCTTCCTATCCCCTTAGAGTCAAATAGCTATTTTATAGAGTGAAGGTACATGTTGGCTATCATTCATATCTTTCCTACATAACCTGATTGCATAATCCTCTACAATCCAAGGGGGTATCATATTGAGTTGGAGTTTTCAACTCCAAGGATGACTCTTATCTAGTCCCAAACTTAAACAATTTTTTTGGAATCTTATCTTTCTTTTCATTTCCCCTTGTTCTATCCCTCTTGCCACCTTGGCATAAGAATTTTTCAACCACTATATTCCAATAAGGTTTACATTTAACTTATGTAATGAGCCCATATACTCTAGAGCTAAACCTAGTAGCTCTAATACCACATGTAACAACCCTCAGTGTTCTGCTTAGTAAAATTTCCTAATTTTTCACCTCAAGTGAATGAACCATGATTTCATAAAATAGCAATAAACTTTTTTCTTTTCCATAATGTATATTACATGCACTTTTGAAATAAACACTATTCCAAACTTCCACTGCATTTCACTATAATTTCACTAATATTTCCAAGACATAGATTTCATATTGAATAAACTCAAGTTAATCATTCAAGATTACAACCTTCCAAATAAAGGGGTACATAATACATACATAGCTTTTATGAGCTTCATCTGGCAATAGATATACAAAATGGTCCTAATGCCGCTGCATTGGTGCATAAATTCTAGATGTCCTTGCTCCTTGATGCATACACTCTAGTTGTCCCTAATACATGCACAAACATATACAAACCTCAAATGCCAATTGATGAGGAGAAGAATCACTCAAGCACTTTTTTTCCAACCACAGACTCAAATGTGGTTCCTCACACATTTATCACATATGACAAGATTGCACTACCATTTGATGAAGAGATTGGTTAGTAAACCCCATAACAATAGCCTATCTAAGCTTAGTGTTGTGTCCTACAAACTATAACCTAATCATATGGTTGTTTCCCCTACAAGTATGAAAATATTGAACCAGAATGCATAAAAGGAACACAGTGAACTGAGAGTGTAACCAGTGGCAACTTACACTACTTTGGCCAAAGTATTCTCACCCAATGATTCAAGTGACAGTCTTCCTATTCGCATAAAATTATATAGCTTATTTTGGATTATGATTGTTCATTTACTATGCTTAGGTAATTTCCTTCCATAAGTAATCCCTAACCTCAAAAATAACATATTCCCCTTTTTCCCAAAACACAATGATATCTCTACCAATAAAGCCTAAGCATAAGTTACCCCCTTCAATGGATAATCCAATCCCAGGTATAACATATGAGCTTTTCTAGTCTACAAATTAACTTTTCATAAATAAGCTATTTTCTTCAAAAGACAACCTAGTCCTAAGTATAACTTTATAATCTAAATTAAAGCTACATAAGCTTCATCTAATCATAGATTAAATTTTCATGAATAATTTACTCCATTCAATAATATATCACATCAATAAGTGGTTCTCAACAAGAGTATAGCCACAACAATGAATTACCTCATTTGAAGAATAATCATATGAATAGATGATTGTATTCGAGAGTGTAATCTCCTTAGTAAAAAGAGTTATTCAAAAGAGTAGAATCTTTTCAACAATATGACTTCATATCAAGAGTATAAATTTTTGGCATATGGCTCAGGGATATTATTGGTATGGCTTCTAGTGTTGTCATTGATGGAAATTGAAGTCACTATTGTGGTCTATAGATCCGAACCTGGTCATACCGGCAACTAAAGTCAAGTACAGTGTATTACCAGAAGAGAACATGATGAATAGGGTATCCAGTCAGGTAGTCAATCTGTATGCTTCACCAGATCATCATCTTGTGTTGTGGATTCTTGGGATAGGTTTTTAAGCATGTATGTTACCTTATTGGTAGCTTTTGTGATGTTTCATTAATCCGTGTACGAGTAAAGAGATACGGCAAAATGATTTTATGTCTATTTGTTCATTATGGCTGACCTAATCAATGAAGTGTGTTACAGATGTATAAGGGATGATTGTTTAATTGTTTCTATGTTTGAGAAATTTGTTTTGGATCCTAGCTATGCTTTGGGTGACATGCGTGGGAACACATCAAAAATTATTTATGATTTGAAGCTGACATGTAGAGAATATTATATTTTGTGTGAAGCCGACATATAGTGTTTGAATTCTTGATAGTGGGTATTTATGCGAGTTCGGGCAATTCATTTTGTGTGTATGAGATATATGAGAGAAGTTGGGTGTGCGAATATTAGAAGATCAGCTATGAGAATTTTGCTGGTACAAAAGAGGATTTGGTGACAGAGCAGAAGCGAAGTGCAAAATATGACAGAAGGTTCAGAATTTGATTTATGAGCTTCACCGGAACTGAAACCAGGCATTTGTAGATGCTATCTTCTCAGTTGAAACTGTTGTTGTAATTTCTAAAATTTTGTAAGGCAGTGAGCCTTCCTTGTTTTGAGAAATGAGCTCTAGGAAGTGTTCCTGAATGCATGTGCATTCCCTTTTCTTCATACTTTTAACAGAGTATATAAATTGTGGACTAATCTCCATCATGGTTTTTCCCCTAGTATGGTTTCCATGTAAAAATATTGGTGTTATGGTGCTTTGATTATCTTTTTCATGTGCTTGCATCTTTATTTCTATTTATGTGATGCTAATGGTTTAAGATCTGGATTTAAAGTTTAAATTTGTGGAACACTAATTCACCCACCCCCCTCTCAGTGTTCCTTGAGTCCAACATAAAGAAACTAATCAAGTAGCAACTATAACTCAATAGGTAATCCAGCCTATGTCTCCAAACATATAGTATCTCATAAACTCAAGTGATCTACTTAACCACATAGGTGAGTCTCAACCTTATTATACCCTAATCCTAGATATAATCTCTAATCAACAATTAGTTTGATTGTGTAGGTTCATCTAGACCTAAGTATTTTAAACAAAGCTCAACTACATAATCCATCAAAGTAGGTTATTCTCAACTTATTGGTTACAATGGGTAATCAATTATATACCCCAACCTAATGGTTAATTCTTAACCTAGGGTTTCAATCATTAATCAAATGTACTTCTAGACCCACATAGGTTTCCTTCAACCTAGGGTTTCATTCAATAGTCGGGTAATGATCAAGTGATCATTCAAGTATAGATTATTGATGTGGTTTGTATGATATCACATCCTAACATATCTTTCATACCATCACCATTGATGTATTGCTAAACCTTGTCATTCCTAAGGTTCCCTAGCATAATAAGCTAACAACATTAGGTCACTTCATGATATTGGTATATTTCACATTATACATGTAGTGTAGACTATCTATATGTAGAAAAATCGTTAGAATCCTCATATAGGGTATCCCAAAGTAATAACCTAATAAATAGGTTTCTAAAGCATGTAGAAAATGAGATTTTGCAAATAACTATGTATCAAATAACTTCTCAAGCTATTCATGTTTGGGTATGTGCAAGATCATCATGGAAAAAATAGGCCCTTAAGTGGTGAAAAATTTAGAAAAATTAGATTTAGGCAACTTGACGTAAAAATTTGAATAAGTTATCTATATTATTTCAAAAATATGTAACAATAGAATCTGTGGTAAATTGAATGTAGTTTCTAAACTAATAGGTTTTTTTTATTTTTAAAATCTATTTGGTGAAAATTTGAAATTTCAATGCAGAGTACTTAAATTTCAGGGAAAAAATAAGTAAGTGTTTGTTTGACCATCCTAACCACAATAAAATGATAATATTTTTTTATAAGATTTTAGATATAAGTAGAGGACTCATGTCCTGATGTGATGCATATTTTTTGTAATTTTTTTCCAAGTAAATAATTAATTATGATTTTTTATTACAACTTTTAAAAAATATAAAAACTCATATGTCTGACCACCTTAACTTGGTCAAAACTTCATGAAATTCATTTTTTTCTTTTTTAATCTTATATTATACGAGGCATAGAATGTGATGCATGTTTCAGATTCAAAGAATGTGATACTGTTTGAAAGCTATAGATGTTTTTCAATCAGCCTATGAATTAGTACTTTAGTTGTAATTCAAATAGAAAATGAATAATAATAATTTATTAAATTCAAAGTAAAGAATAAATTATATTGGTGGAAATCTAAGAATCTCCTTTAAAAACCCTTTTTGTTTCATCAATTTTGGGTAAAAAAAAATCATCAGCCACATACCCTACACATACCCATCATATTGCCACTTTTTGGCCCATCATGATCCTACACATACCCATTTATCAATCCTAGTATGTAATACTAATGATAAAATTCTCACCTTAATGTGGATTATATAATGACACTCATAAGGAAGTCATAGCTACATGATTTTTTTCCTTCCATAAATCAAATAGATCATTCTTAAGAGGATAGAATCCCATGCTTGTTTACGCTATATTCCAGTTAACCTAACTAGTTCTCTACTTTGTTCCTTTCCCAAGATAGATTTCCAAGCTTCTCGTCAAAACACATAAAGCCACTCAATGCAATACCTCACAATAGAATCCTTCTTTATGCTCACAAAGTTACTCTATCTCTGGAAAATACAACTACTAAATAAAAGTAGCATAATGAAACTACAAAATTGTGTGTACCAAATGAGAGAGTTCGTTAATCTATTTATACAAAATATTGAGACTTTATTTCCTAAGGAAAGTTAGGATTCAGGAATATTGGAGAAATAAATATTAACAATAATTATATGCAAATTAAATAACCCAAAAATAACAATGAAGAATAACACAAAAGAGATCAATACATAAATTTAATGAGGTTCACCCAATCTAGGGTACATCCATAGAAACTCAACTATCCAATGATTTTATTATCTAATGCAAAACATATTACAATCTCATGAACACCATACCACAACATTCATCCTAGCCTCTTATAACAATATTTTTGGAAGCTTCTAGAATTAGGGTTTTACAAAGTCATTTTTTTCATTTGATGTGTTAACAGGAAAACCTTGACATGGCAATGGGAAAACCTTGATGTGTTAACCCCTTCGAGAATATGTTATGAATGTATAGTATTTGCATGATCAGTTGCCACATACCAACAATATTCCACTTGGAGACTGATCAGGCTCTACATCAAACAATCTCCCTCTTGGAGATTGATCTTGGATTGCACTACTACACGTGCATCTCCCACTGGATTATAGGTATGGCTAATTTATTATATCCAACATTATCATTCATGGAAGCCAATGAAAATTGATGAGAAATTAGTTTCTCCCATGTAAATTATTTTGTGAACATATTTGCAAGATTCTCACTTGTGTGAATTTTCTCTAGTTTCAATTGTCCAACCTCCAAAATTGACTAGATGAAATGGTATTTGAGTTGTATGTGCTTATTTTTCGAATGGAAAGCTGAATTCTTAGCAAGATGAATGGCACTTTGGATATCATTGTACATAGGGCTATCTTCTTGTCATTGTCCCAATTCCTCCATAAAGTGTTGTAACCAAATTATCTCCTTGCTAGCTTCTATAGTAGCAACATACTCAACTTCATTAGTTGAAAGTGCAAAAACCTTTTGTAGCCTTGAAATCCAACTAACTGCAGTACCTCCTATAGTAAAAAACATACCCTATAGTACCGCTCATGCTATCAATGTCACTTGCTATATTAGAGTCAAAATATCCTTTTAGAGCAATTTTTTTTCCTCCAAAACATAGTTTCTTTGAAGTAGTACTTCTCAAATACCAGAGAATTCATTTTACCAAATTCTAATGTTCCATTCCTAGATTTCTCATATACTTGCTCACAACTTCCATTGCATGTGTAATATTTGGCCTTGTTCATACCATTGCATACATCAAGCTACCATTTGTTGATGCATATGGTATCTTAGACATTTTTTCTACCTCTTGTTTCTTTGGACACATCTTCTTAGTCAACTTAAAATTAATAGGCAAAGGTGTACTAACTGTTTTTGTATTTTGCATGTTAAACCTTTTCAACACCTTCTCTACATACTCACTTTGAGACCAAAATATTTTTTTGTTTTTCCTATCCCATGTGATCCTCATACTAAGGATTTATTTTGTTGCACCCAAATCCTTCATAGAAAATGGATTTTCTAATTTCTGCTAAAGTTCATTAATATGTTGCATGTTAGACCTAACAATAAGTATGTCATCAACATAAAGTAACTGGATAATATAGCTTCCATTAACAAATTTCTTAAAATAAACACAATAATTATAATGATATCTTTTGTAACCTTATTTGGCCATAAAACTATCAAATTTCAAATACCATTACCAAGGTGCTTGCTTCAAGCCATACAAACTTTTCTTTAACCTCACACAAAATCCTCACCCTTGACCTCATATCCCTATGGTTGTCGCATGCATATTTCCTCTTCCAAATCCCCATGGAAAAATGTTGTTTTCACATCTAGCTATTTAAGGTGCAAATTTTCCACAGCCACAAGACTTACAATAGTTCTAATAGAAGTCATCTTTACAACTAGAGAAAATATTTCATCAAAATCTATACCTATTTTTTTTGTAAAACCTTTTACCACGTGTTTGTCCTTGTATCTTTTTTTGCCTCCATCTTCTTCCTTCAACCTATAAACCCATTTATTTGGAAGTTCTCTTTTACCTGCAAGAAATTGGACTAAGTACCAAGTTTGATTCTACAACAAGCAATCCATTTCCTCTATTATGTCTAGAGCTCCCACTTCTTTTTGGTATATACCTATGTTGCTTCTTCATAACCTTCAAATTCACCAAAATCAGTTAATAATATAGAATATAATGATGGAGAAAATCTTTTTGGAGGTCTAGTTATCCTTGTAGAATGTCTAATACTTGTAGGATTCTATGGGACAACTTGTTGATGCTAAGCATTAGGTACCACTGGTATTTTATTGTTTGGAATCTCATCCAACACCACATATTCCATTTTTGGCTTGTTCATGCTTCTTTTCTTATAGTTGATCCTTATACATGACCTTCTCATTGAATATAACATCTCTGCTCCTAATGATTTTATGATTTTCCTAATCCCATAATTAATAACCAAATTCATCTACTCCATATCCAATGAAGGTACATTTCTTAGACTTAGCCTCAATCTTGGTTCTATTTTCAATACCAACATGGAAAAAAGCTTCAAAACCAAAGGATTTTAGAGATGAATAGTTTACTTTTTTTCCTATCCATGCCTCCTCTAGAATGCCACCATCCAAAGGATTTAATGGTCCCCTATTTATTAAATAAGCATTGGTATGTACACCATCTATCCAAAACTGTAAGGGCAGTCCAATATGCAATCTCATTCTCCTTGCATGCTCCATAATGGTCCTATTCATCCTCTCAGACACACCATTTTCTTGTGGGGTTCCAGGAACCATTTTCTGCCTATAGATTCCATTGTATGAACAATAATTTTCAAATTCTTTACTGCAATACTCACCTCCATTATCAGATATGAGACACTTCAACCTTTTTCCTATCTCATTCTCAACCAAAGCTTTCAACTTTTTAAATGTTTCAAACACTTCTAATTTTTTTCTTAGGAAATACACCCATGTTTTCCTAGTTGCATCATCAACAAAAGTAACATAATATCAAGAACCACCAAGATAAGATACCTAAGATAGTCCCCATACATATGAATGCACAATCTCTAATTTCTCTCTTCTTCTCTTTGCCAACTTTGAGAAATCAGACACTTTTCTATTTTCTATAAACATAATTTTTATAGAAATCTAAGTCAGTATACTTCAAACCTAGTAGCAAATTTCTAGAGTGAAGGATCTTCATCCCTTTCTCACTCATGTTCCCAAGTCTATGGTGCCACAATTTTGTTTCTATCCCTATAGAAACTACTATAACTATCTCAGTAGCAACTTTTTTTTGGAGCAGCTAAGGTAGAATAAGTATTACTAGTACACAAATACAATGTGCCTACCTTTTCACCTTTAGCTACTACTAATGCACCTTTAGTGACCTTCTAGACTTTGTCTAAAAAGGTAACTATACAACCTTCACTACCTAGTTGTCCTATAGAAATTAAATCCATTCTCAAATTTGGAACATGCCTTACCTCTTGTAGCAACAATTCATTTCCATTCTACAACTTGATTTTTATCTTTCCTTTTTCAACAATCTGAAAGGGTTCATCATCACCCAAATATACCTATCCAAAATAACCTTGAACACAATCTAAAAAAATATTTCCTATAGGGTGTGGCATGAAATGAAGCCCTTGAATCTATTACCCAAGAATCATTAGCATTATCTAAACACAAAATTAAAGCATCCTAAAATTTATTACGTGCAACATTAGCTTCCTTACTATCATCATGTTGTCCATCATTTTTTTCCCTTTTGAGACTGGAAATCCTTCTTCAAGTGTCTTGGATTTCCACAGTGCCAGCAATCCATTCTTCCTCTAGATTTAGATCTACCTTTCTTCAACTTCCCTTGTGACTTCCCATGATTTTTAGGTCTTTTTCCTCTCTCCTTTGTTCTTCCCCTATTCTCTACATTCAAAGCATTACCCAATGTTGAAGTCTCACCTATGCTTTTCCATCTCATTTCCTCACTAACGATAACACCAACATCATCAAATTTCAATGTATTTGAACCAAAGATAGAGTTACTTACAACCATTACCAAGCTATTCCAGCTTTCTAGAAAATAACATAAAACCAAGAGATCCCTCACCTCCTTGTCAAAATTCACTTGTATAGAAGTTAACTAACTGGTAATCATATTAAACTCATTTAAATGATCTATCACGGATCCACCTTCAATCATTTTTAGATTAAACAAATGTTTCATGAGAAATTCCTTATTTGAGGCTAAGGTTTTTTCATACAATTTAGCCAAAGCTTCCATCAAATCCTCTATTGTCTTTGCTTCTATTATATTAAATTCCATAGATGGTGCTAGGCACAATCAAATGGTTCTCATTGTGCTTCTATCTAGAATCTCTCATTACTCATCAAACATCATAGCATCTTTCTTTGATTTTCCTTGCAATGGCCACCATATATCCTTTTGATGCAATTAATCTTCCATCTGCATCTTCCATAATTGATAATTTTGGTCGTTGAAATTTTCAGCCTTGAATTTTCCTTCATCCATTGCTCCCATTCAAATCTAGAGGTTTCCTACCAATTAACCAAGATACACGTAACTTTGATACCAGTTGTTAGGATTCATGAAGATTGGAGCAATAAACATTAACAATTATATATGTGGATTAAATAACCCAGAAATAACAATGAAGAATAACATAAAAGAGATCAACATATAAAATTAATGTGGTTCACCCAATGTGGGCTACATCCACAGAAACTTAGCCATCCAATTATTTTATTATCTAGAGAAGAATAGATTACAATCTTGTGAACACCATACCACAACATACATCCCATCCGCTTATAACAAGATTTTTGAAAGATTCTAGAATTATGTTTTTACAGTCATTTTTTCATTTGACGTGTTAATGAGAAAACCTTGTCGTGTCGGTAGGAAAACCATTATGTGTTAACCTTGGTGAGGATACATTATGATTGTATAGTATTTACATGATCAGCCACCACATACCAACAAAGTAAAAGGTATTCCAATCAACACCACTCAAGTATACAAGTCGACTCATCTCACACAACAAAAAGGTGGTAGAATTCTAAGTAAATACTCAGTTTGGTTTTATACAAATCAACCTTCTGGTATGATAGCAATACAAGACCATTTCAAATATGCACATGCTGAAAAGATGAGAATCAAATTTAAAATATGATAGACTCCTATAGGATCAAAGTATTCATATAATGGTGCAAAGTTTCAGCCATTTTTCTATTCTTTTGGTGAAGGTTTATCCAAAGAAATAGTCCATATTTAACAAGAAGCACATATCACTATTGACTTAGTAATAGACTATTTATTCAACAGGTAAAGGATGAATCAACTCCTCTAAAATATTGGTCAATCTATACTTTGACCAATCCAGTTTATTGCTATGATTTATTTCCTTTTATCATGCGTTAACATCACTTCACACAACAAGCTTTGATGTTTAATATTTTCATCGCCTTTTATCCTTTTGGATAAATGTGTTCCAATGCATAAGTAATGTGCTACTATAAAATAGCAATTCCTTTTGTATGATATGAACCATGGCATATAAACTCTAAATTTTCCTTTATCTTTTGTGTATAATACATGTATGAATCGACCTTTATTACTACCATATATATTCATAAATATGTATACATCTATATATATATATGTATGTATATGTATATATATTCTAATGTATATATATATATATATATATATATATTTCATGTCAACTAAATATGTATACATACGTATACATATATTCATATATCTGTATAAACATTTCCATTTGTCACTCATATGTATATATCAACACATGTATACATATGTATATATGTATTTATATTGTATATATGCATCCAATTATATAATCAAACACACATACAATTTCCATCTTATTGATAGGAAATACACATGTGATGTATATATACATATCTACATACATGTTGAATTGTCCCTTTGAAAACAACATGCTCATAAGCAATCTATTCATAACCATGCATAGGTATGTCTACCTATGTATTCTCATGTACATGATCCTCCATGTGTATGGTCTATCATTGACATGAATATGCATAGATATATATATATATATATATTCAGTGTATGTTCACCTCATCGATCAAGCATAGTAACATAAGTAGCATGCTCATAAGCAACCTATTCATATGCATGAATAGGTACATGTACCTATGTATTCTCATGTACATGCTCCTCCATGTGTATGGTCTATCATTGACATGCATATGCATACATATACATATTCAACATATGTTCACCTCATCAATCAAGCATAGTAACATAAGGAGGAACTCATAAGATCCAAACATATAAAGATTATCCAAGAATGCACTCAATAGTAATCAAGACCCTTACTAATACAAACACATCATACTTAGGGATGAATTACCAATTCCCAACACCATAGCTAGGCTCAACCGTTCTGTTGGTTCTTTTTCCAATGCACCTAAGAAATCTCTAAGGGATAGCCAACTCCTATGTTTAAGACTTTTGAAATGATTGGCCAACTAACAAGATATAGTCAATGACTGAGATCTTTTGTGCTTTGGGCTATGTGGGGCTAGGGAGGGTGTTCCTACTATGTTCATTTGAAGATATGCTTTATAGAACACATCATATTCACATATCAATTTGAATGAAGGATAATTGTGCAACAATTACTGTGAAATTGGCTTGTTTCTAAGTAACTTGCTACTCATTCATCAAAAGGTATTCCTCATGGTAATTAACAAAAACTTATGTAAAGATTAATGAAATTTTGAAAATCCATTTAAACCCTGACTTTAGGTCAGTCATAAGACAATTATTTGATCAACCCTTTAGGTGAATCATTTAGGAATAGACCAGTGCCTTATTATATTAGGCAACAGAGTCACATATACAAGAACCTATAATACATAAATGACTTTAAAATTTTGTGGGATGGACTACTCTCATAACAACTTTGCATTCTGGATTTCACTCTTTTTGATACATAACTACTTATCAAAACCCTTACAAATAATTGTAAATCTATGACTCCATTTAAGCATTTAATTGATTACTTGAATCAAAGCATAAACAGAGACATAGTGGTGCAGGAGCACCCATAGATAACCATAGGTTGTTTAGAGGTCTATCTAGGACAGTCTTGTCTAGGACAACTAAGCAATCAAATTTAGTTCATTTGGATGTAAGCCTTCATGGAATTTTTGGTTGGGTTTTGATCCGATGAAGGTCATGTTGACCATAGGATAGGTATCATTAGGTTCTAGCTCAAAATAAGGTTTTGGATTTTGAGGAATTCTTACAAAATATTTGCAAATATTGCTCAATTGGAGCTACAAGCGGCCAAGAAGAGCCCAAGGAAGAGTATAACTATTTTAGGGATCCTATTTATGGAATTCCTTGGCATTGGAGTAGGGTTGGAAGTATTTGTTATGTTTTGAAGTTTTGTAAATTCAAGGAAAGCAATTGTGTTTGAGAGTGCATTTTCTGATTTTTGCATTGAAGTGAGGTTTTAATGGATTAATCATGGCACTGTAACTTGTGTAGGTTGTAGTGTAGTTGTTCTTCAAGAATTGTGTGACATTAGTTAGCTTCTTTATTCAATTTCAAGCATTTTTTTTAAATACTTTGGTTTTCTTACTATTGTTGGTCTAAACCAGGCAGTTTTGTGAAAATGGAGTGTTAGTTCACTTTCCCACTGTAAAAATTGTGTGGACATTTGGGAATAGTGTCTAGACTCCATGTATGTACATATGGTAGGGTTTAGGGCCTTTTAAAACATAGGAGACACTGTGGAAGTCTTACCCTAGGTGAGCCAAGAAGAGTCTGGCTAGGGAAGACCTTAGTGCAGAGCACTTCATTTACAGGGGTGTCAATGCCTTGACAAAGTACTACTTGGAGAAGTCAGATAAGTTTCTTGCCAAGATATAGTATGGAGGAGGAAGCTCCATCAATCCATCTGATGTGAGGAATACTTAACAGTTTGAGAGCAGCCAGGAAAGGGCCTAAAAGACCTAATTTTGGCTCATTTTCAAGTTAGGGCATTGTATGGATAGCTGAGACCCAAGACCCCAAAAATCCTTGAGAGGTGGGCATATGAACCAGGAATCTCAAGAAAAGATTTGGGTGTTCTTTGGAAATTTTTGAGAACTAACCTGTTTTCTCAGAGGAGGCCTAATTGGGGCTCCTAGGGCTAGTAGCCTTTTTAGGCCTAAATGAGGGTTTGGTCGAAGTGACTAAGAAATGGAGTTAGGTGGACCCTCAAGAACCAAAATAGGATGGATTGAAGTCATTAGAAACACCTTCACACCCTTGCAAAGCTAAATTCAAGATTTAGGAGTATTGTAGCCTTTAGGGTGGATTAAGGGCTAAGGTTAAGAGTTGCAAGATTGCACCAAGACTTGACTTGGTAGGAGGATCTAAGTTGATAGTTGGGTTGGAAAGGAGAAAACAAGGGACCCTAAGAAGGAAGAGGTCCTATAGGTTTCAAGTGGTGGAGTGCAATACCCTAGAAGTATTCCAAGAAAGACCTAGAGCATGAAACAATGATTATTTCATCCAACCTCCCTATCAAATTGGTATTAGGGCAACAAAAGATTTGGGATAGAATAATATATGTTAGAGATTGAGTCTAGTGGTTCTACAGACATGGTGACAAATGTAGAATTGGCCAAGAAGGTTGAAGAATAGGAGAAAGACAATAGGCTATTGAGAGAAAGAATAGCTCAACTTGAGCAAGCAATGAATCATGTGAAAACCAAGACTGATGAGGTCAGTGATAGGTTGGAAGGAAAGGTACCAAAGAGTGAATAGGTTGCAGAGGAAGACAAGATCCCTTAACCTAACCTTGTTTTGCAAGAAGAGCCTTTCTTGAAGGCATTGAAGGCTTTGAGTGGAAAAGAACTTGAAGGCATACCACTGTTTAGTGGGAAAATGGAAGCTGATCTAGTCATGGATTGGATAGAGGGAATGGAAAACCATTTTGAATGTGATGGAGTCACTGAAGCACAGAAGGTAAAGGTGGAAAAATCAAGATTGAGAGGTTCTTCCCTGACATGGTGGAAGTTCCTTTAGACAGAGAGAGAAAAGGAAGGAAAGAAGCCTATTTTGACTTGGAAGGGAATGGTTGCCAAAGTGAGAGAAGCATACATGCCAGATGATTATGAAATTTAGTTGCACAAGAAAAGACAGAGCTTGATACAAAGAGACCAAGATGTAAATTCCTATACGGAGGAGTTTCAAAAAATTTTCATGAGGTCTAATGTTTCTGAGGATGAAATTATTAAGGTGGCTAGATACCTTAATGATTTGAAGTGGACCATTCAAGAGGAGATAACTCTTCTAAGTCCCAAAACAGTGCACCAATGCTATCAATTGGCTATAAAGATTGAAGAGAGGAGTAAGAGGAAACAATATTAGGCTTCTAAGAGTAGAGGAAAAGGAAGAGATCAAAGAGGACATAGAGGTGGATACCAAGGTAGAGGGAGTGAACAAAGAAGTCAGGGAGAGTCTAAACTCATAGAGCATGGCAATGAAACAACTTCTAGAGGAGGCTATGGAAGAGGTAGATGACCTCAAGGAGGTTCAAATAGAGGAAGAGGAGTAGGTAGAAGTAACTCATATTTTGCTAGTATGAAGTGTTACAACTGTGTTCAAGTAGGTCATCCAGCTTATAAGTGCCCAGAGAAATAATTTTCATCAAATATAGAAAAGTGAGTAGCATATGCTCAAGAAGACACTATGAGTGTCAAGTCACCAGAGGTTAGTCACATTGAGTCAGAAATGGGGGAGAACTTGATGTTTAGCAGGGTTCTAATCAGACAACCAGTCAAAGAAGAGCCAAAGCAAAGGAGACCCTTATTCAGGGAAAGATGCAAAATACTTGGAAAGGTGTGCAAGGTTATAGTGGATTTAGGGTCTACTAATAACATAATCTCTAAGGAGGCAGTGAGGAAGTTGAAGTTGGAGAAAGTACCCCACACTAACCCTTACAAGGTGACATGGTTGAACAAAGGGCAGAGTGTGCTTGTAAATGAGAAGACAGCGGTGGAGTTCTCCATTGGAGGATACAAGGACAAGTTGATTTGTGATGTGTTTCTCATGGATGCATGCCATCTTCTATTGGGAAAACCATGGAAATCTGACAAAGGAGAAATCTATGATGGAAAGGAGAACAATATCTCATTCAAGAAGGATGGAAAGGCATTCAAACTGCAGTCACTATCAGATGAGGAAGAAGGATAGTCAAAGACCCCTAGTGTCTTGTTAAGTAGTGGCAAGGAGTTAATCAACACTCTACAACAAGGAGGGGAAGGATATGTGGTCATGGTGCAACCCAAGGAGGAAGATAAGACTAAGAAAACAATCATACCAGGAGCAGTCCAGAAGTTGCTTGAGAAGTTCAAGGACATAGTCAGTGATGGAACACCAACAACCTTACCTCCAAAGAGAGCCATCAATCATCATATTGACTTCATACTAGGGGCTTCATTTCCAAAAAGCAGCTTACAAGCTTACACCAGATCAGAACCTAGAAGTAGCTAGACAAGTGTAAGAGTTGTTAGACCAAGGACTAATTAGGAAGAGCATCAGTCCATGTGCAGTACTAGTGGTCTTAGCAACCAAGAAAGGTGGTAAGTGGAGACTTTTTACTGACTCTAGGGCTATAAATAAAATTACAATCAGATATAGGTTCCCTATTCCTAGGATTGAGGATTTGATGGATTGTCTTGGAGGAGCTCAGTATTTTACCAAGTTGGATCTCAAGAGTGGATACCATCAGATGAGAATCAAGGATGGGGATGAGTGGAAGACAACCTTTCAGAAAATTGATGGGTTATATGAGTGGAGATTTATGCCACTTGGCCTCTCAAATTCCCCTAGCGCATTCATGAGGCTCATGAATGAAGTGCTTAAGGATTTCACAAGTATATTTGTGGTGGTATATCTAGATGATATACTCATCTTTAGCAAGACAACAGAAGAACATCTAAAGCATGTGGAGTTGGTTCTTAAAAGATTGCAGCAGGAGAGGTTAGCCATCAACCTAGAAAATTGTGAGTTCTTCAAACAAGAGCTTGCATATTTAGGGTTTGTAGTATCCCAAGGATCATTGAAGATGGACCCAAGCAAGGTGGAAGCTATCCTAAACTGGCCTACACCAACCACCCGGACAAAGGTAAGAAGTTTTCATGGGCTAGCTCAGTTTTATAGGAAGTTTATAAGGAACTTTAGTGGCATATGTGCACCAGTACTTGATACAATCAAAGGTGGCCTAAAAACTAAGTTCAAATGGACTCTTGAAGTAGATAAGGGTTTTGAGAAACTGAAACAAGAAGTGGCAACTCAACCCATCCTTTTATTACCTAGTTTTGATAAGTTATTCACTGTGGAATGTGATGCCAGTGGAATTGCAGTAGGAGGAGTACTAAGCCAAGAAGGCAGGCCTATAGCTTTCTTTAGTGAAAAGCTCAATGAAGCTAAGAAAAAGTATTCTACCTATGACCTAGAACTATATTCTCTAGTACAATCACTTAGAAAGTGGAGGCATTATCTCCTACCTAAAGAGTTTGTAGTGTTTACTGATAATCAGACACTTAGCTACATCAACACACAAGAGAAGTTGAGCAATAGACATTTGAAATGGATAGAATACCTCCAAGCCTTCACATTTACCATCAAGCACAAGAAGGGATAGTCGAACAAGGTGGAAAATGCACTAAGTAGGAGGTTGCTGACAGTACAAGAGATACAAGTAAAGAGAATTGGGATAGAGAGTTTCGAGGATCTCTATGGAGAAGATGAAGACTTCTCGGAGGCATATAAGGTATGTTCTAATTTTGAGAATCACTTTCATAGTCAATTCTCAGAGTATACATTGCAGAGTGGACTTTTTTTCATTGGAAATCAGTTATGTGTTCCAAAAGGTTCAATGAGAGAGAATCTTATCCAGGAGAAGCATAATGGTAGTCTTAGTGGCCATTTTGGTATCAACAAGACACTGGAATTAGTGCAGAGGTTCTATTATTGGCCCAAGTTGCCAAGGGATGTTAGAAGGTATGTGGAGCAGTGTGTAGTTTGTATGAAAGCCAAGGGGGGAGCTAGCAATGTAGGTTTGTATAAACCTCTACCCATTCCCAATAGACCATGGGAATGTATTAGCATGAACTTTGTGGTAGGACTCCCTAAAACTAAGATAGGGTTTGATAGTGTCTATGTGGTGGTAGATAGGTTTAGTAAAATGAGTCATTTTATTCCTTGCAAGACCACCCATGATGCTAGCTATATTGTTCATCTCTTCTTTAAAGAGATTGTGAGGATCCATGGATTGCCATTGAGCATTGTCTCAGACAGGGATGTGAAGTTCATGAGTCATTTTTGGAAGACTCTATGGAGCAGATTAGGTACTAACTTGTCTTTTGGATCAGCCTACCATCCTCAGACCGATGGACAAGCTAAGGTGATAAATAGAGTGTTAGGTAATCTGCTAAGATGCCTCACCAAGGAGTATGGAAAGACATGGGACTTGGTCATATCACAAGCTGAATATGCCTACAATGACAGTGTGAATCGGACCACAGGCAGAAGTCCTTTTGAAATAGTGTATAGAATGCACCCAAGAGGTGTGTGTGAACTTAGAGATTTAGGAGCTATGGAGCATAGAAGTGTCCATGCTGAGGATTTCTCTTAGACCATGAAGGAGATTCAGGAGCAAGTGAAGAAGACAATTACAAAGGCTACTCACAAGCTGAAAGCTAAGGTGGATATGTCTAGGAAAGATCTACAATTTGCAGTAGGGGACTATGTCATGGTCCATCTCAACAAATCTAGGTTGTAGAAAGGAACATCAACCAAGTTGCAGATGAAGAGAGTGGGACCATGTTAGGTGTTAGCAAAATATGGGAAGAATGCCTACATGGTGGAGCTACCTGCAGACTTAGGCATTTCACCAGTGTTTAATGTGGTTGATTTGATCAGGTATAAAGGACTAGTCACTGATTTGGATCAAAAAAGTGTGGATGTCTTGAAGGATGTGAGTAACATAGCCTTACCTCCTAAAGACAAGCTGCAAGCAGAGAAGATCTTGGAATCAAGGGTGAAGAAGTCTACCCAACATAAGGAATACATGGAACATCTCATCAAATGGAAGGAAAAACCAGAATCTGAGGCTACATGGGTGGATGAAGCTCAGTTCAAGAAGTTGGGTATTGATTTATCTCTAATCTCTTCCCACATTTCTTAGTGTTTGTGTAGAGAGGGGGAGAATGGTGCAGGAGCACCTATATGTCACCATAGGTTGTTTAGAAGGTCTGTCTAGGACAGTCTTGTCTAGGACAACTAAGCAATCAAATTTAGTTCATTTGGATGTAAGCCTTAATGGCATTTTTGGTTGGGTTTTGATCAGATGAAGGTCATGTTGACCATAGTATAGGTATCATTAGGTTCTAGCTCAAAATAAGGTTTTGGATTTTTAGGAATTCTTGCAAAATATTTGTAAATATTGCTCAATTGGAGCTACAAGTGGCCAAGAAGGGCCCAACAAAGAGGATAACTATTTTAGGGACCCTATTTATGGAATGCCCTGGCATTGGAGTAGGGTTCGAAGAATTTTCTATGTTTTGAAGTTTTATAAATTCAAGGAAAGCAATTGTGTTTGAGAGTACATTTTCTGATTTTTGCATTGAAGTGAGGTTTTAATAGATTAATCATGGCACTGTAACTTGTGTAGGATGTAGTGTAGTTGTTCTTCAAGAATTTTGTGACATTATTTAGCTTCTTTATTCAATTTCAAGCGTTTTTTGTAAATACTTTGGTTTTCTTATTGTTGCTAGTCTAAACCAGGCAGTTTTGTGAAAATGAGTGTTAGTTCACTTTCCCACCATAAAAATTGTACGGCCCTTTGGGAATAGTGACTTGACTCCATGTATGTACATATGGTAGGGTTTAGGGCCTTTGAAAACATAGGAACTACTATGGAATTCTTACCCTAGGCGAGCCAAGAAGAGTCCGGCTAGGGAAGACCTTAGTGCACATCACTTGATTTGCAGGGTTGCTACTGCCTTGAAAAATTACTACTTGGAGAAGTTAGCTAACTGTCTTGCCAAGATATAGTATGGAGGAGGAAGCTCCATCAATCCATCTGATGTGAGGAATACTTAACAGTTTGAGAGCAGCCAGGAAAGGGCCTAAAAGACCTAGTTTTGGCTCATTTTCAAGTTAGGGCATTGTACGGAAAGCTAAGATCCAAGACTCCAAAAATCCTTGAGAGGTGAGCATATGAACCAGGAATTCCAAGAAAATATTTGGGTGTTCTTTGGAAAGTTTTGAGAACTAACCTGTTTTCTTAGAGAAGGAGGCCTAATTGTGGCTCCTAGGGCTAGTAGCCTTTTTAGGCCTAAATGAGGGTTTGGTGGAAGTGACTAAGAAATGGAGTTAGGTGGACCCTGAAGAACTAAAATAGGATGGATTGAAGTCATTAGAAACACCTTCACACCCCTTCAAAGCTAAATTCAAGATTTAGGAGTATTGTAGCCTTCAGGGTGGATTAAGGGCTCAGGTTAGAGTTGCAATATTGCACCAAGACTTGACTTGGTAGGAGGATCTAAGTTGATAGTTGGGTTGGCAAGGAGAAACTAGGGGACCCTAAGAAGGAAGAGGTCCTATAGGTTTCAAGTGGTGGAGTGCAATACCCTAGAAGTCTTCCAAGCAAGACCTAGAGCATGAAACAATGATTGTTTCATCCAACCTCCCTATCACATACATTTGAACAGATGTTCAAAGAAGAATGAAAATATCATTAACATTCCATTCAAAATTCACACAAAATTCACATAAGAAGATATAAAATATATCAGAATTATAAATTCATTCATCTTTATTAGTCATATTAGCATAATAATTTAAGATAATTTTCACATGTTCTTCCAAAAGCTCAAAAAAGACTATCTATTATATTCCTATCATTCTACCCATGTACATTCCAACTCAAAACCTAACCAAAATTTTCGTCACCCTGCAAGTGACCCATGAATTCCATTTTATAGAATAAGGGAGAAGCAAGATTTAGGCTCAAATGTAATTTCAAATACAACATTTTCATTTCATCTTACATTTGCTTCGCATTTTAAAATTCTCCACGTGTTGAATCTGCGAGAACATGGTGCAAGTGGGGAAAACCAAAATTGTAACCGCCATCAAAAAAGGGAAACACAAAGTGCCACCCAAAATTCCTTTTGTCTCCATCCAAACCACAAAAAACTAGGCATCTACATCACCATGAGGGCACATTGTCGATGTCTAACACCAAAATGTGTCATGCATGCAAAAACAAAGCCACCACCATAGCGACCATTAACAACACCAAAAATTTCATCACCTTTCACAGGCCAGAAGGTGTTTTTTCATTCACACACTAGCCCCAATACACACGGCTGCTCCAAGTAGTGGTGAGGGTTGGGGATGAAACCTCAACCCCTTCCTCAACCTTGTCATCCTTCATCACAACATCTCTTCTATTTTGAGTCCTAACAGCTAGAGGTGGGACAAATAATACTCCCTCACCAGGGGCCAAATTTTAACCCAAGGTTGCGAGGTACCAGCTGTAGTTGGAGTCGGTCTCTGTCTCACTGTCCGATGAGCTGCTTGTGAGGTCAATGGGTGAATTCTAGCATCCAAAGGAGCCACACTCATACCTTATCTTTCTTCCTACTCTAGCAATGGACCACACTAGATTCATTTCTTTTTCATCAACCATCTCTACAACTACACTCTGAAATTTGCAACCTTTGGTTGCACCTTGTGGGTGCAAGTACAAGCTTTCCAGTAGGAACATTGACTTCTATAGTTTAGGTAGCTTCTAGTACACTAGCACCAAGCTTCTGAGAGCTCAGGAAAAAAGGCCTCCTCATTGGTTCACTCATCTCCCTTGTCTAAAAATTTCTCAAACTCACCTTGTCTTAATCAAGAAAATTCAAACAGTTAAGTGTGAATGACACAAATAGCAGCTATTCCTTCAATATTTATCATGTAAAGTGATGGCACCCACAATCAATGTTTAGCAAAACAAATGTGTAATCCAGGTAGCTCATTGGCATTTGTACTATCACCGTTTAATTCCCAATTGCATGGAAATATGTTGATAATAGTTCATGATTACCAGCATTCTCGTTTCCACACAAATTGAGATCAACTTGTTTTCTCCTATAGAAATCTGGCCATTAATGCACAATGGTTATAGAGTAAAATGGCTATCATGTGTCATTTTCCAACTTTAAATATCACTTGTTGATCTCCTGAGGAGCTGGCAAATCGAACGGTTCTCCCCAGGCTAACTTGGTTCGAAATCTAGAGAAGCATCGCTAACTTGTCTTCGATCAATAACATTAATCCATCTCGGACACCAACTTCCTTATCAGTAGGTCCCATGCATCTTGTGAACTAAAAGGTTTGAGCCATGTGTCACAATCTTGCTGACCCCATGACTTTTAACTAGCCTCCATCTTCCTCTCATGAGGCAGTAGGGAATGGTGGAGATTTAGCATTGCTTTTGGTCTCGACCATCAATCTAGAACCACAAGCTATGAGATTGGTAGTGGAGGTTGGGAACCACATTCATATAGGACATGTGTCTACTTTTCTCCAGCCTCACTACTTTTAATCTGTCGACACTTACTACCCACGACTTGGCGGGGTATGGCTAAGCTCTCATCCTAGATCTTTGAATCTCTAAACCTGCACTCCAAAGAATGTTAGAATTTAATGGAAAATACTTGGTTTAGCTAGTGGTGATATGACCCTTGAAAGTGAGTGACTTAAGCTTAAATCATAGGGAAAAAATTAAAACCTAACTTAGGGGACAAGCTAAAGTTGATAGAAAAATTGATGACTAGTGCCTCAAGATCGAGGGGCCGATAAACCAATGTGAAACTATGGCTCAAGATATGACTTAAGAGATCAGTGACTGATGAAGTAGGTCAACTAGAAATTATAACGTTTGCATGTCTTTGCAAATAAAACCCTACTCATTCATGGGGACAAGGGTTTAAAAGGAGACTAAGCTGTATGGGAAAATGAGAAAATTCCTTAGAATTTTAGAAGCTCCATCAGCGGCTCATGCTCAGGGATGCATACCCCTAGTGGGTATGACGAGGATAGAATCTCCGGTTGAAGAAGACTAGGGTAGAAAACCAAAACCAAGGAACTCACCTGGACTAGGTAAGCAGTCCCAACAAGAAGCAAACAAACCAGACCAGCATATGTACACTACTTACATAATATACAATGTGAATTACTTCCACAAGATGGAGGCCCCAGGCCCCCAAAATTTTAGGTACAATTCTCCCCTCTATCAAAGACTGTGGCTTGTTTATCCTCTAGTGAATTCATATGAGCATTGTGTGGTCCCAAGTTATCAACACTATCTTGACCAACACTTCCTATAATACATGAAGTAACACTACCACATTTGTCCCTCTCCATTACAAGCTCATCCCATTGAAAAAGAAAAAGGAATCCCTCATATTCCACAATGTCATGAGGTGTATAATCATATTATACATGCTCATCAAACTTGAAAAACTCATATACACTCTGGCTCAAACTAGGCCAATCCTCAGTGAATTCAGGAAAGAAAGCATGACCAGGTCTATTGTCAGCATGCTTATCACAAGTGTTAACTCTATGAGGTGAAATAAGTTCCACAATCAAATCCATCTGATAATGGGTATCTGCAAAGAACTCCACTACAACTTCATACTTCCCTGTACCACTTTCATGGTTACCCATGTCTTAGGACTGTTCCTCACATGGTTGAAAGAATGTTGTAGTATTGGCATACTCTGTAAAATGATCAAGTGATTCCTTCTTCTCATCATAGGAAAATGTTGTTGGAATATCCATTCAATCAAGTGGGACACAAATAACTGAAATTTTAGTACTCTTTTCAAGTGCACAATTTTCCACCATGGGAAGGACAATGCAATCATTTGCATCCTTTTGGATATCCACACTATATCCAGAATTGACATCATTTTTATGAACTTCTACACCATGCAAGTTGTTGTCACACTTAAGTTATAGATAATATGAAGTAGACATGCCAAGTAACATTTTTTCAGTCACATGATGATAAACATCTTTTATGATATCTACATCTCCACACCCTTCATGTAGTTGGAAATTTAGCAAATCAGAAGTGACATCTTCATTGCCAAAATGACCTACATCAACATCACTTTGATCTTTATATGGACCATGCACAACACATCCATGGGTAGTACTTGTCAGATAATAATTAGAGTTATCCTCAAAAAGAGGATTTCTCCTACACCAATGGGGATTGTAATTTGCAACCTCACTACCCAAGTGTTCTTCATCAAATAAAATATTTTTCCATACATTAATTGGATGTATCTCATCATCTTTAGAATCAGGATACCAACAATTCAGATTATCAGTGTACTCAAAATTAGTGAAGTCATTGGAAGAACACAAAGAATAAATCTCACTATTCTCCTCATCATTCATGTCTGCAACAATTGATCTGCATTCAGAAAATTATTCACATGAGGAGAACTGTTCACTACCTAGGAAACATTTACCTTCAAGGATATTAAAATATCCCCTACTAGAAGCAAGGGATTCCATCTCCACCTCATATGAGGAATCATACTCAATTGTGGACTACCCAACTTCGTTCTCCTCATTTTTGTTCCTCATTTGTACCATATCACTGAGAACAAGTGTATTCCCTTCATTGACTAGTGCATGATGGCTGCTAGCTAAATCAACTTGTGAGGTTTCACCTTTCTCTTCTCGTGTTTTCTCACAGCTGATGACATCCCAAGGAAGGTAATTAAGCACCACCTCCTTAGTTTCATGTTCTAACTTTACATCCTCATCATTACTACATGCATCTGCTTCTATGTTGCTAGTGAAGTGGCAACACTCAACAGTCAATTGCTCTAACTTTGATGCTTCTCTTTGATCTGACAACCTTAGTATTTGACCTCCTTCAACATGGAAACTATTTCCCATACTTTGAGAAACAGAAAAGGGCATATGACCTTGTTCCATGTTTTCTACAATATATATCTAATCTACTACTTGACCTAGACTATGAGGTTTCTGGTCCTCAGACCATTTTCTTGATCCTGATATGTATGCTTCACAAAAAGAATTGATGTAGGCCAAGTCATTACACCTGAAGCTCTTGGGTCTCCATCAAAACGTCGAAGAATCTTGAATATAAATCATATGGAGACTCATTTGCATGTCTCCTTATCTCATGCAGCTTCTTGATAGAAAAGGTTATATTAGACCTTCCCATCCTTGGATAGTGTGAAGTTGATGCTTTCTCACATTCTGCATTTCTTGGGAGTAAATTGGATATGACATCTATGAGATCTCCTCCTTGAAAAACCCTTTTACCTTCTGATCTACTTGGTTCAAAATTTTGAACATTGCTAGAATTACTTCTAGCAATTGCAGGCCCTCTCATCATTGAGTATCTCAAATTGTTCTCAATGTCAATTACAATCTAATTTGTCTGGTGCAGGGTTGTGGGCTCCTTGTCTCTCAATAAGAAACTCATTTTCTTGTCAAATGCTCCTAGGTATACAAGCAAACATTTTGCATCACTTGGTCTTATTTCTTCTAGAATTTCTCTGAATTCTTTTCCAAATTAGAGATTGAAAACAAGAACTAACTCACCTTCACTTATATGAATTCCCATAAAAAATTTATTTATCACACTTGGATTCACCCTTTCGCTGAATTTTTCAACAAATCTTGTCATGAACTAATTCCATGAAGCTATGGAACCCACTGGAAAATACAAATACCAATCCCTGGCATCATCCTTCAAGGATTGAATAAAGAAATTCATGACAACATCCTCATGTTTCAATTCATAATCCCCCATCACATCCACGAATGTTTGCAGATGTTTAGAGGTTTATTCTAAACTTTACCCTATGAATTTGGGAAAATAATTCCTAATATTTTTAGAAATCGGGTTTGGGAAACCTTTAATGCCACTAAAAACCAATGGCATATACCTTTCAATAATAAAATCCCTTTGAGGTCATGATATAACTTCTTCACCCTGCCTACTTTTGCTTGATTCTTTACAAGGAAATTCTCTAAAAGGTAGTACTCAAAATAATGGCATACTTCTTGGATAATTACAAACTTTGCACATAAGAAGTATGGAAAAACTACTATTATTCCCTATCTTAATGAAAATTCATCTAAAAGGGAACCATCTATGATCTCAAGTCTCAAATATTTCTAATAAACTTCATTCAAACAAAGTAATGCTTTCTAGATTTATGAGAATACCTAGAAATTTGTAGTAGCTATTATCATTTCTTCCTAACTACAAAGTCTGCAAATCTAGAAATCTTCTTTACCATTGGACTGGTTCTTTGGACAGATTCACCACCTCCTTTCATAGACGAATAAACTTCAAAAGTATGAGTTTATTTCAAGAGTAAATCACGTTCTGGGTCTTCTCCAACAATGGAGCAACAATGGAGTCACACTCATCTCCTTTGATCTTTGCTGCAACAAAATCTTTTCCAGCTTCAAGAACTTCTCAATTATCTGAACAAAGTTTCTCAGACTTTCTAAGTTCATAATGGAAAATAATATGACTTATGTAATGGCTCTTAAGGATTGATTCTTCAAGATTTGAAAGACTCTATGACAAGGAAATTTGCAATCAGACATCTAAGTGCATCCCCAGTAGAGTAACCATTATGTTGTTTCTTTTTCCAGTGCCCCTAATAAATCTCTAAGGGATAGCCAACTCCTATGTTTAAGACTTTTGAAATGATTGGCCAACTAACAAGATCTAATCAATCACTGAGATCTTCTACACTTTAGGCTCTATGGGGCCAAGGAGGGTGTTCCTACCATGTTCATTTGAAGATATGCTTTATAGAACACATCATATTCATAGATCAATTTGAATGAAGGATAATTGTGCAACAATTACTGTGAAATTTTCTTGTTTCCAAGTAACTTGATACCCATTCATCAAAAGTTATTCCTCATGGTAATTAACACAAACTTGTATAAAGATTATTGAAATTTTGAAAATGCATTTAAACCCTGGCTTTAGGTCAATCATCAGACAATTATTTGATCAACCCTTTAGGTGAATCATTAAGGAATAGACCAGTGCCTTATTATATTGGGCAACAAAGTCACGTATACAAGAACCTATAATGCAAAAATGACTTTAAAATTTGGTGGGATGGATTGCTCTCATAACAACTTTGCATTATGGAGTTCACTCTCTTCGATACATAACTATACTTATCAAACCCTTTGTAAATAATTGTAAATATATGACTCCATTTAAGAATTTAATTGATTACTTGAATCAAAGCAGAAACAGAGACATACATTTGAACATATGTTCAAAGGAGAATGAAAATATCATTAACATTCCATTCAAAATTCACACAAAATTCACATAAGGAGAGAAAATATATCAAAATTATACGTTTATTTTGTTGGATCTCAGTTGTGTTTATGGTTTTTCCTTGATGACAAAATCTCTGTTCCTTATGGTTTCTTATGTCACTTCTTTGATGTCTCTTGGCTATTACGGAAAGTTATTTGCTATGCTTTAATTTCATGGTGATGAGAATTTTGGTTCAAGTTATGAATGCTATCTCTTTGACTGACAGAGTTTGGAAGATGGTTTCTTTGTTAGGATGGTTCCTTTTGGATATCATAGGTATTGGTTGTTTCTCATTCGGGCTTACACATATCGGCATGAGTATGGTAGGGTCTCCCCGATCCACTTTGAAATGTCTGAGTTGCCTATCGGCAAGAAATTTCAGATGTCATGGCGATTAAATTTATCTTACAGGCTGCTGTTGGCAAGACTTCTCTTTTGTTTCGGCAACAAAATGTGTTCTCTATCAACATCAGTTTGGCTGTCGGGCTGAGGTCATAGCAAAATCATATTGTCTCCCCGAATAGTGCTTATGGAGTTTCATTGGCAAGAGCTGAGCAGGTTCAGAATAGGTCTTGGCGAAGTGGTTTTGTCTTACCGAACATCACAAGGAGGAGTTTTCTTCGGCCAAACATAATGTATTTAGTATATTGTCTCTTCGAAGATTTTAAGTCTCACCAATTGTTGCATTGAATGTCTTATCAGCATAAGGTTACTACTTCGGTGAAATGTTATATTGAATGTGCAATGTCACACCAACCTTGGTGGATGGATACTTTTTAGTAAGAGCTTGTGATATTCGAAGGGAGGTCTTAGCGACTCCGAGTGAATGAATTTTTTCAGTATGACTCAAAATTTCTATGAAATGTCTCACTGATATCATAATGTTATTGTGTTGCACATCAAGAAAAAGGTTTCTATCAGTGTGAGATCTTTAATGTCTTGGCGATCTATTGTGAGCTTGGAATGTTTCGACAAAACAAGGGGCAATCTATATAGTGTCTCCCCGACTATGTATTGTCTTGGCAATTTGGAAATGATAAAGGCCTTCAGCATAGGTATTGAATTGTCATGGCGAAAATGTGTATCAAATGTCTTTCTGTATGACAAAGTTTTCTCCAAGAGGTCTCCCCGAAGGTTGTATGTTACAGCGACAGTGAATGAAACTAAAGGGCATCTCGGTGAGAAGTTTCCTCATGTCTCAATGAAAGAATAATATACTAAGGAAGTCCATCAACGAAACATGATACATTTGTTATGTCTTCTCCCTAACTTTGATGTGTCACAGCGAAAGTGATAACTAAGGGGATTGTCTGGCATTAAAGTTTCCTTTGCCATAACATTACAGCGATGGAAAAGGAGAGATTAGGGAAAAGATGAAATTCATTATTGTTTCTGTAATGAATGGTATGGTTGCTTATGATTGGTGCACCTCACTGCCTGGAAGCTCGACAGTGGTTGAAGGAAATCGTGGCAACAACAAACTATGTCTTTTATTTATGCATTTCATACTGCGCATATTAATTTATTATCACCATTTTTCATTATTGCTCTGTGCATCTTAGTCAATATGATGCCTTGATTGAGTATTGTCATTCATGCAGATAGTTGTGCTTTTTATGTAGAAAAATGAACTCATTCGTTACAGATTTGTTGAGAATGGCTCTTAGCTGGGTTGGTTGTTCTGCCATTACTCATGAAGATAGTTACCTATTTGGCATGTAAATCGACATGTATATATAGAATCAAAAAACTTAGTTTATGTTCAATTGTTGTTGTAATTCTGAGATTATCATTCCTTAGCTGTATGAAAATATATGGATAAAACTCTGCAATAAAATCTATATAACAAGATGTGGAGATTGTAAATTTCTTCTCTATGAGGTATTTTAGGGATTCAATTATTGAATCTTTAAGGTATTCTGTAGACTAGAAAATAGAGAAACATGTGCTTAACTGAAAATAGAGAAATCCTCTGAGTCATTATTATTGTTCAAAACATAATTTGAGGGGTTGGTACTCCTTGAGATGGATGTCTCAAAATGAGGGGTTGGTACTCCTTGAGTCGGTGCTAAAAAATTAGCCTATAAGGCATTGTGAATAGTTGTTTAAAAAGATTAAGCCTGCAAGGCATTTCGGGAGTGGTTTTTATACCCCAGGAGGGTTTTCCACTTGGAAAAATCTTTTGTCTCTTTGTTCCTCTGTGTGTTGTCTACTTTACAGTGTTAATGTTGTTTTTGTTCAGTATTGGGATTATTACTTTTCTCAATTATGTTTATGAATGATTACATTCAACTCATGAATGCATTAATCAAAATAATATTGAGATCAAATCTGAGCTATGGTTTTTGAATTAGTAAAAATTGGTCAAATTTATTAAGTCACTGATTCACCCCCCCTCTCAGTGTCTTTTTAACTCCAACAATTGGTATCAGAGCATAGGGTCCTCTGATTGGTTTAATTACCTTGGATTGATCTTGGTCTTGGAGTTTGTTTTTAATGGCACATTCTCAAGATGGTGCCTCTATAACTAGAGCTCTATTATTTGATGGACAAATTATGTGTTCTGGAGAATAAGAATGGAAGCTTTTCTTGTTTCTTTTGATGTTGATGTTTGGAGCATTGTTTTAGAAGATTACAATGTACCAGCCACTATTCCCACTGATGCTGCTAAGAAAAAGAAGTATGAAACAAATGCCAGAGCCAAGCATTCCATCTTGTGTGGATTAACTAAAGATGTGTTCATTAAAGTCATGCATTGCAAATCTGCTCATGGAATCTGGGAAAAACTTGAAACTATATATCAGGGGAATGAGAAAGTCAAACTGTCAAAAATCATTACTCTCAAATATCAGTTTGAGGAGTTGAAAATGAAGGATGATGAGAAAGTGGTTGAATTTTTCCTAAGAGTTGATGAAGTTTTCAATGGAATGAAAGGTCTAGGTCAAGAGGTTAATGAATTTGATGTGATCACAAAAGTTGTTAGGTCCTTACCATCTAAATTTGAATCTAAAGTTTTGGCCCTAGAAGAAAAGAAACACTTTGATAAGCTTACCTTAGACAACCTGCAAGGAATACTTACTACCTATGAAATGAGAACTAGCAAAAATAATTCAACAAGAAAAGAAATTGCCTTTAACTCTGAAAAGAAAGAAAAATTTGATGTCAGCGAATTAGAGTTGTCTAATTCTAAAGAATCTCATTTTGTTAGAAGATTTAAAAAGGGATCAGGAAAATATAAGGGAAAACTTCCCTTTAAATGTTTTAACTGTGGCAAAATAAGTCACTTTGCTACAAAGTGTCCCTATGATGATCAAATCTATGACAATGAGACAATTGAAATACAACCTAAGAAGAAGGCTTTCAAACCTAAATGAAACTTCAATTTTAAAAAGAAAAAAAGTCTATTTAGTAAGGATGAATCTGATATTGAGTCTGAAGACTCATCAGCTGATGAAGTTGAAACTTTGTTCATGGCTGAAATTACTCAGCAAAATGATTCTAACACCATTGACACTAAAGAAGGTGAAGTAGATCTTGAAAGTGAGCTGAAATGTGCTCTTCAAGAGGCCAGAAAACTCAAAAAACAAGTTCTTACTCAAGAAAATAAACCAGATCAAGAATTGATCTCTCTGAAAACTCAGCTTGAAGAAGCTAAAAGAGCCGAAGTCTGTCTTAGAGAAACTGTAAGCTGCAAAGATCATGAAATTCAAAAATTGGAAGAAGTAGTCCTTCTTAGGAAGGAAATTGAAAAATATGAAAGCACTCTAAAACTAAATGAGATGTTCAGCAAGTAGAAGATGTACAAAGATAAATCTGGTGTTGGTTTTGAAAAGGGTGAATGCTCAACTGACAAAGCAAAACAAAACCCCTCTACTGAAGTCAAAGGCTCAGGTTCAAATCACTCAGAATCTTGTAAGGATCATGTTAAGTTTTTTAGAGGTAATAGACCTTCATACAAAGACAATTCTTTTTTCTATGGTTACTACTTTTTCTGCAACAAATTTGGTCATAAGGTGAGCACTTGTAAGCTTATGAATTCTAGAATACACAGGTTTTGTCTTAGGCAACACTATGGTTTTGTTAGACAGACCAGATGTTTTAAATGCAATACTTTGGGACATTCAATCAAACAGTGCAGAACTGATCTGCAATCGAAACAACAGAAAATTAAAAAGGTTTGGAAACCTAAGACTGTCAACAACATTGAACAAACTATGTTGGTTCAAACTGCTTTTCATTCCAAGAAAAAGGACTTATGGGTCCTGGACAGTGGATGTTCTAACCATATGACTGGCAACAAGGACAAGTTTATAAAACTTGAAGATTATGTAGGTGGATATGTTAAGTTTGGTGATAACTCTGGTATTCAAATTAAAGGTAGAGGTTCACTTCTTTTGAATGAAGACACTCCTATCTATAATGTGTACTATGTGGAAGGTCTCAAGCACAATCTTCTAAGTGTTAGTCATATCTTTGATAGTGGTTATCATGTTATTTTTAATTCGTAGGGATGTGAGATTAAGAACAAGCTTGGAAAGGCTGTTGCAGCTGGAAGGAGGACACAAGGAAATGTGTACAATCTCCTTGACTCATCTTGCAATGACAATATTCAAGGTATATGTCTAATGGGACAAATTGAAGAGAGTTGGTTATGGCATAAAAGATTAGGACACATAAACTTTGAAAATCTGGTTAGAATCAATAAGAATCAAAATGTTAGAGGTTTACCAATTCTTAACAAGCCAGAAAATTCTGTGTGCGAAGAATGCTTAAGTGGTAAACAAACTAGAATCAGCTTCAAGACAAAAGAACATTCTTCTTCAAAACCTTTACAGCTTGTGCATACTGATTTATGTGGACCAGCTAGAACAAGGTCTATTAATGGTGAAAAATACTTTATGGTTTTTGTATATGATTATACTAGAATGGTTTGGGTCACATTTCTTAAGCACAAATCAGAAGCCTTTGAAAGGTTCAAAATATTTCGTAAAATGGTTGAAAAGGAATCTGATCTAAAACTCAAATGCCTTTGATCAGAAAAAGGAGGTGAGTTCACCTCTCAAGAGTTTATTGATTACTGTGAACAACAAGGTATTAAAAGGTAGTATGCTACAACTAAAACACCTCAAAAAAATGGGGTAGTTGAACATAAAAATAGAACTGTAAAAGAAATGGCTAGAACCATGCTAGATGAAGCTAAGTTGTCTGATATGTATTGGAAAGAAGCTATTCATACAGCTGTATACATTTTGAATATAGTGCAACTTAGTGTGAAATCTAAACACACTCCTTATAACTGTGGTATGGAAAAACTGCTTCTGTCAAATACTTTAAAAATTTTGGAATTATCAAAACGGATGATGATAATCTTGGAAGTTTTCAATCCAAAAGTGATGAGGGTATCTTTTTAGGATACTCAACTCACAACAAAGCTTCTAAATGTCTCAACAAAAGGCTTAATAAGATTGTTGAAGTTGTTAATGTAAAATTTGATGAAAGACCACATTTGAATGTTGAATCTTTGCAAAATAATGAGGAAGAACTTGAATTTGAAATAATTTCTGAAGGAGCTAGAACAGTAAAGTCTATTGCTGAATTAGCAAGCCCTAAAAATGAAAATGCAAGTCCTGAAAAGGTTGCATCAAATGCTCCTTCAAAAACTCTAGCTATATACCACCCCAAAGATCAAATTATTGGGGATAAAAATGCAGGAGTTCAAACTAGAAGAAAGGCTGCAGAATCTAATGAAAAGGCACAAATTGCTTTATGTCTAGTTACTCAGTTTGAGCCTAAAATTTTTAATGAAGCTCTCATAGACTCATGTTGGCTTAATGCTATGCAGGAAGAAATTGATCAGATTGAGAAAAATCAGACTTGGGAGTTAGTCCCAAGACCAAATGACAAGAATGTCATTGGAGGCAAATGGATATACAGAAATAAGGTTAATGAAAATGGTAATGTTATTCACAACAAAGCAAGATTTGTCTGGAAAGGCTATGCTCAACAAGAAGGTATTGATTTTGGTGAAACCTTTGCACCTGTTGCTAGACTAGAATCCATCAAAATATTCTTGGCTTATTATGTTTACAAAAACTTTACTATTCATCAAATGGATGTCAAAACTGCTTTTTTGAATGGCTATTTAGATGAAGAGGTCTATGTTGAACAGCTTAAAGGATTTATATGCAAGGATAATCCTAACCATGTTTACAGGTTGAAAAAGGCTCTCTATGGCTTAAAACAAGCACCTAGAGCTTAGTACTCTAGGCTGGATAGTCACTTAATTTCTAATGGATTTGTTAGAGGAGGTGTAGACAGTAATCTTTATGTTAAAACTGAAGGTTCTGACATTTTAGTTGTTGAAATTTACGTTGATGATACTATCTTTGGCTGCAATAATGTCACTTTGAGTAAAAAATTCTCTCAAATAATGGAATCAGAGTTGGAAATGTCAATGTTAGGAGAATTAAACTTCTTTTTGCATCTTCAAATCTCTCAATGTGAGAATGGAATATTTCTTTCTTAATCCAAATATGCTAGAGAGATGCTTAAGAAATTTTAGATGGATGAATGCCATCCCGTTAGCACTCCAATGGTTACTAGTTGCAAACTTACCAAGGTTGATGATTCTCCTGATACAAATCAAATGGAATATAGATCAATGATCAGAAGTCTCTTATATTTAACTGCCTCTAGACCTGACATTATGCAAGCAGTTTGCACTATTGCACAGTATCAGGCATCCCCTAAAGAATCCCATGTCACTGCTATTAAAAGGATTTTTAAATATATTCAGGGCAATGTTGATTATGGTCTTTGGTATCCTAGAAGCAATGATTTCTCTTTGATTTCTTATACTGATCCTGACTGGGCTAGTTGTTTGGATGATAGGAAAAGCACCAGTGGTGCTGCATTCTTTCTTGGTGATTGTTTAGTGGCATGGCACAACAAGAAACAAGTGTCTGTTTCTCTCTCTACTGCTGAAGAAAAATACATTATTGCCACTTCATGCTGGACTCAAGTACTGTGGATGAGTCAGACTCTTTCAGATATGGGTATTGATGTTTCTAAACTTGTTTCCATTCTTTGTGATAACACTAGTGTGATAAATATTTCAAAAAATCCTGTTTGCACTCTCGCACAAAACATATTGCTATTAAGTTTCATTTTCTTCGAGAAAAGGTTTTGGCTAATGAAGTCTGTTATAGTTTGTTGGATCTCAAGATCAGGTAGCCGATATTTTTACAAAGCCCTTAGCAAAGAGTTATTTGAAAGGCTGACTTCGATTGGGAGTTATCTCTCAATCATTACTTCATTGAATCTCCAAGCTACTGCTTAGGGGGAGCATGTTATAGTTTTTGATTCACTTACAACTCTCCTACAATCTTGGTTGCTGCACTACTACTCTCTTTTTTGCAGCTGTTTCTCATGATATTTTAGCTAGCTTCTCAATTGTGTTTCATGGAAATGCACATTCTTCTCTTCTATTCTTTGTCATTGAGGAAAAAAGGGGGAGAGTCATTTGTGTTTTTCCATCAACGAAAAAGGGGGAGTTTGTTGGATCTCAATTGTGTTTATGGTTTGTCCTTGATGACAAAATATCTGTTCCTTATGGTTTCTTATGTCACTTCTTTGATGTCTCTTGGCTATTACAGAAAGTTATTTGTTATGCTTTAATTTCATGGTGATGAGAATTCTGGTTCAAGTTATGAATGCTATCTCTTTGACTGACAGAGTTTGGAAGATGGTTTCTTTGTCAGGATGGTTCTTTTTGCATATCACAGGTATTGGTTGTTTCTCATTCGGGCTTACACATATCGGCATGAGTATGGCAGGGTCTCCCCGATCCACTTTGAAATGTCTGAGTTGCCTATCGGCAAGACATTTCAGATCTCATGGCGATTGACTTTATCTTACAGGATGATGTCGGCAAGACTTCTCTTTTGTTTCAATGACAAAATGTGTTCTCTATCGGCATGAGTTTGGCCATCGGGCTGAGGTCATAGAGAAATCATATTGTCTCCCTGACTAGTGCTTATGGAGTTTCATCGGCAAGAGCTGAGCGGGTTTGGAATAGGTCTTGGTGAAGTGGTTTTGTCTTATCGAACATCACATGGAGGAGTTTTCTTCGGCCAAACATAATGTATTTGGTATATTGTCTCTCCGAAGATTTTAAGTCTCACCAATTTTTGCATTGAATGTCTTATCGGCATAAGGTTATTGCTTCGGTGAAATGTTATATAGAATGTGCAATGTCACATCAAACTTGGTGGATGGATATTTTTCAGTAAGAGCTTGTGATATTCGAAGGGAGGTCTTAGTGACTCCGAGTGAATGAAGTTTTTCAGTATGACTCAAACTTTATACGAAAGGTCTCACCGATATCATAATGTTATAGCGATGCACATCAAGAAAAAGGTTTATGTCGATGTGAGATCTTTAATGTCTTGGAGATCTATTGTGAGCTCGGAATGTTTCGGCAAAACAAGGGGCAGTCTATATAGTGTCTCCCTGACTATGTTTTGTCTTGGCGATTTGGAAATGATAAAGGCCTTCGGCATAGGTATTGAATTGTCACAACAACAATGTGTATCGAATGTCTTTTGGTATGACAAAGTTTTCTCCAAGAGGTCTCCCCGAAGGTTGTATGTTATAGTGATAGTGAATGAAACTAAAGGCCATCTCGGTAAGAAGTTTCCTCATGTCTTAGCAAAAGAACAATATACTAAGGAAGTCCATCAACGAAACATGATGCATTTGTTATGTCTTCTCCCTAACTTTGATGTGTCATAGTGAAAGCGATAACTAAGGGGATTGTCTAGTGTTAAAGTTTCCTGTGACATACCATTACAGTGATGGAAAAGGAGAGATTAGGGCAAAGATGAAATTCATTATTGTTTCTATAATGAATGGTATGGCTGCTTATGATTGGTGCACCTCACTGGCTGGAAGCTCAACAATGGTTGAAGGAAATCGTGGCAGCAGCAAATTTTGTCTTTTATTTATGCATTTCATACTGTGCATATTAATTTATTATCACCATTTTTCTTAACTACTCTTTGCATCTCAGTCAATATGATGCCCTGACTGATTATTGTCATTCATGCATTAGAGGTTATGATTTTCTTGGTGGATAGTTGTGGTTTTTATGCAGAAAAATGAACTCATTCATTACAGATTTGTTGAGAACGACTCTTAGCTAGGTTGGTTATTCTATCGTTACTCCTAAAGACAGTTACCTATCTGGCATGTAAATCAAGATGTATATATAGAAGCAGAAAACTTAGTTTTTTGTTCAGTTGTTGTTGTAATTCTAAGATTATCATTCCTTGGCTGTATGAAAATATATGGATAAAACTCTGCAATAAAATATGTATAACAAGATGTAGAGATTGTAAATTTCTTCTCTATGAGGTATTTTAGGGATTCAATTATTGAATCTTTAAGGTATTCTGTAGACTAGAAAATAGAGAAACATGTGCTTAACTGAAAACAGAGAAATCCTCTTAGTCATTATTATTGTTCAAAACATAATTTGAGGGGTTGGTACTCCTTGAGATGGGTGTCTCAAAATGAGGGGTTGGTACTCCTTGAGTGGGTGCTCAAAAATCAGCCTATAAGGCATTGTGAACAGTTGTTTAAAAAGATTAAGCCTGCAAGGCATTTCAGGAGTGGTTTTTATACCCCAGGAGGGTTTTCCACTCAGAAAAATCTTTTGTCTCTTTGTTCCTCTATGTGCTCTCTACTTTACAGTGTTAATGTTGTTTCTATTCACTGTTGGGATTATTACTTTTCTCTTGGTACCAATCTATTGTGACAACACATGCATTAATTAGAATAATATTGAGATCAAATGTGAGCTATGGTTTTTGAATTAGTAAAAATTGGTCAAATCTGTTAAGTCACTGATTCACCCCCCCCTCTTAGTGTCTTTTTAACTCCAACACATTCATCTTTATCAATCATATATGCATAAAAATTTAAGATAATTTTCACATGTTCTTCCAAAAGTTAAAAATAGACTATCTATTCTATTCCTATCATTCTACCCATGTACATCTGACTCAAAACCTAACCATAATTTTCATCCCCTACAAGTGAGCCCTGAATTCCCTTTTATACAATAAGGGGGAGACAAGATTTTGGCTCAAATACAATTTCAAATATGAAATTTTCATTTCATCTTACCATTTTCTTTGCATTTCAAAATTCCCCATGTGTTGAATCTATGATAACATGGTGCAAGTGGGGAAAACCAAAATTGTAACCACCATAAAAAAAGAGAAACACAAAGTGTCGCCCAAAATCCCTTTTTCGCCATCCACACCATAATGAACCAGGCATCTACATTGCCATGAGGGCACATAGTCAACGTCCAACACCAAAATGTGCCATCCATGCAAAAAAAAAGCCACCACCAGAACAACCATTAACAACACCAAAAATTTCATCACCTTTCATAGGCCAAAAGGCCTTTTATCATTCACACACTAGCCCTGGTAAACATGGCCACTCCAAGTAGTGGCGAGAGTTGGGGATGAAACCTCAACCCCTTCCTTGACCTTGTCATCCTTCATCACAACATCTCTTCTGCTTGGAGTCCTGGTAGCTAGAGGCAGGACAAATAATACTCCCTCACCATGGGCCAGATTTTAACCCAAGCTTGCAAGGTACCAACTATAGTCAAAGTCAACCTCTATCTCACTATCTGATGAGCTACTTGTGAGTTCAATAGGTGAAATCTAGTGTCTATAGGAGCCATTCCCATACCTTATCTTTCTTCCCGCTCCAGTAGTGGACCACACTGGATTCATTCCTTTATCGTCAGCCTTCTCCACAACTACACTCTAAAATTCCAACCTCTGGCTGCACCTTGTGGGTGCAAGTACAGGCTTTCTAGCAAGAACGTCAACTTCCATAGTTGAGGCAACTTCTGGTACAACAACACCAGGCTTCTAAGAGCTTAGGTGAATAGACCTCCTCACTAGTTCACTCATCTTCCTTGCTTGACAATTGCTCAAACTCACCTTGTCTTAATCAAGAAACTTCTAATAGCTAAGTGTGAATGACACAAATAGTATCTATTCCTTCTATACTTATCATGTGAAGCGATGGTTCCCCCAATCAATGTTTGGAAAAACACATTCATAATCTAGGTAGCTCGTTGGCATTTGTACTGTCATTGTTTAATTCTCGATTGCATGGAAATTCATAGATCATATTTCATGATTACCAATATTCGCGTTTCCACACAAATTGAGATCAACTTGATTGCTCCTACAAAAATCTCTCAATTAATGTGGGATGGTTACATAGTAAAACAACTATCACGTGTTGTTTTCCAACTTTGAATATCACATGTTGATCTCTTGAGGAGCTAGAATATCGAATGGTTCTCCCTGGGCTGACTGGGTTTGAAATCTAGCAAAGCATTGTTGACTTGTCTTCAATCAATAACATTAATCCATATGGGACACCAACTTCCTTGTCAGTAGGTCCCATGCATCTTGCAAACTAAAAGGTTCGAGCCACATGTCGCAATCTTCTTCACCCCATGACTTTTAACAAGCCTCCATCTTCCTCCCACGAGCCAGCAAGGAATGGTGGAGATTCACCATTGCTTTTGATCTTGGCCATCTGTCTAGAACAACATGCCATGAGCTCGATAGTGGAGGTTAGGCCCCACATCCATATAGGACACATGTCCACTTTTCACTAGCCTCGCTGCTTTTAATTTTCCAACACTTACCACCCACAAGCTGGTGGGGTATGACTAAGATCTCATCTTGGATCTTCAAATCTCTAAATCTACACTCCAAACAATGTTAGCATTTAATGGAAATGGCTTGGTTTATCTGGCTGTGATATGACCCTTGAAAGTGAGTGACTTAAGCTTAAATCACTGGGGAAAAATTAAAATCTGACTTAGGGGACACACTAAAGTTGATAGAAAAATAGATGACCAGTGCCTTGAGCTCGAGGGGCCAGTTAACCAACGTGAAACTATGGCTCAAGAGATGACTTAAGATTTCGGTGACTGATGAAATAGGTCAACTAGAAATTATAACATTTGCATGTCTTTGCAAATATAACCCTACTCATTCATGGGGATAGGGGTTTAAAAGGAGCTAAGCTTTATGGGGAAATGAGAAAATTCCTCATAATTTCAAAAGCTCCATCACATTCTACTATGAGTGTGTGTGTAAGTTCAGTTAGGTTTCATTGGGGGTTTCCCGACCAATCACTTCTCCTAAGTGATACTTCCCCTCCCTTTTGGAGGATTGAAGGTATCCCTGCAACCAGCCTAGTACAACACCAAGGTAGTTAGATGTTCAAAATAATCCACATGCATCTTAAAAATTTAGCATATTCATATAGCTTGATACTCCTCCAAAGCAATAATATCTTAATACCTATTTTATTATTCCATTCCTTTATCAAACATATCAAAATCATGATTGCTTTTATCATCCTATTTACCCGTGAAGAAAAAAGTAACTTAGTAACAACAAGATGAGGTGTGACATATGCATACATAGAAATATTATGAAATAGTCCAATTTTGTGCTTGACTATAATATATGTACATAGAAATATTAAAATAATTTATTTTACTTTTTCTCAATGGTAATTGATTGAATAGATGTAATTCAAGTTGTGGATAATATGTATACATAAAAAAATTAGAATACAAATTTATTTTTTACTTAATAACATTTAGCTGATTGTAACTATTTTTTTTTCAATTACTAAAAATCTAATTAAATTACTATATGTCAATCAAAATAGCACAATCAATTATATTTTAAAACTAAAAAAAAAATCAATAAATTTTGATACAGATTAATACACAAAAATAAATCCAACAATATCCTCATAAAAATATACAAAATAAATACCACCCATAAACTTTTTACCCTTATTAAATATTCAATTATAACTCTAATAGTATTGTGTTTCTTATATTAATTAAACATCTTTAATTTTTAAATAAATAATCACAAGGGGAAAAAAGTAACAAAAAATTTCATTGGGAAAGAGGACAATATCTAATAGCACTTGTAGCTGAAGGAGTTAAAAGGAATACAACAATAGAATTATAAAGGTATCTAGAAATTTGAAGGTGTTTTATATAGGTATTTTCCTATGGTTGCCAAAATAATTATATAAGGTTTGTTGACATTAATCTAATGTTATTTAAGGCTCGACATATAACATGTCCCATTCAAAGTCTACATTAGTTAGTTGAAGTCATGCAACAACCGCCTTGATTAAGATTTCTTCAGTGCCATGTCCTGTAAAAATATATGGAAATCACATACTGTTGAGCATGACTTATAAATTACATTGTTTTAAAAATTTTGGTTAATCTTAAATTTCGTCCAAATAAATTACATCATTGTAAAAGTTTTGGTTAATCTTGACTTCCACCCAAAAAAGGTTAAAATGCAAGCTAATTCCACTTGGAATGGAGAAACAAAAACAAACAAGAGATTCTAAATTATCTCTCTTCCACATCATGGCTAGAAAGTTAACCAAGAAAAAGGGAAGACACTTTTGTCATGAAATGAAAGTTGGTCAAGCCGAATCAACCTAATATAAATATTATTAACAAACCCACATGGAGAAGAAACATATCATTTGCATGCCTCCCATGTTTGGCTTAGTAGAATGCTCCACGATGGTTATACATTTCTTGTTCTCATCACCATGCAGTATTTTGTCTTGAAGGCTACATAAATCTTGTGTTCAACTTTTTTTTTTCATTGTGAATAATTAAAGCAACAATTGAAGAGAGACTAGTTTGAGGCATTCAAATATATTTTAACTCCAACCAATATCTTCCTATAAGAGGTTGCAAAAATCTTGTGTCGAACTTAGTAATCTAGTAAATCTAGAACCCTAAATTTTTTTAGAGTTACTTTCTATTTATTATGAATAGATTGAAGCATGTTCAGTTGTTCCATGACTAAACAAAAGGGCTTAGAATATTGTTGTAGCGATTCCTTTTTTTTTCCTCTTTCCTTCCCTGGTAGAACATTGTGTGAGGAGTGAACTATGACCACTTCAAACAAACTTTAATGCCTCCCAGATCATCAAAGAAGGGTGAGACAAAACTTAAATTTAATTAAGAATTTTCATAATTATGGTTTTCATGAAATCCTATCCTCTTTACTTATAGAATATGAATGTATACGCTCAAGTGCCTCTTTCCTCAAATATGTGTCCAGCATACTTAGTAGGCTACAGTGTATAAGATTGAAATATAATATAATATGAGATTGTAAAACCAATTTGATTAAAACACATCTTATAATTCTTCCACCACATTTTGGGAAACTTACTAAAAAAGGATAATGCATTGAAAAAATCAATCATTGACCCTAATCCTCAGATTAGGAATCATAGTTTCAGGTAGGAGAGTAAAAATAATCAGGAAAAGCCATATACATTAATATGGAGTTTAGAAATCCCTGGAGTTTAGAAATCCCTAGTTCAATCATTCTATAGTGTTCTGTATAGTTTTTGGGTGTTTTCTTTAACTCCAAGATGTTGCTTTCATTTCACAAGCAGCTTAGTGTGTACAAAATATTTTATAAGTGTACTTCTAAAGCAATTGTAGGGTAGCATACAAATCAATTTGTTTGAGAAAGATTATCAAATCCAACACTATTTCGTAAAAGCTAGAACTAAATACATCAACATTTCAATATGCACATTGTATAGAGCAATGAAATTGAGCTTTGTCTGTCTAGCACAGGACCAAGTAACAAATATTTTCATGAGAACCAAAAAAAGGAAACTTCAAGTAAAAATATTCATCAATTCAGTACCATCTTCAATGTCCATAGCCATATGGCACTTGTGCTATGTTATGCTTTCAAATTCAAACAATGGTTCAACACTGAAGCAAACATCTTAATCTTAATGCCCGCATAAATTAAATCCCCATCACCAAAAGTGTGTCTACATAAGTTAGCCATTAAAACATAATTAAAAACATGCAAACACAACTAAACAACAGTATAGTAAAAACCAAATCCATAAAATTATATAAAGCTTCTTTGCATTTGAAGCTAAATCATGTTTATTTAAGCTGAAGTATCATTCATCATTTGCATGTATCTTGTATGTTGGTGCCAAAGCAGTGTATAAAATTTTCCTCCCATTTCCATTTTAGAAACCAATACAACCTCTTATTTATAGATTCCTATGCGCAACATAGTTCTTCTAGGCTCGAAAATAAATTCTATCAACATAGGAAGCTATCTTCACGAAGCTGATGGACTTGCAACTGGAGCAGAGAGGCATATTTATAGAGGATTTTTTTTAGCATGGAATAGTTGGAGAGAAACATATCAATGTAATGACAATGTTTATCTCTAGTTTCAATCTGATCAACTTCCTTTTGTCGATTCAATATGTGGATGAATATTGAATAGGTGTCCAACCCTCAAAAATATTTCTAGAAATTTGTGGTATAGTTGTTACCAAAATCTATGCAAACTAAATCCCCATCTACTCATAATAAACAAGTAATCCTTCAAGCGGTGCCAAATTTTAAATTATTTTAAATTTCTTCAAAAAAAATCTCATGTTGCAATGTTTTTCAGGCATCTTTTTCATGGTGTGATATAATTTCCTAGATAAATGCTCACACTAAATATAGCCTATTGGCTTGTTTGAGAAATTAATTTCCCCTAAGCCTCCTCTCATTTCCACCTACCTGTCAGGGGAATTTTTTTCCAGCATAGTTGGAAGATTGTTTTTGGAAATTGTTTTCCCAAGTTGCTCCTAATGTGTAGCTCAATCTGTAGAAGAATTAAATTTTGGTAGGTGGATTCAAATTTTGAGAGGGAATTTTGAATAGACAAAAGGAATGAATGAATGCAGTTAGTTTTTTGTAGTAGCAAGAAGAAGTGAGCAACAAGTGAGTTACAGAAAGAGAAGTTGTACTAGTGATAGAGAATGTCTTGGGAACATTTGTAGAGTGTTTACAATGAGCAACTGAAAGCTCTTGATTGGTTAAGGTTTTCCAAGAACAAAAGATAGTTCTAATTGAATAGAAGGAAGAGAGCTTTGAGAAGCTCCAGAATGTTTCTGAGTTTGTGGGTGTGGCTCCAGATTGCTACAAGTTTAGTTTGTAATCAATAGTTCGTAGTTTTTAGTTTGAAAGCATATTTGTAATGGTTATTTTCTGATTTAATACAAGAAGAAAGTTTGCATGCCTAGTTTTTGTGTCTCCAAGTCTTTTTTTCATTTTTTTTTGTATTCTCCTATTGCTTTGGAAAATAGTGTAGCCGCCTTGTAGGTTTTATCCTATTTTAAATTTCTAGCATGGTATCAGAGCCAAAAGGCCCTAATTCTTGAGTGAGTTGGGCATTTATTTTTTCTAGGTGTTTTTTAAGTTTTCTTTTTGGAGACATGGCTAGAGATGAAAGTAAGAGTTGGCAGAAACCACCACCATTTAATGGATGGAAATATGATTTTTGGGAAAAGAAGATGAAGACCATAATGGTTGCAAATTATTTGTGAGATTTTGTGATTAGTGTGGTCAATGATGTGACTGATCCAACAACATATGTTGTTCTCACAAAAAACTAGAAGACCCAATTGAAGGAGTTGAGGAGGAAAGATGCAAAAGCATTGAGTCTAATTGAAGTAGCCTTGATAGAGTTCATTTTTCCCAGAATAGCAGTAGCTAACTATGC
Source organism: Sequoia sempervirens (assembly GCA_007258455.2). NCBI lineage: Eukaryota > Viridiplantae > Streptophyta > Pinopsida > Cupressales > Cupressaceae > Sequoia > Sequoia sempervirens. Next base: position 309,825,305 of record VDFB02058242.1, on the reverse strand, counting down.
AAAGGAAGCTTGGGAAATCCTCCAAACCAGCTACAAAGGGACTGATAAAGTTAGATTGGTGAATCTCCAGATGCTTTGAAGAGAGTTTAAGACTCTCCAAATGAAGGACAATGAGTCCATCTCAAAATTTCACACAAGACTCTCAAGTTTGATAAACCAGATGTGAATGATTGGAAAATTCATTGAAGACCAATGGATTGTGGAGAAAATCCTTAGAAGCTTACCCACAAAGTTTGATGTAGTGGCGATTTCCTTTGAAGAGGAAAAGGATCTCTTAACATTCAAAGCTCAAGCCTATGCAAGAGGTAGGGGGAGAGGTAGAAACAACTCTAGACATGGTAGAGGAAGATCTGGACATGGTAATGTTGGAGAAGATAGCTTAGGATGCACACACAACCAAGAGGGAGAAAGAAACTCTCAATCCTACTTTAAAAAATTCAAGAAGAACAACAGCTCGAGTCGAAAGGGAGACAAGAGCAATGTTGAATGTTATTATTTCCATAAATTTGGCCATTATACAAGTGATTGTTTGAAAAAGTAGCGTGATCATTCCAAGAAAAGTGCTAATGTGGTTGATGAAAAAGAGGTTGAAGGTAATCAACAAAAGGCTTTCATCATGTGCAACATTACTAAGCAAGGTAGTGATGAGGTATAGTTTTTAGACAGTGGTTGTAACAAACAAATGAGTGGTAATGAAAGCTTATTTTATTTTATTGATAAGAATGTTAAATCTGAAATAAAAATGTAGAACAATGAAATAGTTCTAGTTGTGGGAAAGGGGTCTATTTTGTTTCAAACCAAGCATGGTGAGAAGAAGGAGATTGATGATGTTTATTTTTCCCCTGGTATAAAGAACAATTTGATGAGTATTTGATAACTGATCCAAAAAGGTTACAATTTTTTGATGGAGAAGGGTGGATGCATCATTTATGAGAAGGATGGAAGCAAGAAAATCATTGTAGCAATGCAAATGCTGAATAATAGAATGTTTCCATTGAGGTTGGAAAGGTGTTTCTCAGCTTAGTCTGTAGCTACAAGAAAATGTACATCAATACAACAATAAGTAGTCTTCAAGGCAGTCATTCAAGACCCTTCCAAGCTATAGCATCTAAGTTATCAACACTTAGGTTATGCTCATTTGAGTATTTTTTCAAAGAAAGGCATGGTTGGAGGTTTACCAACCATTCTAGATCCTAGTGGTAGATGTGAATCCTACATTTTAGGCAAGCAACATAGGCAGTCCTTTCAATCAGGCAATTCTAGAAGGGCAAGAGCACCATTGGAGTTGGTGCACACAGATTTGTTTAGCCCTATGAAATTAATTTCTATTTGTAAGAGCCAATATTTTATGACCTTCATAGATGATTACAACCATAAGACATGGGTTTATTTTTTACAACATAAAATTGAAGCTTTTGACAAGTTTCTAGTGTTTAAATCCCAGGCTGAAAAGAAGAGTGGACATTTCATCAAGGTGCTAAGGTCAAATTGAGGGGGAGAGCATACCTCTAATCAATTTGTGAATTTTTGCAAGCAACATGGCATTAAGAAGGAGCTAACAACAACCTATACTCTATAGAAAAATGGAGTGGATGAGAGTAAAATTAGAACCATCGTGGAGATGGAAAGAAACATGCTCAAAGCCAAGGGACTCCCAAATGAATATTGGGGTGAAACTGTAGCAACAATAGTGTACTTGATAAATAGAAGTCCTACAAAGGGAATTTTTAGAAAGATTCCATAAGAGGCATGGTAAAAATGCAAGTGGATAGTTGAGCACTTGAGGGTGTTTGGATGTGTGGCATATGCACTTGTGCCAAAAGAGAAGAGGAAAAAGTTGGATGGCAAGGGTGAGAAGTGCATCTTCATGGTCTATAGTGAAGAGTCCAAATCCTATAAGGATGTATAATCTCATCGCCAAAAAAATCATCATCAGCAAAGACGTAGAGTTCCTAGAGGATGAGGCATGGGATAGATTGATAGTTTCTGACGGCTCAGAACTGCTCTCGACAGCTCCTGAAGAAGAAGAAAAAGAATAAAATATGCAGTAAGATGAGCCTGCAGTCACTCCCGGTAGCTCTAGATCAGCTCCAGATAGCTCCTGACAACTCCTAATAGCTCTTAATGCAAGTAGAAATTTAGGAAGACAGTCATAGACAACTAGAGAATTGACCACAAAGAGCTCCCAATCGCTCCTGACATGAGTAGACAGAAAGGCAAGAAGCCATGGACAGTTAGAGGATTGGCTCCTAAGAGCTCCCGACAACTCCAGACAAGGTGTGATTAGTAGAGAATCAACAATAATGAAAGTTCAAACCCCAATCTCACCTCCCTAATTCCAAGAAATACCAAGAATCTAAGGGATATCTACCAAAATGAAAGGTATGATGAAGAATTTGATGAGAGTGTAAATTTTGCATTATTTTCTCATAGTGATCTAATTTATTTTGAGGATGCTATGAAAGAAATGAAATGGTGTGAAGCCATGGATGAGGAGATAGATGTAATAGAGAAGAATAGAACATGGGAGCTAACTGATTTTCCTCCCAAAAAGTAAGTTATTGGAGTGAAATGGGTCTATAAGACCAAAAGAAATGTCGATGGAAGAATAGAGAGGCATAAGGAAAGATTAGTTGTCAAGGGATACAAACAATAGTTTGGGAGAGATTATGATGAGACATTTTCTCTAGTAGCAAGGATGGAAACCATGTGGGTAGTAATAGCAATTGTAGGCCAACACAAGTCGAAGGTATTTCAAATGGACGTTAACTCCGCTTTCTTGAATGGAGTATTGAAAGAAGATGTATATGTGGAGCAGTCACCTAGTTATGAAGTTTTGGGTCAAGAAAACAAGATATATAGGTTGAAGATGCTCCATAGGCATGGTACAACAAGATTGACTCATATTTGTTGAGCAATGGTGAGTCCACTCTTTACATCAAGGTAGCTGATGGTAAGATTTTTATTGTTGTCTTGTATGTTGAGGATTTAGTTTTCACTTAGGATGATCATTGATGATTTCCTCATTACTAATTTTAAAGAGGCCATGAAAAGAGAGTTTGAAATGATAGAATTAGGTCTCTTGAGGTATTTTCTAGGCATAAAAGTAAAACAAATGCATGATGGTATATTTATCTCTCAAGAAAAATATGCAAAGAAAATCTTGAAGAGATTTAGGATGCTTGAAAGAAATCCTACCCCAACCCCAACAACTGTAGGTCTAAAGCTGAGCAAGGAATATTGCAGTAGCAATGTGAATTTGACCATGTATAAAAGTTTGGTTGGAATTTTGATGTATTTGACTACAACTAGGCATAATATAATGCATGGAGTGAGTCTTATTTCTAGATTTATGGAGACTCCAAAAGATTCATATTGGAAAGTGGGTAAAATAATCCTAAGGTATGTTAATAGCACCAAAGGATATGGCATTTTGTACAGAGCAAAAAATGAGTTGGGGTTGGTTGGATACATGGATAGTGATTTGGCAGGAAGTTTGGATGATAGGAAGAGCACATCGGGCTATGTGTTTCATTTTTGTTTGGGAGCTATCTCATGGGCTTCCAAGAAACAACCCATAGTTTCTCTATCAATAGCCAAGGTTGATTATATAGCAGAAAATACAACATGTCAAGCTATTTGGCTAAGAAGAATCTTGAAAAATTTGAGAGAAGAACAAGAGGATGGAATAACAATCTTTTGTGACAATATTTCATCAATAGCTTTGACAAAAAAATCTTGTGTTTCATGGAAGAAGAAAGCACATTGAAATCATGTATCACTTTATTAGAGAATTGGTTGAAAAGGGTGAAATCAAGATGGAATTTTGTAGGTCTGAGCAATAGCTAGCAAACATATTCACCAAGCCTTTAAGCAGGGACAACTTCAAGCCCCTAAGGAAAAATTTGAGCATTGTTGATTTGGATCAGGATTGATTTTTTTACATCGGCTTAGGATAAAGGGGGAGTGTTGGAGAAATTAATTTCCCCTAAGCCTCCTCCCATTGCCACCTACCTGTCAGGGGAATTTGTTGTCAGCATAGCTGGAAGATTGATTTTGGGGATTGCTTTCCCAACTTGCTCCTGACGTATAGCTCAGTCTGTAGAAGAATTAAATTTGGTAGGTGGATTAAAATTTTGAGAGGGAATTTTTAAAACATAAAAGGAATGAATCAATGTAGCTAGTTATTTTTTTGCATCATCAAGAATTGAGCAGCAAGTGAGTTGTAGAGAGGGAAGTTGTAGTAGCAATAGAGAATGCCTTGAGAACATTTTGCAGTGTTTATAGTGAGCAGCTAAAAGCTCCTGATTGCTCAGTTTTTTCTAGGAACAATAGATAGTTCCAATCAAATAGAAGGAAAGAGAGCTCTAAGAAGCTCCTAATTTTTTTTGAGTTTTTGGGTGCAAATCAAGATTGTTGGGTGAGTGCATGCAGATGGGTAGCCAATTTATGGCCACTTTTAAAAAAAAGTTTTGAAAATTCATAATGTGAGCTCGTTATAACACGCTCGTGTTATGGCTTGGTGTTCCAAGCCTGAGGCTTCGCCACAACGATCCCATAACATGAGAGCATTATAATGCGCTCATGTTTTGACATGTTAAAAGAAAAAAAAAAGTGAAACACATTCATTCTTGCATTTCGATTGTGTTTTTAGTTGTGACCATGGCCAAAACCCCCATTTTTTTAGATCGCATTCGAGGGGGAGGTATTTTGCAAAGATATTCATCAAAGGTTGTTATTTCATCTCAAGGATGGTGCCACGATGATGAGGAGGTGTGAGAGGTAAGGATTGTTTTCTTTTTGTTTTTAATTTGTTAGTTTTAGGTTGTATTTGATATTTATTTTTTTGAATGTGTAGGAGATGCAAATCAACCTGCAAACCCTCAAAATCCTCAAGAATAAAATCCTCAACAACAAAATCAACCACAACAACAACCTCCTCCACCAATCAATCAACACCCTCCTGACACTCAACATAATTTAATGAGTGAAATTAAGAACAAGAAAAAACAAATTGAGGATTTAATCAGTAGGTTGAGTGATCCAAATGGTTCAAATGTAGAAAGAATGACCCTAGCAAGTTCATTGAAAGATATGTTAAAAAATTTAGATTCAATTAGCAAAAAAATAATTAGATGGAAAGATAGGAGGTAGGAAACTAGGGCTTATTACGTGGATAAACTATCATATAAAGATGCAAAGGATTTAAAAATTACAAAAGGTGATTTGTGCTCATTATTCACTGACCCACGCACAAATCAAAATATTATCCTCAATGCAAAGAGGTTTCCTATTCATTGGTGCCACCACCAATAGATTAGGAACTATTTTTATGATAGGTGGTACGTGGTTTTTGATTACCCACTATGCAACAATTGTGAAATCTCACAATATTTCCTTAAGAAGCTATGCAGTGAGTTCATATTGAACAAAATCCAAAATTATTTTGATATGAGGGAGTTCTAGGGGAGAGGTGGGCAATCAAATTTGAATAGACCTGGTGCATAGCCGAATCCTATGTGGCAAGGGAGGTGAGCTCTCGCTAGGCCGCCTCATGAGCACGTTGTTATGCCTTCTATCATGAAGGAGAGTGCCGACGTAGAGACATTGTAGGTGATCAACACTTTGCCCAGAGTGTCATCCAACATACTAGCCCTATTCTACAACACCATCTAGGGGAGTCTTCGAGTGGTGGCCTTCGAACCCATGTGTGTCAATCTTGCAAGACGACTTGCTCATACGACCTCACAAACACTTAGGAGGTTGCTACATAGGATCCGTCTGCAACTATGGAGATGGAGAGGGCAACTCACATTTTGCATGAGGCGTATGGCATTGATACTCAGGTAAAATTTAGCATGTTCATTAAATTTAATTTATTAAATTTTGATTTTGAAATGCAAGATTAACTAATTTAGTTTTATGATTTTAATAAAATTGCAAGGTCACAGTGTTGAGACTGGATACACCAACCCTACACCTACTTATTTATGTAGTAGACCTATCAGTGGGGTATGTAACTAGTAAACAATTATAAATTTATTACATGTTAATAGCATTATTTTATGAATGGTATTTTAATATGTGATTTTGGATGTTGAACAGGCTAATATTGGAGTTTCAAGGGAACACCTCCCAGTTCCAGTGGATTTACTCAAACCTACACGCAAGTAATAGAATAAAGAGTTTAACTAATGAATTGTACTTAATAGATTTACGTTGTTTATAATCATATTGTTGATTCGTTGCATTGCACATCATTCAAACTCAAAGCATTACTTCACATTCCATAACTAATAAACTAGATGTTGATAGATGAAAAAATTTCAACTACAATATAGTTGTTTAGAAAGTCAACATAAGCAGTGATGCAATTACTTCACATAGCATAAGTAATAAGTCTAGGAGCAACTTCCAATTGCATTTTCTTGTCATGGCATTCCACCAAACCACTTTTTACTACTCGACATATTTTCAAGCAATTCACTACCTTGTCTATGCTATGGATCCTTGGAAGGAATATATTAAAGATAAATAGTAAGAAATAGCATAGACAAGGCAATGAGTTTCTTGTAAAAATTCCTCAAAGACTAAACCTTTCCAACAACAACTTACATCAATAGATCATATCATTTCTAATCATTTCCCAACCTTTTCAACTTCCTAAAACTCATTAACCTCTAAAAATGATTTGACCCTTGGAATTCCATGCCTTTACACCTTTTTGCATTTTTACAACATTTGAAATTGACAACTTTGTCAATATTTTGCAATTTTTCACGTTATGCCTAAATTAACGAAGACTATTACAACCTCCAAAATGACTATTTAAGCCTTATCACATCATCAAAACACATTAACCAATTCAAACTCCTAAATTTTCCTCATGGAGGCATGTTCTTGCAAAGGTGCACCTACACGACAAACTATGGATGCTTATAAAAAGTCTATCAAAGCATAATAGTAAGAAATAGCATAGACAAGGAAGTTAGTAGTTTAAAAAAATGCCTTGAAGAAATGCACTCTCATGGTGATGGAATTCCATTCCATCACCATGACACCACATTTCTTTGAGGCATTTTTTCAAATAGCTCACCACCTTTTCTATGATACCACATTTTCCATACATGTGTACCAAAGAATTTTATCAAACTACTCACTTCCTTGCTACTATGGCTAAAATCCTAAAATAGGTTCTTTCAGAAAAACTATGGATGCTTGGAAAATTATGTATTAAAGCATAATAGTAAGCAATAATACCATAGAGAAGGCAATGAACTATCTGAAAAAATGCTTGAAAGAAATGTGGTCTTATGGTGATGGAATGCCATGATGTGCATTTGTTTGCAATGGAATTCCATCACCACGAGACCCCATTTCTTTGAGGATTTTTCTCAAACAATTAACTTCCTTCTCTATGCCACCACAATTATCATGCATGTCTACAAAAGCATTTGATCAAATGATTCACTGGCTTGCTGCTATGGTTAAAAGCCTAAAAATATATCCTTTCAAACAAGATATTGAGAGGGAAAATAGTAAGCATGATAGTCAGAAATAGATAGTTTAATAAGTAATCAAAATTTTGTTCATTATCTCATACATTATAATTCATGACATGGATTGCTATTGTAGTTGTTTTGATTGAATAATTTGTTGTTTTACTTTCAAATGTTGCAAGCCAAAACACCTTTGAATGTGATGAGAGCAATGGAGATTGGTGTTTCATCTGCTATACAATCCTTGATGGCTTTGACAAGGGAGGTATGAGGCAAACTACTAAATTTCAATTTACATTCGTTGTTATATATGTTAGTGAGAAAGCAAACCATTATTGATTCATAGTTTAATTTCTATTTGGATGGTTTACACAGGGCTTCAACACACCTCAACCTAGGCATGTGAATATTTCCCTCTTGGAGAGTGATCATTAGATGGTGGTAAGTGATTATTTTGTTAAATATATCATTTTTTATAATGTAATTTCTACATGTTAATGTCTTTACTTCTTCTTTCAATAGATAAAATTTCACCAAGAACTAAACACTAGGAGCAGCAATAGGGGCACTCCTCAAGCACAGTAGAAACGAGTGATAGATGTATCACCATCTAATCGACAAGCATAGGGCAAGAGTTTATTTCGTGAGCATGGAGAGCAATGACTTTTGAATCCATAGACCTCTATTGTATGCCTACATGGAAATTTTGTACATATTTTGTATTGGATATATTCGACATTGTATGCCTATGTGGCATTCTCATAAGCCTATATGGCTATTTTGTACCTATATTTCATACTTGTATAGACATATATTGATGTATGCCTGCATGGCTATTTGGTTAATACAAATATTTTTTATCTGTGGTTTCCATATTTTCATTCTAAATTGATGGTTCAATAGATATGAGTTACATGTATACTTTTTGACTTACTTGTGTTCCAATGTATACTTTGCGACTTACGTGTGGTCATGTGTATACCTTGTATTCATGCATATACTTTGTATTAATTTGTGTATACTATGTATTCGTGTGTATACTTCAAGGCTTATGTGTTTTTGAGTACTTGTGCTTCCCTTATTTGCATGTACATGCTTGAATTATTCACGTGTATACTTATTAATTGGTTATCCCTAACATTGATCATTGTTTTCCTGCATGGTTTGTCTTGAATATTAATTGATTGATACTAAACAACTTTATCTAAAAGAAAAAAAACAAGTTTTCAATTGGTATTCCACGAAATGATTCATAAAAAGATTTCAATATATTTAATCCTTTGATTGGAACAACTCAATTAAGCAAAGGAAACATAATCTTCACAGCACTTGCAAAACATAATATTCAAAGTAGATGAAGTAGTTAACTTCTTGACACATTATCATACAAAAATTTATCTTCAATAGTCTTTAAACATTTTCACAGTATAATTCTGATAGTGAAAAATGAATTGTTATGTTCTTGATGTGTCACCATATAAACCCGTCGAAATATTTATATGTCAACTTTTTGCAATATTATTTCTTGTATATGAAATGGACTAGGGAGAAAGCAAGTTATAATTTATAATACAAATAAGAAATGGACTCAACATTGTCTTAGACCCCTGAATAGGTCTATTTAACAAAGAAACACCCTATCAAGCACTCTTCCAATTACAAAACACCATTGGGCAACATTTACCAGTTTACAAATCCATAAAATCCACAATTTTTAGGGTTTGACTGGCCCTCTAACCCCACTATCCTCTAAACCCTCACTTTTCTCAAATTTCACTAGGGTTTATTGAAAACCCCATATCCAGATGTCATACAACCTCAAAACCCCTTCCAATACTCTTCATTCTACCTACACAAACTTAATTGACCACCAAATTATGCTGCCCCTTGGCTTTACCCACTTTTACTCCCTCAAACCTCTCTTTTTCATTCAAAACCCCTCTTTTCCCAAGTAGGGCATCATGCCATAACATAATTTTGACCTCCCTTGCCCTTGTAGACCATTTGAAAACATCAAATTCCACAATCTCACCCTATTTCCAACCTATTCTAACTTTTGCTCAAGCAATTTCTTCTTTTCACCTTGTCTAGCCTAGATTTTAAGGCCTAAATTCTAAATTTTGAAGATGGGAAGCATTAGTAATCTCTTCCAATGCATTTACCAATGTTATTTTCTTATTCGTACTCCCTATCATACTTACATAATCTACTCAAATGACCCCACACTAACTCAAAACTAAAAGCAAGATTACAAAATGGCCTATCATGGCTTTATTTGACATTATAATGACTAAAACCACTGAACTAGACCTTCTTCATCAAATGGAGAAACAAGGTGCTCTACACCAATGATCATATGCTTTTTGTGTGGAATACTCAAACTTCTAAACCATCGTGTGTATGTTTCTCTTTTTGATTGCTTTGCATGCCATCATAAGGGATCAAGCCAATTCAATGTCGCTTGGAGAAATTTCATGTGTTTGGGTGCAACAGAGGACCATTCCTAGCGTAAAACTACCTATTGGGATGCGTTGGAGAAGTTTTTTTGGTCACATGAATTACAAAATAAAATTTGTACCACTTTGCAACTTTACACTGCTTCCATTTGACACTTTTTCCATCATGTGAAAACTGGACACCACAAGAAAATGACTCCGAGATAACAAAAACTAAGAGGTTATTGTAGAGGGGCCCAACATGATCCTATAGGCTCAAATGGAGATTTCGTAAACATCACAGTTTCTAAGTAATATTCTATCAAAGTTTTCTTCCCTTTTGCACTTTGGACCCTTAAGGGATCAAGCAGGTTGAATGTAGCGCAGAGTGATTCCATGTGTTTGGGTGCAAAAGAGGACCATTCCTAGTGTAAATGTACCCATCCGGATGTGTTTGAACAGTCAGTTTGGTCACACGAGTTGCGAAAAAAAATTTACACCACTTTGCAACTTTCAACTACTTGCATTTGACAACTTTTTCCCAAAGTGAAAATCTACTACCATGGGAAAACCATTTTGAGATAGTGAAAACCGAGAGCAATTTTTGTAGAGGGGCTTAACACAATCCTGTAGGATCAGACGAGAAGTTTCTAAGAATCACGGTATCCGAGTAACAACATGCTAAAGTTTGTAACTATTTTGCACTTTTGACTCTTAAGGGATCAATCTAGTTGAATGTAGCTCAGAGTGATTCCTCATGTTTGGGTGCAAAAGAAGACCATTCCTAGTGTAAACATACCTATTCAGATGAGTTGGAATAGTCTGTTTGGTCACACAAGATGCAGAACAAAAGTTGCACCACTTTGCAACTTTGCACTGCTTGCATTTAACACTTTTCCATCAAGTGAAAATCTGTCACCATGAGAAAACCACACCAAGATAGCGAATAATGAGAGAGGATTTTGTAGAGGGGCCCACTGTGATCCTGTAGGATCATAAAATAAGTTTCTAAGTGTCACAGTATCCAAGTAATAACATGATGAAGTTTGCAACCATTTTGCACTTTGGACTCAAGGGATGGATCCGATTGAACGTATCTCAAAGCGATTTCATGTGTTTGGGTGCAAAAGTGGACCTTTCCTAGTGTAAAAATACCTATTTGGATGTGTTGGAATAGTCTGTTTAGTCACACAAGTTGTAGAACAAAATTTGCACCACTTTACAACTTTGCACTGCTTGCATTTGACACTTTTTCCATCAAGTGAAAATTTGACACCATGAGATAACCACTACGAGATAGAAAAAACTGAGAGAATTTTTTATAGATGGCCCCAATGTGATCTCATAGAATTAGATGAGAAGTTTGAAAGTGTCACAGTATCCGAGTAACATGTTAAAGTTTGCACCATTTTGCACTTTGGACTCTTAAGGGATCGATCTAGTTGAACGTAGCTCAGAGAAATTTTGCGTGTTTTAGTGTGAAAGAGGACCATGCCTAGCATAAAAATACCTATTTGGATGTGTTCGAACAATTTGTTTGGTCACATGAGTTACTGAACGAAAATTACACCATTTTGTAACTTTCAACTACTTGCATTTGACAATTTTTTCTCCAAGTGAAAATTTACCACCACGGGAAAGCCACTCTGAGATAGAAAAAACTGAGAGAGGTTTTTGTAGAGAGCCCCAACATGATCCCATAGGATTAGATGAGAATTTTCTAAGCATCACGGTATCCGAGTAACACCATGCTGAAGTTTGCACCATTTTGCACTTTGGACTCTTAAGGGATCAATCCAGTTGAATGTAGTTCGAAGTGATTCTGCATGTTTTGGTGTGAAAGAGGACCATTCCGAGCGTAAACATACCTATTTAGATGTTTTGGAATAGTCAGTTTGGTCACACGAGTTGCAGAATGAAAGTTGCACCATTTTGCAACTTTCAGCTACTTGAATTTGATAACTTTTTCCCCAAGTGAAAATCTGCCACCACAGGAAAACCACTCTGAGAGAGGTTTTTGTAGAGGGGCCCAATGCGATCCCATAGGATCAGACGAGAATTTTTTAAGCATCATAGTATCTGAGTAACAACATGCTGAAGTTTACAACCATTTTGCACTTTGGACTCTTAAGGGATTAATTCAGTTGAACATAGCTCGAAGTGATTCCGTGTGTTTGGGTGTGAAAGAGGACCATGCCTAGTGTAAATGTACCTATTCAAATTTTTTGGAACAATTTGTTTGATCACACAAGTTACAGAATGAAAGTTGTACCACTTTTCAACCTTGTACTACTTATATTTGACACTTTTTCCATCAAGTGAAAACTAGACACCACGGGAAAACCACTCTGAGATAACAAAAATTGAGCTCATTGTAGAGGGGCCCAACATAATCTCATAGGCTTAGATGGATACTTTTTAAGTTCCATGGTTTCCGAGTAATACCCCATCAAACATTGTTTCCCTTTTACACTTTGGACCCTTAAGGGATTGAGCCGGTTAAATGTAGCTCAAAGTGATTCTGCATGTTTGGGTATGAAAGAGGAACATGCCTAGCATAAATGCAACATTCCTAGCATAAATTTATCGTGTACTTAGAAGAATATCAATAAAATTCATTATATCCTTGCATTTTTACTAGATATCTGATGTTTCCTTTAACTATATCATTTCGTACATGGTGATTGTGTTCTCTTTTTCAATCTCTTTGTGTTTACATAGACCCAATACATATTTAGAAACCCATTTTGATGTTAGGGTGCTTATTTTGTGAAAGGGAATAAGTTCTATGGGGTTTGTATTGCTGCCTCTGTAGATTTTGATGGAAAAGGGCATGAAAAATGAGGTTTCACCCTAGGGTTTGATAAAATATTGCATGTAGAGGTTGGGTGATTGTATTTTGAGTTTGTGAAAGTGATTTTAAGAAGGCCTGAGGTGGTGGCATGTTCTAGTAAGGTGTGGAACCATTCCTTTCAATAAACCCTTCTCATACTAGTATAAAACAAGGGTTTTGTGGTTTGGCATGGTGGAGTGAGTTTCTCTTGAGACAAATTGCAGATTTAAGGGTTTTGATATGTGAGAATTGCTGCCCCAACAAGTTCAAGGGGTTATTGAATGTTTAAAGGTATGTTCCTTTGTAAATTAGGCCTAGTTAGCCTAATGAGAATAGCAAAGGTCATTTTTGATGCACATGTTCCAAGACAATCACTATTGATTAATAATGACTATCTAGATCAGTCATTTGTTTGTGAAGTCATTTGAGAAGTTTGTGAGAAAATGTCTAAAACTAGGGTTTGCTGACCTACTAGACAAGGTAGAGTGGAGGGTTAAAATTGAAGAGATAGAGAGTTGTTGGTTGAAACTTTGTTTGAAACACATTCATTTGAGGTTTTGTGAATATTGGCACCCCTTGCTTACATATTCAAATTGAAAAACACCTAATTACAATATATTCCACCAACCTACTTAACCCGACATTAGTGAAATGGAAATCTTATCACTTAATGGACTCTCAAAACCTTGTTTTGAGGGTTACAAACCAGTTATGACAAGGAAAAGGAAAAAGTGTTGCAAATACCAAAAGCATCATCCTTTATTTACTAATTTTGCAATTGTGCAACTAATGCAAGTTTTGCATTTTTACACCAAATGACATCTTTTGTGCAATATCACTTCTTTGATCACCTAATGACCTCTTTGAGACTTTGAATAAATTAAATATGAACTTCACATGACCTTTTTCACATTGTTTACATTTCAAAATTCAAATTTTGCAAATTTTCCTATTGAAGGCATTTAGAGAACAAGGTGCTCCTGCACCAAACATGAACTCCAAAATTACAATATTTGAGTAAGTCTCATTACAATGCCTTAGGTATTTCGTTCTCACATATATTTTACAATGTCACTTATACATTCAAGATTCTCTTTAAATTTCTACATCATAGGTGCTCATTATGAGGTTAACTTCAGTTGAGTAACTTGACATTCCCTCGCTAAGCTTCACACTCTCTTTTATAATGGCTTCAAATCAAAATTGAGATTTGTCAAGATCATTAAAATAAGGATGTTGCATTGCTTTTTTGGTTGAGATTCTCTTTGATGGCTCATAAATCAACATTTTCTACAATGAGAGACCAATCAATTTTTAGTAATTTACTTACAAATATGCAAAGTAAAAGAGAAAAAGAAAGAGCATCCAAAATGGAAATGAAATGAAAATAGATGGAAGGAACTTATAAATAGGCATTCCAGTCTCTCAACTTAGTCACACCTAGTCATACATCTTCACTGGGAGTTCCAAGATACCTATTACACAGACCTCTCATGAATAGACTAAGTTGAAATTTGAGATGCTCTTATAATGTCTACATCATAGCTGCTCATGATAAGGTTAACTTCAAATGAATAACTTGAAATTCCATCACCAAGATTTGCACGCACTTTTCTAATGGCTTAAAATAATGATTGAGATTTGTCAAGATCATCAAAATAAGGATTTTTCATTGCTTTTCTAGCTAATATTCTCTTGGGTGGCTCATAAATTTGCATTTTCTGCAAGGGGACACTAATCAATTTTTAGTAGGTTACTTACAAATAGGCAAAGTAAAAGATGATAGCATTCCCATCAAACAAATTAATCTACATACAAGTATAAATTAATAAGAACTGATGTGCATACTGATGTAACCCTCAAAAAAGTTTTCTTGTTCCATCTTAAGCCCTTATTGCATTTGAGAGTAGGGTTACTAGCTGAGGGTTTAGGGTTTTATTTATTATAAGTGCTTACAATGTTCTATTTAGCTATTAACTCCTTATTACCCATTTCCAATTATTTTAATACATCTTTGGTCTTTCATTATCACCTAGTAACTAGTCCTTCAAGCCTAAGTTCGTACCTTTCTATTTTATAAGGTCAAGTGTAAAGGATCTTGTGGCCTTTACATCCTTTGCATTTCATGACTTAGAAGTTTTCAAGTCTATTATTATCCTAGGGAGTCCCCTTCATTACGAACAACTTGAGAACACATTTTTAAAGGATTTCACTTAAGTTTCAATGGCCATTGTGTTTTTATCGCTCATCGTTGATTACTTCAAGAGTGCCTATTTTGAATCAACAACGGGCGATGTGGTGACATTGTTATGCTATCACTTATCACAAATTGCTTCCAGAGTGCTTAGATCAAATATGCGATGAGCGGTGTCTTTTGTATTGTTGAAGGATCACTCATCACTAATACTTTTCAAGTTTTAAAAATTTTATTAGCGATGACCAATGCCCCATTCTTATGTTCTTGTTTTTTTATTGCTCATCGCTAATGATCATAAAATGATAAATTTGGATCAGTAATGAGTGATGTGATGTGATTTCTTGTATATCGCTTAGTTGTGGATATGTTTTAAATGTAAGGACCCACATTAGTGACATGCAATATGTCATAAAATTTGTAAATCCTCTCATCATTGATTGCTTGAAAATATATGAGGAGAATTATCGATGATTGAAGGCCTTATGTTATATCGCTCATTACTCATTGTGGATTTATTTTAGAACTTGAGTTCTGAATTAGCGATAAGTGATGGATGTCCTATAAAAGGCTTTTCTTTCACTAATTTGATATGATCCTATGTGTGATGTTTTTTGTTCCTTTTATTTTGTGTAGGTTGTATGTGTCTAAAATATGGTGCCTCCACAACATCTCTCATCATCGATAAGATATTGGGTACAAAGTTTGAATTAGTGATACACGATGAAGGGATGAATGTGACCAAGGGTCGGGGCATTGGACCAGGGGCTAAGGATCATTGCAAGGATGTTTAGATCACTGATAGATCTAGGTGAGGATGAAGTAAATCAGTGACAAGTAATGACCATTAATGATAAGGGCACCGTGGCAGGATCTTGGGGATTCTACATAAACCAAAAAGGAAAGTAGCAAAAGGATTAGAGAACCGTTGATAAAGTTTAAAGCAGGGTGATCCAATGGACTGAAAATAATCGCATGAATAACTTCATCACTAATTACACCCTACGATTTGGGGAAGATCAGTGCTGAAGCGATGAAGCATATAAAGAAAGTTTCCCTCTAAGAAAAATTGGTCTTGTGTACTTTGCTGATATTAATGAAAGCACAAATTAGGTTGGTGATACATGTTGATTGACAGATCACTACACTTGAGCTGGTATTGCTAGTTTCTATGAACAAGTTGTTAAAAGCATAAAATACGAGGCTTAGATAACCATGGATGAAGTTTTAAATATTTTAAAAGCAACAACCTAGATTTAAAACTGTATTGTTAAGTTATCAACTCGCTCATGTGAAGAATTTTGAGATCATTAACTCTACATGCTTCAAATTTCCTATTTAATGTAGATTGTCTCTTATTCCTTCCCATCAAAATTTAGTCTTCACTAAATAAGAGGTGTTGGTTAGTAAGGAGGTGTGTGAGTATAATTTTTTCTAGAATTGGGGTCTTGTCCTAGTTAATTAGGTTTTCCATGGTGGTTCATGAACCTAAGAAGCTGAGTTTATTTGAGCCTAAGGAAGATTCTCTTGAGGGTGAAATTGAAATGCAAGAACATCCTGACACGCCAAAATGAAGAATAGGTTTTGGGAAATTCAAGGAGTATGGTCACAAATAAAATTACCTTCCATAGGAGAAAATAGTTTCAGAAGAATTAGTCAAAAATAGAGAAAAGGGGATGGTGGAACATGAAAAGAAGGCAAGGAGGGAGAGTGAGCACTATAAGGCCTATCTGAAGGGATGCAATTCTCCATCTGAATTTTCTAATAACCCTTCAGACAGTGAGGGTGACACTAATCTAGAGGGTGATTATCATCCCCTCCCCCTGGCACTATCAAGGAATTCTAACAAGGAGGTGGTGGCAATTTCTCCAGTACCAGCACAAGCAAAACGTGGGTGAGTGGCTCTGAGGTTGATGACTCAGAGTGATGATTGTGCCCTTTTTTTTTTTTGATGAAACCATGCCCTTTTAGTTAGGATTGTCCTATTCAACACTCGTGTGATTTCTTGTTTCTAGTGCTGAGGTGGAATTTTTTTGGGCTGGTATGTAGGAGAAGCTCCAAACTAGTTAACCTTAGTGGCATGTGTGTTGTTTTTGGACAATATACAAGTTTGTATTGGAGTTGCTAGTGGAGAATCTTCTTTGGTTAACAAGGATGATAATTCAAGACAATTACAACGAACTCTTCCTTTTGAGTAGTTGGTGTGTCTTCATTCATGGAATATGTAATGTGGTATTTTAAACTTCCATTTTCCTTAAATGATCGTATGTAACAAGCTAAGAATACCTCAAATTCTAGTGCAAATGAAATGAAATGTAAATATAATTAATCCTAATGCTTGTTGTTCCCTTGTTCTATAAAAGGGATTTCAAGGCTTATTACAGGGATCAAATTTTGAAGTCTCAATAGGGTTCTAGGTGAAAACTAAGTTTAGGAAAGGAACTTAGAATAGAATACTGGAAATAGATCAGCAGTTTTTCTTGGACATGAGATCATGTATGTAGTGATCTTAAATAAGTTTTATAGAAATTACTTATATCAGAAAAAATATTAGTCTACAAACAAATACTCTCCTATGTATGTTCCTCACGAATTATGAATGACAAATTCTAATGGTGTTATCATTTGTCTTCAAATATTTCATTTGAATGTATTACTCTTTTTTCAGCTTTAATTCAAGGAGTTAATTAAAATGCTTGAATAGGGTTATAAAATTTGTAAGGAATGGCTTAGGATTTCTAAGAAGTAAATGGTCCTTGCACAATGAGTTTTCATAAATTCAAAGCAATATGAAGATAGTTTGTTTCTTCCTTAAATGAGTAATTTGTAAATTAATGATCATTATATACTTGACTCTATTGCTCCAATTGATGAGGCACTAGTCATTTCGTAAGAAAATATTGCATAAAATGAACAAATAGTGTTCCTAGTCGTAGACTTAAGATGAGGCAATATTCAATTAAAAATATTTTAAAGGATAGTATAGGTGGAATTATCCCCAATTCCTAGTAAATAACTAGTTGCTCATTTGAAAATCTGCCAAATCTTCGGTGAGATGAAATTTATTTGCAATAAGTAGGAATTAATCTATGTATAAATGTGGTACTAATTGAATACAGTATCTGAAAAAACAATTGGGATCACCCTCCTAGGTTTCACAGAGCCTAAAGTGAAGGAGTACAGACCATAAAATCCTACACTCGTTGTGTTGGCCACTAACCTAACATTTCTTCATCATAGGAGTTAGCTACTTCTTAAAGAATTATTCGGTTCTACTGGAAAAATCACAAACAAAAATGGCTACTCCACTGGGGAATACTTTGAATCCCCAGTTGCAGACTATCAGAGTCAAGAAATTGGTGAATCTTAACATCTAGTTTAGATATTGAGGAATTTTCAGATGTGGAAATGTTTTTGTTGAACAAGTTTCAAAAGGTATATGTGTGACTCTATTGTGGGAGAGAACTCAGAAAGGTATTCATCTTTGAAGGAGCTTCATATTACTTGAAGTTAATTCCTATGTGAAGAGAGGTGTTGAATTTATCAAAAGAACCCGATGAAAATGTGAAGAACATTTCAAATCGATAAGGATTTCCAATCAAAAAGAAAAACTCGTAGTAGCTACACATATCCAGGTATTCTTTAGTTTTTGGTTCTTAAGAAAGATAAATCAATATATGAAAATCATATTTGTAAGACTAGAAAATTTGGTTCCCTATTAAGTGATTGAGCACTAAGGAAGGGAATAGTAACGATGGGCTTGCATACTTTTATATTACTAGATTGTAATATTTATTGTGAAGAGATGTATGCAATGTTTTTAAACAAACACATTTAGAAAGGTCTTAAGCAAGTAAAATTTTCATTATAAGAGCTTAAGATTATGTTGTAAAAGAAGTTTGAGTTTCCCTATGTAATTGCATTATAATAAAAGGCTGGTAGAACTATAAGAAAAGGTGCATTCATAAATATGGTTCCTGGTGCAACCATGGTGTGTAATCAGCCCCTGTCATGTAAGAAAAGAAGTTTCAATATTAAAAGGTACATGGCCATAAATTTTGATGGCATTTGTGATTAGCCAAATGTTATTCCATTAGAAATTAGAACTGAGCTACCAATGTTTAGTGCTACATAGTGTGAATCAACAAGTAGGCACCTACAGGAGTTCAATAATTTAATTGATGATTATGAGATAGATCATGAGGATGTTATCATGAGGCTATTTGTGTAAGGAAAATAATGGAGCCATCTAGTGAAAACTCCAAATAGTAGTGCCTTCGATAACTTTCATAATGATTAGGTTGCCTCAAAGACACGTACAACTATGTCCTAAAGTGGAAACAAACACAGTTTATTTCCCACATTGATCCTTCTGAGAAAAACACATGTAAATTCAACAGCAAGCAACAACACAGATGAAAGATACTACAGAAAACAAAACACAAAGATTTTACGTGGGGAAAACCCTTGTGGGTGAAAAACCTCACTCTCCAGAGTTCGAGCCATTGTATTATTCAGCAACAGAAAGTTACAATACAGTTTCAGGCTCTTAGCCTTTTTAGAGATTACATCTTGTTCATTTTGGATATAACTAGTAGCCAACTATCCCTAAGAGATTAGGAGAGATTCCAGCATAACATTTCCTCTCTCTTCCTCTATTTCTACCTCATGGCCTCAGCCTTTCGGCCAGCCACTCGGTCCTCTCTATCTCTCTCTATCCCTCTAGCTCTCGGCTCTTTATGTACTCTTACCAGCACACTACTTCAGAACATCCAATGCATACATATATACATTCATTCTCTACAAGCTCTATGAAATTGTTATTTTCCAACTGCCAGATCAAAACTTACGAATCATCCAACTCAGCATCATTAGATGTTTCCACTTCCTCATGTTTTAGTTTTCCAACTTCCACATAGAAATGGTTCAGCAAATGGTTCACATTTTGCTTTCTCTGATTGGTCCAAATAGCACCATGTCATATAGTATTCAAATGGTCAAGGGCGTTCAACTTGTGTTGGCATGTTGGTGAGACACTAACCATGTCTCTCTGATGCCAACACAGCCAGCATTCGATATCGCCAAGAGTTATCCATATCAGAAAGAGGTTACATCGAGTCCAGAGAGCTATCACTAATACTTCGCCATGTCACTAAGACCTCACATTGAAGATCGCAAGGTATTCCGAAGAGTTCATCAGTCGGCAATACTATCGCTCTTTCGCCAAGACATCATACCGAGCCTTCATGTCATACCAACATCATGATTCCCATCAGCAAGACAATTGAGTTCTCTAGGAGTTCACACCGAGCCTCTCAAGTCATACCGAGCACCAAACAGTCGGTAAGACTTATTGCTTTCACTAAGACATTATAATGACATAAAGATTCCCATTGGCAAGACAATCACTCTTCTCCAAGACATTATATCGATGCCTTCAAGTTACCCTGAAGTCTTCTATTAGTCAGACATTTTGCTCTCAGCAAGTCTTCATGTTGTTTCAAATCATCCACCAGTTGGTGAGACTCCTTGCTTTCACCAGGACTTCATACCAAGGTCCTAAGTCATACCGAGCACCCCAATCACCAGTTGGCAAGACTTTTGTCTTTCGTCAAGACCTCACATCGAGCACCCATGTCTTACCGAGTCGGCAAGACATTTGACCTTTGCCAAGAGGTTTCACTGAGATCTCTTATGTTACTTCGAAGCCATACAACTATCAACAAGACTCTCCATTGGTTGCGAACACCTCATACGAAAGTCTTTGAGTCACCACGAAGACCCCAAGTGTATCCATGTTTGCAAGACCTTCCATTGTTGCTGGGACTTCTCCCCGAGACCCTTGTGTTTCCATGATAGCCATATGATATCGGTGAGACATTCCTCATCGATATGAGTCATACCAAACATCCAAGACTCTCCCCAACACCCGATAATAACATTCTATCAGCAAGAGGTCTCCACTTGACAAAAGGTCATAGTGAATACATCTAGGTCACAACGATAGACTTCATTCGATAAGACAATAGCTTTGTCTCAACAACATGAGCAAAACAAAAGGTTATTAAACTGCCAGTTGGCCAGACAACAGGAATGTCACAGCGACCATGCTTTCTCAGAGGTTTCAACCTATGAGATTGAGGCAATAATTCCAACAATCTCCCACTTGATGAAGATCACACAGGCACCTCCAAAGCAACTAGAAACTAGGATCACACTAGCTCCACCAGTTCAGACCCTGCAATACTCAGGACACCTGACCAACAAGTCTCCACAGATAACAGTTGACCCAAAAATCTGCAACAAAGACAAGGAATCCAATAATGACTCAATGACCAATAAAGCAAACCGATCACAGCCTTCCAGGAAACCACATAGATCTTGAACATGCTCTCATGCTCCATCAAGAATTCTGCTCCAACATCCAAGATGTTCACCTTCAGGAAGCAATCCTGTCATCTTCCAACATGCCACCTGTGGAAGAAGGATACAATGCCAAGGTGTATAAGCACCATTCCAATGAACACAAGCAAATGACCCCAGTGATACCATCAACAAGATACAGCTACCACTTCACTATGCTCAAACGCTATATAGAAGCAATATCAACTTCAAAGCTTCAATCAAAACACAACAGTGAAGTCATTATCCAAAAACAAGATACTAAACATTAGTTAGAACACCAATTAGACTGACTGCTTCCATCCAACTGATAACCCACGTGATTGGAACTAGCACCAACAACTCGTGCTATTCCATCCAATCTCACATACCTTGAAGGTATCACCATTAGTAAACTTATGCCAATCCATAACCAACTCATTAGTATCAAATACAAGCTCCAAGTGTTAACCAGTTGAAGAAGACAAGACACATACAAGAACTCCCACTGCCTGAGTAATCTAGATCTAAATAATCAAATGCATCGCAAGTCTACCAATACCATCACATAGAAAATGTAACCCTGTAGTACCAAGGAAAAAAATCCACAATGTTATGCACAACCTGCCACAAGAAACATTTCTCTCACCATAAACCTTCACAACCACATAGAGAAACTCTGCACATCATCTTCCTGCAGAGCATCCTCCTACATACACTTCTAACAGCCAGTTGTGTCAAGAATGATCTTCTTCACATCCAAAAAGAAAAACCTTAACAACATCCATTCGTTCAATCACCAAGATCAAACCAACTTTACATGGATGTAAGCTTCTTAAAGAAGATCAAACTACTTCATTCCCCATTTTAGGAAATCAGCCCCTACAACATCTCCTACCAATTCTCATTAGCAACAAGGAGATGAAACAAAAAACTGTACAACTTCCACTATGAATCCTCCAGAATCATTAGACAACAATTCAAGATCCATATCATGAAAGTGAACTTAATAAAAAACATCTGAAAAATATAATGGGCCAAATACCTTTCAGATAAACTACCAAGTAGACCAAGAGTGGGAACAAGAATAATCCTTCAAGATAAACAACTCATCATGAATAATCCAAGAGCAATCTCTTCATAGGTCTCTTATTGAACTCACATTCAACCAACGTGTAGGCTTCTCGGACTTTCTGCTGAAAACTTCACTAACAAGTAGCAACACTTCTCTCATAAGAGAAAGACAGCCTCACCTTATTCTTCAAGTATCCATGAGTACTATCAACCGATCATCTCATGCAAAACTTCAACTGTATTACTACGCTATCACGAAGTACCAAACAAATAATCAAAGCACCCAATACACAAAGAATTACCAAACCACTGTCAAAGCTCCAATCATCTGAATCAGGAACTTATCATAACACCATGATCTACACATCCCCATAGGAGATTCCATGCTTCAAGTGACCTCACTATTGTCTCAAGTACAATGCACAATTCTAAAACTCCAGTGCACAAGCAAGAATATACCATGACATAAAGCAAATAGACTCAAAATCAACATCACCTGTCAAGCACTACCAACACCTTAGCCAAAGACTCCAAGTGTCCTCCATGGATCCAAGATGTTTTACATCTTCAAGTAATGTCCATGCAAATGTGAAAGAACCCTTCTGCAGCATCAGGATCAAAAATCTCTCCCAAGAAACATTTGCAACACTAAAGAAGACCATTCACCACCACGTGATGAATCCACAGTCACTGCTAGAGCTCCTACTGAAACGTGACACCCGAGCTCTCCAAGCATCATGACTACCTGCTACAGGGTCACATAACTGACTATACAGGTACTCAATAGTATCCATCCTCTCATCTCAAAGCACCACACCAATGCACAAGTGACCACAGACAAGGCCAACTAACAAGTTTGCACCAACAATTAATCAACCTCGTGGATATAGAAAGTTCACTTCTGAGTTGTCTCACAATGAACATGTAGGTAAAGACATTCCACAACATTGCACAACCCATAGATCCATTTAATAGAAACATGCAAACCCATCATCACATTGGAAATGAAAAATTGATATCTCAAAGAGAATAACCATGTAGACAACATGACTCAAACACCAGATCATGCCAAATCTGATTAGCCAATCATGTTCACAACGAGAACCATAATCAAGGAAATCACAAGCACCACCACAGGAATGCTGAGTGACAAATCACGTATCAACACTCCCATGCAGAGAAGAAAACATGCCTCCTTAAACCATGCACCAAGCATGCATGTAGAACTGCAAATATCTCATCCAAGATCACCCCAAAAGCCAAGGTCTAGAAAATAGCTCAACAGTAACTCCACAAAACCACAATTTTTGCTTAACCATGTAAAACCTGCAAAACCACAGAGCCATGCAAGTACAAAACATCCTTAGAAAGGAAAACAATAGTTCAGGAGAATCCAGGTCCCTTTTAGACCCACTCTAAAGCCACCAACATGTACATGCATCCAAGAAAGAGAGAAAGGCTATTTCAGAAGCTTACAAATCATCTAATGATTAACTCCATAGCCTTCAGGCATTCGAGGTTAATAGGAAACAGTGCCTTCCAACACCAGGAACCACCACCTAGCATAAGCACTCTCTTCCATGACTGAGAAACAACCTAGGCTTCTCCATATCACCTAGGAGCCTGACACACAGATGCCCAGTATGAAAGCTTTACTACTACATAGCCACAGAGCAAAGAAATCCACCTCATACTCCAAGGTTATACCGCTACCAGCCAAGAGACACAGATCACAACATGACCAACTCCCTTTTTCATCTTGACCATCCTTCAAGTTGCATGCTGTCTCAGAATACCACAAGGCTTCCACTCATCATAGGATCAATACATCAATCCATTCCTCTAGATATCTTCCAGCCCATCAAGCTAAGAAATCTTCACAGGAGAAATATCCAGAACCAACAATTAGAACCTGGCTCTGATACTACTTGTAAGGAAACTAAGGGAGCCCATCTAGTAAAAACTCCAAATAGTAGTTCCTTTGGTAACTTTCATTATGATTAGGTTGCCTCAAAGACACGTACAACTATGTCCTAAAGTGAAAACAGACATAGTTTATTTCCCACATTGACCCTTCTAAGAAAAAAACATGTAAAATCAACAGCAAGCAACAACACAGATGAAAGATACTACAAAAAACAAAACACAAAGATTTTACATGGGGAAAACCCTTTCAAGTGAAAAACCCCACTCTCTAAAGTTTGAGCCATTGTATTATTCAGCAACAGAAAGTTACAATATAGTTTTAGGCTCGTAGCCTTTTCAGAGATTACATCTTGTTCATTTTGGATACAACTGGTAGCCAACTATCCCTGAGAGATTAGGAGAAGATTCCAGCATAACACTGCCTCCCTCTTCCTCCGTTTCGACCTCATGGCCTTAGCCTTTCGGCCAGCCACTCGGTCCTCTCTATCTCTCTCTATCCCTCTAGCTCTCAACTCTTTATGTACTCTTACCAACACACTACTTCAGAACATCCAATGCATACATATATACATTCGTTCTCTGCAGGCTCTATGAAATCGTTCTTTTCCAACTATCAGATTAGAACTTACGAATCATCCATCTCAGTATCATTAGATGTTTCCACTTCCTCATGTTTTAGTTTTCCAACTTCCACACAGAAATGGTTCAACAAATGGTTCACATCCTGCTTTCTCTGATTAATCCAAATTGCACCACGTCGCACAGTCTTCAAATAGTCAAGGGCATTCAACTTGTGTTGGCATGTCGGTGAGACACTAACTGTGTCTCCCTGATGCCAACACAACTAGCATTCAATATCGCCAAGAGTTATCCCTATCGGCAAGAGCTTACATCGAGTCTAGAGAGCTATCGCTAGGACTTCACCATGTCACCAAGATCTCACACCGAAGATCACAAGGTATTCTGAAGAGTTCATCAGTTGGCAAGACTATCGCTCTTTCACCAAGACATCATACAGAGCCTTCAAGTCATATAGAACACTGAGCAGTCACCAAGAGTCATACCGACATCAAGATTCCCATCGACAAGACAATCAAGTCTAGGAGTTCACACCAAGCCTCTCAAGTCATATCAAGCACCAAACAATCAGCAAGACTTATCGCTTTCACTGAGACGTTATACCGACATTAGGATTCCCATCGGCAAGATAATCACTCTTCGCCAAGACATCATACCGATGCCTTCAAGTTACCCCGAAGTCTTATGTCAGCCAGACATTCCACTCTCACCAAGACCTCTCACCGAGTCTTCATGTTGTTCCAAAGCATCCACCAGTCGGTGAGACTCATCGCTTTCACCAGGACTTCATACTGAGGTCCTAAGTCATACCGAGTGCCCCAATCACCAATCGGCAAGACTTTTGTCTTTCGCCGAGACCTCACATCGAGCACCCATGTCTTACTGAGTTGGCAAGACATTTGACCTTCGCCAAGAGGTTTCACCAAGATCTCTTATGTTACTCTAAAGCCATACAACTATCGGTGAGACTCTCCATTGGTCGCCAAGACTTCATATCGAAGTCTTTGAGTCACCGCGAAGACCCCAAGTGTATCCCTATCGGTGAGACCTTCCATTGTTGCTAGGACTTCTCCCCGAGACCCTTGTGTTTCCTTGATAGCCATATGCTATCGGTGAGACATTCCTCATCGATATGAGTCATACCGAACATCCAAGACTCTCCCTGACACCCAATAAGAACATTCTATCAGCCAGAGGTCTCCACTCGACAAAAGGTCACAACGAATACATCTAGGTCACAGTGATAGACTTCATTCGGCAAGACATTAGCTCTGTCTCAGTGACATGAGCAAAACATAAGGTTATTAAACTACCTGTCAGCCAGACAACAAGAATGTCATAACGACCATGCTTTCTCAGAGGTTTCAGCCTGTGAGATTGAGGCAATAATTCCAACAATTTGTTCAATCTCTAAAAGCAGATGCAAGAGATTGGTTCTCTGATTTACCAGTATGCTCTATCTGTTCTTGGAATGAGTTCAAAGCAATGTTCATGGAACAGTTTGGTGAAAGGATCAATGCTATCTATTTTCTCAATAAATTTATGAACATTGAGAAAGAGGAGGATTAGCTAGTCCCAACATTTAATCGAAGATTTGCTAAAAAATTAAGGGAAATTCCTGATGTTTTGGAACTAAGTGATGCCATATGTTTGGTTTTTTATTTAGGAGATTTTGATAATAAGATGAGTTATCTACTAAGAGATAAGGATCCCAAAACTTTTCATCAAGCATATGGGACAGCTATGAGCATTGAAAACAACCTAAATTATGGAATACATAAGGATCATTTGAATACAAATGTTTACTGCCATAGAACACCAAATTTTGATAAAGGGTGTAAGCCATAAGTCAAAAATGAATGTAAGAACATTTACACCCCTATTGTTCCATCTTACACAACATTTTGTAATACTGATCTCATAAATCCTCAAACACATCCAAGAAACCATCATGTTTTCAACTTACAATGATAATAACTTGGCTACTTTAAATGAGTCGAGTAGTGAGATGTCACATAAAGAGGAAGAGAATAGAGTAAAAGAGGAAGAGAATAGAGTAAAGTATGAAAATATAGATGAACAAAATGAAAGGTGTGGTTTAAGTACTATTGAAAAATACATTACCTATGCTCTTATGGATGAGATAAGACTGAGCATTTAGTCTGATAATTTTGAACATAATTGCAATATTGATGAGTCTTCTTGCTATAGTAATAATGATGGCATAGGGTATGGAGAAATTTTTGTTGATTGTGATTATTCTCATGAAGTAGAGATGGAATCACTTGCTACAGATGAGGAATGTGCTAATAATGATGAAAGTACATTTGAAAATGTGTCTATCTATTCTTCTAGTGATTATAGTGATTTTGGATGTAGTAATGAATTGAAGGATGTAGACCTCCATGTGGAGAAAGTTAAGGCTCTTATGTCAAGAATAAATGTAATAGAAAACCCATTGTTTGATGAGACTCCATCTTCACCAAAAATGAGAAATGATCCTTATTGTGTAGAAATATTCCACTCTTTGTTGAGGATTCTGATGATGCATCTGGAATAGAGTTAGACTTTGGCCTTAAGAAAACAAAGCAATACATTGATGAAATCCTCGAAGGTATTGCTTATGAATGTTTTACATTTGATGCAGATGTTGTAGACATGGTTACCTATCATGATGCTAGCTACATGAAAGAGTACGAATACTTTCAGTTTTCATTTCAGCTAACAGATATTTTGATAAGACATGACAAATAAGATAAATAACAAGGGATGTTATTTTTAGTATGAACATGTTCTATGTTATAAAAATAACACATGTGTCATGTGATAATAAAGTTCTTCAACTTATGCCTGATTGTATAACACAGAATGATAGGGATTACACTAGCAATGTTATAACCAAAAGGGTTGTGAGAGATGTTGATAAAAATAATTGTGATCAAGAAAACTCTCACTTCTTCAGAAAATGCTAACATTTGTTTTGGCCGGATTGAAATTGCTCTTACTTCAAAGGTACACCAAGGGAAAATGTGGATGGAAAGACATCAGTTCTTTTAGGAGGTTGATTTTTGATAGAGGTAGAAACTTACCCAAGGTTTTTGTGGCCTAGTGCCTCCAGTCAAGAGATAAAGCCTGGTTAGGTTGAAAGGTGCATACTACAATTTTCATCCCTAGGAAATCTTCACATTTTGATTGAGTGGAGATTAGACCCCCATTTTAAGACCTTTTAGGCCTGTGTATATCTTGTACATATCTAGTTTCTTTGGTTTTGTTCTTGTGCTTGGTCTGCTTCACCTACAATTATAGAATCTCACCATGCCTACAAGAGGAATGTGTCCATAGCTGGAGCCACTGATGGAACCCTCAAAAAAAAATTCTAGTTCCATCTTAAACCCTTATTGCATTTGAGTGTAGGGTTACTAACAAATGGTTTAGGGTTCTATTTGTTATAAGTGCTTACAATGTTCTATTTAGCCATTGACTCCCTATTACCTATTGCCAATTATTTTAATACATATTTGGTCTTTCATTGTCACCTAGTAATGGGTCCTTCAATCCTAAGTCCGGACCTTTCTATTTTATAAGGTTGAGTAAAGGATCTTGTGGCCTTTACATCCTTTACATTTCGTGACTTAGAAGTTTTCAAGTCTATTATTATCCTAGGAAGTCCCCTTCATTAAGAAAAACTTGAGACCACTTGTTTAAAGGATTTCAATTAAATTCTTATTACCATTGTGTTCTTATCACTCATCACTGATTACTTTAAGATTTCCTATTTTGAATCAGTGATGGTCGATGCGGTGATATTGTTATGCTATTGCTTATCGCAAATTGCTGCCAGAGTGCTTAGATCAAATATGCGATGAGCAATGTCTTGTATATTGTTGAAGGATAGTTCATCGCTAATAGTTTTCAAGTTTAAAAAATTTTATTAGCAATGAATGATGCCCTGATCTTATGTTCATGTGTTTTTATCGCTCATTGCGGATGATCATAAAATGCTAAATTTGGATCAACAATGAGTGATGTGATGTGATTTCCTATCTATCGCTTAATCGTGGATATGTTTTAAATGTAAGGAACCACATTAGCAACATGCGATATGTGATAAACCTTCTAAATCCTCTCATCAATGATTGCTTGCAAAATATATGAGGAAAATTAGTGATGACTGAAGGCCTTATGTTATATCGCTCATTGTGGATTTATTTCAGAACTTGAGCTCTAAATTAGAAATAAGTGATGGGTGTCCTCTAAAAGGTTTTTCTTCCACTAATTTGATATGATCCTACATGTGATGCCTTTTGTGGCTTTTACTTTGTGCAAGTTGTATGAGTCTAAAATTTGGTGCCTTTACAACATCTCTCGTCGCCAATAGGATCCTGTGCTCAAAGTTTGAATCAATGATCCACAATGAAGGGATGAATGTGACCAAGGGTCAGGGCACTAGATGAGGGGCTAAGGATCATCGCAAGGATGTTTACATCAGTGATAGAGTTGGGTGAGGATGAAGTAAGTTAGTGACAAGCGATGACCATTAATGATAAGGGAAATGTGGCAAGATCTTGGGGATTTTGTGTAAATAAAAAAGGAAAGCAACGAAAGGACTAGAGAACCATTGATAAAGTTTAAAGAAAGGTGATCCAATGGACTAAAAATAATCACATGGATAACTTCATCCCTAATTACACCCTAAGATTTGGGGAATATTGACGATGAAGCAATGAAGTGTATAAAGAAAGTTTCCCTCTAAGAAAAACTGGTCTTATGTACTTTGTCGATATTTATGAAAGCACAGATTAGGTTGGCGATAGATGTTGATTGACAAATCACAACACTTGAGTTGACATCATTGTTTTCTATGAACAAGTTGTTAAAAGCATAAAAAACAAGGCTCAGATAACCATGGATGAAGTTTTAAATATTTTAAAAGCAATGGCCTGGATTTAAAACTGAGTTGTTAAGTTATCAACTCGCTCATGTGAAGAATTCTAAGATCATTAATTTTGCATGCTTCAAATTGACTATTTAATGCAGATTATCTATTATTATTTCTCATAAAAATTTAGTCTTCACTAAATAAGAGGTGTAGGTTAGTAAGAAGGTGTGTGAGTATAAATTTTTCCAGAATTGGGGTCTTGTCCTAGTTAATTAGGTCTGCCATGGTGGTTCATGAACCTGAGAAGCTATGTTTATTTGAGCCTAAGGAAGATTCTCTTGAGGGTGAAAGTGAAACGTAAGGAGCTCTTGATACACCAAAAGGAAGAATAGGATTCAATAAATTCAAGGAGTATGGTCACAAAGATAATTACCATCCATGTGAGTAGATAGTTTCAGAAGAATTAGTCAAACACAGAGAAAAGAGGATGGCAGAATATGAAAATAAGGCAAGGAGGGAGAGTGAGCACTATAAGGACTATTTGAAGGGATGTAATTCTCCATGTGATGTTTCTAATAATGCTTTAGACATTGAGGGTGACACTAATCCAGAGGGTGATTATTATCCAATCTCCCTGGTACTATCAAGGAATTCTAACAAGGAGGTGGTGATAGTTTCTTTAGTCCCACCATGAGCAAAACATGGGAAAGTACACTCTGAGGTTAATGACTCAGAGTGATGATTGCGCCCTTTTTTTTTTTTTATGAAACCATGCCCTTTTAGTTAGGATTTTCCTATTCAACACTCATATGATTTCTTGTTTCTAGTGCTGAGGTGGAATGCTTTTTAGGTTGGTATGTAGGAGAAGTGCCAGACTAGTTAACCTTGGTGGCATGTGTGTTGTTTATGGACAATATACAAGTTTTTGTTGGAGCTACTATTGGAGAATCTTCTTTGGTCAACAAGGATGAGGATTCAACATGGTTACAACAAACTCTAACTTTTGAGGAGTTGGCATGTCTTCATTTAGGGAATGTGGAATGTGGTCTTTTACTCTTCCATTTTCCTTAGATGATTGCATGTAACAAACTAAGAATATCTCAAATTCTGGTGCAAATGAAATGAAATGTAAATGTAATTAAGCTTGATGCTTGTTGCTCCCTTGTTATATAAAAGGGATTTTAGGGCTTATTACAGGAGTCAAATTCTGAAGTCTCAATAGGGATCTAGGTGAAAACTAAGTTCAGGAAAGGAACTTAGAATAGAATACTGGAAATAGACCAGAAGTTTGTCTTGGATGTGAGATCATGTATGTAGTGATCTTAAATAAGTTTTATAGAAATTAGTTATATCAGAACAAATATTAGTCTAGAAACAAATACTCTCCTATGTATGTTCCTCACAAGTTATGAATGAGAAATGCTAATGGTGTTATCATTTTTCTTCAAATATTTCATTTGAATGTATTACTCTATTTTCAACTTTAATTCAAGGAGTTAATTAAAATGCTTGAATAGGGTTATAAATTTGTAAGGAATGGCTTAGGATTTCTAGGAAGTAAATGTTTCTTGCACAGTGAGTTTTCATAAATACAAAGGAATATAAGGATAGTCTTATTCTTCCTTAAATGAGTTATTTGTAAATTACTAATCCTTATATGCTTGACTCCATTGCTCCAATTGATGAAAC
The DNA here is from genome assembly GCA_007258455.2 of Sequoia sempervirens. Lineage (NCBI taxonomy): Eukaryota > Viridiplantae > Streptophyta > Pinopsida > Cupressales > Cupressaceae > Sequoia > Sequoia sempervirens. The sequence continues at coordinate 309,793,816 of VDFB02058242.1, read as the reverse complement.
ACTAGTCATTTTGTAAGAAAATATTGCATAAAATGAATATATAGTGTTCTTGGCCCTAGACTTAAGATGAGGCAATATTCAATTAAAAATATTTCAAAGGATGGTATAGGTGGAATTATCCCCAATTCCTAGAAAATAACTAGTTGCTCACTTAAAAATCTTCCAAATGTTCAGTGAGATGAACTTTATTTGCAATTAGTAGGAATCAATCTATGTATAAATGTGGTACTAATCGAATAAAACATCTAAAAACACAATTGGGATCATCCTCCTAGGTTTCACAGAGCCTAAAGTGAAGGAGTATAGACCATAAAATCCTATGCTAGTTGCATTTTCCATTAACCTAACATTTCTACATCATAGGAGTTGGCTACTTCTTAAAGAATTGTTCGGTTTTGTTGGAAAAATCACCAACACATACTTACAAATTAATCCAACAAACCATTCGAGTTTTCTCTACTCTTTATTGTGTCAAGTATTGCCTCATGGTCAGAATCGTGGACCTTCCACAAGACCTTGTTCAAAGGTCTACCCCCATATTTGGTCAAACAAACATTGGATGCCACAACAAGATTCAAGTATGAAGAATCTTATGATGTGTGTCAAAGTCCTAAAACAACCAATGTTTAACACTCTTATGTGGGTACCCTCTAAGCCACATTCCAGTAACAACAACTGAGCTTGTAGGGTATTTGATGTTTTCTCCATCTATAACTAGGGCCTCCAATTTATTTTTGGCCTCAACACAACAACACATGTAATAGTTTGTTCCCTCTTCATTATATTCATTTGCAATAACTGCATAAAATTTCCCTACATTGATATGTGCAACAAATATCTTGAAATTAGTTAACATTATGAATACACTACAAAGTAATATAACAATATGGAATTTCAAAAACTAAGCAAGTAGATATTATACCTAGTTGAACTAGATCTGATATGTGGTCAAAGTCAACCAATGATTCCATCTATGTTAGTTCCAATGCCATCAGAGGGTGATGCGTGTGAAGTGGGCTAGGATAACTTGTCAACCATTTGTCAACCCACTCCCTTGACTCACAATCATTTCAAGCTTGAATTGTACATGAAGAACAAAAGCATGCCATCTTCTGTGTATCGATACTCCATGAACTTGAATTTGAGCTAAGGAAAGAGTGTAGCTCACTCAATCTTGTTAGTGTACAAAAATCCTCATATGGTGCAATGTTAGTATCATCCATCAACCAAAAATATCTATGAACTAAAGATGTACCTTCATTATCTGGACCCATAGAAGCATTATGCCACTCGACGATTGATCTTGCATCTGTCAAATTTGCATTTTATTTATACTTTAACTCTTCTTGTGCTAATGTTCTTTTCATGCATGCTCCTGCACCATCATGCTCCCACTTTCCATGCCTGACCACATAAAAGTTCCACATATGTTGTACACCTATAATGACATGCATCCTTCTCAACTAGTAGAACATGCATGAGTTCTTGAACTATGTTGCATAGTTATCCAACCATATTATATGCCAATCGTATGCTATGGCCCTTTGAGCCAAATCATTATAGAACATCTTGAAGAAACCTTGTACAAACTTTGGAGAATGTGTGCAATCATCACTAATATAAAAGTGATACTCCCACAATACCTTCCTTTGGTCCTCTATACTATCAGCTACATGAATGAATGTTATTTGCACAAATATTGAAACCTGTTTGGAGTTGTAATATTGTGACTGTACTTCACACTATGGCTATAGAGTGTAGTTCTCTGCAATGCCAACCACTGATACTATGTTGCCAACTAGAAAGGTGTCCTTTCATAGCTTGAATTGTGCATCCATCCATCAATCTCTATGGGTATGCCTTGCATACTCATACACTATATTGTCATGAAACATGGACATAAACTAATACACTAGAATCTTCTGAATAACCAAATCACACCTTTTTTCTTGAGACCCATCTTTTGTAGCATATGCCATAGTTTTATACTTCCCGAACTCTACTAGTTTTTTCCCCACTTCATATGTGCTTTCCATATGTTGACATATTGGCATACACTGCAAGCCACTACAATGCTCGCATGAACCATCCAAACATGATGTCCTGTAGAATATTTGGCCATCCTCTATTTCACATAATTTTTTTGATAAGAACTCTCTTGAAGATTTTGGTGGGGCTTATATGCCACAATCCTACTAAACATCGTTAGTATGCAAATCACAACATATAGAATGATAAGCATCATAATGGTTAGAGAATTCAATATGTAGTCTGCAGCAGCAAGTAGTGCATGTGTGATTTATCTTGACATAAAAAGGTTTAAGAATTTCCAAAAATCTTTGACAAATACTAATTTGAGGATAATCCTTTTGAAATTTACGAAAAAATTGGGTTTGAATCATATCCAAAAAATTCTTTGGATGTGGCTCACGGTTTTGACTATTGATTCTCCTTCTTACGACATCCCTTTGATTTGGAGATGGCCTTGTGTTATTCTTCCAATACTCTTCAATTAGTGTTCTCAATGCTTCAACAAATTTTTTATCTTTTTGTGGAAATCTCCTCAAGAGTGCCCATAATTCATTTGAATCAGCGCCCTCAATTCTTTGCCACCTTTGAACAACTTTTGATAAAGTTTTTCTACTAATTCTCATTTGTTCACTCATCTTTCTAATGAGATGAGCTCTCTTTGTTTGACTACTTACCAAAGTCAATGTAATGACACGTTGTGTGACATTACTATCCTTTGAGTGTGAGGTCTTACCCACACTCTCATATGCATCCTTTAGATTCTTCACAATAGTGTTTTTACTTGATGCATTTGATGTTCTCAACCCAAGAGTCTTCACGATGTCTCTATACTTTATACACCGCATCATTTCAACAAATAGTTGACATCTTGTGGTCTCATTTATCCTTTCAAAGTAGAATTTCCAAATCTTATTAGCATATCTTCTACAACTACGTGCTAGAATCTTAACTTCCATGTGCTGCAAAATATCCTCATTAATATTAATCAAATACTTTAGCTTTCTACACAAAATTCTAGGTGGTTTTCTCCTGGGTACATACATCTCAACATTAGGAATTTCATGAATATTTAATTGAGATGGGATAGATTGTGTACCTTTGATCGAGAGTAGAGTAGAAGACACACCTTGAGGTTCTCACGGGGATGATGGCATACCTTCTTCATCAAATCTGAGTTATGATGTACTTTCAACTTGAGATGTGTTGGATGGTGTCCAACCATATTCACTTGTGATAGATGGTGTCCCTCCATATTCACTTGCGGTAGCTGGTGTCCCTCCATATTCACTTGTGCTTAATGGTGTCCCTTCGTATTCACTTTCCATAGAGGGTGTGTCTCTAGCTATGGTATTTGAATCTATCTTACCACAACGCTTTCACATTCATGCCTTTTATGCTGCCAAATACTGTTCTCTTTTTGATGGTTGAGGTTCCTCTTTAGTTGACTTTTTTTCATCAATAGTACCCAATTTCTTCTTTTCATGATATTCCACCACCCGTTCTCTCTCCTTTGCTTTGAAGCTTTCATACTCTTCATCTGTTAGTTTATTCCTTCTTTGTTTCTTCGACATGGTGGATAATTTTACCTGTAGCATGGTAATGAGATGAATATTATTTCCTAAAGTATTTGTCCATTCAAATAAATGAAATATATCATTCAAGGCTTCATAAAAGATACGTACAATCATCTTGTACAAGAGTATTTCTAGCATAGACAAAGGTGGTGTAGGGGCATCCATGATTACAAGATAGGCAAAATTACATTGTTTTCCTTATGCAAATGGGGTGTTAAAGAAGGGTTTTGATTAAATGTTGAAGTAACCTTCCATGTAATGGTTTTTTGAGTTTGTTCAAGGAATTTTTGAAGTGTTGTTGGTATTGGTGAGATCAGGTAAGCCCGATTGTCAAGACTTTCAATAAACCCTAGGTTATTTGCATGAAAGTTGAGGGTTCGGTGGTACAAAATTTTAGAGGTGAAGGATCTGAAAAATAATGGTTGAATTTGTTGTTTTTTAACACAATTAGTGACTCTTAGTTGAGATTTGGTGAAAATAAAGTGTTTTGGAGGTACCTCCTTTGTAAAAGAGGGCTATTTGGTGGCCTAGAAGGCAGGGAAGCCTATTGGTTTTCAATATTGTTGCAAAGAAACCTATTAAAACCTTTTGGTATGTTGTGTTAGGAGTTGAAGTGTGTCTTAGATGATGTTTGTTAGTCTTTGTACAACCTTCTCTAAAATATATTGAGAAAAAGCAGTGTTGAAGGGCTACAAGCCTTTAGGTGTGTGTTTGGGATAAGTTAAACGTATATTGTTTAAGGGGCTGTTTTTTTGTTTTAATTTGATCATTTTGAGTTGGTTGGGGTCTTCGCCACCTAGGTTTATATCACGTTGTCCCTACCTTCTCAACCCTACCCTGTTGGCAAGCTAGTGGAGCGTTGGCAAGCTATCTCACTCACTAGCTTGCCAATGTGGTAGGGTTGAGAAGGTGGGGGTAGAGTATGCCTCATATAAATGGGGTGTCATGATGATGTAGTGACACCCCATTTCTATGAGGCATATGATACCCCTACCTTCTCAACCCTATTGCATTGGCAAGCTAGTGGAGCATTGGAAAGGTAGCTCACTCAATAGCTTGCTAATGTGGTAGGGTTGAGAAGGTAGGGGTAGCATATGCCTCATAGAAATGAGATTTCATGGTGATTATATCACTATGACACCGCATTTCTATGAGGCATATGCTACCCCTACCATCTCAACCATTTCTGGGACCGGCCTTAACACACAATTTTAAGGTTTGAAAGTAATTTAAAATGGTGTATTGACTCATTCCTCTCACTGTGGCCACTCTAACTTGAGTAATGGGCCTGAAAAATCACTAAAAAGGTGTAGGAATGTTGAGTAAGTATAGGGGAGGTCAAGAGTTGAGTTGGGCATGAAGCCCTAGAGTGAAATTTGGTGTTTTCCATGTGAATTTGAGAGGTTTTGACATGCTAAAGTATGTATTGTGTTAGGGAGGCATTGTTTATTGTTAAATTGAGTTTTTTTAGGATATTTTAGACCCATTTGAGGTGGTGGCATGTTTTGATAAGGTTGGGAAGTGTGTTTTCCAATAAGCCCTACGTTATTTGGCTTAAAAAGAGGTATTTTGGTTTTTGCATCTTGGTGGATGAATTTCTAAGAAATAATTGTGAATTCCTTGGTTTTAATACATATAAATTTTTTCCCACATGTGTTTGGAGGTTTTGGTCAAGTTTCCAGATACGTTTCTTTGCTTAAGTGTCCTAATTTGAGGCCTAGTTGGCGTAGAAAGCCCGATTTGAGAAAGTTGTTACAAAGTAACCAATAGTGGTTTTTTGGCATGTGATTGTGTACCTTGAAGGGTCCTTGAAATGGTTCAATTATTGGTCTGAAATAATCTTATTGAGAAGAAATACCCGATTGAATGAGTTGGCAATGGTACAAGGAGGAGTATTGATTTGGTGAAAAGTGAAGAGTTTTGAGAATTTTGTCTTGTGAATTTTTGTTGTTGGTTGATTTTTTATGTTTAGCTATGTTTCAGGACCTCTGTTGGTTGCATCACAATTCAAATTCTTTTTCCATGCTTCCATTTTGAGCCATGATTGCAAGATAGGTTGCACCTTTCCCCATGTTGCTAACTTAGCCTTCAATAAAGAGTCTTCTAACAGTGGAGAGAAGGGTTAGAATACCTTGTAGGTAGAATAATCAAGGAAAATTTTAAAATATATCACAAATAAAAGTGATGAGGTAGGTTTAGTGATGAGGTAAATTTAGAAATAGAGATGAAAACCAAAATAGTTTCTAAGATCTATCAATGTGGGAGGAGTATATTCTAATTTTTTAGAGACATGTATGGAAAATTTGGTAGCATAGACAAGGAAATGAGATGCTTGGTATAATTGTTTTAAAAAATACCTCAATGAAAGATTCAAAGAGTAGTATTCACATCCATAATAAAGGATTGAGAAATGATGTTTTATTTTACTTCCTTGAAACATATGTCATATATATGTGTATACAAAATGTGGAAGCATACACAAGGTAATTCAATTGTTATATAACAAAATGCCTCAAAGAGATGTGGTTTATAAATGTAATTGGAAAGTATATAGAATTGTGTAATTTAAAATGTGCATTGACAACCTAAGGTTATAATGACAAACAAACAATGATCAATATGGAATGTGCAAAATAACAAAACTGAAAGCAAGCCATAATAGAATGAAACACAATTTGTAAATACTTCACATACCTAAAAAAGAAAAGTTTCAAATGGAGGATTTCAACCCAATTATGTAGCCTTAGCTTCTTCTTTCTTCAAACTCCTTAACAATTTGACTTTTTCAAAAGCTTGTTCCCCTCCAAACTTCAATTGTATATCAGTTTTCAATGGAATTCAAACTTGAATTGATATTATATGTCTTTCAACATGAAAACTCAGCTATTTCATGCAAAGGTGGTAGAAAGATCACAAAAAAGGTGGTGGAATGTGAAAAACATGCATGCACACTTCACAACATCATCAAAAAGCTACTTTTTATCAGAGCACATGCAGAACCAGGAGAATATGTAGAATGTGGTCCTTGAGATCACGGGTATATTGAGTTTTTTTACCGTTTTTAGTGCAATAGAAAATGTGTTTGCATTATCATGTGTTCGTGTTATAATGTTCTCTTGTTATAATGTGCTCGTGTTCCTAAAATGACCATATCTCTACTTCTTCAAAATGCGCTCACATTATGAGAAAGTTGGATTTTTCAATAGATTTATTTTCTCTCTCTTTGTCTATACCCTATATACCCTAATTCTATCTCTCTTCCCTCTACCCTTAAACCCTAATTCTATCTCTCTCCCCTCTACCCTCTACCCTTAACCCTTATACCCTCTATGCTCTACCCTCTATCTCTCTCCCACTCCCTCCCTCTCTCTCTCTTGAGTCTCTCCCTCATCTCTCAACCCCTATACCCTCTCCCTCTCTCAACTCCCTATCTCTCAGTCACTTACTCATTCGATCTCTCTCCCCTCTACCCTCTACCCTTAACCCCTATACCCTCAAGGTCCTTAAACCCTAATTCTATCTCTCCCCTCTACAATCTACCCTTAACCCTTATACCCTCTATCTCTCTCCCACTCCCTCCCTGTCTCTTCCTCCTACCCCCTCTCCCTCTCTCAACTCCCTCTCTCTTGTTGGAAAAACAAGGACAAAAAACTAAGAGGGGGGGTGAATTAGTTGTCACATAGAATTAAACTTTTCAAACTTAACTTAACTCTAATCTTAGATATGATGAATAAGCAATTAACCACAAAAAATTAACACATCAGAGAAACAAATAACACCAAGATTTTTTTTACATGGAAACCCTATTAGGGGAAAAACAAAGGTGGATGTTAATCCACAAGATTATACTCTACTAAAATTATAATGAAAAATAATAAGAGGAATGCACATGCACTCAGGCACACTACCTAGAGCTCACTTTTCAATACAAAAGGGACACATTTCCCAATAGGATAGGATTAAAAAATTAGAGGGTATGAACTGAGAAAATAGCTTCTACTCAAGCTTGATTATAGTTCCAATTAAGCTCAACACTTCTTCACACTTCGCACAATCTTCTTCACACTCTGCTCTGCAATCAAATGATATTCGCATATACACACATAGGAGCACATGAAGCATCCTCTTCATCAATGAACTAATCGCCCTTATATATCCACTACATGAGATTCCATCACAACTTTGTCGACCAAGAAAATAAAATATTTTTGCAATGTCGGCCCAGATTAACAACCAAATTCTTAATGTGAACCCACATAGGTCAGCCACAACATAGTGGAGACCCAAATTAACATCTCCAATACAAAAAGACTTTAATTAATTTCACCACGAAGATCAACAACATGCTACCACCAACATGTCAGCTAGGAACATAAAAAACCGAACATGCGCAAGAAAAGATATTCAATCACGAGCTCACCGGACCAAGTGGATGTACCAAAAAGATAGAGAATGAACTAGAGACATCTAAGAACACCAAGAAATAATAGAGAAGCATTCACAACAATTTGGATAACCAGAATCATATAATCTTCATTCAGGAACACTGACAGAGACAACAAAAATACTATTAGACCACAACTCACACAAAACTTCACACGAACCTCTGAAACTTCTGGTAGATGATCTAGACATAATCAATGATAAACCCTTTAATCCACATCATCTAATATTTAATGTATAGAAAAAAATTCCTTCATGACTTGCATAGTTCCACTAGGAACCTAGAACACTTCATTTTACAATTT